>CM049847.1:18784969-19984969 GCA_027422415.1 Schizothorax lantsangensis | reverse complement strand
GGCAGTCAGTGAGGACTAGAAACTGTTTGCTCATCCCATAATTGTGCTCATCTTTCACAGAAAGAGTCCCGTCGCCACAAGCAGAAACAGAAGCACCGTGATCGTTTGAGGCACAGCGAGAGGGGAGATGGCAGACATGGAGGAGACATGCAACAGTGTCTGGGGCCGAACTGTATCGAGTCAGCACTTCCAAACTCAAAATACTGCTCTGAGGACTGTGGCATGAAGCTGGCCACCAAGTAGGTTATTTCATTAAGTGCAGCCAACCAGCATGGAACAGTCACGCAATGTTATACCAATACCAGTGTAATGTGTTTTGAAAAGATTGTATTGATTTATTGGTCTGCTGATCTGTGCAGCCGCATCTACGAGATCCTCCCACAGCGCATCCAGCAGTGGCAGCAGAGCCCCTGCATCGCTGAGGAACAGGGCAAAAAACAGCTGGAGCGCATCCGCAGGGAGCAGCAGGCTGCACGGATGCGCCTCGCCGAGATGGAGCGCCGGTTCCACGAGCTCGAGGGCATCATTGCCAAAGCCAAGCAGCAGGTGGTCCAACAGGATGAGGATGTGAGTTTCCAGCAACTTTCTTATGCTAATGTCACTGAATTTTGTAGAGTGATTAGTATAAGATGGCATTTGTGTGTTTCAGGGATCTCACATGTTTATTAGTGTGAGCTAGCTAATGTCCTGTCTTGCAGGTGAATGAAACGGACAGTGAGGACACAGACCTTCAGATCTTCTGTGTTTCCTGTAGTCACCCTATTAACCCCAAGGTGGCGCTGAGGCATATGGAGAGATGTTATGCCAAGGTGAATATATTTTGTTTTCTGAGATTTGTTGATCAGTGATTTATTCAATAGTGGATTTTTTTGTCCCATGTGGCATCTTTTAAAACAAAATTTGTTGATTATACTAACACTTGATTTATTATTTTAACAGTATGAAAGCCAGACCTCTTTTGGTTCCATTTTCCCAACCAGAATAGAAGGGTAAGTGGGCTGTATATCAATTGTTATTATACAGTACAGCAGTTTTGAATGAATATGTACGTATATCCTTCATTCACTTAGTGTTTTCTTGTTATACTTCCTTTACTTGCTTTATGGATGGGCAGAGTTTGACCAAAATTTTATGGTGTATATTATACAATTGTTATTTTTTTGGGGAATTTAAAAAAATTGTATTTTATTATTATAACCATATGATAATTACTTTTTTTAATATATACAGTAAATCAAGTACTTCACAAATGGCTTAAAAATAAAATTTATATATATATTTTTAAATATATTATATAATTTTTCTCTCTCTTCTAATAGGGCAACAAGACTCTTCTGTGATGTTTACAACCTTCAGAGTAAAACATACTGCAAGAGACTCCAAGTTTTATGTCCAGAGCATTCCAGAGATCCAAAGGTGAGAGTTTAGTGATGGTCTCACAGTATTTCTGCTCAAACTAAGGGTATGTTTACACAACAATGATTGTACTGAGAATGGAAAAGTTGTTCCTTTGTGTTTTTGAAAAGTTTCACATACTGACAACAGCAATATTTTTAAAACGACCCCCGTTCACACGGATCCGCAAAATGACTGAAGACGCTGTAGTATTTATGCCAGGCCAGCAGTTGGCGATGCTACATTTTATACAGAAATGACACAGAACGTATTGTTTACAGAAGCCTGTTTTCAAAAATGCTCCATTGTCGTGTAAATTAATGGCCAAAACTCATATAAAGTTTTCAGTTTTTAGTTGATAGCAGTGCCGTGTAAACACCCCCTAAACCAGGCTTTTTCAAACCTGTTTGTCTATCTATCTAACACACTTGATTCAACTCGTCAGCTCATTAGTGGAGACTGCAAGACCTGAATTGGGTGTGTCTTCAGGCATCTCTTCAAAACAGGATTTGCATTCACTGTTTCTCTCTTCTCAGGTCTCAGCAGATGAGGTGTGTGGATGTCCACTAGTTCGTAATGTGTTTGAGCCGACTGGAGAGTATTGCAGAGTCTCGAAACGCAAGTGCAGCAAGCATTACTGCTGGGAGAAGCTCAGACGGGCAGAGGTGGACCTGGAGCGTGTCAGAGTGGTCAGTCAAGTTCTTCAAAACTTATTTTCAGTGTAATCTTAATTCAGTTTCATATAACTCATATTTTCCCCCTCCAAACAGTGGTACAAGCTGGATGAGTTATTTGAACAAGAACGCAATGTGAGGACGGCCATGACCAACAGAGCAGGACTATTGGCCCTGATGCTCCACCAGACCATCCAGCATGACCCTCTGACCACTGACCTCCGCAGCAACAAAGACAGATAGCCATGCCAACAATCTGTGCACAAAAATTATTTTATATTTGTATACTTTTCATATTGTATATTTGTCACTATTTGGATGATGTCATTCATATTAAATCTCTCTTCGTGCGTCTCCTTCAGTCTGCATTGAATTATTTACTATATATTTATATTTTTTTGTTGTGATCCTTGGGTTTCTTGCTTTAATTTTAGTTATTTTTATTTATACTATATTGATATATGAGCAAGTATGCTTACAAGGAATTTGTCTTGGATATTATATTCCTGTCACTCCTCGAGAGTTCGCCATTGTAATGGACGCCATTCCCTTTGGGGCCATAACTCTTCTCAAGGGCTCTGCTAGATCCCAATTTTCTTTGTCAATGATTCATCCTTTTGATACAGTGATTGGGAAGATTTGTTTTTTTATCTCCCTCTTCCGGTCGGAACAAAAGAATTAGACAACTGTTTCAGGCTGAGATACCTTCTCTCCCATATATTGTGTCCCACTGGAATGGCCTATACAAAAACATTCCATGGAAGAAAGATGACTTTGTCATCTAAATATTTAAAAACTAATAAGGTAAAGGATGTTTCTTACAAATTACTTCATCTTTTTTACCCTGTTAAGATTTAAATGAAAAAAATTATTCCAGATATTGATTCTTTATGCTACTTTTGTGGGGCTGAAGATGAATCTACAGGTGCATCTCAATAAATTAGAATGTCGTGAAAAAGTTATTTTTTTCTTGTAACTTATTTAAAAAAGTGAAGCTTTCATATATTTTAGATTCATTACATGTAAAGTAAAACATTTTTTTTTTAAAATTCTTTTTAAATTTTGATGATTAGAGCTTACAGCTCATGAAAGTCAAAAATCAGTATCTCAAAATATTTGAATATTTACATTTGAGTTTCAATTAATGACCATCCATACAGTATAAATTCTGGGTATCTTTTGTTCTTTGAAACCACAATAATGGGGAAGACTGCTGACTTGACAATGGTCCAGAAGACGAACATTGACACCCTCCACAAGGAGGGTAAGTCACAGAGGGTCATTACTGAATGGTGTGGCTGTTCACAGAGTGCTGTATCAAAGCATATTAAATGCAAAGTTGACTGGAAGGAAGAATTTGGGTAGGAAAAGGTCAAGCAAAGCTGATACAAACACTTGTGAGAGCTTCACAAGGAGTGGACTGAAGCTGGAGTCAGTGCATCAAGAGTCACCACGCTCAGACGTCTTCAGGAAAAGGGCTACCAAGCCACTTCTGAACCAGAGACAACATCAGAAGCATCTTACCTGGGCTGTGGAGAAAAAGAACTGGACTGTTGCTCAGTGGTCCAAAGTCCTCTTTTCAGATGAAAGTAAATTTTGCATTTCATTTGGAAATCAAGGTCCCAGGAAGGAAGAGTGGAGAGGCACAGAATCCATGTTGCTTGAAGTCCAGTGTGAAGTTTCCACAGTCAGTGATGATTTGGGCTGCCATGTCATCTGCTGGTGTTGGTCCACTGTGTTTTCTGAAGTCCACAGTCAACGTAGCCATCTACCAGGAAATTTTAGAGCACTTCATTCTTCCTTCTGCTGACAAGCTTTATGGAGATGCTGATTTAATTTTCCAGCAGGACTTGGCACCTGCCCACACTGCCAAAAGTACCAAAAGCTGGTTCAATGACCATGGTGTTACTGTGCTTGATTGGCCAGCAAACTCGCCTGACCTGAACAGGCACAGGCCCGCCCACTCTGATGAAAGGCCCCCCTCAGTTTATTATACAAATATAATATTTGTTTAAATAATTATTGTTTAATCTATTTTAGCACAATTAGAGAACTATTATAACATCTCAAATAATTAAAATAAATAAAATGTGTTTTTGTATAATTCTTGATGAGTTTGATTGACAGCAGTGTTCGCCAATTGTTATCCAGGCTGTTTCGGGCTTGTCTTGCATGTAAACTTGTGCGTGTTCACCCATTCAGTTGGCCTGTAATTTGCAGCTGTGTGTTAGAAAATGTTAAAAAAAAAACAGCAGCAATGCATAATTCTGTAAAAAAATACTTTTAAAAACTCGCACTCACGAGGGAGAGTTACTACACACTACAGCCCGCCCATCAGTCCGCAAGTAACGGTAGAGTTACTACACACTACAGCTTCAGTTACACCACGCGTCAGTGTTACTACACACTACAGCTCAGTCAGTGTTACTACACACTACAGTCAATCAGTGTTCTACACACTGCTCAATCAGTTACTACACACTACAGCTCAATCAGTGTTACTACACACTACAGCTCAGTCAGTGTTACTACACACTACAGCTCAGTCAGTGTTACTACACACTACAGCTCAGTCAGTGTTACTACACACTACAGCTCAATCAGTGTTACTACACACTACAGCTCAATCAGTGTTACTACACACTACAGCTCAATCAGTGTTACTACACACTACAGCTCAGTCAGTGTTACTACACACTACAGCTCAGTCAGTGTTACTACACACTACAGCTCAGTCAGTGTTACTACACACTACAGCTCAGTCAGTGTTACTACACACACACTACAGTTACTACACACTCAGCTCAATCAGTGTTACTACACACTACAGCTCAATCAGTGTTACTACACACTACAGCTCAGTCAGTGTTACTACACACACACTACAGCTCAGTCAGTGTTACTACACACTACAGCTCAGTCAGTGTTACTACACACTACAGCTCAGTCAGTGTTACTACACACTACAGCTCAATCAGTGTTACTACACACTACAGCTCAGTCAGTGTTACTACACACTACAGCTCAGTCAGTGTTACTACACACTACAGCTCAGTCAGTGTTACTACACACTACAGCTCAGTCAGTGTTACTACACACTACAGCTCAGTCAGTGTTACTACACACACACTACAGTTACTACACACTCAGCTCATCAGTGTTACTACACACTACAGCTCAGTCAGTGTTACTACACACTACAGCTCAGTCAGTGTTACTACACACTACAGCTCAGTCAGTGTTACTACACACTACAGCTCAGTCAGTGTTACTACACACTACAGCTCAGTCAGTGTTACTACACACTACAGCTCAGTCAGTGTTACTACACACTACAGCTCAGTCAGTGTTACTACACACTACAGCTCAGTCAGTGTTACTACACACTACAGCTCAGTCAGTGTTACTACACACTACAGCTCAGTCAGTGTTACTACACACTACAGCTCAGTCAGTGTTACTACACACTACAGCTCAGTCAGTGTTACTACACACTACAGCTCAGTCAGTGTTACTACACACTACAGCTCAGTCAGTGTTACTACACACTACAGCTCAGTCAGTGTTACTACACACTACAGCTCAGTCAGTGTTACTACACACTTACAGTGTTACACTACACACTACAGCTACACACAGTCAGTGTTACTACACACTACAGCTCAATCAGTGTTACTACACACTACAGCTCAGTCAGTGTTACTACACACTACAGCTCAGTCAGTGTTACTACACACTACAGCTCAGTCAGTGTTACTACACACTACAGCTCAGTCAGTGTTACTACACACTACAGCTCAGTCAGTGTTACTACACACTACAGCTCAGTCAGTGTTACTACACACTACAGCTCAGTCAGTGTTACTACACACTACAGCTCAGTCAGTGTTACTACACACTACAGCTCAGTCAGTGTTACTACACACTACAGCTCAGTCAGTGTTACTACACACTACAGCTCAGTCAGTGTTACTACACACTACAGCTCAAGTCAGTGTTACTACACACTACAGCTCAGTCAGTGTTACTACACACTACAGCTCAGTCAGTGTTACTACACACTACAGCTCAGTCAGTGTTACTACACACTACAGCTCAGTCAGTGTTACTACACACTACAGCTCAGTCAGTGTTACTACACACTACAGCTCAGTCAGTGTTACTACACACTACAGCTCAGTCAGTGTTACTACACACTACAGCTCAGTCAGTGTTACTACACACTACAGCTCAGTCAGTGTTACTACACACTACAGCTCATACAGTGTTACTACACACTACAGCTCAGTCAGTGTTACTACACACTACAGCTCAGTCAGTGTTACTACACACTACAGCTCAGTCAGTGTTACTACACACTACAGCTCAGTCAGTGTTACTACACACTACAGCTCAGTCAGTGTTACTACACACTACAGCTCAGTCAGTGTTACTACACACTACAGCTCAGTCAGTGTTACTACACACTACAGCTCAGTCAGTGTTACTACACACTACAGCTCAGTCAGTGTTACTACACACTACAGCTCAGTCAGTGTTACTACACACTACAGCTCAGTCAGTGTTACTACACACTACAGCTCAGTCAGTGTTACTACACACTACAGCTCAGTCAGTGTTACTACACACTACAGCTCAGTCAGTGTTACTACACACTACACAGTGTTACTACAGCTCAGCTCAGTCAGTGTTACTACACACACACTACAGTTACTACACACTCAGCTCAATCAGTGTTACTACACACTACAGCTACAGTGTTACACACTACACAGCTAGTCAGTGTTACTACACACTACAGCTCAATCAGTGTTACTACACACTACAGCTCAGTCAGTGTTACTACACACTACAGCTCATCAGTGTTACTACACACTACAGCTCAGTCAGTGTTACTACACACTACAGCTCAGTCAGTGTTACTACACACTACAGCTCAGCTCAATCAGTGTTACTACACACTACAGCTCAGTCAGTGTTACTACACACTACAGCTCAGTCAGTGTTACTACACACTACAGCTCAGTCAGTGTTACTACACACTACAGCTCAGTCAGTGTTACTACACACTACAGCTCAGTCAGTGTTACTACACACTACAGCTCAGTCAGTGTTACTACACACTACAGCTCAGTCAGTGTTACTACACACTACAGCTCAGTCAGTGTTACTACACACTACAGCTCAGTCAGTGTTACTACACACTACAGCTCAGTCAGTGTTACTACACACACACTACAGTTACTACACACTCAGCTCAATCAGTGTTACTACACACTACAGCTCAGTCAGTGTTACTACACACTACAGCTCAATCAGTGTTACTACACACTACAGCTCAGTCAGTGTTACTACACACTACAGCTCAGTCAGTGTTACTACACACACACTACAGTTACTACACACTACAGCTCAGTCAGTGTTACTACACACTACAGCTCAGTCAGTGTTACTACACACTACAGCTCAGTCAGTGTTACTACACACACACTACAGTTACTACACACTCAGCTCAATCAGTGTTACTACACACACACTACAGTTACTACACACTCAGCTCAATCAGTGTTACTACACACTACAGCTCAGTCAGTGTTACTACACACACACTACAGTTACTACACACTCAGCTCAATCAGTGTTACTACACACTACAGCTCAGTCAGTGTTACTACACACTACAGCTCAGTCAGTGTTACTACACTACAGCTCAGTCAGTGTTACTACACACTACAGCTCAGTCAGTGTTACACACTAGCTCACAGTGTTACTACAGCTCAGTCAGTGTTACTACACACTACAGCTCAGTCAGTGTTACTACACACTACAGCTCAGTCAGTGTTACTACACACTACAGCTACAGTGTTACACACTACAGTTACTACACACTCAGCTCAATCAGTGTTACTACACACTACAGCTCAGTCAGTGTTACTACACACTACAGCTCAAGTCAGTGTTACTACACACTACAGCTCAATCAGTGTTACTACACACTACAGCTCAGTCAGTGTTACTACACACTACAGCTCAATCAGTGTTACACACTACACAGTGTTACTACACACAGCTCAATCAGTGTTACTACACACTACAGCTCAATCAGTGTTACTACACACTACAGCTCAATCAGTGTTACTACACACTACAGCTCAATCAGTGTTACTACACACTACAGCTCAATCAGTGTTACTACACACTACAGCTCAGTCAGTGTTTTTAAAGCCATTTGGTGTGCGGTGTAAATATAATAATACTAATAGTATAAATAATTTAAGACCAGCTGTTGCCAATCGTCCTCACAAAGATTAGCCTATTTATATATATATTTATATACATTTTGTGACTGACGCCAGCGATTAACTGCACCTGTTTCCTAATTTGTAGGCCTATTAATTTAAATAATGTATTAACAAATAAAATAAAAAAATCACTAAAATGACATTTCTTGATAAAATAATTGTATACACCTTAGTTATATCTAATTTGGCATTCATCGCATCATAACTGAGGCGCTGCGAGGATAATAAAGATTAGGCTATTACTCCACATTGAAAATGTTTTTTAAAAGATTTTTTAAAAACAGATTTATTATACAATGAATTAGCCTATAGGCCTATAATTAAAATTATTAACACTGCAATCATCAATGAAAAAGCTTTATTTCAAGCACCGACTTTTTAAAAGAAGAAAACAACAACAACAACCTGTTTAACGAAATTTCTATTTTTTCTCTCTCTCTCTCTAGCCTATTTTCGGGCCACGAGAAATATTAAGGGAGTAAATTAAAACATTTAGCTATAGCTAATCCGTTATCAGCATCTGAAGTAGATACGTCTCTCGTCGTCTCTGAGAGAATATTCGCCGTTAATGCAGCGTCAGATTTTACTTTCACCGCATAACTCTTGCGCACAGTTTTCACATTACTTGTGTGATATCCATTGGCTCGCCTTCCTGGTTTAAAACAAGTATTTACAATAGGCTATATAGCAACGTAACCAGCCCCCCACCCACCCACCCTTGAGTTAGCTGTTGGGGGCTGCGGATTTGCGCAACACCACTGGACTCCGTCCGTTAGTTAGCCTAGTGCCCGCTCACTTTTGCCCAGGCCCGCCCAAAAATAAAATTCTGGCTACGCCACTGCACCAGACCCAACAATGCAGATGACCTGAAGGCCACTGTCAAAGAAACCTGGGCTTCCATACCACCTCAGCAGTGCCACAAACTGATCACCTCCATGCCACGCCGAATTGAGGCAGTAATTAAAGCAAAAGGAGCCCCTACCAAGTATTGAGTACATATACAGTAAATGAACATACTTTCCAGAAGGCCAACAATTCACTAAAAATGTTTTTTTTATTGGTCTTATGAAGTATTCTAATTTGTTGAGATAGTGAATTGGTGGGTTTTTGTTAAATGTGAGCCTAAATCATCACAATTAAAAGAACCAAAGACTTAAACTACTTCAGTCTGTTTGCATTGAATTTATTTAATACACGAGTTTCACAATTTGAGGTGAATTACTGAAATAAATGAACTTTTCCACGACATTCTAATTTATTGAGATGCATCTGCATGTCCCATCTTTTTTGGGAATGTACATATACTAATTTATTTTGTAAGTATTTTTGTGCATGCTTTTTCTTCACAGAGTTTATTTTTGTTATATAAATATGTCTTATTTGGTTGTCATAACTTTACTGAAGAAGACAAGGACAAATATTATTTGATAAAGTATTTATTTTTCTTGCAAAATTATTTTTACACAAATGTAAGTTTCAAGGTGCTAAGCCCTACTTTCCTGTTTTCTGTAAGGACCTTAAATCCTACCTGGACACTCTTCTTACATCCAACAATTCCAAAGCCCTTAAAACTGTCTCATTGTGTCATTTTCATAATATTTTCCTGATTTTGTAACTAATAATTGTATTCTCAATTGCACTCACCCCTGGCATTGTTTTTTTTTGTACGTTCTTTATGTCAATTATAAAAAAAAAAAAAAAAAAAAATTGAGACGTGAGCAGGGAGCTTTATTTATTCAAAATGCTCGAGTCACGTGTTTCCGGGTTACAACAGCACTTCCGGTCCCTCTCCTGTTTCAGTATTTAAAATATATCAATGTGAGGATTGTTGAAGGGTTTACAGGTAGGTTTTTAAAAATGGCGGGGTCGTATTTATGATTTTAGTTTAACATGACCGTTAAAAACAGCTAATTGTCCTGGTAAATCTCAATAACTGTTTTATTTACTGTCATTTCGCGTTTGCTAACACTTTAGCTATCACGCTAAGTATTGGCGCTAATACGTGTTAGGCTGTGTCTCAAAACCTAGTTTGCTGACTATCTAGACAGCATTTTCTGCATCAAAAGTCGTGATTTAATAGATAAAACGTTTGGTATTTATACGAAGAGCAACAATAGGCAGTCAGCTGACTGTTGGATTCAGTTGCAGGTGTCTGAGCTAAATGCATAACATAATTGTAAAGGGATTATTCAGGTACTTCAACGTTATTAAAATGAAGGACCTTCAGATGGTCAAAAAGTAGATGATTTACAGTGCTGGCTGGTAGAAGATCTAAACGAGGATTGTTTGCTGCTTACAACACTGTAGTGAGTGTAGCCCCACTAATGTGTATTTCCTTATTGCAGCTGTAATAAGAAGAACAGGGAGGCTTTACTAACATGGAAACAGAGGAAGTAGCAGCTGAGGCACCTGCAGAACCAACAACCGAAGTCAAAGATGCAAATACAGAGGAAAGCACAGAGCCCACAGAAAGCACAGACATTCAGAATCATGTCACAGATGAAAACAAAGAGGGAGCTGTAACTGAGAAGGAGTGAGTCTTCAAAAGACGTTGACAAACCACCTTGTGACTGGTTGGAGCCACTCGAAGAAGACTGTGACGATTCCCAGAGTGTTGAAGGAGAAGTAGAGAGCCTTGTGGGGAGCGAATGGAGCGGGAGTGTGGTTAGTGTTAGGAAAAGCACTGGAGAGAGAGGTGGCAGAGGTGTTGGGTATGTACATGACCTGGATTCTACTAATTGAACACCTCACAGCAAACTTTTATGAGTTATAGAAAATGAATACATTTTCCTTTTATGCACTTCACTATTTTTTAAGCTAAAACGGATGTATGTTTTACTTTTTCTTCTAGGAGACCGAGAAGGAGAGCACAATGCGAGATAGATGAAGACTGGGAAGATTGGCCGTCATTAGGGCAAGGATGGAAACGCAAACAGGTTTTTCGTCGGTCAGGCACCAGTGAAGGACGCAGTGATACATACTATATGAGGTATCATAAAAACGGCTCAATTAAAGGAATAGTTCACACAGAAATGAAAATGTGCTAAAATGTACTTGCCCTCAGAACATTCAAGATGTAGATGAGTGGGTTTTTTCCCCCATATGTACAGATTTGGACAAATTTAGAATTACAACACTTGCTCACTAATAGATTGTCTGCAGTGAACGCATGGGTGCCGTCAGAATGAAAGACCAAACAGCTGATAAAAACATCACAACAATCCACACAATTCCAGTTTATCAATTAATGTTATGTGAAGTTAAAAGCTGCATGTTTGTAAGGCATTTTAATGTTAAACAATTGCTTGTGGCCAAAATGTGAATGTAATAACACTTCCTCCAGAGAAAAAGACCATCCGCTTTTTTCCTCTCACATAAAAATATTGAAAACATATTTACATATAAGAAAACATATTTTTCGACAGTTTTTGCTTTTAAATGTTGCTTGATCTGTGCATATTTAGTCGTGTGGATTATTGTGATGTTTTTATCAGCTGTTTGGACAGCTCACTGCATTCACTGCAGGGGATCCATTGATGAGTAAATGGTATAATGCTAAAGCATTACTATGTGGTGCTTTCATTTTGCACCACTCATTCATTTTATTATTTTTTTCTTTCAGTCCAAGAGGTCATAAAGTAAGAAGTAGGGTTGAACTTGTGAAATATATAAGTAAATCTGTGGACCTTACAAATTTTGATTTTAAAACGGGCCAGTTTCTTGGTGAAGGGCCTCGAAGAAGAAAGGTAAGATGTTCAGCATGCTCTCTTAATTTCTGGCTTCAATTTATTCACATATTTCCCACTAATACCTATGTTCTGGTATCCATAGAAAAGAAAACTGGATTCTCCCCAGGCACACTTTTCTGTACCTGGTTTTCCAAATGAATTAGCAGATACAGGTGGCGGTAATCCAGGATCTTCAGCTAGTCTCAGCTATGGGACTGCTCCGAAGTTAAGCTCATATTCAGTCCAAAAGGGTGCCAATACAGTGACCACGCCAAAATGCAGTACCTATGCTAGTCCTGAGACAGATACCGCTTTACCAAGTGCTGCTACACAACTTACTGTTGATCTGACTGAAGATTCTGCGAATCCAACTCCTCCTCCTTTGGGCGGTTCAGTGTCTGTGGCCCCAGATAGGCCCGTCAATGGTGCCAGTGGAAATCCACTTAAATATTTTGGGTAGGCAGTGTTTTTTTTTTTTTCTTACACTATAGCCTAAATGTCAAAAACAGTGGTGATAATATCTTTCTTCACTCTGTTCTTTTTGTTTGTACTCAGTGTCTGCCTAAAATGTCAGAAAACCTATACTTTTGAAGAGGGGCAAACTTTGTGCCAGAATTGCAGGCTAGAGGGTAAAGCATGCAAGTCAAAATTTAGTCATTTATTTTCAAATTTGTGAGTGCAAGCAAGCAAAAGTGTATTTCAGCTAACATTATTATTGTTGTTGTTGTTTTTTCTCTGTTGGTTTAGCAATAGTAAGACGAAGAAAACCCTACAAAAAGGTATTTTTTTATGTTTGTTTTTTTGGCTTTATGAAATGTTGCCTTACAAATAAAACCATTAATTTTAATTTTTTTTTCTTAGCGGGTTCCATGTGGCCGATGCCGGGCTTGCCAAAATACCGTGGACTGTGGAAAATGTGTTAGTTGCAGAAATGGTCGGCTACGTCTTCGACTTAATATCCACTCTCGTAAAGTCGCTAAGTGTCGCAAACGGAAGTGTTTGCGCCCCATCCGTAAAGACAGGGCTGTAAAGGTAATTATTTTTATTTTTTTTATGTTTATGATATTCTATGTTAGGGCTGTCCAAACTCGGTCCTGGAGGGCCGGTGTCCTGCAGAGTTTAGCTCCAACCCTAATTAAACACACCTGAAGTAGCTAATCAAGCTCTTACTAGGCATACTAGAAGCTTCCATGCAGGTGTGTTGAGGCAAGTTGGACCTAAACTCTGCAGGACACCGGCCCTCCAGGATCAAGTTTGGACAGCCCTGTTCTGTGTTATGTAAGGACATTTGTGTAAGAATAAGAATATAGTTAAACTGTTACAATATTCTAAATAATAAGTAGCCTTAGAAAGTGTTTGAACCATTGCCCACACTTGCAATGTCAAACTAGAGGTCGACAGATATGTCTCTTTTTCTCGGACCGATGCGATACTTAGAAATCAGGGCAGCCGATGGCCGATATGTTTGGCCGTTTTTCTCCCCCCCCTTCATCTCATAAAAGAGAGTTTGAGTAAATTATTAGTGCAGGTTACAAGATAGTAATAGTAGTTGTAGTTGTAGTAGTAGCCTAATTCATAGTAATAATATATTGCTCAAAACTTAAGCACCTTCTCAAAACAGTTCTGAATATTACTTTTTGTTTGTTTGCTGACAGACACCAGTGTTTCCCACGGACTTGCAAATTCATTCTCTGCCAGCAGGAGGCGCTGCTGGAGCGGGAGATATAGTGGTTTCCCCGGTAACGGCTGTAATCAAATAAGCACTGTGCTCACAAACGCTACTTTATCAGGCATTACAGGAAAGGAATGAAAATGACATCAAAGCTTTTCTGAAGACGGTCGGTTCCTCTCGAAGATACATTCATATAAAAACACCTGCGCTGCATTTTAATTTTGAAACGTGCAGTGCTCAGTTTATTCAACGAAGTATAAGCCTTTTGGGAAATCTATTTGTGGCGGTCAGTTTTTATATTGTGGCGAGCCGCCACAAATAACTTAATGTAATGGAAAAACTGCTATAAGTCAAATGGCTATAATCTAAGTGATATAAAAAAAAAAAAAGTTCATACATATTACACAGCCTGCAGCTCACGTGCAATGACATCGTGGAGGCTATTGTCGGACCCAAAGACACATTTGATTAGGAAAGGTAACGTGCACGTTATAATCAGCCCAGAAGTTTCTTCTGAATTGAACGTGTTTCTACTTTCACATGCAAATAACTTGTACTTAAGAATATGATAACTTTCCAGCATCAATTCTAGTAGGGTAAAACGAAATTACACTTTCGAAACGGTCTGTTTTCCCCTGCCATCATTACCTGAGGCTGTGTGTGAACAAGGCACGCCTGCAGAGTGTGAGTTGCTCTGTCTCACGCAGCCTCAGAGGGAGAGAGATTCTCTGGTATGGTGCTCCACAACAACACTTAGCTGCCCGCAGATGCGCCTGCCTATAAATCGGCCTAATTTGCAGCACAATCGGCCGATGCAGATTAATTACAAAATGCCAAAAATCGGCCCGATTAATCGGCCGGACGATCAATCAATCAGTCGACGTCTGTCAAACCAAGGGAATTTAGGTTGTTTTTATGATCTGTTCTGTTTGATGGCTTTGTCAAGTCACCTTTATTTATATAGCGCTTTTAACAATACAGATTGTGTCAAAGCAGCTTTACAGTATCAAATAGGAAAATAGTGTGTCGGTAATGCAAAAGGACAATAGTAAACACTTAATTTTCAGTTAAAGGCAGTTCATCATTGAATTCAGTGATGTCATCATCCAGCTCAGTTCATAGTATTTGTGCAATCAAGTTGACGATATCGTTGGAAATGATAAGTGTTCCTTACTAAGTAAGCCAGAGGCGACAGCGGCAAGGAACCAAAACTCCATCAGTGACAGAATGGAGAAAAAACTTTGGGAGAAACCAGGCTCAGTCGGGGGGCTAGTTCTCCTCTGGCCAGACGAAACCAGCAGTTTGTGCTGAGGTCTCATCTGGTTCCCGAGGTCTTGTCCCGATGGCTGTCTAGGAGACTACTTCACTGTCTCTGGGGCTCATCTAGTTGTTCTGATCTCCGCTGACATTCAGGGCTATAGAGGTCATCTCTAGGTGCTGATCCACCATCTGGGCTGGATACGGACAGGATACGGGTGACTGACTTTGTCAGAACCTCAGTTTTGTACTGCCCCCGCTGGTGTCTTTTTACATTGTACTTTTGTTTCCACGTGGTATTAGTGTCATAAATTAAATGCACAATGAAATCCAAACATTTTCAGGAATTACTTAATTGTTTAAAAGTTTGGGGTTGGTAAGAAAGTGTTTTATGCTTACCAAGACTACATTTATTTGATCGGAAATACTGTGAAAATGGTAATATTGTTAAATATTATTATAATTTTAATAATTAAACAGTTTTCTACTTTTATATATTTTAAGACACAATTTATTACTGTGATGGCTAAATAGAATTTTCAGCAGCCATTACTCCTGCTGTTACATGTTCTTCAGAAATCATTTTAATATGCTGATTTGGTCCTCTGGTAATTATGTTGAAAACATTTTTGTGGAAGCAACGAAGCTTTTAGGATTCCTTGATAAATAAAAAGTACAGGATTTATTTGAAGTAGAAATCTTTTGTAACAATATAAATGTCTTCACTGAATAAAATGCTAATTTCTTTAAAAAAGAAAAGGAAAAAATCTTACAGACCTCAAACTTTTGAACAGTAACTTTGAGTTACTCTTTGTCTAATGATCAAATAATCTTTACTCGGCTTTATCTAATCCACAGGCATCAAAGTGGCAGTTTCCAAACACGGCCAGATCACTAAGCACAGCTTCAATTATTTCACAAGTGAGCATAAAATGCTTTAAACTACAATGTTCTTTTCACACAGTGCTTCATTAGACTTGTAAAAAAGTTTGTCATTCAGTCTCCCTCTTCTTTTATTTTTCAGCCCTCAGTCTCAGAAGATTTAGAGGAATCACAGGTAACAGTCTTATAAATAATCTCTCAGAGTAATCTGAGGGATTCCTGTAGAACAACTATATCTAATTGTTGTTTTCCTGTAAGCAGAGCTCCTATCTGCAGTACAGTGACTCAGAGGATCTGTCTATGTTCTTTGGGGGTAATGATGGTGACAGTGGCCTGGATGAGGTAGAGTTCTAGCTAGCCAGTTAAATACACTGCATCTATACACTGCAGTAACAAGATCTAAGTGCCTTGATCACAGATATGCACATTGCTTGAAGAGATTCACAAGTATTTGTTCTCTTCTTAGTTTGGCTATATTGCATTTTTTAAGAACTTTTCAGGCTTAAGCTGCAAATATTTAATACGGTCAGATGTAATCAGAGACTTAAAACGGTGTCCTGAATATTCTTCAAATAGTGATTTTTGTTTTCATGATTTGCAGATGGGTGTACCAAAAGTACGTCGCCGTTCCTGTGGGAAGTGTAAAGGCTGTGTTCGCCGTACAGACTGCGGAAGCTGTGATTTTTGCATGGACAAACCCAAATTTGGAGGCAGAAATAAAAAAAGACAGAAATGCCGTCTGCGACAGTGCCAAAGAGAGGCTATGGTGGGCTTCCATAATATCATTTGAATTGTATTATTTGTGTTGACTTTTTCATATGAATGAGTGTTGTTTTATGGTGCATTATTTTGAAACCTTTAGTTGTCCACTAAATCTTGTCTTTTTTTTGGTTCATATAATAATATTTGTTTTTATGTAATATATTATATAACATGTTTACCTGTTTATTGAGAGTGAATTTTGACTATTTAGTGAGAATTTAACTTGTTAACAATTAATGACTTCTATAAACTTGTTCTTTTAAAATAATCTATCCAAAAAAATAATAAAAATACACAAACTGAGCCTAGTACTGTTACTAACTGTGTATTTTGGTCAAGTGTATGACAAAGTGTAGTTTAGTCGAAATTTGTGTTGAATCAAAACAGTTAAATCCCTTATGATTCTTCCGTATTATTACATGCCTGTTATATGTTCAGTAATTGTGCAAAAAAAGGATAATCTTGTCTCAATGTTTGTTTACCAGAAGCATTTGCTGCCCATGGATGAAGCAGAGATGCTTTTTTCTCAGGGCTGGGTTACACACGGCAGGCCACGGTACACATATGGACGTGGTAGACCCAGGTCCAAAAAGTTGTGGGATTTTGAAGTTTCAGATAACGAGGCTGAATCGTATGTGCCAAAGGCTTCCTCGGGTGTTGCCCACGTGCTGAATCGGAACAGACTCCTTCATCCCAATCACAATAGAAAGGTATTCCAGAGTCCTTAAAGTGTTTCCGCTTGCTCCGGTTTGCTCTCAATAACTTTTTCTTCTTGGTTCTATTTTTGTTGATTTAGGCTTATGTTTATGCTGATGTTGCTAACAGTCATTTGATGAACAACATCCCACTCTACAATCCACAGAAAGTTGAGGTATGTTTTCACCATGAAAATGAATATAATACCCATATAAAAGTTATAATGATTCCTTAAATTAATCCCAGAGCAGTTTTCCCTAGACATATCTAAGCTTATTTGGTTTTGTTGCATTTATTTGAACAGACCTATATAAACATGTTCGTATCTCATTTTTCTCATCCCTATCTCTTGAGAAGATGAGCCCTCAGTTGCACATAGGACGGGCGGAGATGATCAAAGAAAACAGGCTTCAAGGCTGTGGCATCAGTAGCAGAGCCCTTCTGTCTGCGGTAAGCTCCTTATGCCTGTCTGTTTTCAGCTTAAACAAATAAAAACAAACAAAGATTAGCAAGTGGGAAATAAACAGTAAGCCAGTAAGGTTATCGGAGGTGCTGTCTTACCTTAGGTTGGGTGGTGAAAGTAAAATAAATTCAAGATTGTAGTTGTACCAATCAGTGTTTGATCTAACCAGTGTGCATGCATAGCTGTACGCTTCTGATATTCCCACGCAGAGAGGAAAAAATGAGGTGCAGAAGGCAGACTTAAAGTGATGAATTTAAAGCTGTACGAGAAGGCAGTGTTTCAGTAATTACCTTGATTTTTGGTTGTCTTGCGAATAAAGTCCTGTTTTCCTTCACATTATCATTAGAAAACAAGTCTGAAAATAACAGTAATGCATGGCCTTTAGATAATGTTTTAAATTAAATATTTGTAACATCTATAAAAAAATTACTTTTTAAATAAATTAATACTTTGGATGCAATGAATTGATCAAAAGTGACAGTAAATTACATTTATATAGTTGCAAACGATTTCTATTTTAAACAAATGCCATCCTTTTGAACTTTCTGTTCAAACATACAAAACTTTTATAACAATTTCCACAAACATATTAGGCAGCACAACTGTTTTTAACATTAATAATAAGAATGCTGACTTGAGCATCAAATCGGAATGATTTCTGAAGGATCATGTGACACAAAACATGTTGAAAATTCAGCTTTGCCATCACAGGAATTATTTTTCAAACTTATGTTAAATTGTAAATTTTAAAGTTACGAGATTTAAGTAATGATTTTAACCTTATATATCATTTATATACATATTTTACTATATATTTATTGCCACTTACCATTTATTTAGAGACCAGAGTTTCTTCCTATGGCAATTCCACCAAACTGCCCTGGAGAGAGTTTGAGGGTAGGGAATCGATCACAAGGTTCAGCAGGTCAGGAACCATGTCAAGAAGAGCAACAGGAGGACGAGTCTTGTCCGTCGGTAAGAAGCCGTTTTAGGCATACGGTGTGTGATATGGAAGTCGTGGGAGTAGCAGTGATTATGTACATCTGGCTTTTGCAGATCACTCAGATATTCAGCATGGCAGACAGTGACCCCACCATCCAAGGCATCGACGTCAATCATGAACTGATGCCTCTCCTGAGATCTCTTCGTAGCATGGTACTTCCTGTCCTCTGGTTCTGTGTTGTGGTGGAAGGCCCTCAGTTACAGCTGATGCAGTGCTCTAAGCGCTCCACTATGGCAGACACCATCATTCATATTGAGCCCAACTTCCATTACCACATCAGCGTCCAGGGACAGCCGCTCCTGCCCACCCACAGACTCTACGACAGTCACCCGTCTCGTCTCACCACTACAAAAGAGATTGTTGCCCTCCTCGAGGACCTAGAAAGGTACTCGGTCTGCCAGGGCTCAGGGCACAAAAAATCCACGACTGGGTCAGAGCCTGTGGTTCCTGAACGGGTGGCTACCTGTGACTTCCTCGTTTTTTCAGAAACAGAACGCTGTGAAAAATGCAAAACTCTACAAAAAGTATAGAGACTATTCTGCACATGGGAATTGCTCTTCAAGTAATACATCTTTTATTTTCAAATTTTGAACTATTCTAGAATATCTTTCGACTCTAATATAAAAATATTAGAGCACTGTTTTGCTTTTTGTTTTTTCAGAAGGGTGCCAGCATTACATTGACTGATGAATCAGTTTTTGGTTACTTTAATCCACAAAAAAGGACTAATATTATGTCCCGCATTAACAGGATAGTTTGCCCAAAAATAAAAATGATGTCATTATTTACTTACCCTGGTGTTCTAATGTTGGATGTCCTTCTTTCTTTTGTGGACAGCAAACAAACAGCACCAGGGTGCGTAAATGATGACTGAGAACTATCCTTTTAATGAGTGACCACTAAACATGTAGATGTTTTTTTTGTGTTTTTTACCCTAGAATATGTGACACGTTTTGGTACCTACTATGGCTAAGGATGCTCATTGAATCCTGGTCATATAAATGGAGGTAGTGAATGGGCATGTTTTACACAATCAAACATTGAGCAGTTTAACTGTACATCTTGCCTTGCACTAAAGTTGTAATAGTGCTTCACATTTATTTTGGTTTAATTCCTCACACCAATGATATCTGTACATGTGTTAATGCTTATGTACTTCTCAGGGGGGATTTTTCAGAATGCATTAATCAGGTGGAAGATCCATGTTTGTTAAAGATTTAATATTTGCTGTATGATATGGGATGAGGCTGCTTTTGTTTTGGATAGACAATTTTGTACATAGTGCAAGTGGTGGCAGAGAAATTAGATAAAAATAGCGAGAATGTTTTTTTTATAAACGTCTTTTGCTTTCCAGAATTTGTTTCCTCTGTTACGAAACACTTTGAATTAAGTTTGTACGTGCTTTCATATAAATAATCTGATTTATTTCTGTTTATTTAATAAATCATATCCGTTGGATGACTGCCATTATGTGCTCAAGGCAATAGATATCACCATATTTTGCCAGTTAATTAATCACAATACATTAAATTTTATATTACAAGTTTCCTCAAATGTATTTTATTGGTATATAAGAGTTAAAGATTTTTACAGGGGGGATTCTGGATATCTCTTTGTCAATGTTGTCAACGGTAAGAAAAGGAATTAAATATTAAATTAGTGCAAATATGTCAACAAACTCCTATGTAAAAATAATGGAATAAATTGGAAGCCAATAGTGAAAGTGCTACTCAAGTTGGAGAAGTTTAAATGTGTTATGGATGATTTATTTTCACTAGTTTGATAGATGATGTGTAATGAAAGCAAAATAGCCCAAAACTATTTTTATTTGTAATGTGTTGCCTTTATAAGGAGTCATTCATTAACTTAATTTAAATGCCGGACTTTAAAAAGCATATCGGATGTCGGAACAAAAACTCGTTTTATCATACAGTTGCTGCAGCATCCACATGTAAATTTCCTCCTGCGGTATCATGTATCAATTATGCAATACACACATGCACCAAAGGGGGCGCCATAGCACATTATAATTGCACCTCTGCATTCAGCTCGTGCAAAGTTGAATCTAAAATTATATATTTTTTATGTTATTCAGACAATATATATTTATCTAAATAGTTCATTATGAAATGCTCATGTGTTCACTAGTCAACCTGCTATTTTGTCGCTGCAAACAGACTATTAACATCCTAGAAAGCAATGCAAACCTCAGTGTAGTTTGTCAGTTGGGTCTATATAAATAGACGAGACTGAAGGAGTTAATCAGACAAGTGGATGCGTGTTGCTCTTCCCTGTTTGTCAGTCTTGTTCCAGAGGTGTGACAGCGCTTTACAGTTGATAACTGGGATGAATGCTGAAATGTGAGAGAAGATGTTATAATATCATCGTGCTGGCGCGATGCAGGGACACTGTACACGTTTTGCATTAAGGGGAGGATGTGATCTGCAAGATGTGACTGAGGAGAGCCGCAGATGAATATTAATTGGCATCGCAGGTCCGTGTGCATTTCTCATGATATCTTCTCTGAAATGCCGCATTTTCTTAAACAGGCAGCCTTTAATGGGAGTAATATATGAAAAATGAGCAGCACTAGATTTATATATGGTTTGGATACGGCAGACGTGTATGCTACCTAAAATGCATGGGGGGAAAAATCTGCCTGCTGTCCTGTTAAGATTTCTAGGACATTTTTGGTGTTGTGATGAATGTTTTTAGAAAATATCCTGTCATTGTAAACCAGCGTTTACATTCTCTTATTCGCGTCTCATTCATCCAGCATGTAGTTCTTGCTGATGAAAGCGTCGCGCGTGGCTTTCAATGGGATTTCCCGTGGCATGTTGCTATGCAATGGATTAATGATGCAAAACAGTCACACCTGTTATTTGTCTGCTTGAATTGATTAACAGTAAATGTGTCGTGTGTAAATACATGTGTTCTCTCGGATAAGCCACTCTGATCAACAATGCAATACTACGTATCCTGGCGTGTGTCTCAGTTTGATTCATTTCAGTGATTCGAATCTTTTGAATCAGTTACTTAAAAGATTCATCCAGTGACCCTTTCCACAGGTTACATCGCCAGTAGGTGACCACAAGTCTGAATTCGGAATAGCATCGTTTCACTATTTCTTACTATTTCATCATTTCATAACGATAAGAAGCATGCTAGCTATTACGAATTAATTTTGTGTGTCTTGAGTGAGTCACTTAATTGATTCTTTAGAAATACCGAATCGTTCACCATCGTCTTATAATTCTCAAATATTTTTTGTCTATAAATCTACTAATAGACAACAGAAAGAACAATTAACTGTTATAAATGTATATTCAGTTGTCAACTGCTAGTCATGATTTTTATCCAGCTATAAAGCATAAATAGATCCATTTCATTACCACCCTTGCTAGGGTTCAATTGCATATTGTCATTTGCAGCGCCATAATAACAATATTTTATGTACTTCTTAAACAAATACGATGTTTACACTTGCAAAAAGTACCATGGTATTCAATGCACCACTGTCATAGCTATATTATCATACGTCATTACTTTTTAGTAAGTTTGTTATGTGTTTTTGTCATTTTTATTACTTATATATATATATATATATATATATATATATATATATATATATATATATATATATATATATATATATATATATTTTTTTTTTTTTTGAACCCTGATGGGAGCAAGCCAAGAGAGAGTTTTTTTCATATAATATTGATATTTTTTAGGGCTGCAAAATTATTAATCCCGATTAATCGCATTCAACATAGAAGTTTGTTTACATACTATATGTGTGTGTACTGTGTATATTTATGATGTATATAAAAATACACACACATACATGTATATATTAAGGGAAAATATGTTAGATTTATATATAAAATATATATTTATATATAATATAAATTATATACAAGTATAAATGTATATACATACAACCTTTTAAAATATATACATAAATGTGTGTATTTATATATATATATACACATAATAAATATACACAGTAGACACACATAGAGTATGTAAACAAACTGCTATGTTGAATGTGATCAATCACGATTAATCGTTTTGCAGCCCCGCTTTATTTCAATTAACAAAACTAATTTTATTAGTTTGTTAACAGGAACAATACTGACCTGCAGACATACAGCACAAATTTGACAAGGGTTGGTGTGGCGTTTATATCATGATTAATTTGTATGACAATAAACAAATTTGCCCATTCATTTAAATGAGACATTTACATTTTGCCTATCATAGCACATAATGAACTGCACTTCTATTATTGAAACTCTCTCAATCACGTCCCACTATGTTCACTGCTAGCTGAGGATGGTGAGTGTGGTTTGAAGTGTCTAGACTCTGAGTCACTCTGCTTTGCAAAGCACAGATTTCTTGCTCCATCTAGCACTGTCAAGAGTGTATTTTCAGCAGATCTCTTCTGTTTTTGAGCTCCTCCTCCAGGGCGCACTGGCAATAAAGAGTTCAATTGTGGCTTGATGTTGTTACCATGTGCACACAAGCAGGCACTAAAGACTCGGGCTAACATCTGTTTAGCTTGTTATTTTTTCACTCTTGTCTCGTTTGCAATATTTTAGATGGCTATAGGGAGGGAGTGATAATATATCACAGCTAAATGCTTAAAGGGATAATAAATGCCATTGACTTCCATTGTATTGACAAAGACAACACTGTTCCATTTTATGTTCCATACAGGTTTGGATTGACAGAGTGACAGAATTTTCATTTTTGGGTTAACAATCCCTTTAAAGGCTTGAGTCATGTCCACAAATTATAGTGCAGGGTGTGAGTGTTAGTGTTTAAACAAATGGCTTTCTGTTATCTGTCCAGCTGACCCCAGGACAGGGTCTGAGGTGGCAAAACACTGTCTCCACCTCGGCTAGGCTGTGAAATGTACATGTTTTCACAGAGGGATTTACCACAGTGTTGCCAAACTGTGGTCAGCTTTGTTGCTGACTGTCTGTTTTGTCTTTGTTTATCCAGTAGTAAAGAAAATATGGAGGAAAGAATTTTGTCTTTGGGTGGACAAGAAAGAGGAGTTGAGCAATTACTCAGGCATGAATAACACAAATTTAAACTGCTATTCAACTATTCAAGGAGAGATTTCACTTTTTGTTGGGTTTTGTAGCCTCTGATGTTCTGTAGTCGAATTTTGTTCACTTCATGAACAAATTAAAAGTTATTTTTCCCTTTTTTACAGCATACAGTTAAGCATGACCAGACATTCTAAAACATTCCAGAAAACTAGTATTCTTTGTAAGAATCTGTGTTGGTATTGTTAACTAAATCTAAAACGAAAACTATTAAAATGCTGTTTTTGTTCATTGAAACTAACATTACTAAAACTTAAACTACAATTAAAATGAAAACTGAAAATATACAAATAAAAGCTAATTCAAAATATTATTAAATACTACAAACCGAATTCGGGAAATGTTGGGACATTTTTTTAAATTTGAATAAAATGAAAACTAAAAGACTTTCAAATCACATGAGCCACTATTTTATTCACAATAGAACATAGAGAACATAACAAATGTTTAAATGGAGAAATTTTACACTTTTATCCACTAAAAGAGCTCATTTCAAATTTGATGCCTGCTACAGGTCTCAAAAGTTGGCACGGGGGCAACAAAGGGATGAAAAAGCAATACATTTTTAAAAGATTCAGCTGGGAGAACATCTAGCAACTAATTAAGTTAATTGACATCAGGTCTGTAACATGATTAGCTATAAAAGGGATGTCTTAGAGAGGCAGAGTCTCTCAGAAGTAAAGATGGGCAGAGGCTCTCAATCTGTGAAAGAGTGCGTAAAAAGATTGTGGAATACTTTAAAAACAACGTTCCTCAACGTCAAATTGCAAAGGCTTTGCAAATCTCATCATCTACAGTGCATAACATCAAAAGATTCAGAGAAACTGGAGAAATCTCTGTGTGTAAGGGACAAGGCCGAAGACCTTTGTTGGATGCCCCTGGTTTTCGGGCCCTCAGACGACACTGCATCACTCATCGGCATGATTCTGTCAGTGACATTACTAAATGGGCCCAGGAATACTTCCAGAAACCACTGTTCCATCTGCAGATGCCAACTAAAGCTCTATCATGCAAAAAGGAAGCCATATGTGAACATGGTCCACATGACCTACAGTTGTTGACATTACACAATTATACAGAGTATAACCAGCAGTACACTGCTGGTTATACTCTGTATAATTGTGTATGTGACAAATAAAATCTTGAATCTTGGTCCAGAAGCGCCGTAGTGTCCTGTGGGCCAGGGCTCATTTAAAATGGACTGTTTCAAAGTGGAAAAGTGTTCTTTGGTCAGACGAGTCCAAATTTGACATTCTTGTTGAAAATCACGGACGCCGTGTCCTCTGGGCTAAAGAGGAGAGAGACCTTCCAGCGTGTCATCAGCGTTCAGTTCAAAAGCCAGCATCTCTGATGGTACGGGGGTGCATAAGTGCACACGGTATGGGCAGCTTGCATGTTTTGGAAGGCACTATAGTATGAATGCTGAAAGGTATATAAAGGTTTTAGAGCAACATATGCTCCCCTCCCCTCCATATTTCAGGGAAGGCCTTGTGTATTTCAGCAGGACAATGCAAAACCATATACTGCAGCTATTAAACAGCATGGCTTCATAGTAGAAGAGTCCAGGTGCTGAATTGCCCTGCCTGCAGTCCAGATCTTTCACCTATAGAGAACATTTGGTGCATCATTAAACGAAAAATACGTCAAAGATGACCACAAACTCTTCAGCAGCTGGAAACCTATATCAGGCAAGAATGGGACCAAATTCCAACACCAAAACTCCAGAAAATCATAACCTCGATGCCCAGACGTCTTCAAACTGGTTTGAAAAGAAGAAGAGATGCTACACCATGGTAAACATGCCCCCGTCCCAACTATTTTGAGTTGTAGCAGGCATCAAATTTGAAATGAGCTCATTTTGTGCATAAAATTGTAAAATTTCTCAGTTTAAACATTTGTTATGTTATCTATGGTCTATTGTGAATAAAATATTGGCTCATGTGATTTGAAATTCTTTTAGTTTTCATTTTATTCAAATTTAAAAAACGTCCCAACATTTCCAGAATTCGGGTTGTAAAATAGTATGTAAATAATACTAAAATAACTAAAAACTATATAGTTTATAACCTGTATGATGTTATGTCTTTTGTGGAACACAAAAGAAGATATTTTGAGAAATGTTTTAATGTTTATTTGTTGTTACAATGAAACAACAAGGTTGTCAATGGGGTCCAATATTGTTTTGAAACTTGTGGAATTTTATTGGGCAAAAACAGTTGAAACATTATTCTTTTATCGCCTTATATAAAATTATTTATTATCCTATTTTGCATTTTTGCCACTACTAATGAAGATAAATAAGAATTTGGATAAAATGTGACATGATACAAACATTTACATATTAATGGGCACAGTGACATGGTCATAATGTTACCTTACCATTATATGAAGAGCAAGATACTTGTTAAATGTTTAACACTAAGCATCAAGAGCTTAAGAGGGCAGGTTCTCAATTCTGTAGCTGCTGAAACTGTTTGAACATAGTGGTTGTAGTTTGACCCCTGTAACCTGATCTGCAGAGATCAAAGCTAAACAGAGTAGAGGATAGCAGGACAGCAGCTGGTTGTTCTTGAGAATCAGATACAAGGAGGGAGGGTCACTGCTGGTCACACTTGCTTCGTGCCTCAGAAGAAGGAGCTATATATTATTATATTGAGAGCACATGCCTCTTTTATCGGTCTGGCCTTTAACTATAATGGTCTTTACTTTTGACAACTTTGTTCACAAATCACTGCTATAGGGTTACATCGATCAATTATAAGTGAATAAAAAGACTGCAGTGTTTCCGCTCATTAAGTGCAATACACTTACTTATACACTTATTTTATATTTCCTGACCTACAGTTGTTGATAATTACAGTCAAATTGCTTTGGAGACTATCAACACTCCATGCCAATTTAAATGTGTCCTCAATTATGTCTTTTTGTTTACTTACAAAATGCATGATTACACTCGCAGTATGGCCCATTAGATGATGCTCAAGTAATTTTGTTGGTGACCCAGAAACGCTCTTCTTTGCATCTCTGTTGTATTTTGAACTCAGACGTGATGCAATGACCAGAGCAAGACAGAAAGCGAGAAGCGGCGTAATCTCCAAGCAGTAATCCTCAGTTTCTTTGTGTGCCAGAGCCCTGTTGGTGTGCTAAAACAGGGCAGTGCAAATGAGAGACAGGTCATGACAAGTCCTTGGAATTGCCTTTGTCTGCTTTGAGAAAGCACTTCTCCCCCAAGCGCTAATCTCAGCCCCTCCAATTTCAACAATCAGGTCTCATGGTCGCAAATAGCGTCAGATCCCTCTGCTATGCCAATTCAACATGCTGTCATGTGCAAGAAAAGTGTGTCATAAATTTCTAGGCTGCCTGTTCATAGTCGGTTGGTGTCGTCCTGCTCATGTCATTGAGTCCGATAGTGTTGTAGCATCCTTTAAAAAAATCTTACGACAAAACATATCTACAAGTATTTTACGAAGTAGAAATTTTGCATATGTATAATGCTTTGTACAGAAATGTACAATGAAGGTCAACACTTAAACCTATCTGTCAGTGGGGTATAAGCAGATTGTACGAAAACGTACAAATGAGATTGTACAAATTCATACGAATTTGCCACCAATTAGTGAAATCTTCAATTTAACCATTTCTTTGGCAATAAAATAACAAATGCAGTTAGCAGATAGAGGTGTTCAATAAGTCATTTTTAGTGCTTGAAAGCCCATAAACTCATTTTATGTTCTAGATTTTCTTTGGTCGACTCTTTAATAACATTTTCACCTAATAACATACTGACTTCAAATACGCACGGAATCAAATAATGCTTGATTGTTTTAAAGCAAAATAATTACTTGCAGTATTGTCTCAGTTGTTCTTTCTGAGCACAGAAGAAAGTTAGAGGAATGCTGCATGCAGAGGTCAGTAAATTGCTAAGTAAACACTGCTGACACTTGACTTAAAGGAATAGTTAAAGAATTCAGTCATCATTTACTCACCCTCACATCGTTCAAAACCTATGGCATACTTTTAGTCCAGGAAGACACAATGAGAAATCATGAAGACTGCGCTGGTCTTTTTGAGAATGAATGGTGACTAAAAATGTCAAGCTCTAAAAAGGACAATTACTAAACAGTATACATAAAAGTATCTGCATAACTACTTTAGAATTCTTCTAAACCATATCAATACATTTAATGGTCGATTTTTAAAGCATTTTTATGATAATTTTGTCCTTTTTGAGACTTGGCATCTTCAGTCAAGTTTCAGTATCATGGTCTTTTTCCATGCAGTTCTTCAGAAAATCTTTTGTGTTCTGCAGAAGAAAGTCATATAGATTTGGAGCCACAAGAGGTGAGTAAATGGTGACAGAATTATGTTTTCGGGTGTACTGTCCCTTTAAATAGACAATCGCTAATAAGACTTACTGCTACATTTGCAGCTAACTTAACACGTGTTAGATAAGCCTCTTCTACTTTAAAAGATAAAAATAATTGTTTGCCATACATTTTCAAGTATTGCAATGAGAGTAAATCATTCCTGTCTGCGACGTTTAAGTTAGAAACCATATGGTTGTTACGGACGCCACAGCCTCACCTGTCCGCTTTCCAGACGAAACCATTGAAAGAACTTGCATGGATAATCTGTACTTATATCGCCAGTATGGAGATGATAGCAAAATCAGTGCACAGGGCCCAGAATCCTCGAATTCTCAGCGACGCCCCTGCTTATATACATTCGAATTGTCTGGAAAGATAACAAAATCTTATTACTTATTTAAAATTGTGAACGTTTAATATTTTCCAGCCATTTTATCAGTGGCTAACCCCCGTCACCGCGTGTAGATGGTTTCGTCCTTGTTTCCTTTAGGGCTCGTAGAAATTACTAGCTTGAGTTGCAGCGTCTGCAAGAGAAGAAACGCGAAAAACTTAGAGTTCGTGCATAAGAGACAACTTCAAGAGTGACATGTAATAAAATAAGTTTGCTTTTTCTGTCCTTTTGTGGATATTTTCTCAGTGACTTGATTTGGTCAAGGTAAGTCCTTGAAGCAAAAAGTTTTTCCAGCCTCTCAAGCGTGTCATACGTTATAAAAAATGCTTTTAAAATGTTACAGAGTTAATAAGAATATTTTTTTTTCCTTCGTTTGACTTCTATTTGCTGTTTAGTTAGTTGATGTTGATCAAATCTGTAAAATCACAACCATATAACATTTATATTCTCATCGCTTTTTCAGAATCAAATAAAAGTTGATTTTGTAAGTTGTTATTCATTCAGAGAGTCAGACATGGATTTTCTTACTTGAAATACTTTCACCATTCACTTTGATTGCATTTTTTTCCCTGAATGTGAAGTGAATGGTGTCTGAAAGCAAATGGTGTATTAGACTGCTTAACAACTCCTTTTGTGAAAGTTTTACATTTTTGGCAAATTTAATCATTTGAGACAGTAGCAGTTTCTTTCTGTTTCAGGAACCAGGTTTTACTGTACATGACAAGATCTGGCAACCCTACATTGTACAAAAGTAACAAAAATGTCCTTGAAATTAAACATCAAACTTTATTATTATTGTACAGACCTAAGAATATGAAAACTGACAGGTTTATAAATACATAAACAACAGCATAAGTGTGATTCATCAGCGCATGAAACAGACACTGGGCCAAATGTGGAATTATTATTATTATTCACCTTATTTCATGGAATTGTTATTATTAAACTTTTTTTTTCAGATTTAGGCCTATATTTCACTAAGCTTGATAATTGCATTTGAATTTATCTATTTATTTACTTATGTTTTTCTTTATGAGACACTGTTATCTAGTATCATGCACTGCTTACAGTGCTGTGGTCTGTATATGGATCTCTGGCTCTCATGCTTTCCCTTTCTCACAGTTTATCTCCTGCACATGTTTTGTCCCAGGACATTGGGTGCTTTGTCATCAAATTCCTATAAATCCCTTGTTTATATCTCTCTCATTGTTCTCTCTGAGTCAGGTTTTGATCTCTGAGCATTTATCCTCCCCTCTCTCCTCCCATCATGCTCTCTGCCATGTCTCTACAAGAGTTGAGGTGTGCGATATCTCTTAGCATGTGTCCACCAGATGTGCTTATAATGTTTTGAAGAATCTTATTCGTTCATTTGCTCCTATATGAATTTTGAGAGCGTCTTGTTTTTAATATTTTGCCTCATTTATTTATACTCCTACTTATACTTGCTGTTCATTGTTGTCTGTTTACCCTGCACATGGTGGTTTTATATCTTGTTTTGTTGTTGGGTGCATTCCCAGCCATCCATCGTACCACATGACCCACACCACTTCCCCACAAACAAAAACACATCCTGCTTGTTATGTCCAAGATTTGCCAGCAGCCTTTATACCATAAGAATGATTCATGAACAGTTTTGCAGCATTTGCCATTTGAATTATATTTTTTTCTTGTTTGTGGAAGTACAGTGGATCCAAAGCGATTTTAAATGGGTGTCAGTGTGCCGGGTTTTTATTTTTTATAAATATTTTTAATTAATTGTTAAATTAATAATATTAATTATTAAAGGTTTAAAATGTATGCCAGTAAATGCACTGGAATCTAAAATATAGTCAAGAATCAAGATTTTAAATTTAAACTGCAAATAATGTTTCTATGACAAAATTAATAGGATTAAAAAAATTAATTAATGATCTTAAACAATTTAAATGTGATTAGAATTGTAATTGTTAGATGTAAATTTTAGCATAGCCAAGCCAACACCATAAAGGTGAAATTGCGCTGTACTTATGTTCAGTTTTATTAATTGTTGTTCGTTTATATGAATATGAGTTATTTGGTCAAATATCTTAGTCACAGTAAACTGCAATCCCAGATTTTAATCACTTGTTGGGTAACCTAGGTTGCCACAATGACCTGATATGGGCTCTTACTTTCACACTCTCACATGACGTAACTTCCAGAAAGTAAGAAGAGAGGTAGCTGTTTAATAAATTATTTAGAGGCACCGCAGCAATTTAAGTATGGAAATGATCACCATTTTTTTATTCATTTTGATAGTGCTGTTTGTTTGCCTCTTTTAAGTGAATGTATTCTAATGTCTTCAAATTGAGTTTTGTGGCAGAACAAGTCTTTGAACTTTTATATAAGCCATAATTTAGAGGACTGTGTTACAGCCAGCAGGAACATATACAGGTGCATTTCAATAAATTAGAATGTTATGGAAAAGTTCATTTATTTCAGTAATTCAACTAAAATTGTGAAACTCGTATATTAAATAAATTCAATGCACACAGACTGAAGTAGTTTAAGTCTTTGGTTCTTTTAATTGTGATGATTTAGGCTCACATTTAACAAAAACCCACCAATTCACTATCTCAACAAATTAGAATACTTCATAAGACCAATAAAAAAATCATTTTTAGTGAATTGTTGGCCTTCTGGAAAGTATGTTCATTTACTGTATATGTACTCAATACTTGGTAGGGGCTCCTTTTGCTTTAATTACTGCCTCAATTCGGCGTGGCATGGAGGTGATCAGTTTGTGGCACTGCTGAGGTGGTATGGAAGCCCAGGTTTTTTTGACAGCGGCCTTCAGGTCATCTGCATTGTTGGGTCTGGTGTCTCTCATCTTCCTCTTGACAATACCCCATAGATTTTCTATGGGGTTCAGGTCAGGTGAGTTTGCTGGCCAATCAAGCACAGTAACACCATGGTCATTGAACCAGCTTTTGGTACCTTTGGCAGTGTGGGCAGGTGCCAAGTCCTGCTGGAAAATGAAATCAGCATCTCCATAAAGCTTGTCAGCAGAAGGAAGCATGAAGTGCTCTAAAATTTCCTGCTAGATGGCTGCATTGACTGTGGACTTCAGAAAACACAGTGGACCAACACCAGCAGATGACATGGCAGCCCAAATCATCACTGACTGTGGAAACTTCACACTGGCCTTCAAGCAACATGGATTCTGTGCCAATCCACTCTTCCTCCAGACTCTGGGACCTTGATTTCCAAATGAAATGCAAAATTTACTTTAATCTGAAAAGAGGACGTTGGACCACTGAGCAACAGTCCATTTCTTTTTCTCCACAGCCCAGGTAAGATGCTTCTGACGTTGTCTCTGGTTCAGAAGTGGCTTGGTAGCCCTTTTCCCGAAGACGTCTGAGCGTGGTGACTCTTGATGCACTGACTCCAGCTTCAGTCCACTTCTTGTGAAGCTCTCACAAGTGTTTGAATCAGCTTTGCTTGACAGTATTCTCAAGCTTGCGGTCATCCCTGTTGCTTGTGCACCTTTTCCTACCCAAATTCTTCCTTCCAGTCAACTTTGCATTTAATATGCTTTGATACAGCACTCTGTAAACAGCCATACCTTTCAGTAATGACCTTCTGTGACTTACCCTCTTTGTGGAGGGTGTCAATGTTCGTCTTCTGGATCATTGCCAAGTCAGCAGTCTTCTCCATTATTGTGGTTTTAAAGAACAAGAATACTACTAAGGGCTCCGCAGTAAATTGAGAAGCCGCACAGTGGCTTCCCCTGCAGGCCATTGGGATACTGTAGCATTGTGTACCCCAGCACTGAATGGCATCCTTTACGAAAAAGAAGTTTATTCAAGTGTGCTATTAGTATACTTCTTTTAAACTAAAAATAGGAAAGTATACTTTTAGTCTACATTTCATGTACTTCTCAGAATTGGGATTCATGTACTTCTCAGAAATAGACTTAAAATGACATTTAAGTATACTTGACTTATACGTAGGAAAAGTCTAAATATATTTGAGCTTAGGGATGGGCGATATATTGCATGCGATAGTCATGCGCATCTCGTCAGTAAAGCCGGTTCCTTGATTAGCGGTTAATCTCCATCACCTGTTTTCAAATGGAGCGGCATTTAATACACAGAGCCGTAGTTCACAGACAAGCTACGCATATATCGACTGATATATCGCCTTCGATATGAACGCGATATTGCGCATGAGATATATCGCCCATCCCTATTTGAGCTATAATTGTGCTCCTAGAATCTGTGTTTTCATTGTTATATGGTAGAGGGCGCTACAAAAACACAAGTGAAGAATAAACCGAAACAACAGATGCTTCCACATGTAATCGAACATGATCATCAGACATAAAACAGCATCAAAACTGTGTAACGTTATGGAATAAAATGTCACCAATGAAGAGGTAATAATGACTGTCAAGCTTTGGGGTGTTGATCGACTCCATCTACATTTTGATTATCATTCTGAATCCAATTCATAGTCTTTTTTCAGCTTTTTGTTCAAAATGTTGTTTATTTCTTTATTTTTATTTATAAAACGTACCCACATTCAAGTGTTTAAAAAAAGAGTGCATGAAGCTAGAATAAAATGTTTCTGTTTACAAGCAGATACTCTGTTCTTTCTTTTGATGTTTTGTATGTTCAGATATTCATGTAACAAAATATATACAAATTACTACCTAAATAGGGACATAGTAGTATTTTTAAAGTATGATGTAAAGTTCACTTAAAAAAAAAAACTTACTAGTATACTTTCAGTATAAAACTACTAAACTAGTGGTTTACTGAGACTATACTTCAAAGTGTACTAAAAATGCTACTACAAGTATTTAATTACTAAACTATCAGATAAGTTCACGTTTAGTATAGTTACAATACAAGCTAAAAACTTTGATGTAAACTAGTTGTGTACTCAAAGTTTACTACTGTTATATTTAAAGTATACTTAAAAGTAAACATTTATATACTAGAAAGTGGGCCAATTTAGTCCCAAGGAGTATTGAAATATTACATTTACATTTATGCATTTAGCAGATGCTTTTATCCAAAGCGACTTACAGTGCATTCAAGTTACAGTTTTACATTTTTATCAGCTCTTGCTTTCCCTGGGAATCAAACCCATGATCTTGGCGTTGCTAGCGCCATGCTCTACCATTTGAGCTACAGGAAAGCAGTGTTAAAATCAATATTAGTGTTGAAAGTACACTTACAAGTATACTAGTACACTGATATTTGTATACTTACTACATAAAGTATACTTACAAATATACTTGAACTTTACTTAAGTATACTTAATAAAATAAATTTGAAGTATACTACTTTTTGGTAAGGGATGCCTCACGTGACTCAAACTACAAGGTGATTGGAGGTTCTGAAGTCAGTCTGTTCATTTGTTGCTCAAATTATACCATATTTATTAGCTCTATATTCTTTGTCTGCAGAAGCTGAGGGTTAATTGGGAGCTAAAGACTTCACAAGACTTCCTAAAATCCATTCTATGGAGGTCAAAGGTCACCTGATCACTGCAATGGGCTTAGGGGCTCCAGGTGAGCATACATATTTCTTTATTGATAATGGAGTATTGAAGCACAATATATGCTATAGATTTCTGTGTTGGTTGACAGTGGATATTTAATTTTGCTTGCTCAGTTGTACCATTAAAAAAATTAGTTTTTTTATAGTGCGTTTTAATATGTACAAATTTTGTTTTTGTCTCTTATGCTCACCAAATTTGCATTTATTTGATCAAAAATAACACGTGAAAATATAATTTTAACTTTGGCTTTCTGTCTAATGCACATCATGCTCATGCATAGACGTCCAGCGCTGTCAGGACAGCAAGCTGCAAGCAGAGCGAATCTCAGAGCTGCAGGAGCGAAAGCAGAGTCTGCAGAGCCTTTTGAACAGTCGCCTCGGAGAGCTGCGACAAGTGTGTCTTCTGGAGGCGGTGAGATGGTTTATTAAACTTTGAGACAGTATTTTACTTCTAGGAAGCCATTATAAAATATTGTTCTCTTAAAAAAAAAACAAATGCAAAATGCTGACTTCAGCAGCAAAGAAAATGTGCACCCAGCTGTTTCACAAAGTTTCTTGGGCTACGTGATTTTTCTTTTCTTTTTTCTCTCTCTGTTTTGAAAATTAATTCTCTTATTTGATGTGTGAGTGTTGGCTTTAGGGATTGCATTGATGTGAGGAACTGTTTGTTATTAAGTTGTGTTTTTCGAAAAGTAGATGTACAAAAAAAAAAAATTTAAATGGGTGTACTTATTAGAACCATCTGTTCTAACGAATGGCAGCAAGCATTGTGACATTCCCAGTAAAAGCTTTAAATGTCTGTAAAGGAGCTCACAGGGAAGCTTCCAGGGGATTTTCCTTTAGAAGAAGGGGAAAGACCTCCCTTTGTTCAGTGCCGAGCTGACCTGGCCCCTCATGCTACCTCAAAAGGAGAGGTGAGTCTGTTTGCTGAAAGTTAATAAAAGGATTCTCCTATCAGTTTTATACTATAACAACCATATGTGTCTTCCATGTAGGATGACCTAGGTCAGCGACGGCAGATGAAGGCTCTCTTCAGTGGTGCTCTGCGCCTGAGCATCGATTCTGATAAAAATGCATTGCACAGTAAGAGGACTGTTCATCGGGGATGCCACACAGGTAACATACACACACACACACACACACAAAAGCACCAAACAATTTCTGATAAACATTGGTAATTTGGTAAAAAGTGCATACATTGAAAATGGCTCTATAGGAAGTGCATGGTAAATGAGTCATTTCCCTCCATTATCCAAGACTGCTGCCATTGCTTGAAAAGGACAATGGACACATGTTGACAGACCTCGATATTTATAAATGACTTGATTATGTGTTTTAAACAAAAAGCTTACACTAAAAAGAATTTAGATTACAAAAATGTGTGCCTTCAGACCACTGGTGTCGAAAGTATTCACATTCATTACTCGGGTAGAAGTATAGATACTAGGGTTTAAAAAGACTTCTGTAGAAGTTGAAGTATCAACTCAAGCTTTTTATTCAAGTAAAAGTGTAAAAGTACTGGTTTCAAAACTACTTAAATTATAAAAGTAAAAGTAATGTAAGGAAAAAAATGCCATTATGGACAAAAGCTTAGGCCGTGCCACAGGGTCCTATTGTGCACTACCCCACCTCCTCAAAAAAAAAACATTTTTCTAAAGGCCATAATGACTATAATGTTATATTAAAATGTTAATGTTGAAAAATTTGGGATGCACTAGGCTACCTGTTTCAGCCGCATATACGCCCATTGAAAATGAACACATTTTATTACAATGCAAATACATTAAAAAAACATATGTGTACTACTGAGCATTAACGTGTTTCATGGAGCGGAAGATGATCCTGGCTACAAACCTCCTCGCTGGTGCTTGGTTGGGACATTTCGCTCGAGTTCTCTTCTTGAGTTTCTGCCACGGACACTGTTGCCAAATCTCGCGAGACAAATAAGCAACTGCAGCTTCAAAAACAAGCCCGATATTTTTTTTGATGATTTATTATCATCAATATTATTTATTAACAATTATTTATAACTAATAAATGAGCCTGCGACATATTAAACTGAAACCACTATTTTATCTGAAAAGCAAAAACAGAAGCTATTTTACAAAAATCAGCAAACTGCAACAAAAGTGGGAACAAAACTCATCTCCAATCACCTTTGAGTAGAATAAGTTTGGAGAGATGGAAAAGGAGAAAAACACAATAGCTTCAAAGGAGAGCTGTAACATAGACACATATTTATAGCCTAAAATATATAGGGGTCATTCTGTGGAAATGTCAATTTTTCTGTCTTTACAGAAATATTACACTTGGTTACAATTTTTTATATTTTAAAATGAAACAATGTGTTATTTGAACAATTACACATTCTTGAGCCATCAATGTGGCAATATTTGTTTTTAATTAATTATAAAGAATTCCAAGCACCACAAAACTGCTCGTCCCCACAGCCATGTACAGAGGGAACGTGCTTTATTTTGAGGTCAAAAACATGTTTTTCTACCATTTAAAATAAAATAATGTATACATAACTATCAAATAAATGACATAAAAAACAAAATTCCAAATAAATATTATAGACAAATGTATAAAAAATATTATATTAAATATTATAATATACAGTATATTATATTAAAAAATAAAATATATAATAATATTATTAAAAAAAATCATTAAGCTGTCATTTATGTGTATTTGTGAAGTCAAAAGGTAATCTAATAATGTGGTCTAAGTTTAAATGTTAAAAAAATAAATACATTTTAAGACATCTTGCCATACCAGGCTATTGAAACCAAATGTATTTACTATTAGGACATGGCTACTAGATTATTTATTACAGCCCGTGATAATTAATACATTACAAAAACATTGTAAAAATTAGGCTAAAAGAAACTCATCCCACTCCTCTACGTCTACTTCTATCATCGCTTGGATTACAGCGTCATGCTTCTTTTTGAATGTGATTTTTCTCCACTGAGGAGCGGAACATTTGGCAAATTACTCTACAGCACTTATATTATTGCACTGGCTGGCTAGTAACTGCGAGCAGACAGAGTGTCAATCAATGCATTGGAGAATACGGCGAACATAAATAAAGAAATGAAGTCGCTTGTCAGATTTCCCTAACAAGCAACCATATTTTTTTAAATAATCCCAAAAAACCACAACCCGCGACCAGGGATTTTTTCACGCAACTTTACAAAAAAAGAAGCCCAAAGTCACGTATAATACGCGGACTTGGCAACTGTGGCCACGGACATCTTCGTACTTGGCTACATACGTCTGCTATGTCCAGTGTTGGAGGTAACGAGTAACAAAGTTAGTATAGCCTATTTATCACAACATTGTCAATCGTGTTGTCAATCGCAAACGCTAATTTATTCAAACGTCTCTCTACCGAGCTACCTACTGTAGCTTAATTTGCGGAGGATGAAGAGAAAGCACCCGTTTGATAAATGAGCCAGTAGTAGAGAAATAATAACTTTTAAGAAATAATCTATTTTGAGTAACGACCCCAACACTGGCTATGTCCTTGCTGGAGTGTGACGTGATTTGTGTCATGTGCAGGTGCGATGGATCGCGTACAAACCAATAGGGTGTCGGAATGGTATTTATTCTTCTCATCCAACCACAATCAAATTCACTCTATCCGGATGGCGCGATTTATCTGGATAGGTTTTTTTTTTTTTTTTTTTTTTTTATGAACGAAGATGAGCCAGAATGAAAACAAGCCGAAATGAAATAGGAGTAACGAGGCTATTTTTAAAAAGTAAGGAGTAGAAAGTAAAGATAATTGCGTGAAAATGTAAGGAGTAGAAGTAAAAAGTCGGCTGAAAAATAATTACTCCAGTAAAGTATAGATACCCAAAATTTCTACTTAAGTAAGGTAACGAAGTATTTGTACTTCGTTACTTGACACCTCTGCTTCAGACACATTGGGCCAAGTTTGACACCACTGATACCAAACGCTATTGTAAAATGTGGCCTCTGCTCAAAAGTTTGGGGTCAGTAAATTTATTAAAAGTTTGGGGTCAGTAAATTTATTTATATATATTTTTTTTTAAATAATACTTAAATTTGGCAAGAATGCATTACATTAATCAAGTGCCAGTAAAGATATTTACAGTTTACAGAAAAAAAAGTGTTCACTTAAATATTAAGCAGCACAACTGTTTTTAACTTTAAAAATAATTAGACATAATTCTTGAACACCAAGAAGATCAGCATATTAGAATGATTTCTGAAGGATCAGGTAACAATGAAGACGGGAGAAATGGCTTTGCTATCAAAAGAATAAATTATGTTTTTACTGTATTTTTGCTCAGACAGTTGCAGCCTTGGTGAGCATAAGAGACTTCTTTAAAAAAAGAACATTGGTCAAGAAATGTATGAAATGTAGAAATGAATATATCTATTTAGATAATAATAAATACAAATATTTGATTATCTTATAGACCATGCAAAAATCTGATCTTCGTGTAATATTAAATTATTTTAATTTGACTTTAAACATTTTTTTCCCTTAATTTTTTAGAGGAAACTGTGAAGTCAGAGAGCAGTTCAATGTCAGACTCAACATCACATGACAATGGTGAGGCCTCTTAACATTATCAAACAAAGAAAGTACATCTTGATTCTCTGATTTGTTTTACCACACTGGCCTGTTTATGACAGGCTGTAACTTTGATATACAACCCTGTCGACTGTTTTACAGAGGATTCGTCTCCCAGTGTGGCACCTGAGCATCGCTCCTTGTCTCACCCCCGGCTGGCCTCAGGCAGTCCTGACAGTAGGCTCTGTAGGAAGCTGTCACCTGTGGAGATCTACTACGAGATGAGGACTCGCCGCAACTCAGCCTCAAGCTCTGTGAGGTGAGCGGAGGGGGAGGATGGGATGTGTCCGCTAGCTGAAATGGGAGAGGTTTACACTACAATTAGAACTTATGTTTGTGTGAATGTTCATTCAGCCCGAGTCACTCACTCCCAAGAAGTGCATCCAATGTGGAGGGCAGAAGTGTTCCAGCCACACCGCTGTTGTCCCGCACTGCACCAATCAGCGTTCATGTGAGGTAATGAATTTCATGACTATTTCTTCTGCTATATGTTAGTGTTGTCAAAAGTACCGGCCTCGATGCCATTCGGTACTGAAATTTTAAAAACGTCCATTTCCCGCTAAGATTTGAGCGCTGTTGAGCGGATTATTAAACAGCGCTGATTGGTCATTGTTGGTCAACAGATAGGTCTGTGATTGGCTTCATTGATCATCGCTTCACGCTCTTCACCGAGCGCTTCATTGATCATTGAAGCCAATCAGAGATGTATCTGTTGAGCGCGTGAACAGTGACCAATCAGCGCTGTTTAATAATCCGCTCAAATCTTAGCGTGAAATGGACGTTTTTAAAATTTCAGTACCGAATGGTATCGAGGTCGGTACTTTTGACAACACTACTATATGTACACTATGGCTAGAGGTTCCAACTTCTACATAGATATCCGAACTTACATTTACATGGGCAGCTACACAAAAATAGAACAATCTGCACAAATTATTCTAATATAGTTTGATATTAGCTTGTTGGGTTTTTGATAATTTTTGTATGATTTTTATGAAACATTATGCTAAAATATTATGCTCAACAAGGTTACATTTAAGGTTACAGGTTACAGCAAAAAATATTAATACATATTATTCCTAGATTCCTAGATTGGCTTTACCGTAAAGGATAATTCAGTGTAATTTGGCCAAAATAAAATATCTTCGCAGACAGCATAATTATGTTGTCTACCTTTTGGAACAGACCTAATGTCAGAAGTGCACTTATGGTGCCCTCAAATGTCAGCTCTACTACATTATCTCTGTAGATCCACTTTAGATCCAAATGTATTTTTTAAAAAAAAAACTGTTACTACTATAACTTCTTACTGTCTTATATTCTCCTCCTAGGCCAGAGATGTCTGGTGGTATTGCACTGAAGCAGTGGTGTGGCAGTCCAGATGTTCCTCAGTTTGTCCCATTGGCATCTTTGGAGGGCTCCTCTTCTGAGCGCCGCAGCTGCCCCTACAGCTCCCGTGCCCGTCGTAGCAACAGCTCAGAGGCGTTACTTGACCGCTCGAGTCTCCCAGAGCCCGGTCCCCCTCGCAACGGCATGCCACACCGAGCTGGACCATACAAGAGCTCGGAGTCTCTCACGGATGGGAAGCTCCGTCAGTTCTATCAAGGCAGCCCAGAGAGACAGATAATGGGATTTAAAGACCAGGGTCGAATGCGCTCCTCTCTCGGTGGCCAAAGCAGTGGCACAGGTTACAATGAGATTTTGATGGACTACATTTGGGGCAAACCGCAAAAGAGGCTGGCCCAAGCTCAACAAAACCAGTCAGCAGGACGCATCTGGACAGATTTCTCCACTCCTCCATCGGGCACCCCTCCACACTACAACGGTTTCTCCCATTCGCAGATACATCTGGCTGCCGCCCCACCTTCCTATAGCCCCATGCTGCTGCGGGGTCAAGAGGCCGAACCCCGTCGGGTCAAAGTGACACGAACGAAATCCTGTGGACCCTTCATCCCTTTACAGCAGCACCCACAGGACGCTGTGTTGTTCTCGGCGTACGATCCTTCACATCCCTCTGCGGGATCCACCACTTCTTCTATTCCCAACCTGCTCCCTCACCACACAGAGCTGTCCACTGCTGCAGCGTTCGGCCGCAGAGCACCTCAGTTCTCTCTGCCCACTCCTGAGGATTCTACCCGCAGTCTGCACAAGGCACTTGCTCTGGAGGGACTCCGGGACTGGTATCTGAGGAATGCCTTAGGTTATTCCACTACGGCCAAAGGTCACGACGGACTCGCCATGCGCCACTCACATACTCACCATCTCGTGCACCAGCCTCAGTCTGTTACAGCCGACACACTGTACTCTGTGCACCGTCAAATACCTCAGTCAGCTTCATTTCATGGGCATCCCTTGCATGCCAGGTGAGCTTTCCACATTTTTATTTCACTTTACCATGATTATGGAAAACTTGAAAATATCAGAGAGTTTGTGGGACTGGAAAAGCAATGCAAATATCTATGCTAAAAACATTTCTATAGCTAGTCATGAAAATTTGTATTGAACACAACCCTTCCACAAATACTTATTATTATTTTCATTAGCAGTATTATTACTACTACTAATAACAATAATATTAATAATAATATCAATATTAATAACAATAAACTTACAAATTACAGTGTTATTTCTTGCATGACTGCTTGACAGTTCTCAAGACGTTTGGATGTTTGTTTTTGTGCTACTGTCATCTTATGCTCACAAAGGTAGCATTTATTTGATCAAAAATACAGTAAAAGCAGCAATATTGTGAAATGTTATTACAATTTAAAATAACCGTTTTCAATTTTAATATAGTTTAAAATGTAATTTATCAGTCTTACATGATCCTTCAGAAATCTTTCTAATATGCTGATTCTAATGTGAAACATTTCTAATTATAATCAGTATTGAATAGTTGTGATGCTTAATATTTAATATGATGCTTAAAAATAAACATTTTTTGTAACAATGTATAGTGATGTGACATACGGCCAAGTATGGTGACCCATACTCGGAATTTGTGCTCTGCAATTAACCCATCCAAATTGCACTTACACACAGCAGTGAACACACACACACCGTGAACACACACCCGGAGCAGTGGGCAGCCATTTATGCTGCTGCACCCGGTGAGCAGTTGGGGATTTGGTGCCTTGCTCAAGGGCACCTCAGTCGTGGTATTGAAGGTGGAGAGAGTGCTGTACATTCACTCCCCCATCTACAATTCCTGCCGGCCCGAGACTCGAACTCGCAACCTTTGGATTACGAGTCCGACTCTCTAACCATTAGGCCACGATGAAGTCATTAAATGTCATGTAGTCAAGGTAAATGTCATTATTACTGTCACTTTTTGATTAATTTAATGCATCCTTTAAGGCATCCTAAAAAAATCTTATTGACCCAAAACCTTATATATATATTTAACACAATGGTTTGGAGTGAGTGTTTTTTTTAATTAGTTAATTCTAATTAGTTAGATGATTTCTGGTGGTGACATTTTCATCTTCTCTTTTCATCATGGCAGGTCCGTGGAGCTCTCTCTCTACCCAGAGCCTTTCCCCTTAGAGGGGGGCACTCAGAAAGAGTCCGGCTCTGAGCCCCCTTCACCTGGAACACTGGTCTAACCGGCAGACTACACACCCCAAGGCCTCCAATGCAACATGTTGCAATATTTGATACAAAAGACACCTTGTTTTAGGGATGCATTTGTCCAATTGCTCCAAAAAAAAAAAAAAAACCTGAAAGAATACATCCTTTGTAGCATAAATGCTGCCACACAAGCAATGACAGCAGGACAAAATAGTATTTGACTGGAGAAATATATAATTTTAATATACTTTCAAATTTCAGCATTATTTAAAAGTACAATTATCATACTGCATATTGTTGCATCCCTACATTGTTCAGCAAATAAGATTGCTCAAAATAACATTGTTCGGCACCTGTAACAGCACAGAACTGAAATCGAGTGATCAGTGTGTTGGCTCTCATAGATCTAGTGCAGCGCTTGATTGTAAACTGGTGTTTACAAGGAGCTCTTTTCGTACTCCATAATCTCTGTGTGTGTATTATTGGGATGTTATTGTAATGTATTTACATTTTCAAAACAAAATATAAAGGTAATCATATCATCTCCACTTCACCCTGAGATATATATATATTTTCAGAGAATAAAATAGATTATAAAATGTATGTATTCTAAATTAAATGACTATTTTGTAACTAATATGTTTCAGGTTAACAGTCATTTAAGTATATACAAGTCTACTCAGAGTTTAATGAACTCATGTGTTTTAATGTACTATAACAGCAGTGAATGTGTTGCATACCTGTTTGTTTATATCTATATATCTAAATATCTATATGTAGCTATGAAGAGTATGCTAAAAAGCATTTCATATAGAGGACCTTGAAGTGAGGATGAGCTTTAACTTGGAGGGCTTATGTTCTCTGAAGTCTTAGACATGCAAACAAGCTTATGCCTGAACTCCGAAATGAACTTTGAAGCTCTAATACAGCGATTTAGCCCACAGTAATCAAATCCACAATTTCAAAGGACTTGAAAAGGACTGCTGACCTAAAATATTGAGATCTTGAATTCTGAAATGCTAGTCTTGAGGCCTGTTCACACTAAGTCAAAAAAGGTGCATGAGAAGATTTTAAAATGAAAAAATACATCCCTATGAAATCCTTCATACAGAGTCAGAGATAAATTTATGATTATTCATGTATTTTTTTATTATTTAGTTGTTTTTAGTTTAATTTTGGGATGCCAAATAGTTTAACAGTTTTGAGAAAATTGGCATCAGACTCTGTGTGAATAGTTTTGGTGCAAAAATTTGTTTGCAAATATTTATATTTTCATGTTTAGTCGCATCCGACTTGGTAACCCCTTTAATCGATATTCTCGAATATTTGACAAATCTTAAAGGAATACTCCAACCCAAAATTAAAATTTTGTCATTAATCACTTACCCCCATGTTGTTCCAAACCCCTAAAAGCTTCGTTAGTCTTCGGAACACAATTTAAGATATTTTGGATGAAAACCGGGAGGCTTGTGACTGTCCCATTGACTGCCAAACAATTAACACTGTCAAGACCCAGAAAAGTATGAAACACATCGCCAGAATACTCCATCTGCCATATTTCCATACAAAAAGTATTCTCGTAGCTTCATAACAGTCAGATTGAACAACTGATGGCAGATGGGGTATACTGGTGATGTGTTTCATACTTTTCTGGGTCTTGACAGTATTATTTACTTGGCAGTCAATGGGACAGTCACAAGCCTCCCGGTTTTCATCCAAAATATCTTAATTTGTGTTCCGAAGACGAACGAAGCTTTTACAGGGTTGGAACAACATGGGGGTAAGTGATTAATGACAAAATTTTCTTTCTGGGGTGGAGTAACCCTTTAAGTGAGCATCTACTGTAGTTTACATGTTGAGCAGTGGCATAAGCTGGTCTTATGTTACCACTCTTTGGGAGCGAAATACCTTATAATTGTCTTAACCAGTCAGTAGGTTATTCTGTTTACCTAGTAGTTTAGTAACTTTTGTTACAGTTCCTGACTTGATGATTTAGTTTTTCTTTGAACTAGGTTCTTCCTGAAATACAACATAATTCATTCTGGCAAAACCATATATTATTATTACCAGTTACCAGGTTGTGATGATTATCATCGAAATCAGTACAATTTGCTGTGCATTGTATTAAATACAAGACTATAGGGTATTTTTTGCCCATGTTAAGCCTACAAATTATTGCTAAAACTGCAGAACATAGGACATATGATGGTTTAAGTTTCAAATGATGATGGTTTATTTAATGTTTGGTTGATTAGACTTGAGAAGTTCATGCTCCTCATCTTGCGGGTTTGTGAGGTGCCTCCAGCTGAAATCTGAAAGTCATGACCAAACAGCTGTGCATTGCTAGTCTCTTTTAGTGTATTTTTGTGACATAAATGTCTGTACTGTAATTAAATATAAATAATGAAAAATACCTATATGTAGCAACTTGAATAAACAGTATATATTGTATATTTATGAACTGATCAGATTTTGTATATTTATTTGCATAGTACATGACTCTGGTTTGTTTACACCAGCGAATAGGACTCTTTTTGGCCTCCTTTATGAATGACGCCTTGTTTTGGTTTTAAATTGTGCTATTGTTGCAGCTTCCAGGATCATAAATGCATTGCTTGATTTTTTTGTAAATACACTTTTTCCATTGTTTTGTTTTGATATACATTTTTTCATATCACCCATATTCAGTTGGGACAAAAAAAATATAATAAAGACCATGATACAAAGTGTTTTTCTTTTTCACATTGTGTGGCTTCTTTTTCAAGTGTAAAGATTCATACTTAAATTCATATTTTAATCACAATGCAGTTTGTAAGCACAAACCATTTTTAGACTCTGTAAAGCTGTTCAGTTCACATTTCTTGATTTAATCTTTGGTCACACCACTTCCACGTCCACTGAACACTTGGAATGTGTTGGAATCTTTTCTAGCCGCTTCACATGATCCTCTCCTAATTCAAATCATTGCACAGGCAGCTCTCTTTGAAATATGCTTTATCTATTATGTAAATCCATTTACAGTTCATTATAATTTCTGAATAATATCATGTTTTAAGCATATACAAATTTTAAGCATATACAGTTTGGTAAGGTTTACCTTGTCAAATATATCTGTAAAATTACCTTTACTGTAAAAATTTCTTAAATAAATTGATCTTGTTTAAAAAAAATTAAAGAACTGCACACAATTTAGCACTAATTTAGCATAACACTTACGGTTATTATTTTTGTGAATAACGCTGTTGCTACTTTAAATTTTAGCATCAATTCTAATTCTGGCATAAGAAATGTCAGGAATGGAGAATGATATGTGAAGTGCTTCCTGTCCACATAAAATTGCTTCAGGAAGGAACTGTCCAATAAAAATTGGAGAAACATTCAATATTTGTTCAGAAGTTTGAAAAGGCTGACCTTCCGTTAGTATGGTTTCATTTCTATGACTGATCTGGGCTGTTTTTAGTGTGTGTGTGTGTGTTGAATGGCTCTAAATTGTTTAAGAGGAGCATGAAGGGCCTTATTACGTGGGAATACCCAGGAAAGTTGTCACAGGTTCTATATGTTGCTCTTACTGTTTCTTCTTCTTTTTTTATCTCTTTAGTTACTTTTGCTCATTTGTTGATTGATTGATTGTATAAGGTCTGAATGAGGTGATGGAGGAGGAATATTCCTGACAGCTCAGTTCAGTGATATACTTCAGTCCCTGCTGGAGCTCAGCAGTGAAACAGCTACAACACATCAGAGTCTGGAATGCCTATGGTTTATTCAAACAGACTAAATGGTACTTTCTGCAATTTTTTTGTAAGATAAATTCAAGGGGATGCTTTATATCATAATTACAGTAAGTACTTTTATAGACTATAGTCACACTGATGGGCCATTATGGAAGGGCCCTTTTTTTAGGTGCGAATCACATAAATATTCATGGTCATTGTCACTTCCTTGCATTATGGCCTTTCTAACACAAAACATGTCTTACAAAAGTTAAAATCAATAGTTTGTTTTCTGTGAATGACTGAGCAGGATGATTTTCACACCATTTTGTAGCAAAAACTAGTCTACCACATTCAGTCTCAAAAGTCTTGTAAACAAATCTTCAGTATGTGTTTAATGTCCTTATTTCAGTGACTTACTAATACTTTTTTCACTAACCGCGCATAAACTTTTTTTCCCTCAGAAATACAAAATTTGTTCATATATTCTTTTTCTCCTTTCTCCTTTCATTAATTTTAAAGTTTGTAAATTAGTAACCGTTGTGTTTTTAACATTATTATTATAGTTTTTGTTGTTTTTATTTCTTCTATTTTAGTCGTTATAGTAGGCTACATCAAGTTAAGCTAAATGATAATAAGAAATGCTATGAGATCTAGCTGAAATAAATTTTACTTAAGTATTTTTTCAATACTTTCCATAAGAAAAAAGATCATAGAGGTTTGGAACAATTTGAGAGTGAGTAAATGACAAAATTTTCATGTTTGGGCGAACTATCCCTTTAAAGCCACCAGAGGGGTTATTTGAGCTCCATTTAATGTGTATTTGGTTTCTGCACGGGTAAAAATACCGTAACTAAACTTTGTGGTTTGACTACATTTGTATTTTATATACAACATATTACAGTGTCAGTCTTGAGAGACCATTGTCTCAAACGAACAGTTCATATGACAATTTCCTCATTTGCTCAAATCGTTTTGAACGAATCGAATCATGAATCTGTTGAGTTGAATAAGTTGATTCACTGAAAGTTCAGTCGCAGCAGTGAACCATAAGTAAACAACTAAATGGAAGGTATTTTTCACTTACAAACAACATAAATTCCGATATGATTCTATCCTATGACTTCAGAAGACTTTAAATTGGAATATTCTATGCTTTTAGTTTAAGTCTTTTATTTATTTACGGTGCTATTTTTGGAGCCTCTGTTTACTGTGAACTGCTATTTTGTGAAAATTCTGCGTGAAGATTGATTCTGGAAGATTGTTCAGTATATTCAATATATTTCTTTGCTATACTTGATGTAAGAAAGCCATTCACATCTAAAAGACCTACGGCCAGACATTCCTCACTGCTCACATCTACCCAGAAGAGGTGAGAGAGCCTATTACAGGGCCAGCTGACAGAGAGAGAGAGAGAGAGCACAGCTGATCAGTAGAATGTGCATTTGCTTGCAGCCTTGCATGTTCGGTTTAACAGAAGCTCCATTTTGTATGAGGTAAAAAGAGAGGCCCTAATCAAAAGTAAGTGTTTTCTCTCTATCTTTCATTCTTACATGGTCATTTATGTCACAATTTTTATTGGATTATGTATTTGCAGTTACACAGTACTGCTTTATCATGTAGATCATTTAGTTCCATTGTATTTGCACAGTCTCTTGTTAATGAATACATGTTACATGTTCATAATAATATTACATTAAGTATAACCCATTTTCTAGCCTCTTTCAATATTTAAATAACTATATTTTTTATTATTCTGTGTCAATGTGTTCTGCTCAGTTTTGTAGATGTTTTCTTGGCTTGTGTCTAAAATCGAAACTCAATTTAGGTTAAATCTAGTTTAGTTAATGGTTCATGGTGTGTTTTCTGGTCATCTGATAACAATTATCATGTTTTCACATCACTGAAGACAGCATGTATTTTTGATTCAGTATCACCATATTCATTTGTGCTCAGTCTGTTTCAGTGTATTGCATTTATTGTTCACTGTAAATGAATATGTGGCTCTAATCAAAATGAATCAACATGTATGAAATACGGTGCTAATTAATATGATTGCTGTGATACTTGCTGTTGCTGTGTGGAATTAGCAGCATATATACAGATCTTTTCCAGTGTATTACATATATTCACTGGTATATATTTAAAGCAGTGCATTTGTGAAAGCCAGACACTGTGCGTCACTCATTCCTTTCCAACACCCATTTGAGAGGATTTTCTCACTAACAATGGTCGTCCTGCAAAGTGACTGAGCTCTGCATTCCACTCCAGACCCCAGCTACATTTGTGTTTATATTTAAAGAAAGCCTGAGAAGCACTTGTCATGGTCCTCTCTCAAGGGTGCCACACTCTGTCTAATAGCTCTTAACCTTGATTGTTGCCATGCAACTCTAAAATCCCACTTTAGAGTTGCAATTCTTACTCTCCATGACTAGTTTACTCTTCTTTATTAACAAATCAATTATTAACAGATCTTCTTTTTTGAAAAAGCACGTTCTTTTCAGCAAAAAAAAAAATATCTGAAGAAGTCTCATCACTGAAAAGCAACTAAAAAAAACATAAATTGTGTTAGCACACCAATTCTTCTAGTTTTTAAAATAGCAAAACACATAGCAACAAAGATATCTAGAATGTTGTTGGGGGTGGAAAGGCTCCTACATTTAATTCATGTGAATTACAAAATAGGAGTGGAGTTGGAGACAACCCTGTATTCTCAATTAATTCATTGAAGTGAATGCTGGATTTGCAATCTTTACAGTGTGGTTCAGAAGTTTGAGATTGGTAAGATAACTTAATATTTTTGAAAGCAACCTCTCATGCTCACAAAGTCTGCATTTGGTGAAAAATACAGTAAGTATAGACCCCAAACTGCCTTGTGGACAGAGTGAGCTACAGCAATATTAAGTAGCAAATGCAACCAAATAATCACATGAGAGAGATTTTCAATGCAGGGTTTATTTGCTGCATAGTAACCACCCATCTCATTAAACCATGACAATAGAGGAATGACTGGAGAGATGAAAGCACAGCACTGAATGAGAACATTAATTTCCATATGTATTCATCTCATGACCTGCAGCAGTACAGACCTACGCTTTACCAGAGTAATCAGACAGCCTAATCATATTGGATATATTGGTGTATGTGTGTGTGTGTGCTGTCTTGAAAGATGATAGAATACCACTTAATTTACTCAGACAGTTCAAAGGGATGCACGGCAATATCTGGCTTAGTTGCATTTTTATAGTTACATTGCTTTACAGTTTCATTGAAAGGTTCATTATAGAACCTCAGTGAAGCATGGCTCACATAAAAGAAAACTAGCAGGGATGGACTCTGGAAAAAAAAAATCAGCCCTGGCTTATGCTGGCATAATTCTTAATATTGCTTGCATGTACACTTGGGGTCAGTAAGATTTTTTTTTATTAAAACTTATTCGGCAAGGATGCATTAAATTGACAAATCAAATAAGGACAGTAAAATAAATGCTGTTTTATAAATCTTTCTATTCATCAAAACTGTATCACTTTTACCACAAAATTATTAAGCAGCACAATTGGTTTTAACATAGATAATAATTAGAAATGTTTCTTCAGCACCAAATCAGCATATTAGAATGATTTCAGAAGGATCATGTGACATTGAAGACTGGATTAATGGCTGCTGACAATTCAGTTTTGACATCATAGGAATAAATTACATTTTAAAGTGTATTAAAACACAAAACAGCTATTTTAAATTGTTATAATATTTCCCAATTTTACTGTGTTTTTGATCACATAAATGAAGCCTTGGTGAGCAGAAGATTATTTTTAAAAAAACATAAAAATATGTTACCAATCCCAAACTTTTGAATAGTAGTATTGATTTTCAGTTTACTGATACGTCAAAAAAAGTCATGTTTACATAGCAATGGCTGCACAATTAAATTAAATATAAAATGCTTAATTCAGTGCAAACACATTGAATCGACATTTGATTGAATTTATGTTGTGATTTTTTTTTTTTGCTAATTCACTAGATCTGTACCTTACAAGACTATTTGCTTAATTCAATCACTGTACCTGACTGGAATGTATTATAAAGGTTTATAAATCTGTGTCTGGCTCTAGTATGGTGCTGGTGTTGCTGTGCTGGTGTGTCGGGGCCACAGTGCTTTTATACGTATTGTACTCCTGGCTCATCCCCACTGCTGTGCAGTTCAACGGCAGTCTGGCGTTACTCTGGCACGACGTCATCGTTGAGCGTGCTCTTGATACTCTGACCAGATCAACTCGACCACAGGTGACTCAATCAGTCCTGGTTAAACAGCTTTCTATCACCAAAATTACAACGTGTACCTCTGGTCTTTATTTGCAACTAGGATGCATAATGGGATCTTAAGACTGAAGAAGTTTAATGATGTTAAAGACTTTTGAGGCCCATAAAGTAAGCAAATTCATCACCAGACCTCTTTATTCTTTGTTGTGACTAGCGTCTGCTGAAAGCAGTACGGAAACGTGCAACGCGAGGTGACCCTCAGAGTGTGATCTCGGCCATTGATCATTTCTGCCGACACAGCGAATGGGCTATGAACGTTGGAGATGAGAAAGGTCAGAGCACTGTTTTTATATTTACATTTTAGCTCTTGTCAAATGATTTTCTTCAAGAATTTAAAATAATAAAAATAAAAATAAATAAAATATATATATATATATATATATATATATATATATATATATATATAAATATATAAATGATTCCTGAAGGATCATGCGAAACTGAAGACTGGAGTAATGACTGCTGAAATTTCAGCTTTGCCATCACCCAAATAAATTACATTTAAAAAATATATTAAAATAAAAACGTATGTATTTCACAATATGGCTTGGTGTCTTGGTGAGTATCAGAGACTTCCATCAGAAACATAAAAAAGTTGTTGAAACTTTTGAATGGTAGCGTATATATTTTTTATATGCGAGTTGCTCAAATGTCAACATACCATTTCATGTCCAAAATATGTTATAAAAATAAAAATGTATTTCTATAGGAATCTGCATATTTGTATTTAATCAACTCAAATTCAGTAATTTGTGGAGCTTTTACTAAGCTGGCTATAACTTTGCAATTTAACCAATAACTGTCTCTTATGTATGTTTGTGTGTATACTCTCAGGCTCTATCCTGGACTCAGTGGTGAGCGAGTTGAACCCAGAGAAGGTCCTAGAGTTGGGCACATACTGTGGATACTCCACAGTGCGCATCGCTCGACTCCTTCCTCCTGGAGCTCGTCTGATAACACTGGAGTTCAATGCAGATTATGCTGCAATTGCCCGACAAGTAATTGCCTGGGCGGGTCTTGAAGACAAAGTAAGGGCCCTGTTCCTCCACAAACACATTGTTTAAATACAGTAATCCTTATTTACTCTCTGAACATTTTGTTTGTAGCCTATATATTAAAAGGATAAGACTAATTTCTTGTTTATCATGCCTTGAGCTAATGTATTACTTCATCAGATCCAGCTTGTAGAAGGTGCGTCTGAAGATTGGATCCCACGCATGAAGGAGCACTTTGGAATTGAAACATTTGATTTTGTTTTTCTGGACCACTGGAAGGACCGTTACCTCCATGACACAAAATTAATGGAGGTGTGTTTGATTCTGACAACTGCAATATCATTCAATCTCAGATATTATGGTTTCTCTTCCTGTAGCCCAAACAATAGTGTATGGCACTAGGTCATGGGTTCGATTCCCAGAAAAAAACAAGAACATATAAATGTGAATGACACATACTGATAAAAAAAGTGTATAGCCTGAATGCACTGTAAGTCGCTTTGGATAAAAGCGTCTGCTAAATGCATAAATGTAAATGTAAATGAATGTGTGCTTTGGATAAAGTGTCCAGAAGTCCCTGAATTTACTGCTGTGCCACTATTCTCTTCTCTTGGTTTTGCTCGCCAAGCTTATATCCAACATTTTCTACTCTTCTCTTTTTCTTTCTTCTTTGTTTGTAGGATTGTGGTCTGCTAAGGAAAGGCACCGTTCTGCTTGCTGATAATGTGATCTGTCCGGGAGTACCAGACTATCTTGAATATGTGCGCAATAGCCTTTCCTATAAAAGCTGCTATTTTAAATCCCATTTAGAGTACACCAAGGCAGAGGACGGCTTGGAGAAGTCTGTGTTTTTGGGCTAGAGATATACAGGGATGATTCATATGCGTAAAAAGATAACTTTTGCTAAGAGTTTGTGCTAAGAGACTTAGCATGAGGTATAATTTAAATGGTTTATTATCATACGTCTCCAAGATGTGTTGTACTTAATGTCTGTAAATCAGGATGCAGAGTTTTTCATATCACTTGACCAAACAACAGTCTGTTACCACTCTGTACCACTAGAGGGTAGGATCACATTTCAAATGGCTAAATGAAATATGTGTTTTTTTCTAGACCAGACCTCTCTTACAGTTTAACCAGACATTTTTATCTGGGGGGGGGGGGGGGGGGGGGGGGGGGGTGCTTTGCGGGTTATTTTAAGGTCGTTCTGTAATAATTGATACAATGCCCTTTGTGTTCATGAACTTATGCATGTCTGCACAGTGATGATAATGCCAATGGCATTTAGAGTGTGCTAATTTGATGTATTTTTGCAGAATTGATGATACCATATATGGATTGTAGTTTTATTTGTTAATTTGTTTTCAAAACATTTGGTGCATATTCTTGTATTTCTAGTTTTTAGGCTTTACTGTAAATTTACTAATTGATTTCTTGCATTCGTTTATTTAATTCTTCGTTCATTTACATTTTAAAGGTAATGTTTTTGTTACTATTTTACAGTAATTTTTTTCTTATTTTTCTTATTTCCCTTGTTGTTAACTAAGTTCTAAAATCACATTTTCATTCACAGTTTCTTATTCATTTATGACTAGAGAGTGTTGTCTCAAAACACAAGACTATAAATATAGCTGCAAGCAGCGATGGCGGGCCCAAGCGTCAGTGCAAACGCCACCCCGGTGCCAACAAACAACCGTGCCCAGCGGGCACATGCACTACAGTAACCCTCTGGCAGTCTGGTTTTAAGGGATACGGCAATTAAAGGGTTAATCCAAACCATCAACTCTGTGAAACACACACAGAACACAGTGGTGGCACTAGGGCGGGTCCTGACAGGGCTATAGCCCCATCACGAACTTGCTTAGCCCCGGCACAGCTACCTCCCCCCCCCCAAGGATTTCCAAATGATTTTCCTGTTTTTTAACTCTCGGTGTCACTCTCATTAACATTGAAAAATAAATATTAAAAACCTAAAAAATATGTGGCCTATAAACAATTCGTAATATGGGGAGGGGTCAAGCAATTCTTTGCAAGACGGTGAACGTCAGTCAATTCACTAAGTAAAAAAACTGACGGCTAACGCTGCATTAATGGCGCATATTCTCTCTGAGACAACGAGAGACAAATCTATTTTAACATATGCTGATAACGGTATATAACTGTCTCAAATTATTCCCTTAATATTTATCTTGTGGCTCGTATAGTAAAAAACATGAGAAGAAATGTAGTTCGCGTTAAACAGGTTGTTTTTGAAAATCGGTGCATGAAATAAAGCTGCTCTGAATTTTCATTGAGTGCAGTGTTATAATTATAGGCCTATAATTCATTGTATAAATCAATAGACCTGTTTTAAAAAAAGTTTTTAAAAACATTTTCAATGAGGAGTAAGCTAGCCTATTTTATTATTCTCACAGCGCATCATGCGGTGATGAGCTATGAAATTATTGCGGGGCAAATAATTTCATGTAATTTAATAATAAAAGTAATCTAATAATAATAATAGGCCTAATAATAAGAAGAATGTAACAGGCCTACATTAATTGGAAATGCTAAATCCTCTTAATATTGCCAATTTTTGAAGCTTTTTACAATGGCCTATCTCTGGCTATCATCTACACATGATATGATGCAAATCAGCACGGGGAGATTATCTCCCACAATGTGTGCCCGTGTGGAAATAGTTGTATGAATTGTCGGCACTATCTATTGTAAATGGTTAGAATTTACCATGTTTTCCTAACAGTTGGCATTGATTGACTGACACTTGATGGTCAGAAAAAAATTACTAGATATGTGTAAAAAAATAAAGATAACTTAAATAAATAAATCAATAAATAAATAAAAGAAAACAATGAAAAAAGAAAAAATCCCAAATTTCTTTCTTTTCTATATTCATAAATTATATTACTTTGTAAGTGTCATATTTGGCCGTTGGCATTAGAAGTTATATTACTAATAACAGTGGCATATGTGAAGTTTAATACCACAGGAAAAAAGTTAAATATGCCTTTTTCGAAGCTGCTGTATATAAAAAAATACGATAGCTAAAGTTAGGCGTTCATTATTTTCTCTCAATTTAATTAGTTTTTATCACCTCCTCTGAACTGTTAAGACCCCCCTTAGCACCCCCAACAAAAAAATCCTGGAGCCGCCACTGACAGAACAATATATAAAACTTTAGTAACACTTTACAATAAGGTTTCAGTTTTTAACATTAACTATATTAATTAACATCAGTATGTATATATTATTGTGAGTGGTTCATAAGATCATTTAGAAAGTGTAAGTAAATGATTAATAAACTATTTAAATGTACATTTATAAATCTTATTATTTAGACACATCATAATAATTGCTCAATGTGTTAATAAATGCTTTATTAACACATATTCCTGCTTTAATTCATGATTAAGTCAGGTAGTTATAAAACATTTAGTAGTTGCCAGCCATCTATTTGTGTGAGCTCATCTAAAGTGAGGACTATTTATATCTTATAAAGCATTTACAAAGGAGATTTAAAAGCTCATTTATCTCCCAAAAAGAAAAGTTAAACAAACAACACAGAGGGATACAGAACACATAAATATTTTTTCAAGATGCAAGGTGACTGTACACTTGATTAAAAAATGAAAAATAAACCTCTGCAATTTCATTTAAAAAAATTAAGTAAAGTAAATATTCAAGTGTACAGATTCATTATTTGCATCTTGAAAAAATATTTCAGAGTTCTCTATCCCTCTGTGTTGTGTTTGTGTATTTTTTTCTGTTAGGAAGATAACTGAGCCTTTAAATCTCCTTTGCAATAGATATGCCTAATAAATAAAGAACAAGGCATTTATAGCTGTATTTATAAACTACTTTCTAATGACTATTAATGTTGGGACAATGCTTAATAAACGATGAACTAACTATTTACTAATGCTTACCTAATGATTCATAGTGTGCAGTTATTATGAAGTGTTACCCAATATTTTTATAGCACTTATGATTCTTGGTTAATGATATGTTCAAAATTGACTACTACATTATTAATTAAAGTTTCTGGTTAATGTACATCAGTTACTGTACCATGAACTAACATAAAGATTTTTTTACTTTATTTTTTAGAATTTGTTTTCTTAAGAAATATAGTAAAACAATGGTTGTTCATACTTAGTTGGTTAGTTTCGAATAAATTAATGTTAAAAACGATATTATTTAACTATTCTAGTTAACATGAACAATAATTATATAAAATGTATTAATGTTAATTAATGTTAAGTAAAAAAAAATATTAATACATTATTAAAATATAAAGTTGTATCTTAACATTAGTTTATGTACTGTGAATTAACATAAAAATAATATTTTTAATGTTAGTATTAACTAACATTAAATAAGATTAATAAATTATTTTAAAATATATTGTTCCTTTTTAGTTCATGTTCGTCAATGCATTAACTAATGTTTTATATATATATATATCAGTGGCGGCTGCTGGTCTTTCAAAGAGGGGAAGCTCAAGAAAATAAATCAGTATTTATTTATTTAATTATTCATTTTATTTTATGTAATTTCTTATTTTTTTAATTTTTTGCATTATAGCTTAAGAAATCTCCTAGGCCTTATCTTTTTCTGTCAGTCTTAGAGACAAAAAAAAAAAAAAAATCCAAGAACCAGTTAATTTGTAGTGCACTGACAACATAGTTTTATATAATTAGGTTAATAATTATGTTAATTACAACATAAGAAAAATCTAAAATTTAAAATTTAAAGTTGTATCTGATCATTAGTTTATATATGTGAATTAACATAAAATTAATATTTTTTAATGTTAGTATTAACTAACATTAAAAATATTAATAAATGATCTAAACATAGATTGTTCATTGTTAGTTCATGTTAGTTAATGCATTACATAATGTTAACCAAAGAGACCTTATTGTAAATTTTTGCCAACACTTTTTATGATCTATTACCATTTTTAATAATTATTTTAATGATCTATAAGCATTTGTGAAATAGTTTTGCCTGCATTACAGCTTAGTCTTCATCTGTGAGCTGAACTGTTTTACTGTTATTCATAGACCTTTTGTAAAGTCATGAAACTAACCATACTTCTTCAGAATGACTTGTTCTATGTATGTAAAAAGTTTTGAAGTGTTTGGAAGCTGCACTTTAAAGATATAAAATGACTGCTCTCTTTTTTACTGTAACTTTAATAAATCGCCATTAATACACCGTTCAAGATATCCTAAATCCGTTAGTAATTTAGCATCTTCAGTATCTTGGCATCATGTTGACAAAGTTTGGTATGTTTGGCCAGGTATGTTTACACATATGAGGAATTTGTTATAGTGACAAAGCTCCACAGTGCAACAGAATGACAGCAACGGGACAGGACACAGACAACAAAAGAACAATATACAAATATACAAATAGGCAATGTACAAAATAGCAAAAACACTATGCAATACAGACAATCATGTGTGTCCAGGTCTGACGTGCAAATTTGAAATGGAAAAAAAATTAAATTAAAAATATTATATGTGTGGTGAATAAATTATTAACTTAATTATATAAAACTATGTTGTCAGTGCACTACAAATTAACTGGTTCTTGGATTTTTATATTTTTTTTGTCCCTAAGACTGACAGAAAAAGATAAGGCCTAGGAGATTTCTTAAGCTATAATGCAAAAAATAAAAAATAATAAAATAAAATAAAATGAATAATTAAATAAATAAATAAATAAATAAAATAAAATAAAACGTATAATTAAATAAATAAATACTGATTGATTTTTTTCTAGTGATTAAACAGATGTTTAAAAGTCTCTCTCTCTCTGTGTCTCTCTCTCTGTCTGTCTCTCTCACCCACCTCCTCACACTCACACTTAACACACAGACTCACCCATCCCCCCACATACACAGAGCCAGTGTGATCAAATGTCTTGATAGTTTATTAATTTTCTGTTATTCATAGACCTTTTGTAAAGTCATGAAACTAATCATACTTCTTCAGAATGACTTGCTCTATGTATGTAAAAAGTTTTGAAGTGTTTGGAAGCTGCACTTTAAAGATATAAGAAAATAACTGCTCTTTTTTACTGTAACTTTAACAAATCGCCATTAATACACCGTTCAAGATATCCTAAATCCGTTAGCAATTTAGCATCTACAGTATATTGGCATCATGTTGACAAAGTTTGGTGTGAACTACTTGTTTCTGCTTGGAGGAGTTTGAATTTATTTACAGCTTGTTTCCCCTCCGAAAATGACATTAAAAAAAAGATAGCCAGCTTCCTGTTGGTCGTAGCTAATGAGTGTAAATTAGAAAGTTGTCCGGCTTGATTAGAACAATTTATGTACCGAGTTTGGTGTCTGTAGCTAAAACTAACCCCCCCATTTTTGACAAAAGGTGGCGCTATAGAGCGCCTCTTCCACGCCCGTTTATGAGCTTTTTCCAGTGTCTAACTAACATTAATACTCATATGTGTGTTGAGTTTCATGACATTCTAAACATATTATCTGCTTCAAAATCACCAGAAACAAATTTTCAAGTTTGAAACGTTGCCATGGCAACAGTATTATAGATATCAATATTCCCTTCACAGTTTTACATCGGCCGTGTTTTGACATTATTCTGATGAAGTTTGAAGCAAATCGATTAAAAATAAGATGCTGAATTCAAAGCATTTTGAAAATGACACACTTCCTGCTGCCAGTTGGTGGCGCTATAACTTTGACTCCTAATAGTCACATCTATGCGCTCGGCATCATACAACGAACAAAACCCTGAAGTTTGATCAAAATCAGACAATGTATGTGGATGTTATTAGACGCTTCCTTCTCTCATTTTTCGCCATAATTGCATCGCCTCGCCACGGGCAAACCATTCGAGATATCAAAAATATCCTGGCAATTTTGCGTCCCCAATGTCTTGAGATCATGTTCTCCGAGTTTGGTGGCAAACGGGTGGTAATCTTCAGAGGAGTATATCAAATTCCAGAGCATGCTTTTTTAAACAGCCCTGAATAGCCGACTTCCTGTTGGGCGGAGCTTATGACATGCAGCGTGAAATTTGTTCGGCTCAATGAGATCTATATGTGTACCGAGTTTCATATGAATACGTGCAAGTATGTGTGAGCTATACATCAAGTTTTCAAACTGTGTTCTAGGGGGCGCCGTAGAGCCCCTGTGCCACGCCCGGGTCCCAGCCTCTGTGGCGTCCGGACGCCAACAGGTTCCAACGTGTGTGCGAATTTTCAAGAGTGTTTGAGCATGGTAAGGCCCCCAAAAGTGCCCGGATGGTTGAAAAAAAAAAAAAAAAAAAAAAAAAAAAAAAATAATCCTTAGGAAATCAATAGGGCCCTGCGCCTTACTGGCTTGGGCCCTAAATATATAGCAGACAATTTTATTTTATGTTTGGATCTCTCACTCAGATTTTATAGTGTTCCATATACCACAAGTTGAATTGACAGCTATAAATCTTTAATAGCATTCCAAATTAAATGCTACAGCCCATTAAAATATACCTTGTGATTTATAATAGATGAAACATCCCTTAATAAAATACACAATTTCATCAAGTAATGAAATGCAGATATAGGCACATACTTGAACTCAATTCATGCACAAGCACACTAATAAATAAATGAAAATATTGCAAGCACCTTAAATGATCTGTAGACAGGGAATACTTGTCACTTGGTCACTGGCTTGCTTTAAATTTGAATAGAAATGACATTAATGTATTTGAATAATTCATGCATAACATAAAGCAAAAGATATCTGGGGAAAAAAGTGACCAAAGTGACGAGTCGGTCAGTATGTTGGGGATGTAAAAACCCATTAGCCCATAAACAACCATGTGTTTCAGTGATGCTGGTATTATGGATAAGAGTAAGGCTATACACTACCATTTAAAAACACACGTGACCGTGAGGTCAACTAGATTATCTGTCTTTATAAAAAAACAGAAGTCATTCTAAAATATACAAAACAAAGCATTTAAATCGTTATGAGGAGACCAGGAGTGTCTCGCACCAGATTGTTGCGTAAAAGCAGACGGTCTAAATGCAGAGAACTATATCCAGCAGTGTTCACATTAAACATATATACGGGTCCATCTCTCTCAGAGACTTCTCAAATGTAATCCCAATCTGTGCCCATTAGTGCACACTGAGAGAGAGAGGAAGAGAGAGTGAGTGGGGGAGTGAGAGAGAGAGAGAGTGAGGGAAAGAGACAGTGTGAGGGGGCTTTTAAAGGATTTGACAGTGATTTGTAGAATCACAGCTGTGGAATGTTTGGGCATTTCCATCTTTTATATTAATGCTTTCTATATTAAAACCTCGTCTTAATCCAAAGAATCTTTAAATTGTCTTTGTGTGTGAGAAGACTGGGCATTTTAAGATGAGAGCTGAAGACTCGGATGCTGGGGACGTTTACTGTCGTGTTTCAAATCCATCAAACTTCAGTTCCAGATGGGCGCACACTATCAGCAGCAGTCGGTGAGATATTTTAATGAAGCGAATGAATGAAAAATCGTTGTGTCAATATATTGAATGTAAATTTACGTAAAATGTTACAATGTTGTAAAGATGTCTGTTCAGGTAACGCGATAAATAACTAAGAGGGATTAGTGCTGCTGTTCCCCTCAACACTGTGTTCCCGCGGGAACTTCAGCTTTCAATCCAAATATAGCACTTTTTCCGCTCACCTGTTGCTGAATATGTATCAGTTCATTTACATAAAATATTAATATGCAAGACTATACATGCCCTCTATTCTCAGCGGTCTGTTGAGTGCGAAGACGTGCAAGTGAGTTCATTTTCTAGAGGACAGAGACTTTGGGTTGAAACTTAACTTTAAAGAATAATTATAAAAATAAGAAGAACTTGGTCAATCAAATATAAAATTACATTATATACACTGCATTTCAGTATAGGCCTATAAAAATAGGCTATTGAACTTCCTTGAATATGGTGTCCGTAGATTTTTATGTGTAACTAAATATAAAATATGTAAAACAATATGCATCCTTACAAAAAAAAAAAAATACCATGTACTTAGTCACTGCTATGAAGGCAATACCATATATTTTTAAAAGTACCTTACAATATCATTGTGCCATGGTATATGAATATGTAACCAATCTGTTTGGAACATTTTTCATTTTTGTTGAATATTTCTGGTGGAAAAAATGGAAATCAAACTACTATAAATAGGCATTATATTTGATCACATCTTTAATCAAAATATAACTCATTCCCGTTCTCTGTTAACTAACATTTGTATAATTGAAAATTCTTTCTACAAATTATTTTACTTTATAAAGTATATATTATATACTGTAATTATTTGATTTAATTCAATTTATTATATTTAATTGAAAAGTTTTCCTCAGCAGTTTTTTTATTTAATCTTGATAATATCAGTGTGTGTGTGAGTCAAAAGGTCAAATAATCAGCTCCACTATCACACATTCTATCTGCAAAGCAATGTTGTCGCAAGGTATGTTTTTTTCATATTTTCATGTATACCTTCTCTCTCATTTCTCCATAGGAGACACAGGTAGAGAAGAGAGCAGTGTGCTGTTGTAGAACCAGCCACTTGCATGGCAGCAACTATGACATCACAGCACCACACATCATCACTATGTCATCACCGCAGGATCAGCGGGGTGCCCGGAAAACACATGGGCTCCCTGGTTCATGTCATGTGGATAGTGATGATGGGATTTACTCCAGAAACCTGGGCCTCCTCAGAAACTCAACCTCATTCCATAAAGATCGAGGGTGACATCACTCTGGGAGGCCTTTTTCCAGTGCATTCCAGGGGCCCCGCTGGTGTTCCATGTGGGGAAATTAAGAAGGAGAAGGGGATCCATCGTATGGAGGCCATGTTGTATGCGATGGACCAGATCAACAGCGACCCAGACCTGCTGCCTAACATCACTCTGGGTGCCAGGATACTGGACACGTGCTCCAGGGATACGTTTGCGCTGGAACAGTCCCTCACCTTTGTCCAGGCCCTCATCCAGAAGGACAACTCAGATGTTCGATGTTCCAACGGAGAACCACCTATCATCCCAAAACCAGAGCGTGTGGTTGGGGTCATCGGGGCTTCGGCCAGCTCAGTGTCCATAATGGTGGCCAATGTTCTTCGGCTGTTTGCGGTGAGAGATCTTTTTTTGAGATCTTTTTAGCTAACTTAATTTTAATGAACAACATTTTAATGTTGATTCCTTCAGTATCAGGCTCCACAAATGCTTCAAGGCAGGTGGAAAAAAAATACTATTAGAAATCAACATACTTTCCCAAGCAGCTTATTATTGACAGTACATTAAGACAATTGTTTCGTATTATTGTACATTTTCTGATTTTTTTTTTGCAGATGAGGAGTTGCCTAATTAAATATACACTCATTTGCATACATTCCAGAACAGAAATCTGAACATTGGATTAAGTTTAACATTTTTGAGGGAGGATTTTACTTAATTTATTTTTTTATCACTTTATAAATCAGAAAATACTGTTAATTGCCAAAAAAAATCACCATGTTATTAAGAATAAAATGTAAAAAAAATATCAGGCGGGTGTTCAAATTAGCAAACCTTTCTGTGAAAACTTTCAAAATATATTAATAAAACTGCAAAGTTTGGTGCAATTGAAGTGAAGATTTCAGTGCATGAGAAAAAAGCTAATTTTGAGAAAAGAGCCTTTGTGTTGTATTTGAAATCCTTGTCTTTGGATTCCCTTCTGTTTTGTGAGGAGCTCTTGCATGTTGTTGCTGCAAGACTAGAATCTGCAGCGCTGCAGATAGGGCCAGTGCTGCAGGAAGTATAACTAATTCTGTTAAAAGGTTTGGATTGTGTTTCAGCACACTGGCCTCTCAGAAAGAGCTTCTTAAACGATATAGATTCTTCCTTTATTTTGTTCTGAGAGAGAGTGTATCAGATTTTCCTTGAAGTGAAAAGCGGTTTTGCATTGCGCACATCATTGACCTGTGTCTTTAAAACATCGACAACCACGAAGGTGAATGTGCTGTGTGCCAGCCAAAATGTCATTTAATTTCAAATCCCTTCTCATTTTCAGATCGTCATTCAGCTTGCAAATCCTACACCTGATCTACATTCAATTTCATTCTGCCCTCTGCCTCTTTTTATAATTTTTATTTATTTATTCATTTTAATCATTAGTGTTCTTTGTGGTCACTGCTCCAGGCTGTGTGTGCTTTTGTGCATGAGCTGATAACCTCACCCAGGAGTTATCTGCAATCATTTTCAGTCATCACAGTTTCAGAGAAGATAAACAATTCACAAAAGGTGACTTAGTCAGAGCTCCATTAGGTTTCTCTCAGGACATTATACCTGGAATTTGAGTATCCTAATCATATTTTGCTGTGGTTATTCATTACTTTTAGTGATACACTCTGGAACAGGGCTGGCTTATATAGCTAAAACAATAATATCTCAATTTTTTTAGCCTTTTGATAATATTGGATAAAGAGAAGATTGGAGATAGTTGAATAAATGAAAAATTAACAAATTAACCTTGAGAAATATTTGCTGGAGTAAAAAGTGTCACACGGACTTGCAAAAATCTTGATATTTATATATTTTCTTCGAAAGGCAAGACACTACAGGCAAACCCATTGTTTTTTTTCATGTAGTGGTCAATTATGAGATTGTAGACTATTTTTTGCTTCCATAACATTCTTAATCTTCTTCTTTTGCATCAAAAATGCTTTTATTTTATTATTATTTTTTCTATTTGCTTCTGTATATTTCAATTAGAATACATACCTTTAAAGCAAGTTTTTTCCCTCATTCACTGAACCAGAAATCTCCAATTTAACAACACTTATATACACTAAACTACTAGTTTTATTATTTTCTATATTTTGAATGTTTTCACAGAGGGAGTTGTTCATATATAATTTGTCTGATTTATATGTTATTTTATTCCTTAAAGCAGTTTTCTGGTTGTTGACAGTATTTTCTGATATATGGACTGATACTAAAATCCTCTCTGTATCCTATAATTTTAATATGTAAACAAAATTAAACAAGAATTTCGAACATGGAGTTATCCAGTGTTCAGATTTGCAAATAAATCTGCATATTTAGACATTGCCTCATTTTCCTATTTTAACATAACTTTTCAGAAAAATTATCTTAATGTATTGTGATTAATCAGCTGGGGAAGTATGGTGATATCTACTGTATTATTAAAAAATTGTACCCTATTTTACCCTGGTGTAATGCCAAACTATAATTTCGACCAAACAGCTAATTAGATTCATAATGTTTAGTGCAAAATGTCAAATACAATTAATATCTTAAAGTCTTATAAATAAAATTAATAATTTAATAAACATACAACACTACATAATAATAAACATCAACATTTTACAGTGTTTGTGTCAAATATTAAAATACAATAAAAATAAAGAGACTTCCATGATTTCTTTTTAAAATAATGATCAAAAAGGAGCAAATGAAGAGTTTAAATCGATTCATTGAAAAGGACAGTGTGAATGGACATACTACAATTATTAAATCACACAGAGATTAAAAATGTAGAAGCCATCAAAGTGTCATCTTGAATCTCTTTCTATAAATGCTGATCTTCATAATAGTTTATGTCCATGTTCCTTACTGAGTTCTGGTGAGTAGGAACTGAGGATGGCGGATATTAACTACAGCATTACGGAGGATCCGCTCTCCATTAAAGCCCACTCACCAGCTCAGACTCTTGATGGGAAATTACGCATGAGCCCAGAAAAATGCAGCTGCCCTGTTATCAGCTACAAGCAGCTTCTGCTCTGTCACTTTAGCTGAATGAGTGTGGACCTTTAGCACACATGTGATCGACACGGACAGATAGCCAGCATTTATGGCTGGCACTTAGTCTCTTGGTCACACATTCTCTTAATAATATTATTCAGAAAATTTTGTTTTAACGACAGCACAAGATGTCTTTCTATAGATAAAGATACATGAACCATTCTATATCTGATGCATATGGTAGGTGTATGACATTCGGCCTTAAGCAGATTTTTGTATAATTGGATTAAGTGCCATAAAAAATAGAATGAGTACAAGTTTTTTTTCCATAATTGGATTTTATCTTGCAAAACTGTCACTTTTAAAAGAATAATTTGGAATGTCCTTAAACAAAAAAACCTTCATTATAAAAAAATCATTATATTGTAAATGTTTAATAAATCATGGAGTATCCCATACTAAAATAATAATAATAATAATTGTCAGGTAACCTAAAAAAAACTGTATTTTAAATGAACTTTTTTAATCAGAAATATTATTTAATCTGGATGAATCAATTAACCTCAATATTTTTGGTTATATCCGGCCACCAGTGAAAGTCACTTTTAAGGGACAGATCATGAAAAAATAAAGCAGATGTTCATATTTTCACAAGAATAAATGCTTAGGGAACATATGTTGAAACACTTCCAGGAAATGTTTGCATGTGAGTGCTGTTAATGTTGACTCAAGTGTGGAAAGGCTTGAAGGATGTAATGTTTATGGTGGATAGCAACAAATCAGTATCTGTAAATGTTTCAGTAACAAACTCCTATATCAATGTTTTCCTTTGTATATTTGCATTCTAATGTTTTAGAGTTGCATTTGAATGGGGAATGCATTGCAAACTTTGAATATTGTTGTTTCTCAAGCAAGATGTAACAAGTGTCTGGATGGTCATGGGTGGATCAACAGCAGTGCCACAGACTGTAATGTATATGTTGTATGATGGGGAGGGGCGCTTTAAATCTGTCGTAGCATGTGAGCTAGTAGAATTAAATATATTGTATGGCTTATGGCTGAGAAATGACAACCTTGTCTCTTGATCTGTCTCTCTCCCTCTGTGCTTAACGTAATTTGACTAAAACCCCTCTAATCCTTCCAGATAATCTGTCAAATGGTCCTCTCCCTCTTCTCTCCTTCTCCGGTCTGTATCCACCTTTTCCTCACAGTCCGCTGGCCTGCTTCTTTAAAGAACCTTTTATCAAGCCACACGGGCTCGGCAGACATTAGTCTGCGCAAAGCCTAGTCCAATGACATCAGCTGCGTCATTAAGAAACTAGCACAACAGTAAATTAATCTTCTCATCCTTTTTTTTTCACAAACAAATGCTTTAACAGTGGTAGCTCGTGCCATCTGTATTTCCCCAGGATTTTTTATGAGCTACAGCAAACACTACCATTAAAGCTAGGGTAGTTTTGCTGTATAGGAGACTTGCTAGGATAATATTACTATAAATGTGCTGGTCTACTGAATATGATGATCTTCAGACATGATTAGCTATATCACGTAGGAGTGTGATATTTCTTTTACGAAACAGTTCAATAAACAAGAGAGCAGCCTAAAAAGTTTTTTTTTTCAACTCCAAGTTGTAAATAAAACAGATTTTTGGAATATGTGTTATGCAAAAAAAGATTATTTGTGACCCTGGACCACAAAACCAGTCTTAAGTCACTGGGGTATATTTGTAGCAATAGCCAAAAATACATTGTATGGGCCAAAATTATTGATTTTTATTTTATGCCAAAAATCATGGACATTAAGTAAAGATCACATTCCATGAAGATATGTTGTAAATTTCCTACTGTAAATATATCAAAACTTAATTTTTGATTAGTAATATGCATAGCTAAGAATTTCATTTGGACAACTTTAAAGGCGATTTTCTCAATATTTAGATTTTTTTAAATACCCTCAGATTCCAGATTTTCAAATAGTTGTGTCTTGGCCAAATATTGTCCTATCATAACAAACCATACATCAATGGAAAGCTTATTTATTCAGCTTTCAGATGATGTATAAATCTCAATTTTGAAAAATGTACTTTATTTTATTTTTAGAAATGTGTTTTATTAAAAAACTGTTTATTAAATGTATTACTTTCCATTTCTTTGTAATTGTTTGTGAAATTTACTAGCAATTAACTGAGTGAAAGTTTTCTAAACCAATTGTTTTTGTGTTTAGACTGTATCTTAGACCTAGTATTTCCAGATATGTTGTCTATTGCCGCTCTGCCATCGAAAATAGTCTCCAAGCGACTTTTCTTTATGAATCAGCATTTTTGATACATATTTTAAAATATATGCCACATATTTTGTTACTTGAATCAGTGTTTCGAATGAAACAGTTGAGTGAATGATTCAATGATTCAAATTCGCATACTCTTTGAGTAGGCAATTGTTTCGATAAGTACTTACTTTGTTACCGCTGAAGAAGCATGTTCTATATGGTATGAATGTTGTTAGTATGAATGTAATCTGGACATACTATATCCATATTGGTATTGTTATGTGACCAACCAGCATCTGTTACGTCGCTTTACTGCTATTCACAAATCCTCTCCACTGGCCTTGTGGGATAGTGGAATTCCACTGACTTTTTGCCAACTCTTTTATGAATACTGTGAATGCAGACATACTACTCATATGTTGTCTATTGCCGCTCTGCCATCGAAAAATACGTTACTTTTGCCAAGCGACTTTGTCTTTAATGAATCAGCAGTTTTTGATACATATTTTAAAATATATGCCACATATTTTGATTTACTTGAATCAGTGTTTCGAATGAAACATGTTGAGTGAATGATTCAAGTTTTGATTCAAATTCGCATACTCTTGTGAGTAGGCAATTTGTTTCAGAATACAGATCACTTAGGCTTACCTTATTGTTTACACGCTGAAACGAAGCATGTTCTATATAGGTATGAATGTCCATGTCTAATGTATGAATGTAATCGCAGTGGAATACATAACTAGCCTATGCATATTTGTTCTAAAGTTTGGCAGAGTGATATGCTGTTTTGTATTGTTTGTGATCAACCAGCCATCTGTTACGTCGCTTTACTGCTATTGCACAAATACCTCTCCACTGGCCTTGTGGGATAGTGGAATTCCACTGACTTTTTGTTAATTATTATTTTATTTCAGTTAGCAGTCTAACTGGCGTTATGTAACTCAGATAATATTGTAATGCGAGTTACTTGCACTCGCGACATACTGCTACTCATATTGTTTTTGCCTACTAGATACCGCCAATGTTTTGCTCAAATCGGTTGAGTAAATGTTTTAATGATTCACTCAAAACACAGTCACTTGTCGTCACCTACTGGTGTAGCAATGTGACATACAGAAATATTGATAAACCCCCAACACTAAACAAACAAACATGCAAATAGACAGAATGATACAAACAGTAAAACATTCATTCTAGCAAAATGTTCACTATCCTGATGTGTAAATGAATTTGAACTATTTACAAAAGCCAGTAAAATCAGTTTTGCAGATCAGAGATATTCATGATGTTCACAATTTTTGCAGCAGCTAGATGTATGTGAAAAGTCTTGTTGCTCACTGATGTGTTATGTATCTTCCATTTCACAGATACCTCAGATCAGTTATGCTTCAACAGCACCTGAGCTTAGTGACAACAATCGCTACGACTTTTTCTCCCGAGTCGTGCCACCTGATTCCTTCCAAGCCCAGGCAATGGTGGACATCGTCAAAGCCATGAGCTGGAACTATGTTTCTACACTGGCATCAGAGGGGAACTATGGAGAGAGTGGTGTAGATGCTTTCGTCCAGATATCCAGGGAAGCAGGTACAGAAAACTGAATTGCAGAAAAGAAAAGTAAGAAAAGAAAAATGAATAAATGCACACACACACACACACACACACACACACACACACATATATATATATATATATATATATATGTATGCATTTATTATATGCACTAATATATAGCACTAATATATGTATGTATATATATATATATATATATATATATATATATATATATATATATATATACATATATTAGTGCTGTCAAACGATTAATCGCATCCAAAATAAAAGTTTTTGTTTACATAATATGTGTGTGTACTGTGTATATTTATTATGTATATATAAATACACACACATGCAGTATATATTTTGAAAATATATACATTTATATATTTATATTCTTATATTTTATATTATATATATATAAATATATTTAATATATAAACATAACACATTTTCCTTAAATATATACATGCATGTGTTTGTATTTATATAAATATGCACAGTACACACAAATATTGTGTAAACAAAAACTTTTATTTTGGATGCGAATCACTAATATATATATGTATATATATATATATATGTGTATATATGTGTGTGTGTGTGTGTGAGTGTGTGTGTGTATGTATGTTCGTGTGTGTGTGTGTGCTTTAGTTGTAGCTTATTTTACCCAGATTTACCATACCCTGATTTTCCATAACTGAAGCGGAATTTATCACAGTATATCCCAGGATTTAACACGTCTGGTGTTGTATTTGATGAGGAAAGAGGATAATGATCAGGGGATAAAGGTTTCATGTGATATTCTCTGTGTAAAGAAGTTATTAGTCACCTGATGTAATGATAGACATGCTACAGACCTGCATGTCATATTCAGTTGAAAGATTTTGCGATTATCATTATTTTATTAACGTCCTTCAAGTCCTTCAAAACCGTCTATCCTTTTATTTTTTTTATTCAGGAGGTCTTTGCATCGCACAGTCTATTAAAATTCCACGGGAGCCAAGACCAGGAGAGTTTGACAAGATCATCAAAAGGCTAATGGAGACATCCAATGCCAGAGGGGTTATTATCTTCGCTAATGAAGATGACATCAAGTGAGTAGTCTTTCAGTAGTAATTCTGAATCTCTCTGAGGCAGGAGCTATGGCCTTGAAAAGGGTCTATAAATGATTACAGAACAGATCAATAACCATACAATGGGAATATCAGGAGTTTTCATAAGAAATTATGAAATTATGGCAGATACCACTGAGTGAATTTTTTCATCTAGTTTCATTTGCATTTTGTAATCTAAGCCTAAAGTAATATAAAATGATACATAGTAATTACATCTAATTAGTGTATATATATATATATATATATATATATATATATATATATATATATATATATATGTATGCATTTATCCACCAATGCATATACAGTAAAAACAGTAACATTGTGAAATATTATTACAATGTTATTATAAAAAAAAAAAACTGTATTCCATTTTAATATTATAAATTGTAAAATGTTTAATATAATTTATTTCTATGATGGCAAATGTGTGTCACATGATCCTTCAGAAATCATTCTGATATGCTGATTTGGTGTTCAAGAAACATTTCTTATTATTTTCAATGCTGAAAACAGTTTTTGCTGCTTAATGTTTTGGTGGAAATATTTGTGGAAATATTCATGTTTTATTCAGCCAGGATGCATTAAATTATTTATTTATTTAGTTAGTTTTGAAATCAGCAGTAATCAACAGATTCCTAACTATAATGGATCTGATTGTCCTTATCTTTAATAAACCTGCCTTTTGTGAGGTGTCTGATATTTTTGTATTCTTTTATTGCAGGCGTGTTTTGGAAGCAGCAAAAAAAGCCAATCTTACAGGTCACTTTTTGTTTGTGGGATCTGATAGCTGGGGAGCAAAAAACTCACCCATTCTTAACCTGGAAGACGTGGCTGAGGGTGCAGTTACTATCCTCCCCAAGCGGGCATCCATTGATGGTATGAAATGATAGAACAGGCCATTGTAAAATCAATGAAGGCTTGCAGTGTTAGGTAATATTTTCATACTTATAAAGATAGTTCAACCAAAAATACTGTAATCATCCTTGTCATTCCAAAAACACTGTAATCATCCAATTCCATTCCAAATGTCATTCCTGTTTTTCATTTCATTCAACATTTTTGAAGAATAGTTATGCAGCTTTTGCTATACAATTACAGTTGAAAATGACAAAGAACAAAAATTCTGCTTATGTGTTCCATAGAGAAAATAACAGCACATGGTTTTGTAATGATTACACAAATGCTTCGTTTTTTCATACCCCTTTAATCTGTTTCTCAGGGTTTGACCAGTACTTCACAACAAGATCACTGGAAAACAACAGGAGGAACATCTGGTTCGCTGAGTTCTGGGAGGATGACTTCAAATGCAAACTGACACGGCCTGGAATCCGAGGCGACAGCGGGCTGAGGAAATGCACAGGCGAGGAACTAATTTCCAACAAATTGCTCCCATAAATGCAGTAGTACTTGAATTATCATACGTTCTTATGCTTTTAAGACGTATAAAGCACATCTAAGTGGATTATTCCCTCAGCAAAGCTTTTCGATTCCTGTCATGTTGCTTTCGGTCTTTCAGGAGAGGAACGAATCAGCCGGGATTCAGCATACGAGCAGGAAGGGAAGGTGCAGTTTGTGATCGACGCCGTGTACGCCATGGCCTACGCACTCCATGGCATGCACATTGACCTCTGTCCGGGTTCGATGGGAGTTTGTGACAAAATGGACCCTGTGGATGGAAGAATGCTGCTGAGTTACATCCGTGCCGTCAGTTTTAATGGTAAGCCTTCTCAAGGACAGAGCTGAAGCACGTGAGCCATTCCAAACATTGCGAAGAGACCTTGAAACAGTCAGAATTTCAGTAATGGGTTTGTATTCATACAGTACAAGACTAATGAACATCACAGGAATTTGAATGTAAGCTTTTATTTCCGAGGAACGCTTTTGTTTGAATCTGCCTGGAAGATTACACATAATAAACCTGCTTTTGCCAAACAATCTCAAATCGAATGTATTGCCTTTACTGTGAGACTGACAGGTGAAAATAGGTGAAGAGTAGTTTCTACGAGAGGGGAAAGGCCAGAAACGAAGCTGCTGTTTCCAAGGAGGAGGGCTGTGAGTCCCATGGGTTAGTCAGAGTGGGGCGAGAGAGGTCAGCACTCAATCCCAGCCTGAAGAGATCCACTAATGCACAAAGCAGCAGCGCACATACTTGTTTTAACCCCCTCCACTCGTCTCTCTCCTTGTCTTTGATTCTCCCTAGGGCAGCCACTCTCCAAACACAAGACGCATTTCCTTTTTCTGCGCTATCTCTCTTTTTTTTCGTCACTCACTCCTGAGAGATTTCTATGAAAAGCACAGCTATTCAGTTTACACACAGTGGATGTCCTCACACTCTTGTATGGAAATCTTTTCAGCTTTGAGAGCCTAAGGGGAACAAAATGCCGCATGGAGACCTTGCCTCTCGTGATTTGCGGTTTATAAATTGAAAGGAACATGAGATTGAGTTTGCCTTGTTGTAACATCTACCTTCACAGAATTACATATGAGAACACCATATTTTCTTGTAAGCAACCTTTGATATAGAAAAGTCACCTTTAAAGTTACCTTTGACAATTTTACCTGGGGTGTGCTGAAGCATGTATTTCTACGCATTAGTGCAATTTTATGCCCTTGAAATGGGTCGTTTCTATTCTCTTGTTTCAAGTGATTGCATTTGAAGTAAAAAGTAGTGATGTTGAATATCAAAACCCTGTGTTTACTCTGAAGGCAGTGCTGGGACAGGTGTGATGTTTAATGAAAACGGTGACGCCCCAGGACGATACGATATCTTCCAGTACCAGCTTTCTAATACCACCAACCCGGGATATAAAATCATTGGCCAGTGGACCAATCACTTACGACTCAATGTAAGCGTGTTAAGCCCCTTGGTAGATTGCAACATTTTTGAATGCATGTTCTTGAAATGTTCCTCTCTCTTTCTGTAAGGCTGAGGACATGCAGTGGTCTGGAGGGGATAAACTGGTTCCGGACTCGGTTTGCAGTTTTCCTTGCGAGTCTGGGGAGAGGAAGAGGATGGTGAAGGGTGTGCCGTGCTGCTGGCACTGTGAGCTATGTGACGGCTATCAGTACCTCCTGGATGAGTTTAACTGCGATATGTGCCCCTTTGACATGAGGCCCACCCCTAACCGCACGGACTGCCGTCCCACTCCCATCATCAAGCTGGAGTGGAGCTCTATGTGGGCCATCATCCCAGTATTTCTGGCAGTGCTGGGCATTCTTGCTACATCAGGAGTCATCATCACATTCATCCGCTTCAACGACACCCCCATAGTCCGCGCTTCAGGCCGAGAGCTCAGCTATGTTCTCCTGACGGGCATCTTCCTCATCTATCTCATTACCTTCTTCATGATCGCTGAGCCGAGCACGGTGGTCTGCGCATTTCGCAGGTTGTTTTTGGGGCTGGGCATGTGCTTCAGTTACTCTGCCATGCTCACCAAAACAAATCGGATCTACAGGATCTTTGAGCAGGGAAAGAAATCAGTCACACCACCAAAATTTATCAGCCCCACATCCCAGCTGATCATCACATTTATTTTGATCTCAGTACAGGTGCGTGTATATATATATGTATGATAAACTTACATTTCTTCATTTAGCAGATACTTTTATTCAAAGCGCGTTACCAGACCTTGAGGAACATACATTTTGAAGGTGAACTTTTGTTTTTCCTCATTTAATAAAAGTTTTACATATAACTTATAACATGTAGTATTATTATATTCCCATATATGATAAATTAATGTTTTGAAGTATTCAAAAGTGTTCAGATTTTTTTGCACTTTTGTTTGTTTAAAATGAAAATTTATAATACTAATACTAATAAATCATTTTAATTATATAATAATTCAAATAAAATATCTATAATAATAGCACAACATTAGTCAATGTTAATTTAAATTACTTGCTTGATAATCTGTGCTTAATTTACTGTTGTTCAGAGTAACTGCTGTGCAAGTTGTTTACAGGGTTGTCACTGTACTCTATGTTCCCGAAAGGCATTTTTATCTGAGAACTTTTTGTCCATTGAATAATTAATGAAGCAATATTTTGAGTGTAGCGTGGAGGTGCAGTAATTTCACTGAAAGCTCTTCTCTTTTTTGGTGTTCCATTAATGTTTCCTCAAATAATATGCAATAACAACATTAAGAAACATGGTCTCTTTCTCAAAGATATTCAGAGAATTGTTGGAGTTGAATTCTTAGTGAATTTATGTAATTTAGATATCATGCACCATTACAGACATTAATCTTGTATAAACATTCATTCCTACCTCTTTTCTGCTCACAGCTCCTGGGTATTTTCATTTGGTTTGGAGTGGCTCCCCCTCACACAACTGTTGACTTTGATGAGCTACGTCCCCCCAACCCTGAGTATGCGCGTGGGATCCTCAAGTGTGATATGTCAGATCTGTCTCTGATTGGCTGTCTGAGCTACAGTATGGTGCTGATGGTCACATGTACAGTCTATGCCATTAAGAGCAGAGGGGTTCCTGAGACCTTCAATGAGGCTAAACCCATTGGCTTCACCATGTACACCACCTGTATCATCTGGCTGGCCTTTGTGCCCATATTTTTTGGCACATCACAATCCACAGAAAAGGTAAATTATTAATATAATGTAGATTATGATGGATTTTGGACAGAGATTATCACATTTTAATAGGCAATAACTCTATACAGAAAAACAAAATAGTTAATAATATATGTACTTTTTATTTTTCCATTACTACATATTTTACTATGTAAAAACACATTAAAGTGCCCCTCTTATGGGTAAAGAAAGGTTCAGGTTTTGGGAGTCCCCAACAACAGGTTGACATGCATGCAAGGTCAAAAAACACTTTCATTGTTGTATATGCATTATTTTTACTTTACTTGTTCAAAACATGGTCTCCTTGTTCCTAAGTGAAGTATTACACACTGCATGAAAGGTCATTTTCAAAAATCCATAATAGGGTCACTTTAAAATTATACCTAAGGATACAAAAGAGATATCATATTGATTTTCTTACAATCTATGTTGCATAGTGTAGAAGATTCGCTAGTGCCTGATATTAACATGTCATACAGAAATATTATCTTTACCCTGAGAGTGTCTAGACATGCAATTCACTAGATTAGATGGTTCTATTTCAATTAATGATGCTGCAATATTTTCTTGTGAATGCTTCAGCCATAATTAGATAATAGAAACCTAAAGAACTGTTTCATTCTTTAATTGTGGTGCTGTCTTGTGTTGGCCTAAAAGCTTGTCAGGTGCTAGCCACACTTCATGCATTTAGTCATTCAATTTTTCACGTCTATTCATCCTGTGGGGGATGGTTTTGCTTACAAAGCTCGGGGATTTAAAATGGAAAGTATACTCTGACTAATAGAGAGGTCTTTTAGTGGCCAGTCAACCGCAAAGCTTTTGGCCCTCAGGTGGTCTTCAAGTCTTTTCATTTCTTGTAAATGAAAAGAAGAGCATGGAAGAATAAAATACCAGACTATACAGTGGGCTGCAGTATATATAGCCTAGGTATATATATATCTGTGTGATGTTATCTTACATTTTATCATATTGAGTTTAGATTTTGAAGTATATTTTGCTTATCTCTATATTTCTTATAGAAAAAAAAAACAGTTTTACCGTCACAGCTTCTTGTGTGACATTTTTAACAGCATTTTAGCAGTAATTATTTGGTTGCATGCTGCACAATCTCATGAAATATAAGAGGTCTCAATTATAGTGTTTATATATTATAAATTAACAAAATTAAATAAATGACTCGCATTGCAATAAACACATGATATAAGGGCTCAGTTTTTTGGCTCGCATTAAACATGCATAAACTGATTGAATTATTTGCACATGGCTGATTTCAGCCCTTTGTCTTAAACTATTAAAATCATTATACTGATTTCCAGGAAATGCATTGTGACAATCAGCAGAGTTTATATATATGGGTAATGTGCAGTGATTTCTCGGCGCTAAAGCCCTGACGGCTGATCACATCATGTGATAGGTCGCGGCTGAGGCCAGGCTAAAATATTACTCTTAATCTTTTTTTCTGCCCTGAACCAGATGTTCATTCAGACCACCACGCTGACTGTGTCCATGAGTTTGAGCGCAACGGTGTCCCTGGGCATGTTGTACGTCCCCAAAGTCTATGTCATCATCTTCCACCCAGAGCAGAATGTTCAGAAGCGCAAGCGCAGCTTCAAAGCTGTGGTCCAGGCAGCCACCGTTTCCACTCATCTCTCACAGAAATCCAGCGACAAGCAGAACGGAGAGACCAAAGTTGAACCAGATAGATCCCAATAAAGACCAGGAGGTAAAACAAATAAAATAAATATATATATATATATATATATATATGCATACATAAACACACACACAAATATACAGTATATATATATATATATATATATATTGTGTAACTATATAATATAAACAATAAATTCGTTTTCATATTTTTTATAAATATACATATTTATTTGTTTATTAACAGAGATATAATATATGCTATCTGTGTTCAGGCCTGTGTACATTCTAATGAAGTAGTCTGAGAAATAATCAAGGCAAACTGCTGCTTGCTAAATCATTCATTTTGCAACCACTAATGGACGAGGATCACCAGAGGAAGTGCTAATATTTCTAATATTTGCAATACAAGAGTCTGGGTGAGAAAAACACTCAAGTAATGCACAAATGAATAGTACAATATGTACAGAAATTAGAGGATCAATGGATTCTTTGTGATGTGGAACTCTCACATCAGCTTTGAGACTGGAAGTATTTGTTCCCTTTAATATTTCCCTTGTCACCACAGCATCACCAGTAGAGTTGAATAGATTCATGAATTCATTCATGATGAAGAAGACTGTCCCTTTGGAGAAAAAAAACACAATAGAAAATTTCTTCCACCAGCATTTTTGAAGGACTAAGTGTTTGTATCTGATGTGCCCAATGAAATCGGACTTAAACTTGGGCACACATCAGTGAGTCACGTTCAGTTTCAGTGTCATCTTCATCCTTATCTCCTTATCCTAAATACATATCATAAAATATCAAATGAGACTATCAGAGCTACAGAGACAACGTTGGGATCAAATGTGTTTCAACAGTTGGAGTGAACACTCCTTGAACTCTTTGCTTTTAAAAATGTGCCATAACTTTATTTCAGAATAAATGTTTTAAGTGTCTTGTGTGCAGTCCTCATAGGCAATATCCTGTATTCTTAAACATATTTATTAAAAATGATAGATTACCAAGAAAAAGCAATGACAATCTGTAATGAAACAAAGAGATGTTATGTTTCCTTGAGCTTACCAAGAGATACTGTTTTTAAACTAAATATATTCTATTGATCGGTATTTATTAGTTAATTTAAATTAAAATCATAACATTTTAGAGACTGAGATCCTTTTATTGTCACATGCAACTGGCTTTCAGAGTAGTCACTCGTATCTTAGTAAAGCAGGTGGGGGGGGGGGGGACCATGCATTATTGTTCAATTACTTGTATCACTTCAAGAAGCAGTTAATATTAAATGATGACCATGCAGTTACTGTAAACTCAGGTTCTAAGTAGGCTTAGTTAGCCTTGATGAATTTTGTGGGTGTCTTGTTTTCATTTAAGAGATATAAAAGAACACTGGAATAAAAATGTATTGATTGAATGCATGTTGGAAAAATGATTTAATAAAATCTTGAAAAAATTAAGTGGAAATTGAAGAAATCATATGTTACTCTATAGAAATCAGTATGATTGTGAGAGTTTCTTGTTCTCAGTGTTTTAAAACAAAATTACATAATGGTTCTATTCTATTACTTCATGAAAGCGTGTTGAACTAGGACTAGGCTTGGACTGTTTCTAAGCAATTTTTGGGCAAACAAAAAGAGAGAAAACATGCTTTCTATAGACATTAAATGGAATGATAGAAAATGATTGTCATGTTTATAAAGTTTGATTGACTGCTGTATGATTTCTCACCCTCATGTCTTTCCAACCTGTATGTTTTTTTTTTTCTGTTGCACAAAATAAGATATTTGGAAGAATTTGGATAACTAAATAGTTGACAGTAGCCACTGACTTCCATAGTAAAAAAAAAAAAAGGAAGTCAAATACCATCAATTGTTTGGCTACCATCATTCTTCAAAATATATTTTGTGTTCAGCAAAAAAGAAACTCATACAGGTTTGGAACAACATGAGGGTGAGTAAATGATTGAATTTGAGAATTTAAATTTTTGGATTAACTATTCCTTTAAATGTGAGTCAAATGTAACCCTACTAGGTCTATGTTCAGTTTAAAATAGTTAAATATAAAACAGTTAAATTTAAAAATGTGTTTTAAATATATAAAGCGAATCTACACGGTCACAAATATTGCTTCTAATGTGGTATTTCCTTACTGGAAACGGGTCAAAATCACAGTTAAATCAATAGAAGGGTTAATGCGGTAGGGGGCAGTGCAGAGCGATATGAGCCCACTTGTCAACACGAAGAAGCGCAAGCGTCGGAAGTGACGTAAAAATCGCGTTGCGATTTGTTGATGTTTGTGTCAAGCTCTCGGTCGGTCGTTGTTACGAAAGAAAAACCTCGAAACCGAAGGAATAAAGTCGATCTGTGACGACTGTATTAATTTATCGACACCTCGTATTATGTTAGGACAGGTGTAGCCATACATGCAGCGAACAAACTGTTCATAGACAAGCAAAAACGGCCGTGTAACTCTTAACACAAATCACCGCAAGCTGGCCAGCGATGACAATCCTCCCGAAGAAGAAACCGGCCTCCTCAGCCGGTGGCGGTGATCATAAGGACGAACCGGACAGACGAGGCGGCTCTGAGTCGCACCCTCATCCCCTCGCAGGACGCTCGGGGTCCCGACCCAGGGCCTCTCCGCCGCCGTGGACATACCAGGCCACGCCGCACACGTCCAGAGAGGAGCGGCGGATCGAGGCGAGCGCTCGCCCGCGGCCGGCCTCCCCGCAGCCCAGTGCCGCTGGAGCACCGGTCGTGCAGTGCGAAGGGAGCGCGAACTCGGTTGTGGTCTCAGGTCGAGTCGAGGTGCCCTGCGGCGCAGGTGGCGTTGGAAGCTGCTGCTCGGGACCCGGACTCAGCAAGCGGAGACGACAGGCGGTCTGCTCCAGCGGTTTGACAGGTGGAGGAGGAAGAGTGGGAGGCGGCGGAGGAGGGGGCGGTAGTCCAGTCTCGGAACCCGAGGAGGGAGCTGGAGGCAACAACAGTGAGGACGAGTATGAGAACGCGGCCAGATTTGAGCTTGTGGACCCCGCCACAGTCGAGCAGGTACTGGATGCTGGCATTTGGCAGGATACTTGGCAACACGAGAAACAGGTTGCCAGTTGTGTCATCCTCCAAAATGCTCTAAAGCATAATAGAAAGGTTTAAAACTCTCTCTACATGTTTATTGTACACGTTTAATGTCATTCATTCTTGATAGAAAAGTAATAGAGATTCTCTTAAGATATACATTACTCACAATTATGATATAAAAACTTGACATCATGAAATAAAAAATTAAATGATGAATTAACCCCTTAAAACTAACCTTTCATAATGAAAACAAAATTGAAATTGGATGGTGACTGAGCTTGTCATTCATTATTCTGTGGAAGCTGAATGTTAGGCAGAAAGTTTTCTTGAATCAACAACATTTTTGAGTCAATTGATCTTTACGTCCAAATACTTTTATTTAAAATAATTTGTCCTCATTGTTTCATAATATATTTTCCTGGTTGCTTTTTGGCCTACAGCAAGAAGAATGGTTCGAGAAAGCCTTAAGGGAAAAGAAAGGCTATGAAATCAAAAAAATGAAGGAAGATGGAGCATGTCTTTTCAGAGCAGTCGGTAATATTTCTCTCCTGTATTAGGAGTTATTTACTTGAAAGCTGAGTCAGTTTGCCTTTAGGACATATGCTGTGCTTTAAATTTGCTGAAATTATAGTTTAGCAGGGCAGATGTAATCATGTGGCTATTGCAGTGCATGCCATATTGTGGCAAATATCAGTTTTTCAGTCCTGACGTATTCAAGGAAAATATTAAAACCTTAATTTAAAAATCTATCATTTCTGTATTGTTGTTATTGTTATTTTTGCTGTTGTTGGATTACATTTTTTAGTTGCAATGTGTATAAAATTATTTTTAAAGTAATTATGAATGACTGGGGAAGTCATGAAAATTCATTGACAGTTGACAACTATGGATTACGCATGTAACAGTGCTATTTTAGTATTATTTATATATTAACAAAGCTTTTCTTAATGTTTATGTGCTTTTATCAATTTATAATTTTTTAAAGCTGATCAAGTGTATGGAGACCAAGATATGCATGATGTGGCACGGAAGCAGTGTATGGATTATTTGGTGAGTCAGTTAAATATTTAAGAATAAATGATTTGCATTTACAAAATAGTTAACTTTTGAAGTGTAAATTTTACCCTTTTTAATTATCGACCAAGGTGCAGTTTTGATTTTTTTGTTTATACTTACACTGCAGACGAAAAATGCGGATTACTTCTCCAGTTATGTCACAGAGGACTTTACCTCATACATTAACAGAAAGAGGAAGAACAACTGTCATGGGAACCACATTGAGATGCAGGCCATGGCAGAAATGTACAACCGGCCAGTGGAGGTTTACCAGTATGGCATAGGTTAGTCAATGTCTGGATAGAAGAGGAAATATGTTTTAGGATAGAAGAGGAAATATGTTTTAATTTTATTTGAAAACTCCCATTTTCCAGAGCCAATAAACACGTTCCATGGCATGCAAGAGAATAAGGATGAGCCAATACGTGTCAGTTACCACAAGAACATCCATTATAACTCTGTAGTGAATCCCCACAAGGCTAGTGTTGGGGTGGGGCTGGGCCTCCCCTCCTTCAAACCAGGGGTAAGTGTTGTAAATAATATACATTAGTGATTTTTCACTCAATAATGAAAATTTGCTGAAAATGTACTCACCCACAGGCCATCCATGATGTGGATGGGTTTTCTTCAGAAATGTAGCTCACTAATGGATCCTCTGCAGTGCATGGGTGCCATGAGATTGAGAGTTGAACAGCTAATAAACAATTCACAAGACATTCATTGATGGGCTGGGGTCCGCTCTTCGTACCTCGCTTAATACATCTGAGATGATTTGAAAGATGCCAGATTTTCTAATCGCGATAACTGATCTCTGGTTAATTTGGTTCTTCAAACGAATTTGCGGACTTGATTAAAATATCTGGATTAAGTTGTCTATGATCAGTGCGCGTTCCCGTGTTCCTTGAAAAGGGCAGATGTATCGACACTCAAAACCACGATCAGCTATGCAGCAATTAGGCAAGACGGCAACGTAATGACATCATATAATTAAAAAAGACACCTGACAAAAAAACTTGACGAATTTCTGGACTCTTATAAGGAAACAGCCAAGCGAACAAAACTACATAAATGTTATAATAGATAAATGAAATGTGCACTGTTTTTTTTTTTTTTTTTTTTTTTCATGATTCCCAATTATTTATATTCACAATTTCTAGTATTTGTACAGGCTTTACATTTTATTTCAATTCTGTAGTTAGCAATTCATTTAATTTTATCTTTGAAACAGATTTGTTACAGGACAGCATTAATTATAGTTTCTTAAGGATCAAGATCAAGTTATCTGCATCTCCTGCGCTCCATCAAGCCACTCCCATAATAGCTGTCACCACTCAAATTAATGCACAGCTCAGATTAACTGTATAAGACACCAATACAATTATAAAGTAATTATTTCATCACTAATACATCTTTCAATGAGTAAAACTGGCTGTGTCTATAGTATTATAGACTACACAACATTATTATATTATTTTCAAATTCATTTTTTAATTATTATTATTTTAAATTATTGTCCCTGGATCAGTAAGGTACTCTTGTAATAAAGTAGCGGTGGCTGGGACAGATTTTAAGTATCAATTCTGCTTAAAAAGATGCAATCTAATCCTGTTTACATGAAATAAGCCTGCTCCCGAGCAGGTTTAAGCTTATGGACCTGTTGCTATGACAGCAACTCCGGGATGAGCTTCGAAGAACCAAACAATCCAAGATCATGACAAATCGTCAACAATCAAATCCAGCTAACTGAGTTATCGACGTACAAAGAACGAGCCCCTGGAGTTGTGTGGATTACTTGTGGATTGTTGTGATGTTTTTTTCAGCTGTTTGAACTCCCATTCTGACGGCACCCATTCACTGCAGAGGATCCATTGATGTAATGCTGAATGTCAAAAAAAGAGGGTGAGTACATTTACATTTTTGGGTTAACTATTGCTTTAATATCTGTTATTTTGTCTCTGTGTAGTACGCTGACCAGTGTCTCATGAAAAACGCTATTAAGACGTCTGAGGAGTCTTGGATTGAGCAGCAGATGCTGGAGGACAAGAAAAGAGCAACAGATTGGGAGGCCACCAATGAGGCCATCGAGGAGCAGGTGGCTCGTGAGTCCTACTTGCAGTGGCTTCAGGACCAAGAGAAGCAAGCAAGACAGGTATGAAACCATCCCAGCCATCCTAATCAAAGCAAGTTTAAACGACTTTGAAACATTTCCCTCTCTGCTTTTCCATTCAGCCTCGTAAAGCTAGTGCCACCTGCAGTTCTGCCACAGCCGCCACATCCAGCGGCTTTGAGGACTGGGGATGCCGGTCTCCCCGCCAGCGCAGCTCTGCCCCCTCTCCAGAGCATCCAGGCCCGGCTCACCCTGAACCCCCTGTCAAACCTCCCTCTCCAGCTGGAGCTTCGCTGTTTCTTCCCAAACCCCCATCACCATGTGCCCCAGGTCTGTATATTTATGTATGTTTTCTTTGCTTACGCTAATGCACTTAGTTTGCTTACTAACTGGTTCTTCCTGGACTTCTTTTCAAGGTCCAAGTCATCAGTCTTCTGCCAACTCTTCCCTGGTGTCTCTCTACCCAAGCCTTGGCTACAGGACTCTAATGCAGGAGATGTCACCTACTGCCTTTGGTAAGGCATTACGTGCTTCAGTATAAATGCTTGTTGATCTATACTTTGTGTCTTTAAACAAGCTTACTTAATTAGGTGGATGTTTTAATTTTTAGGTTTAACAGATTGGGAAGACGGTGACGTTCTGGCCTCAGTTCTGGCTGCTTCACAACAAGAATACCTCGACAGCTTGAAGAAAAATGCAATGCACAGAGAATCTTCTCCAGACTGCAGTTGATATATTGGACAGCACAACTTGCAGCACAAACCACAGAACAGCTGCATTTCTATATTTCAACACCTTGCAATGTTTCTTCCTCTCCCCTCTTTATAAATACCACTGTATTTTTTTTTTTCGCCAACTCATTTTCCTTGATTTCATTAAGCTTCATGGACTTAGTTAGGCATGTTTAAAAAAAAACATTGTACAATTAATATTAAAAATTACATTTCAACTGTTTATTATTATCAGGTGTTTTCATTATTTGAGCATAATAAATTATACTAATTAGTATAAGAATTTTGAAAAGGTTTTGCTTTTTTTCTAATTTTTCAACATCGACAAATGCAGCACAGCAAGCTGCAGGTTTTGGTTATTTAAAGATGAACAATAAACAATTCAAATTGCTTCAATGATTGTAAACTGTCCAGAAGTTTTTAGTGAAATTTGAGGTTTCATTAGTTAATACTAGACATCTAACTAACATCATAACATACTATATATCACATATCCACATGTATATCTCTTTGAGTAAAGTACAAATTGTAAATATTGTGTAGCTATATAAATGTATAAATTGTTTGTAAACATATGTCTGTGTGTGTGTGTATATATATATATATATTATATAATATATACACAGACACACACATAAATTCTGTAGAGTATAGTAAATTATAGTGTGGTCTCACACTTATTACAATCAGGTCCGGAAGTATTTGGACACTGACTGAGTTTTTGTGCTTTTGCCTTTATACACCACAACAATGGATTTGAAATAAAACAGTCAAGACATGATTGAAGTGTAGACATTTAACTTTATTTTAAGAGGTTCCAAAAAAATGTGATATTTACCAGTTAGGAGTTACAGCCATTTTAAGCAAAGTAACTCAAGGGGCTCAATAATGTTTGGACAAAGTGATAATTGTAAATAAGCATAATTTTAATACTTGGATGAAAATCCTTTGCAGTCAATGACTGCCTGTAGTCTGGAGCCTATGGACATCACCAAATTCTGAGTTTTTTCCCTGGAGATGCTTTGCCAGGTCTTCACTGCAGCCACCTTGAGTTGCTGCATGTTTGTGGGTCTTTCTGCCTTCAGTCTTGTCTTCAGTTACTGAAAAGCATGCTTTATTGGATTGAGATCAGGCGACTGACTTGGCCATTGAAGAATATTCCATTTCTTTGCCTTCAAAAGGTCTCGAGTTGCTTTCACAGTATGTTTAGGGTCATTATCCATCTGCACTGTGAAGCTGCGTCCTATCAGTTTTGTAGCATTTGGCTGAATGTGAGCAGAGAGTATAGCCATAAAGACCTCAGAATTTATACTTCTATCAGCAGTTACATCATCAATAAACACAAGTGAGCTCGTTCCATTGACAGCCATACATGCCCATTCTATCACACTGCTCCACCATGTTTCACACTTGATGTGGTGTGCTTTGGATCATCAGCTGTTCCTTTCTTTCGCCATACTCTTCCCATCAGTTTAAGTCTAATCTTGCTTTCCTGTTACCAGTGGTTTGCCCCCTTGCTGTAAACCTTCTGTATTTACATTCATGAAGGCGTCTCTTGATTGTAGATTTTGACAATGATGTGCCGAACTCCAGAGTTTTCTTAAATTCTGTTGATGTTATGACGGGGTTTTTCTTCACCAAGGAAAGGATTCTGCGATCATCCACTTTAGTTGTCTTCCGTGGTCTTTCGGGCCTTTTGATGTTCTAGAGCTCACCAGTGCTTTCTTCTTTCTTAAGAATGTAGCCAACCGTTGATCTGGCCACACCTAAGGTTTGTGCTATCTCTCTTATAGATTTATGCTGTTTTCTTCAGCTTAATGATGGCCTACTTCACGTCCATCGAGATCTCCTTGGACTACATATTGGTAGCACCAGTCAAACAGCTTCCAAATGCCAAATTGTCAATTTTTAGTGATGGGACGATTGACGATTGAATCCCGCCCAATTGCTACTCAAAACTAGCCCAATCGCATTTTAGAGTTTCCCCCGTTAAAAATCACATTCCGGGAAGTAAAATACTATATATACTATATAATATATATATATACACATACAGGTGCATCTCCAAAAATTTGAATATCGTGAAAAGGTTAATTTTTTCTTGTAACTTATTTCAAAAAGTGAAACTTTCATATATTTTAGATTCATTACATGTAAAGTAAAACATTTTCAAAAGTTTTTTTGTTTTAATTTTGATGATTAGAGCTTACAGCTCATGAAAGTAAAAAATCCAGTATCTCAAAATATTTGAATATTTACATTTGAGTTTCATTAAATGACCATCCATACAGTATAAATTCTGGGTATCTCTTCTTTGAAACCACAATAATGGGAAGACTGCTGACTTGACAATGATCCAGAAGACGAACATTGACAACCTCCACAAAGAGGATAAGTCACAGAGGATCATTACTGAAAGGTGTGGCTGTTCACAGAGTGCACTCTAAAAAAATACGGTACCAACGTTTTAGGGTTTACGGATTTAACTTAAATTTACAATTAAAAACCGTATATCTTTAACTGATGTAATGTTAATATACCAACCTATTGAAGTTCTGAAATCTGTTTTGTACCTACACTGATAACCATCAAAATCAGGTGGTGATGAGAAAGTCACATGATGAACCAAAGCTCACCACAAGCAACTTTTCACCAGTTGAGAAGGCCAATACTAATACATATAGATTTATATAGAAGGTGCACAATATCATTCACACAAACACTAAACACCTTCATGGTGAGACTCATTAAACTGAAATATGCAATAAACATTAATTTAACAACACTAGATGTAACATATAGCCATATTAAACATAACTGATAAAAAAAAAAACTAAGAAGAAACATCAAATTTGAAATGCAACACAGGGAATTCTGGGAATGTCAATTTACAGGTTTTCCCTGTAAATTTTACATTCTTTTTCACTTTGTCTGAAATGCCTATTACAGTTTTTCACCGTATATAGTAGGGAAACTTACCATTAACCATTTAACAGGTTTTTACTGTAGCATTTTCACAGTTTTTTACCATTAAAATCGTGGTAATTTTTTTGCTGTATCAAAGCATATTAAATGCAAAGTTGTCTGGAAGGAAGAATTTGGGTAGGAAAAGGTGCACAAGCAACAGGGATGACCGCAAGCTTGAGAATACTGTCAAGCAAAGCTGATTCAAACACTTGGGAGAGCTTCACAAGGAGTGGACTGAAGCTGGAGTCAGTGCATCAAGAGTCACCACGCTCAGACGTCTTCAGGAAAAGGGCTACCAAGCCACTTCTGAAACAGAAACCTCGTCAGAAGCATCTTACCTGGGCTGTGGAGAAAAAGAACTGGGCTGTTGCTCAGTGGTCCAAAGTCCTCTTTTCAGATAAAAGTAAATTTTGCATTTCATTTGGAAATCAATGTCTGAAGTCTGGAGGAAGACTGAGGCACAGAATCCAAGCTGCTTGAAGTCCAGTGTGAAGTTTCCGAAGTCAGTGATGATTAGGGGTGCCGTGACGTCTGCTGGTGTTGGTCCATTGTGTTTTATCAAGTCCAAAGTCAATGCAGCCGTCTACCAGGAGATTTTGGAGCACTTTATGCTTCCATCTGCTGACAAGCTTTATGGAGATGCTGATTTCCTTTTCCAGTATGACTTTAGCTCCTGCCCACAGTGCCAAAACCACTTCCAAGTGCTTTGCTGACCATGATATTGCTGTGCTTGAACCCCATATGGAATCTATGGGATATTTTCAAGAGAAAGATGAGAAACAGTCAATCCAAAAATCCAGACGAGCTGAAGGCTCAATAGTGCCTCAGCAGTGCCACAGACTAATCGCTTCCATGCCTCACCTCACTGATGCTGGAGTTTGTGTTAAAGGAGCTCCGACCAAGTATTGAGTGCATAAATCAATAGACTTTAAAAGAACTTTAACTTTTCTGTTTTGCCAATCCTATTTTTGATGGATCTTAGGAAATATTCTAATATTTTGAGATACTGATTTTTGACTTTCATTAGCTGTAAGCTCTAATAATCAAAATTAAAACAAAAAACTTTTGAAATGTTTTACTTTACATGTAATGAATCTAGAATATATGAAAGTTTCACTGTTTGAAATAAGTTACAAAAAATAATGAACTTTTTCCACGATATTCAATTTTTTTAGATGCACCTACAGGTGCAATTCGGCGTGGCATGGAGGTGATCAGTTTGTGGCACTGCTGAGGTGGTATGGAAGCCCAGGTTTCTTTGACAGTGGCCTTCAGCTCATCTGCATTGTTGGATTTGGTGTCTCTCATCTTCCTCTTGACAATACTCGATAGATTCTCTATGGGGTTCAGGTCAGGCGAGTTTGCTGGCCAATCAAGCACAGTAACACCATGGTCATTGAACCAGCTTTTGGTACCTTTGGCAGTGTGGGCAGGTGCCAAGTCCTGCTGGAAAATGAAATCAGCATCTCCATAAAGCTTGTCAGCAGAAGGAAGCATGGAAGTGCTCTAAAATTTCCTGGTAGATGGCTGCGTTGACTGTGGACTTCAGAAAACACAGTGGACTTCAAGCAACATGGATTCTGTGCTTCTCCACTCTTCCTCCAGACTCTGGGACCTTGACTTCCAAATGAAATGCAAAATTTACTTTCATCTGAAAAGAGGACTTTGGACCACTGAGTTATTTTTCTCCACAGCCCAGGTAAGACGCTTCTGATGTCTCTGGTTCAGAAGTGGCTTGGTAGCCCTTTTCCTGAAGACGTCTGAGCGTGGTGACTCTTGATGCACTGACTCCAGCTTCAGTCCACTCCTTGTGAAGCTCTCCCAAGTGTTTGAATCAGCTTTGCTTGACAGTATTCTCAAGCTTGCAGTCATCCCTGTTGCTTGTGCACCTTTTCCTACCCAAATTCTTCCTTCCAGTCAACTTTGCATTCAATATGCTTTGATACAGCACTCTGTAAACAGCCACATCTTTCAGTAATGACCCTCTGTGACTTACCCTCTTTGTGGAGGGCATGAATGTTCATCTTCTGGATCATTGCCAACTCAGCAGTCTTCTCCATTATTGTAGTTTCAAAGAACAAGAGATACCCGGAATTTATACTGTAGGGATGGTCATTAATTGAAACTCAAATGTAAATATTCTAATATTTTGAGATACTGATTTTTGACTTTCATGAGCTGTAAGCTCTAATCATCAAAATTAAAACAAAAAAACTTTTGAAATGTTTTGCTTTACATGCAATGAATCTAAAATATATGAAAGTTTCACTTTTTGAAATAACTTACAAGAAAAAATTTACTTTTTCACAACATTCTAATTCATTGAGATGCACCTGTATATATATATATATATATATAGTAGTAGTATATAGTATGTTATGATGTTAGTTAGATTTTCACTAAAAACTTCTGGACAGTTTACAAACATTGAAGCAATTTGAATTGTTTATTGTTCATCTTTAAATAACCAAAACCTGCAGCTTGCTGTGCTGCATTTGTCGATGTTGAAAAATTAGAAAAAAAGCAAAACCTTTTCAAAATTCTTATACTAATTAGTATGATTTATTCTGCTCAAATAATGAAAACACCTGATAATTAAATACCTGACTGTATATTTCATTAAGACTTGTATTTTGAAACAAGTCAACCGGAAGTGGTTGTAGGTATTTGTTTTGCAGCGTTTTTAACGTCAAGCTTCCTGAAGCACCGGCGGCTCGGCTGAGTCAGTTTCGCAGAGCGAAAGCTAACGATGATTTTGGTTTTGGTTTTGGTTTGTCGTTAATAATTTATTCAATCAGACATGAATTTGATTAAGACGAGTAGTGAATCAGTTCACGAGGGGAGTCATTTATGGGGGGAGATCGTAAGCTTTCCCCATGAATAACGTAGACTAGCTCAAATTAATGTCCTGTAATCTGCTCAATAACCAGTTCGTATTATTTAAATAATCGCGATCGATAGTCATTCGTCGTTGTTAAAGTTTCGGCATCAGAAGACGTGCCTGACGGTGTTTAAACTCCACGAACGGTGCAGATATGGGATAACAGCAGTAATCAGATTAAACGGCTTTAGACTTCACTTTTGTACACTAAGTACGAACCTACATTAATTAAATTGCTTTACTGATATATTTGTCATTGACTGGGCGTTATTCAGTTACTTTCTCATTTTGAATTCAGCTGTTTGCATGTTGACATGGATCAGAGGAGTCAAGAGAGTGGGAATATGAAGGAGGTGAAGATATGTCATCCATCCATCCTTCCACAATGTCTTGATCAGACAGGTAATGTTTTACAGCATTACAACTTGTGTTATATTGGCTAACATGCTGATTTTACAGCCCTGATTTTACTTTGCTTTCCAGATGTTGTGTACTCCGATAGGGACGTCCCATCAGAAAACCATTGTGTGAATGAAGATCACAGGATGCCTTCAGACACAGAGGGGCTCTTGGAGTCAGCAGACCCTACATCAGTAGAGAGCAGCCAACCACAAGAGCGTTTAACAGATATACAGAAGCTCCACATTGATGAAGATAGGTCTCTGTGCGCTGGGGGTTCAGAGACTGATTCTGGGAAAGCGTCTGAGGACTCTGCATTAGCCGACAATGGTCATGATGACTCGGGTGAGTTTGTCGTAACCATGTTAGCCCGGGGTAAGATAGAAGAGCAGGGAATGGGTACGAAAGGAGCCTCGTCCCCTCTATCCGAGCCGGGCACACCTCTGGGACCTCCCTCGCACAGGAACGAGGATGTGACGGCAGAGAGTTGGAGACAGCACAGGAAGCATGTGTTTGTGCTGAGCGAGGCTGGGAAGCCCATCTACTCCCGATATGGAAGTGAGGAGGCCCTGTCTTCCACCATGGGTGTGATGATGGCCCTGGTGTCCTTCGTTCAAAGTGGAGACAACATCATTCGCTCTGTCTATTCTGGTAAGTGACTTCGGAAAGATTGGCCCAAAGACTCTGTGAAGTGAAAATTGCATGCTTTAATTTACTCATAAATGTGCATGCAAAACATGCAGATTTTCTCCTCTCAAAAAACAGCTAAAAAAATCGATGACCAGTCTTGAACTCAGTGGCGTATGCAAATCTTTGTCCAGTCATATGCTTTCTCCACCTTCTAATATCCTCTGACATAGCAACTCAAGTATCTTAGTGTTTAATTTAATTTCATTGATCTGATTTTTCATAGTTTTCCATATCATTTTTTTTTTTTTTTGGTAAATCTTTTAAATCAATTTGGTTGAACAATTAATGTTTCTTCCATTAGTTTTTTGCAGAAAGCCAACTTAAAAAAAAAAAAAAGCTGTAGTTTTAATGGATTTTTTTCTTCTATTCTATAATATGTTTAATGTAATAAAAATGCACTTATGTTCAAAAGTTCAGATTTTAGAAGTTTATGAAAAAATATTTTACGATTACCAAGGCTGCATTTATTTGATCAGGATTTTAGTAAAAAAAAAGCAATATTGTGAAATATTATTACAATTTAAAATGACTATTTTCTGTTTTAATATATTTTAAAATGTAAAATGATAGAAAAGCTGAATTTTCAGCAGCATTACTCCAGTCATCATTTTAATATGCAGATTTGATGCTCAAGAAATATTATTATCAATGTTTAAAAGAAAACATTTGTGCTGTGTAGTATTTTTGTGGAAACCATGATAATTTTTTCAGGATTCTTTGATAAATAGAAAAAAGCAGCAATTATTTAAAATAGAAAAAACTTTTTAATATTTTAAATGTCTTTACTGTCACTTTTGATTACTTTAATGAATGTGTCCTTATTGAATAAACATTTTCCTTTAAAAAGTATTTTTTTTAAAGTCTCCAGTCTTTTAAATGGTAGTGTATATTTACATCCACAAATGTGAACACATTTTGTAAAAATTCTTGTGTAATTGTTGTGTTAGACCCGTGAACAATTAATTTTGTATCCAAGTAATGATTAATCATGCATATTTAAATATCTTAAACTGGTCTCTTCGCTTATGTTCTTCTCTCCTGATAGATGAGCACACGGTTGTGTTCATGCAGCGGGGTCCTCTGGTGCTGGTGTCCGTCTCCAGCAGCCGCCAATCAGAGCAGCAGCTCCGTAACGAACTGCTCTACGTCTACAACCAGATCGTCAGCATGCTCACGCAGGCCAGCATCACCCGCATCTTCGAGCACAAGAAGAACTACGATCTGCGTCGCCTGCTGGCCGGCTCGGAGAAGATCCTCGACGGCCTCCTTAACCTTGTGGACTCAGACCCCAGCTTCCTACTCTCCGCCGTGCACTGTCTGCCCTTGGCCTCGTCTCTCAGGGACTCCCTCAGTCAGATTCTTCAGAAGGCCATCACGCCCAACCTGGTCTTCTCCATCCTCATAGCCAAGAACCAGCTGCTCACCATAGTGCAAGAGAAGATGGTCATCGACGATGCCCGACTGGAGCCTGCTGACCTCCACCTACTGCTGAACCTCATTGGGGCCTCGTCCGCCTTCCAGGCGGGGGAGATCTGGACGCCCATCTGCCTGCCCAGTTTTAACCCTGACTGTTACTTTTATGCATACATCTCGTATCTGGACCCTCCTGAATGTACTGTTTGTCTAGTTCTTCTCTCCACTGATAAAGAGGCGTTTTATTCGGTGGCCGAGTGTAAGAGGAAGATCGAGGAGGCTATGCAAACGCAGAATGCGCTCAACTCCATAGCGAAAGCTCATTCGTACAGCGTTAGTCAGGTGGGAGTGTCTGACCTCAGGCATTTCATGTACAAGCCTTTTGATGTGCCCGACAACCATCGCCAGCTAACTCAGTTCACCAGGTGAGTCGTTTGAGGATATCACAAAACCTGTCCAGCTCACTTTCTTCCCAAAATAAAAATAAAGAAGTAAGAATTTATATTATTTCTTTATACAAAGCCTGATTTTTTTTCAGTTGCTTAATTTTTCGTGTAAAAAACAGTTATAGATTTTTTCAAGGATTCTTTGATGAATAGAAAGTAAAAAAAAAAAAACATTTATTTGAAGTAGAAAACTCATGTAACATTTTACTGTCACTTTTGATCAACTGAATGCATCCTTGCTGAATAGAAATATTAATTTCTTTAGAAAAAAGTCTTACTGACCCCAATTTTCATGTAAGTTTACTACGTTTCTTCCCCATTTATAATTACTGTGATGCGATACAAAAAGTCTTATTCACTCATTTTTTTATAACTTTTTAAAATTTGTACATCATGGTAATATTTGATTTGTTGCCTTAAATTTTGACTGATTTAGGTTAAAAGTTTTTGTGACTGCAGTTATTTTTTGTGTATTGACTGTACGTATATAAAGAAAAAAACAGGGATGCACCAGTATTAAAATTCTAGTCAATAATAATAAGCTGATAATTACTTTCATGTTATGGCTGAAAACTGATAAATGCAGATATTGAAATTCTATAAAAATAATAATTTAAAAAATGTGCTAAATTGTCATTAAAATAATGTTACATTGTAAAAAGTCATAATTTTCTTCATGCAAAATATAATTACTTTTTTTTTCCCCCTTTTGATTTTTGATAAAATGTGACCTGGACATGTATTTATGAGATTAACCCATATTTTTAACCCTCTGCTTGTTGTGAACACTTTTGTTATTAAATAAATATAATGTATGTGCTGTGATGCGGTATTGTGATGGTTAGCTAAAACTAAAACTTAAAAACTATTAGCCAAAATAAGATTAAATGCATATAAGTATTAGATAAAAATAGAAAATTAGAAAGAAATGTTGCCTTGACAACTAACTGAAATAATATGTTTAAGTACTAAAATAACAAAAAATTAAATAAAAATAAAAGCTTAATAGTAAAAATGTAAAACTAATAAATATGAAAAAAGACATTAAAATGAAACTGCTAAAAACACTGCCAATGTTTAAAATTAAAGCCTGTGTTTGCTGGGTTCATGACAGATTTTCCTCTGCATCTCCACAAGTAATTTTTGAACAGTATCTGTGAGCTGTAGATCTGAGCTCATGGTCATGCTCATACATATTTCCTGAATGAAGTTCACATAGGACAGTAATTGAAAGCATGTTTTTTTAATTCATCCTATTGTTTGATGCCAACAGACGGCAGTGGCTTTTATTGAAAGCACTGTGTGTCATGCGGTACAATGAAATGTACCACAAATAGAATTTCAGAAGATATTAATGAATGACATACAGAGTTGAGATCTAAAGCACAAAGCCACTTTTGTTTTCCTCTGTGTCTCATGGGTTTACCACAGCCCAGAGATGGAAGCGCCGTACAACAGTGAGGAGGAGCAGATGAGACTCCTGGACCTGTACAGAGACATGCACGGCCGAATCCACAGCACCTCACGCCCCCTCAAGCTCATCTACCACGTGGCCGAACGTGAGACTCTGCTGGCCTGGGTATGTGAATGATAACTGCTGTCACATGCATCTGTTCCCAGTCCTCAGAAAGCACAGCATCAACATGTTTTGCTCTCGATCTCGCCTAGCGCTTTCACACGCTCTCCATGCAGACCTTGAAAGATCAAGTTACCGTCAAGGCCTCTGAGCAGCACGCAAAATTTGCAAATGTAGATTATGCAAATGAGGATCCTGACCTTGCTCCAAATGGAGTTGCTTTGTAATATTTTCAGGTTAATTACGTGTTGCCAAAAGCAATTCAAAGGAACAGTTCACCCAAAAATGTAAATTTCCTGAAAATGTACTCACCCTCAGGCCATCCAAAATGTAGATGAGTTAGTTTCTTCATTTAGCATTACAGCACTTGCTCACCAATGGATCCTCTGCGGTGAATGGGTGCCGTCAAAATGAGTCCAAACATTTGATTAAAAACCACAATAATCCACAAGTAATCTCCAGTCCATCAATTGTGTCTTGTGAAGTGAAAATATACAGGTTTATAAAAAAACAACTCTATCTTTAAGATGTTTTTTAGCTTCAAACTGTTGCTCAAAGATCAAGCACTGTTTGGATTACTTGTGGATTATTGTGATGTTTTGATCAGCTGTTTAGGCTCTCATTCTGACGGCACCCATTCACTGCAGCGCATCCCTCCAAATCTATATCTTGGATGACCTGAATGTGAGTACATTTTGAGCAAATTTTGGCTGAACTATTCCTTTAATTTTTCTCATTCCAGGTCACGAGCAAATTTGAGTTGTATACGTGCTTCAGTCCCCTTGTCACGAAAACCTGTGCCATCAATGCCATCACTAAAATGCTGCGTTGGATCAAGAGGGAGGAAGACCGTCTGTTTATCCGATACCCTCCAAAATACTCCACCACCCCTAACCCCAGTAAGAGCTCTAAAGGAGGTAAGAGTCCAATTGAATCAGATGTATGATTTCTTGGTCGTTTACAAGATTCCCTTCATCTGCTGACCGTTTGATTTGGTTTGGTTTCAGATGCACACTGACCTGACCGACCCGCTGTGATCTGACCGCTAAAAAGGCAGCGCGTGCATCTCTGCATTCTCACTTAACTCAGTTTAGTAATACAATAGAGATGATTCAACCAAAAGATCCTAATCTACCATGAGTTAATAACTTATGTAAAGCTGCTGCTTTTTTTTTTTTTGTCTTTGACCATTTGACAGACACATCTTGGACTGGATCTGATTTTATGTGAAGGAAAAAAAACACATTTTGTGAACCTTTTATTCCAGAACAGCGTTTCGTAGTAAAGGCCCAATAAAATGTGGATTTTTCCCTTCTCAACTGGTGGCAGTGAACAATTATTGAAGCTATAACTGGATTGTTTTACATTATAGTAACATTTAATTGCATATGGATTAGATGGTATTAAATTAAAAGATCAAATTTGGTGTCTCTAATTTAGCATGGCTGCTTGAGCTGTGCGTTGTCACATTGCACCTTTGTTCTTTCTTGTGATGTATTCTTTTAGAGGTTTCCTTTGCCTTTTTGTCTTATACTGTATGGTTTTCTACTTGAAACTGAACTGACCAAGGTTGCTCCATTTTAATGAAAGAAAATATCACCAGATCATAAAATTCTGTCTTTATTATGGGATTAATGTGCTTTCATTTCTGTCTCGGTTAGGTTAGGTTAGGTTATTGCACAGCACGTGTGGTTTACTGTTGTATATATTTGTTTGTTTCCTGTTTGACATGCCAGTCATGAATCGTGACATTTATTCTTCTGGCATGTGCACTATGAGGTTGTCAAGATCAAGACCACCAAAATATGTTTGTTTTAAACCACTGGACATAACAGGAAAATCCTCAATGTGTGATATTTGGAGAACTACACACTTGGATTTTTTTTCTTCTGGAAAAACATTTGTATTCAAGAGGAATAATATATTGGTGCTGTAATAAATCTGAGCTTGCTCAAAGTACATGTATTTTGAAATCTCATTTACTGACGCTAACGCTAAATTTAGTCTAAGTGCACGATCAAGATGTATTGCTCAAGTTCAACATGTAAACAGATGACAGATAGGGAAACATAAGCTCGACAGTGTTTTTATTTCTCGTTTGAGAAAATACTGTTTCAGACATTTTTTGTTTGGTACTATTAGCTTTTTCACAGGCTTTAAAGAACACATTTCTCTTTTACTCAGCATACATGATCTAAGAGACTACATAGTATTTTACTCTAATGTTCTCTCACTGTACACCACTAAGGAACAATTGCATTAAAGCAGTAATGCCTTCTGAACAATATAAAGCTTTACAGAGCTGTTAAATTAAACCTTCTCAATAACTATTAAATAACTTTTTCATAAGCACTCCAAATAAATTAAAACAACATGTACAAAGTTTGTCATTAATTTACATTTCAGATTTTAAAAACACATCTGTGCATATTTTCTACATACATGCATTTATATTTACACAGTGATCTCCACCCACAATTACAAGCTTTTTTACAAACATAGCCTTTCTTTAAAATAAATGGCACGTTAACTTAAAAAAGACACAAAATAGATGCTCAGTGTAAGCAGTGCCAAATAAATAAATATTTTCATTTAGTGGCACCTCACAGTAGATTAAAACCGCCATGGTAGTAAAACACCAGACGCTCAGAAGTCGGAATCTGATCAAGACGAAAAGCATATATGATCACGCTAGAATGATTAACCAGCAGCTCTAAGGGCAATACAACTTTTTTGTGCACATCCTATGTCCAGAAATGTATCCAAGTAAACAATTACAAAATGCATTCTAGCACAAAGTTCCTGACTTGTACTGCCCGAACACTGGTGCATTGGCAACATAAGTGATTCTATCACCTCACATTCAAGAAAACGGCCAAAAATGGACAAAACATTTCAACATAACAGAAATAAGTGCAATTACAATAAGTGAAGTTAAAACATTCTTAAAATCTTGGTTGAATGACAATGTTAAAAGTTAAGCAGGTTTGATTTATGATGTGCCTTGAGTTACGGAGGGTAGGAAAACATTTAAAAAAAAAGAGCTTATGAATCACTGGTATAAAAAGCAATAAACATCTGAATGCTATGAACGTACCTTCATTGGTATCTTACAGTCAGTTTAGACAAACATTTAATAGAAGTCTTTTATATAAAATTTGAGGGGTTAAAGGTTGAGTTTTCCTTCACGTGGCTCAGATGTGTCATCGCCCTGTCGTACGCCATGTGTACTGACTTCCGCACATTCGGTTTCTTGCCCTCCATCAGACGCAGCCTGTCTACAGTGTCGTCAATGCCCATGTGATGGAGCTTGTCCAATGGCAGCCACTGCCTGATTGTCAATTAATAATAAAACAGTGACTTCAGTAGACCTAAAACAGACTTTGCAATATGTTTCATGAAATGTACGTTTCTCCTTACCAGGTTCTTTTTGAATCAAAAAATAGCACAAGAAAGAGCTTCTCCTCGGTCTCCTCCTGTCTTTGTTTACCCAGATCCAAAACATCTGCTGGAGGCACTGGGATGGGAATGCCGTTGTGAAGAATTCCTTCCCGGGGCATATTAGGATTGACAATCTGTTGAAAACCATCATTTCTTTAGGCTAGGATAGGGTGGATATACTAAATCATCTATTCAAGTGTCTCATGTATATATTCAACACCATGTGATCCTTACCATTGCAGGGTATGAGGGGTATCCACGACATTTTGCCCAAACCAAGGTAAGAGGTTCCATCTCATAATTTTGAGAAGTTTCTTTGCCTACAATGATAAAGACAATGATAGTTGAGCAAAACGAATGAAAGAAGAGCAATATAGTTTAAGGTATTTGTTGTACTCACTTGCATTAGAAACTCCATTCTCGTCCTCACCAACAGGAACTTTGCTGAGAGCTGGTTTACCACGACTGCGTTTTGGAGGCGAGGAACTACAGACAACATTAGAAGACATACGTTTTTAAAATACAAAGCTCTTGTAACAGGCACCTTGAACACCTGGTTTTAACATCAGGTGTCAGGAGATCCAATCTCAAGAGGGCAGTGCTAATTACAGGTGTAAAAACCCAATCATATAACTGGTTTTCATCCACAAACTTTTATGTGAATTTTGAATTGCTGCATAAAAATCCTTGACTATAAAATGTGCACATTTATTTAAGGTGGATACATGTTTTATTCAGCAAGCAATCATGAGCATAAACATATATAAAATATATTTAAAGTATTTCTAAAGTATAAATTAAATGTAGAAATGATAAAATGTAACTTTTTTTTTTTTAAGCAATTAATGTTTGTAAAACACCTCGCTTAGTTTGCAAGTGTTGTGTTAAAAAGAACAAAACTATCACTTTCAGGTAAATTGGTTTAAAATATTATGAGACTATATTTTGCTGTGCAGTGATTCCTTTACTTTTAATGTACACTAGTGTTGAAAAGTTAAAGAGTAATATTGTGAAATATAATTACAGTTTAAAATAACTGTCTTCCATTTTAATATTGTTTAAAATGTAATTTATTCTTGTTATACAAAGCTGAATTTTTAGCATCCATTACTCCAGTCTTCAATGTCACTTTAATATGTTGCTTTTCTGCTAAAGAAACATTTCTCAATATTAGCAATGTTGAATTTTATTTTGGAAAACAGTGATACATTTTTTTCAGGATTCAGAGTACGAAAGAACAGCATATATTTGAAATAAAAAAAACCCTCAATGTAAATGTAATCAGTGCTCTGTCAAGGCGGATCAGATCACTGCAGACAGATGTTAACACTGAATCTAAACTAACCTAGTGACAGCATTTAAAGCACGCCGACAGCATCCACTACCTGTGTGCTGGGAAGGTGGGAGTGCAGCTTTCTGAATCTGATGAGTTGCTGCTGTGTCTCTTGAGTCCGTTTGTGATGCCTAAATAAAGAACATTAGAGCACTTTAGCATATTAAACATCATGGTGGACATCACTTAAATCACTGCTCAATAAACTTGAGCAATCGCCTCAGTAAAGATTTTCCAGTACCGTTTTCTTCAGTTGAAGAGTGGGCCTTTTCTCCTTCTCCGTCCGAGCATGTACTCAGTCCTCTGGATCTCAGCTGGTGAGGGGACGGAGGGGGCGATTTCGGGGCTGGTGGTGCTGACAATAATTTGGCTGGTGTGGTCTGCTCTGGCGGTACATCATTTTCAGCTTTGCTGACACCATTTTGCAATAAAACAGGCTTGTCCTTTGTTAGTCTGGTTCCATTTTTAGCTTTCTTAAAGAGAATCGACGTCCGACGACCCACACCCATCTTGGGAGAATCTGATGGGTTCTCTGTGGAGGAAACCCTGATCACTGCATCCTCCTGAGTGCTGGGGTCCTGCTCTTTTCTGTGGAAGTTCTCGTCGTCTTCTAAAATCTGATCATGATTTTCTTTCAGGCCTCTTTCTTTTCCTTTTGCCCTCCGTTTTCTGCTGCCAGGTTTATTTGACTCTGCTGGAGTGGTGGTCCGTCCCATCTCAAGGCAGAACATAGGCGGGTTTGGTGGAGCATCTCCAGGTAAAGGTGAAGAGGCCGGACAAGTAGGTTCCTGCACTTTTTGCGATGGTGATTTCTTTAGGTCTTCAACCATGGAAAGAGATTAATGATTAACTTAAAGTTACATGTAACTCATGAGATTTGAATTAAAAATCATTAGCTGTCACTTGACGGACTGGGTTGTAGGTTTTCTGCCATGGTCTATTGTAGAAGCCCATTTTTGCCTCAATAAAAAAGGTAAATGTGAGAGTTTAAAATAACAAATAGTAACCCTTGTTGTTATTCTTAACTAAAATTTTCTATCAAAATTTTAATGAAGTAAATCAAATGAAAATATGAAATGAAAAACCTGAACTATAGAAATAGATTAAAGCTAAATACAAATTATAAAAAAAATAAAAGAAATGACAGAACACATAAAATTATTAAAACTTACAACTAAACGAAGAAAATAAAAAGTATAAGAATAAAAGCTAAAAAAAAAAAGAAGTTAAATTATATATATATATAAATGCTACAATATTATATAAATTATACTAAACTAACACTGATAGTAAAATTGCCAGATATAAGGTCGCCCACAAAAAATATGAAGTCACGAATATGAAAAATAGCTGCAATTATCTTTTTATTAATTTTTTTTACTGAGGCACAAATGGCATTCCTTCAAATATAGACTTTGGTGGCATCCGTAATATTATTTTTACTTCCCTGAAAATTATATAGTACATAAATCATATATCAGTATATATATCTGAGAATAGCAGAAATTTTCCAGGCATTTATTTACACATCCTCTGGACATGATTTACCTTGTTTACTTTGCATTACCTGTGTTGGAGGTTATGTAATCCATCTTTTCCCCTTTAATTTTCCCATTCAGCAGTCGTGAGTTGCGGTCCTGGTGGCTGATTTTGTGACGGAGGCTGTTAATTTCTCTGCGCAGCAGGCGCATGCGTTTTGTGCGACCTCCGCTGGTGCGCATCGACGCCACCAGATCCAGTTTGTCCAGCAAGGTTTTCAGCTGGTCCTCAGGACACATGTGCACACGATTTTCAGAGTCCAAGAGCAAGTCAACTGTAAGTCATTTGTTAGAAAGAAAAATGTAATGATTTTTATTCATTCATCGTGGGCTACATTTATTGTGTTTTTTATTCTTTCTGAAGCTTTAAAATTACATGAAGGCAAGCATATAATGACAGAATTTACATTTTTTAATTATGTCATTAAAAGGCTATACACTATTTTGGGGACTTTTGGTTTTGGAAGAAGCACACATGAATGTTCACCTTCATCCCACCAGGAGACTGTGGCATTGTGTGTGCTGGCCTTTTCTGGCAGGTGCATGCCTGTGCTAGGATCGAGGCCTATGCTGAGAGCCTGGAGTTGGGCGTGTCTCAGAATAGCTCCACCCACCTCCCAAAGTTGCATGGCAGCTTTGTGGAACACTGTGTCATTGGAGTTGTATCTCAGACAGTTGGATATCATGAGATTGAAATCACTTTCCAAGTCAGCCACCGATGAGTATTTATGGGCCTCCAGCTTGTCATGCATCGTAGAGAAGTCCATCGGCTCAGAAACAAACTCCAGATAGTCTGGAACCTGAGAAAACATTAAAAAGGATTTTCCTTGCTCTGTTAAAATAAAAAGGTCAGTCTACGTAATGTAGATATGTCATGTTCATGGCTAAATGAAATGAACTGTGTTATTCCCTCACCTCCTTCAAATTGACCGGTGAGGTGAAAATATGATCAGTGTCTTTCTCCTGCAGCTGCTCCAGTGTAGAGCGCAGAAACATCAGCGCTGGGGTGAGCTGCAGCTCCAGCACACCCTGCTGAAGTTTCATCTTACGAGAGAAGAGAGCCAAATTAAACCGATGCTGTGAATTAGTAATTACCTCAGGCCTGTTCTGGCAATAAGTGATGGTTTGCAGAGAACAAGGCCTTGACAATGTAACAAAAGAACATTACAGAATGAAGGGCTCTGTGTCACCTGTTCCCTTTTAAGTCTCTCCCTCTTTCTTATGAGCTCAATAAGAAGTCGAGCTTTTTCCAGGTCCTGACGAAGCTTCTGCCAGTACTTTAGCTCTTCTCTGACAGCCTGCAACTTTGCATCTGGCTCTCTCTAAAATTGAAAAAAAAAGAAAAAAAATCTGCGATTGTAATGCACATACAAGCGATCTGGGGTCTTTTAACACACTCAGTAAGTAAAACGTTTTTCCTATGCAGAAAAGATTTGAAAACATGATCAAATCAGCCATAATATGTAATAAACAAACAAACATGGGGCAGGGAAAGTGTGAATGACGAGTGCTGCAAATTTGTAGAAATCATCAGCGCTTTGCTGGCAGAGATTCTGTGTGGGCTTGGTTATTAACAGTTGGAGAACACATTATTTACACTCTTTACTGTCAATAAAAGTGTAATGTGTTACAGCACACTAACCTGTTCTGACTTCTGAGCCTGTAGATGAGAATGGAGCCGGCGGATGAGCGGCACTCCATTACGAGAGTGACGCTTTAGCAGCCAGTAATTGTGGAGCCTCTGCATAAACTGATTCTTCCTTTCAACAGAAACCCCTGTGCAAATCTTGTTGAGCCTATTTAAAAAATATGATAAAGGCCAATTGTTAAATTCTACATGAAACATTCACATCCTGTTTCTAAAGTAACACAGGATATCCAATTATGTTCACTTTATCCATTAGGATTATACAAAGCATGTGTTCAATACTAGAACAAAGCTAGACCTAGATGTGTTCAAAAAGGACTTTGAAACATGTCTGCATCCAATTTTTTAAGGCAGGGTCTGAAGGTCAAGCTCATCCTCAAAATCATCTTGATGTATCCCAATAATAATGCTATATATATTTAAAAGATATTTGTTTGCCATTATTGCCATAACATTTATTACATTAATTTTTTTAAATGTTTTTGAAAGAAGTCTCTTATGCTTGATCAAAAATAAAGTAAAAATAGTAATACTGTATATTATTATAATATAAAGTAGCATTTATTTCAATAGAAATTTGTTGTTACAATGTAAAAGTATTTACTGTCACTTTTGATCAATGTCATGCATTCTTACTGAAAAGTATGAATTTCTAAAAAAAAAAATCTTACCGACCTCAAACTCCTAAAACAGTAGCCTTATTTTTTACCATTTTTTTCCAGCCTACACAGTGTTTTAGGAAGATAAACGTTATCAATTCAATTTGATGCCGATTTTAGAATTAAGTCACTTCCACACTGACCAAATATAAGGTGAAGATAAGGTTCTTCTACATGTTTACTGTAAGGTAAGATCAAAAGACCAGAAATAACAGACAAAAAAAAAAAAAAAAGAAAAACATTTACCGAAAGGACGGTATCTGCGGCACCAGCAGGAGCGGCACTCCCGTCTTCCGCGAGGTCCCTGCCGGATTCTTCTGCGTTTTCCTCTGTTGTGCGGCTGAACCTTTTTTCCGCCCATTCTGGTTTTGTTGCAGCGGAGGCCCCAATGTGTATGACCTCTGACCTCTGGTACCCCTGCCCCCGACCAACCCATTGTCTTCGTCCGCCTCGGTCCCCTTCCCTGGAGGCGAGTGGTTCTCGCAATAAGCAGTCTTCTTCACAGTAAAAGTGGTGCCGTTGGCACCGGTCTCACGCACAGGGTCGATTTTCATATAGAGCCCGGCTTTCTGGGCACAAGTGACATGAAACGCCCTGTAGCAGTTCGCTTTGTGGCACTGAATAGACGCCCCCCTGCCTTTCTGTTTGCACAGGTAACAGGTGAGCTTCCATCGCGCAGGGGGAATGTTCTTCACTCCCTCCACGGGCTCCAGGAACACAGTGTTGGCAAAGCACACTTCAGGGATCCATATGGCACAGATGACATGGGCCCAGCTTCCGTCGCTGGTTTGCTTGAACGCACCTCCCCGATTGGGGCAGAGGACACAATCGACGGGACGCGACGGGGACTGCAGACAGCACCTGCACAGCCACTGGCCCTCAGGGATGTAAGGCACCCCGTAACATTCCTGGTGCACGGCGAGGTTGCAGATGTCGCAGAACAGGATGACGTTGCTGTTGAGACACTCGTCGTCGAGGCAAACGCAACAGTAGGCATCTTCGTCGATGGTGCTCTGGGACAGCATCTGGCTGCGGGACTCCAAAATGGACTCGCGTTCAAGTCGGTCAATCAGTAACTCAAACGTATGAGGGGGGACTGACGCGTGTCCATCGGACACACGCTTTCGATTGACCATCTCTAGCCAAGCCATGTCCTCCTCGTCCATGTCATACTCAGCTTCGTTGTCCAGCTCTTCCCCCGACTTCTCCATGTAGCGGTAATAAGCCACAGGAAGAGGAGGAGCCTCTGAAGCCGTGACAGTGTCCACCTTACGAAACGTAGGCTTAGGCAAGGGGGTTTGGTTATGGGCCACCTGGTTTTGCAAGCTATACTGAGAGCTTGATTTCTTTTTGGCTGCGTGTTTGCCATCTTTCCGCTTGCTTTTAGATGCGGTCTGTTTGTTTCCCTGTCTCTGCTCGCTGTTCTCTTTGTTACTGTTGCATTCCGTCAGATCCTGAGCCAGCATCTCATCTTCTGTTACAACGGAGAGCTGGTCACAGATGTTGATCCGGTGGAGCCGTCCTTCCAGCTCAATCTCCACCATTTTCTGAGCCTGTGCATACGTAAGTGTGTCTCTGGTCGTAGAGAAGTTCAGTCTGCATGGAGAAGGCGGACAGAGCAGAGCATCTGTGTCAGCGTGGCTGGATGGACCAACCTGCCCCTGATCCTCTCCTCTTACCATTCCTCTCCCAAAGCCTCCAGCCCTGGACTGGCCAACTCGTTTTCTTAACTTCCTCATTGGAGTCGCCGTCTATATAAATGCTAAAATATAAATGGACATAAGTACCTGCAAAGATAAAAATAATAAATATATGTTACAAATATTGAGCAGATACTGCTAAAAAACTAAGACAAGACACTACAGGCAAAGACTATATAAAGACGGTTCACTCCTATACATATGAATGGGAAAACTGCAACGCGCAATATGGAGGAATAGTCCCTCCTTCTAAATGAAAGAGCCGATCACTAATGGGAAAAGTCATTGCGTCACTGCAGCAGCCGTTAGAAGCTCCGGTTCCCAAAGAAACCTGAGGCTAGACCTGCCAATCCGCATGCACCGTCTTAAGCGTGTTATATCTGCCAGGGCTCTAGACTGCGACCATTTTTTGAGTGTGCGAGTAAAAATTTGACGTGGTCGCACTTGTGCGAGTGCATGGTCTGCGCTGCTCCAAAACATCTGCTTCATACAGCGCGCACTGCAGAGCCGCCGCACATTGTAGCAGGAGTCAGATTTCACTGATCACGTGAAGAGAGGCACTTTCAGCGCGAGCGCTTCAGTAGAGCCTGGTTTATACTCGCTGCGTCAGCACGAGCGTGAAGGTGCGCGCCGCGGACGGAACACAACGGAGGATTTGGTTTTCAAACTAAAATGAAAGACCGCTTCTTAAACCAGAGAAGGTGACCATGTTGGTATTCTTGTAGAAAAACATGCAAGTCCTGTCAGCGATAGCCAGTTTAGTTTTACTTTTCTTTTTGTTTTCATTTTGAAAAGCTTGTTATCTTTGCTGTTTACCTCACGTTATGCTATGGAGGCTTTCCTTAATTTTTTATATTATTATTTATTTGATTCCTCAGTGTTTGCTAAACATTCTGTAATTTATTAGTCGGTATATAATACAGCATGTGATGTGTCCTATGCCATGCCTCGTCTTATCCTTTTTTGTTAATAAATGTTATGTAAGCTAGTTTGTCATTGTAACGTACTGTTTTATTGTTGTTGTGCTTTTTAATTAAGAATAACAATGAAGCCATCTTTTGTTTTAGTCTTAAAAAGTGAAAGGTGTATAGATATAAGCAAAACAGACAATTATCTTTTCTTGTAAAGCGTGACACCAAGATCTCGAATTTGAAAGTGAAAGCAAAAAAAGGAATTCCTGTCACAAAATTTAAATCACAAATAATACTGATGAAAAAGAACGGGTTGAATGTTGAACACTTTCGTTACCATATAACTATAAACTATGATAAAAGTTCATCAGCATGCATTGATTAATCAAATGTTGTATCAAATAAATAAATTACAAATTGAGACCAAATGATGTGCTCGTGCGACAAAACTGAGAAACAGTGGGAAGAATGAGTCTAGAGCCCTGACTGCGCATGCGCATTGGCTGGTCTAGCCTGAAAAATAAGCTTTTTTAACACTATTTGAGCATAAGCAACAACATTCATGGGGCAGTTCACTTCAGATTTAGTTGCTGTTTTGAAATATTTAATTTATTTGCGACTATTGACTAGTTTTTTGAGATTTCAGGATTACCCCATTCATTTAGGTAGGACTTGGTTTTGTTTGAGCTGCCCGGCGGCATTGCAAATATGGCCGCCGAGTGAACAGACTTTCCTTGAAAGGGACTTTGCAACAGGACAGTTTTAAGGACCTACATACACAGTCAATATCTATATTCTGAAGGTTTTTGCAGAAGAGATTGCTCATTTGCCTTGTAATTTATGCACTGTGATTATTCAACACAAAAGGTATGTTGATATATATATTAGTAAAAAAAAAAAAGAAAACCGTTTACACTATTCATCCATAGTGTCTTGCCATAAACCATAAAAACCATGTTGGTGCAGCAAACCTTCTCAGGTTGGTTTTAATGGCTTTTAGCAATGATAGGAATGTAAAACATTAAGGTAGTGCAAATAGCCCCCCTTGTTGGCAGAGGCTATTTACACTAACTCCGCCCACCAAAGTGTGATTGGGATAGTCAACATTATAAAAAACAGCTATGAATCATCAGCTCCAGTGGTGCAGATGGTAAAGCTTGTGTCGTGGTCTTTTTGACGCGATCGACCAGGGTTCGAATCTGCCTTTTGACAAACTTTTTTTCTCCCATTTCAAATCTCATATCACATCGTAAAGGCATTTATTTTCAATAAAAATTAAGGAAATAACCAAAAAGTTGAAAATAAAGTATCGGGTAGGGTTAGGGTAGGTGTAGAGAGGGCTTTATTGTACCAACAAGGTGGCATCCATTTAATAATTTGAATTAAAATGTACACTCTACGTTATTATTGCATACTGTTTTGTATAATGTAATACAATGCTGAAGTGCAGATAATTCCCACTATTTGCAACAAGTAGCATAAATAGCAGAAAATCCTGCTATTTTAACAGTGTAAATAGAATCTGTAGCTATTTCCACTTAGTGTAAATAGCATATCTTTAAAAAATACTGCTATTTTCACTTAGTGTAAATAGCATATCTTTAAAAAATACTGCTATTTTCACTTAGTGTAAATAGAATCTATCGCTATTTACACTTGTAAATGCAAATAGTCGCTGCCAAAAAATTAACTGTCAAATGTAGCAGCTACTCTGCTCTTTCATGGTGTGTTTGCTGTAACATAAAAAGTAAAAGTAAATGCTTTATTGTGAACAATAACATCCTTTAATCACTCAAATGAGCAGATACACATTTACAGCATGCACGTCACTCCATTTGAAACGTTGGAAATAAATATATATCAGGCGAACCAATAGGGTGCTTTGCACATATCACGTGAATAATTCGAGCCAATCACCGGGCAGACCTTCAATGTTTCCTCGACCCAGTTGACGTAGTTCGGTTGCAGAGCGCTAAATACCAATCCTGAAGCGAGACAGACGAGTCAGCCATTTTAGCAGGGCTGATGGACAGTCTCTACCTTGATTGTTTTCCTGATAACAAACTCTGACGATGTAATTACACTTTATCAACCAAACGACAAATAACTGCACATGGCGCTATAGCTATTTGCAAGTCGTTTGCGTATCTGCAGAAAAAAAGCACTTGTATATGTAATAAAGCGCCGTGTACAGTCAGCAAAGCGCCTTTCAGTGCTGGAGCCATGTTTAGAGAGTGCAAGCAAGCAACCGCAGCGCTACCTGCCCCCGTGACATTACTGTTTATAGAAAACAGTTGAAAATAAATCAGCAAACTTACTCTTTTATCGATCGCTCGAAACGACAGAGAATGCCGGTCATATCCAGGTGCGACAGCGTCCTCTTCTGTAGCAAGACGGGCTTCCTCAACCCTCCATTGATGAGACTTCCCACAAAAACGTTCCTAAACACACGTCCCGGCTGTTTACACAACACTAACACCTTGACATGGTGACCGAGTGTTTCAAATAGGCGCCTGACATTATTGCAGAGTGTATCGGGTGCGTTGAACGTTGGTTTGTAATTAAATTGGCAAGAAAAATACGCCCCTTTAGAAAAAAAGGCGAATTCTCGGCGTTGGGTTTGCACTTGGCGCGCGCATCATGCGCACTGGTCTGTGATTGGTCGAAATGGTCACCGTGAGGCCGTGGAGTCTTACTGAAGCCAGTAGAGACTGAGAGCGATGAGAAAAACAACGCGACTGACTTCCCTCATCTGTTTGCGCGCATAGACTCCATGTTCACATGCTACATAAACGTCCGTGTATTGCATGGTGCATCGTGGGGAAAAACATAATTTCTTGACGATAGAACTTTCTTAGTAATTTCTTGACGAACTACTTGACACAGTAGTTAATGTTAATACAGATAATAGTAATAGTGATGATAATAATAATAATATAATGATATTTTAAACCATTTTTGTCCGTTCCATTTTCCTCTGAATATAAAGACCATCTTTTAATAGTACTGTATGTGATTTTTGTCCACTTACTATCCATTAGCTATTATTATTATTAGGCCTATTATTATTATAAGTTATTTCATTTTGTAATGTGTTGTTTTAAACAACCTGAGATTATTTAATCTTTTCCCTTTTCCTCTGAATATATAAAGACCATATTTTAATGTGGGCTACTGTATAACTTTATGCATGCTTTATAATTGTTCCCAGATACACTGATGTTGGAGGGCACACTAGTTATTATATTCAGTATTGGGCCATACTGACCTAAGAAACTGAAATTGGACACAAATGTTAAAATCAAAATTTCATGTATTTTCAATATCGTCTGTATCTAACATATACTGGAAGTATATCAAGTTTATAATTCATCCGGCTCCAGAATATTCTATCAACCCACATTTCATTCTAAGTGTTTGGATGACTTTCTCCACCCCCCAAAACTCATTGGCTTTTCCCAAGCCTTTAGTGGGAACCCTCTAATTCATTATTGTAAAGCACACCACTGTCTTGATCGGCGTCAGTGTCAGTGCTGCCCCAGCACAGAGGAATTTCACCGCAGACATCATGGTAAGTGTGAGACTGGGAGGATGCTGTTTGATTGATAGATACTTAGAAAGTCATTAATGTCTGTTTGATTTGAAGTATGCTGGAAGCTCTGAAAAATGCATTGGTGGTCATATGGTAGAAACTTCACATGTATTATTACTGTCATAAACCTTAACAAAATATTAAGAAGTCATATAAAATGTGGCTTTTTACATTTTTTTTTTTACATTTTATATATGCATATAATAATATTTTACTTTGTAAACATTTATATATTAACATATTTATATATATATATATATATTATATAAATAGAATTTAAAAGTCACATGCTGACCACTTATCATGTGTATTAATACTAAATAGCCTATGTGTTTGTGTATAGGGAGAGATGGGTATCTAGTATTAATAATTGTAATAAAATAGACTACATAGCATGCACATACATTGCAAAAAAAATATATATATATATTATATATATATATATATATATTTGAATATATTAATGTTTTTAAATGTGTTAATATGTAAACAGCCAGTTTGTCTGTTTGGCTTGCAGGTCAGGATCAGCAACATGGGAATAGTCTCTTTATGCGTAGTATTGCTGCTGGGGTCAGAGATCTGCATAGCAGGTATTTCCAAAGTTTGTTGATATATGGATATATAACGTAAAAGTGAAATATTCTTGCATTCTGCAGTTACTATGTTTTTGTCTCATGTGAAATTGTTATGATGTAATGGCATCACACAGCAGCACATTTAATTATGTCCTATATAGTATACTTCAGTAATCAGTTCTGTTTCTGAAAGAAATACAATAGAGGCATTGGTTACTTTTATGGCATCTCGTGTAATTTCATAAACAGCAGTTACGATGAAATCTGTGCCAAGTCATCTTGTCCTCGCCGCATGAAGTTCTTGAATTTCACAGGCCTGTCATATGATAAATGGCTGAACAGTCAGCTGGGCACATCATCAAAGATAGTGACCACATCCTGCTTGGCACACTTCATACCCCATTCTGACAGAGAGGAAGTCAGCCAGCTGAAACCCTCTCAAAAACGGTTATAAATCAATTCAAAGCCTTGAACAAGCAGAACAGTGTTTAAGACATGCCAAGCTATGACAGCATGTCGAGGACCCTCTGTGTCTGTCATAAATTCAATAGGAGGAGCTGATGAGTGTCAACAACACTCTATGGTGTTGATGGAGTCCTGAGGGCCTCGCTCAACTTTAGCTTCAGATACTCTTTGACTGCCTTTACCAGGCCTTCATGATCAAGTGACAAAAAACAGTAACTCCAATTAGTCACAGTTCAGCCCTGGAATGAGATTGTTGTCTATCACTTCTGAGAAAGTAGGAAAAACGCAGCCAAACTTTGCGGGCTCCGGAAACCCGGAAGCTGCCTAAGAGAGCATCAAACGCAGCTGGGCCATTCACTCATCATTATCTCCCCGAGATTTGCAGACTGAGCGAGGATGGGGCTGCCGAACAAAAGGTTCTCTGATGACTCTGACTAATTTAAGATGGAGCTATTTGTGACACAAATGCAGCAGGAAACGAGACTCCCAGCCAGAGGACTGATTTGGCAGATCAATAGAGGAGCCACGGAACTCTTGGCCATGTCTTTCTGTGTCAACTTGAGGTCACTTTTGAACAAACACACTCTTGAACAGATCTGAGGTTTTCAAATGTGTTTACTTAGTAGGACTCTGTTTTGTTTATCGACTTCAATCCCTTCAAATTTATTGATGTTATGAACAGGGTTCTGTAATGAGATTCTTAGTATTATCTACACTACTGTTCAAAAGTTTGGGTTCAGTAAGATGTTTTTTCTTTTTGAAAGAAATTAATACTTGAATTGAGCAAGGATGCATTAAGATTTAACTTTCTATTCATGGTATGCACAAAAAAAAATATTAAGCAGTACAACTGTTGTCAACACTGATAATTAGAAAAATGTTTATTGAGCTGCAAATCACCTAATTAGAATATTATTTCATATTTCTGAAGGATCATGTGACACTGAAGACTTGAGTAATTGCTGCTGAAAATTCAACTTTGCCAACATGAATAAATTAGATTTTAAAATATATTAAAATAGAAAACAGTTATTTTAAATTGTAATAATACAATTTACACAATATACTGTTTTACTGTGTTTTTGATTAAATAAATGCAGCTTTGTTAAGCACATAAGAGACTTCTTTTAAAAAATCTCCACCGACTCCACGCTTTTGAGCGATAGTGTATATAAATGGTTTTGTTTTTAAAATAAATTAATTATATTAATAATATAATGTTTCCATTTCAGCAAGGCAAGAACTGATAGTTACCACCATCAAGGTAAGGATTAAAATACAACCCGAATTCCGGAAATGTTGGGACGTTTTTTAGATTTGAATAAAATGAAAACTAAAAGACTTTCAAATCACATGAGCCAATATTTTATTCACAATAGAACATAGATAACACAACAAATGTTTAAACTTTACATTTTAAATGAGCTCATTTCAAATTTGATGCCTGCTACAGGTCTCAAAATAGTTGGGACGGGGGCATGTTTACCACAGTGTAGCATCTCCTCTTCTTTTCAAAACAGTTTGAAGACGTCTGGGCATCGAGGTTATGAGTTTCTAGAATTTTGTTGTTGGAATTTGGTCTCATTCTTGCCTGATATAGGTTTCCAGCTGCTGAAGAGTTCGTGGTCGTCTTTGATGTGTTTTTCATTTAATGATGCACCAAATGTTCTCTATAGGTGAAAGATCTGGACTGCAGGCAGGACAATTCAGCACCTGGACTCTTCTACTATGAAGCCATGCTGTTGTAAAAGCTGCAGTATGTGGTTTTGCATTGTCCTGCTGAAATACACAAGGCCTTCCCTGAAATAGACGTCATCTGCATATGTTGCTCTAAAACCTTTATATAACTTTCAGCATTCATAGTGCCTTCCAAAACATGCAAGCTGCCCATACCGTATGCCAGTGTTCGAACTATACCCTGGACTTTGGGGGAGCCCACTTTTTTTTATATATATATAACGGTGGGGGGGTCGTGCGCTTACAATGACTTACAAAGATACATAACATCTACAAGTGTATGCACTACTTGCTTTATGCAACCACTATATAGGATATACAGGATTTACCCTATTATACTTTATCGACACGAATTGATAGGTGAAACAACAAACAGCCACCCACAAATGGTCTATTTAGCATCAGGCTGTCAAAAGAGAGTCACGCAGACCTATAACACAGCCACAACACATGATTGCGAATAACATGCCCTACCTTAACACAGAATGCCTTGTGTTCTTCTTGCCATGGTGGCTATATGATGCTAACTGCAGAATGGATTTCAAGGACTTCGCGCGCAGATCAACGGCCTCCAACGTTTATATTTTTCTACAAATCTTTGAGCAAAGTCCCTTTATTGAAGTGAATTAGGTTTAAATCGCACCCTGCCGTATGCACTTATGCACCCCCATACAATCAGAGATGCTGGCTTTTGAACTGACCGTTGATAACACGCTGGAAGGTCTCTCTCCTCTTTAGCCCGGAGGACACGGCGTCCGTGATTTCCAGCAACAATGTCAAATTTGGACTCGTCTGACGATAGAACATTTTCCACTTTGAAACAGTCCATTTTAAATGAGCCTTGGCCCACAGGACACGACGGCACTTCTGGACCATGTTCACATGTGGCTACCTTTTTGCATGATAGAGCTTTAGTTGGCATCTGCAGATGGCATGGCGGATTGTGTTTACCGACAGTGGTTTCTGGAAGTATTCCTGGGCCCATTTAGTAATGTCACTGAGAGAATCATGCCGATGAGTGATGCAGTGTCATCTGAGGGCCCGAAGACCACAGGCATCCAACAAAGGTCTTCGGCCTTGTCCCTTATGCATAGAGATTTCTTCAGTTTCTCTGAATCTTTTGATGATGTTATGTACTGTAGATGATGAGATTTGCAAAGCCTTTGCAATTTGACGTTGAGGAACGTTGTTTTTAAAGTATTCCACAATCTTTTTACGCACTCTTTCACAGATTGGAGAGCCTCTGCCCATCTTTACTTCTGAGAGACTCTGCCTCTCTAAGACATCCCTTTTATAGCAAATCATGTTGCAGTCCTGATGTCAATTAACTTCATTAGTTGCTAGATGTTCTCCCAGCTGAATCTTTTCAAAATTTCTTGCTTTTTCAGCCCTTTGTTGCCCCCGTGCCAACTATTTTGAGACCTGTAGCAGGCATCGCATTTGAAATGAGCTCATATAGTAGATAAAAGTGTAACATTTCTCCATTTAAACATTTGTTATGTTATCTATGTTCTATTGTGAATAAAATATTGGCTCATGTGATTTGAAAGTCTTTTAGTTTTCATTTTATTCAAATTTAAAAAACGTCCCAACATTTCTGGAATTCAGGTTGTAAGTTATAAATTATAAAACATTTGTTATTTTGTATTTTCATTTTTTTTTATAATAACAATAATTTCAATGTATTAATAATTTATTATTTACATTATATTAATTTTTTGATTTCAGCAAGATCCCTACACAATGAGCAAGGGCTCACAGTTGGAAGGATACTGTATGGATCTGCTCACTGAGCTGGCTAAGAAACTGGGTTTCAAATACAAAGTCCACCTGGTGAAGGATGGAGCGTATGGCCGGCAGGATGAAAGTGGAAACTGGAACGGAATGATTGGGGAGGTTGTTAGAGGGGTGTGTGATGAATTTTACAGAAAAATACACAATAGTACTGGTACTGTACTGATGCATATAAACTGAAAACCAGCATAGAAATCAAATAATCTTGATGATATTAATCCTTCCTAGGTAATGTCAAACCTTCCATGTATTTTGTTCACAGGAAGCTGATCTCGCAGTGGCTCCCCTCACTCTCACTGCTGCCCGTGAGAAGGCAGTGGGAATGACAAAACCTTACATGCAGACCGGAATCAGTATCCTCCTCCGCAAAGATATCGTTTCTGAAGAGGCCGGGTTTTTTGACTTCCTCTCCCCCTTCTCTGGGGAGACCTGGTTCGGCATCCTGATTGCATACTTTGTGACTGCAGTCTGCATCTGCATTGTGGGAAGGTCAGAGAAAGGAGGAGAACACCACAGACACATAGAACAAGAGTCCTTACTTATTTACTGCACAAAACATTAAAGCTGTAAAACTGCTGTGCTGTTGTCCAGGATGATTTCTGAATAGGTTTCTGAAACTCAATTCTATATTTGTCTTTTTATATCAAGGTTGAGTCCATGTGAATGGAGTCAGCCTGAGACAGAGCCAAATCACTTCACTCTCCTCCACAGTTTGTGGTACGCTGCATCATCATTCACAGCCTTTTTTTTCTTTTTTTTATTAAAATATTTATTTATTTATTTATTTTTTTAATATTAATTAATTAATTAAATTTTATATACCCTTTTACTTAACCACACTGTGACAGACAAGACCAGGGACAGAGAAAACAAGAGAGAAAGAAGAAAGAAGATAGGAAAAAAAAAAAAAAAAAAAAAAAAGGTTGTGGGAAAGTCAACAAAGAAGGGGAAGAGAGAGAGAGAAAAAAGGAGAATGGGGATAGAGAGAGAGAGAGAAAAAACAAAAAAAAAAAACAGACAATTTGCTTCAATACCTGCTGACAAAAAGAGAAAACGAAGACACAACATCAAAGAGACTGCAGCAACAACCAACATCTGTATAAATCACAATAAATTCTAAATGTTAAATGTTATTGAGCAGCACACATAACTAATATTACAAAATAAGTTTTGAAGCAACAGCAGATCAAGACAATGTGTGTCTGTGAGCACCTGTTTTTACACCAATGTGAATGCTTGAGTGTACACCTGTGTGTGTGAGCGCGCTTGTGTTCATAAGGTTCCTCCATGTAAATGTTTAATAGTGTGTGTGGGGAACAACAGCCCCATCCCGCAAGGCATGAAGCAGGCACGGAACAGACCCGGGCCCCAAACATCCGGAGGCCCCCCAGGGCACGAGACCCCCAGGAGAACCACCGCAGGGACAACCGCGGCCTCCACCCAAAAAAGGGCAGAGGAGAGCCCGAAGGCGGGACCTCCGACAGCCACAGTGTAGGCGCCCCAGGGTGCCGTGGCGGCAAGCCCGCAGGCTCCACCGGCAGCCGACCACACCAGGGCGGACCAGGCCCTGGGCCCGGAGACCCAAAGGCCCCCCACCCCACAAACGGGGCCCAGCAAGGCCAGGCCCCGCCAATCGACCGCCGAGAGCGGGCCGGCGCTCGCCCGAGCATCCTGCCCCGGCGCGAGAAATCACCAACGCACCGGCGGCATCCTCCACCGGCAGGGCATGGTGGTGGGGTGGGGGTCGACTAAGATGATGAGTGAGGCGGAGTCTAAGGCCCGACCTGACACATAGACGTAGACGACAAGCACACATATACACAAGCATATGTTCCCACCCTCATGCACGCAAACAAATATTCACACCTTCGCCCCACATGTAGACACACAAAAATGGACACAGTACCCACACTCACACTCCCCATATGCACTCTATACTCCTAGATCCAGGCACCACCACCCCCAGAGGGGTAGCCAGCGCCCGATCCCGGAGCTGAACCCCCTTCGCTCCGGCGTGGGGACAGGAAGACCACCCCGGTCCCCGCAGCAGCAGAGAAAATCAACAGCCCAGACCCCGACCGGGCGGCCAGCTCATCCTCACAGCCCCCGGCCCCAGACAGAGAACAGAGAACAGGGGTGTGAAAAAAAAAAAAAAAAAAACGACCCCATGCTTCACCCCACCCGCTCAAATGTAGTGTTGGTGTGTGTTGTTCTAAGGTGCTTTAAAACAGGGGTGCTTTAAAACAGGGGAGGGGCACCCTCCACAAGCTTGTGTCAGCTCGTCCCCTCCCTAGAGCCCTCAATGTCTATGTGCAACTTAAAATTGAGAAGTGGGCACTGGCACCAGAGGGAAGGCTGAATGAACAGACCGCCCTCCGGATGCCATTCAGTGTGCCCACCCAAGGCCCTATATGTATGTGTCATGTGACAGTAAGTAATGAGAATGTCTAAGCTGTAATGTGTAATTGAGATGCAGGCGGCCACGAGGAGACAGAGGAGTACCACCTCCCCCGCATCCCAGCGACTCACCCGCACCTCAAAACCCTACCTATGTGTTGGTGTGATGGAGCGGGAGAAGTGAAGCCTTAGGGATGGGGAGGAAAACATCAGAGGGGGCAAAATACCCCCCCCTCTGGAGCCAGCTCCCCCGCTGACCCCCATAGGCACCCCCGTTACCCAAATCTGGCCCAGGCCCATCCAGACCAGGGCCCATGGCAGCACCAGACCCCACAGCAGAGGAAAAACTACCCCACCCCATCATCCAGTCACTTCCCAAACTACATAAGACAATAAGACACCCAGGTAAAGCCCGTATACCCCGCCTCTATTGGACCCCCCCCCGCGGAGGCACCGATGCATCGAAGACCCCCACACCAGAGCCGGGCCCAAGCGCATGCACCAACCCATGCTCCCGGCGGCACACCAACCAGGACCCAAGCCCCCCAGGCCCAGCCGTAACCCCAAGCCGGAGGCAGAGCGTCCCCAGATCCCCAAACCCCCCCGGACCAACCCCGGAACAGTGCGGCCGCCAGGCTGGCAACCTACGTCCGCCGGCACAGCATCCCCAGCAGCGCCGCATGCCGCCGCCAGAGAAACAGCATCTAAGAGTCACCAATACCCCATCCAGGCCAAGGCCGCAGCCCCAGCGCCAAACCCCCAAGAAACCCATCCCCAGGGAACCCCCAGATGCCCCAGGCCCATATTGCCACCCCACGCCAACAACAAAAACCACAGCCGGACAGAATCGGGACCCCCACCCACACTAGGTGATGGAGCTGATCAAAGGAGCCCAGAGAGATTGATCTAATGTGTCAGCAGAAGCTGTTTCAAGGCTATATAATCCCACAAATAATCTCTATATTGGTTGATATTAAGATTATTTTTATTTTTCCAGTTCATGAGGACAGTCTTCTTAGCAATGCATAGGGCAGTGAAAGCCATGTGGATTGTGTTATCTTCTGTATGACACCATCTAGGTCGCCCAACAAGCAGACTAAAGGAGAGGCTGGAATAGAGCATTTAAGACACTTTGATAAGTCTTCACAAATCCTGTACCAGTACCTCTGAACAGGTGGACAGAACCATAGAGCGTGGATGTAATTGTCAGGTGTATTGCCTTTACAGTGTGAGCAGTTGTTAGAAGCTGTAAAACCCATCCTGAACATCCGATGACCTGTGTAGTGCACTCTATGCAGAATTTTGTATTGTATTAATTGTAATCCAGGATTTCTAATCAGTTCAAAGGTTTTTAAACATATCTGAGACCAGAAATTATGGTCCCAGCTTACTGATAGATCTGCTTCCCATTTTGCAATAGGAAGTGATACTGATTCATCTATATTGGAAAGTGCCCTGTAGTGCCCAGAAATCATCCAGGATGATTTCTGAATAGGTTTCTGAAACTCAATTCTATATTTGTCTTTTTATATCAAGGTTGAGTCCATGTGAATGGAGTCAGCCTGAGACAGAGCCAAATCACTTCACTCTCCTCCACAGTTTGTGGTACGCTGCGGGAGCCCTAAGCCTGCAAGGTAATCATGTATGAATCATGAATGAATATAATAGCAGTTTTTAGGAGTCATGCACTGAAAAGACCAAAGTCTTGATCCTTCGAATTCAGAATGTATTTTATAATCTGTCTAGTGTCCACCATATCCCTTATGGCCATTTTTAATTTTTTTCTTTACCAAAATTATTTTATATAAAGCCTCACTTATTGAATTTATTGTTATGCAGAACCTTAATAGTGCACTATGGAAGTTTTTCCTACAATAGTGATTTATATTTTGAGTGGTCGAGTTGAATTTCATGTTTATGCCAGGTCCATCAGTTTTTTTCTAGTAGTGTTTATATACTATTATAGTTTTTATTAATATTATAAATAAGCATTTGTTTTTATTTTTTCAGTTTTCATTTTAATTTAGTTATTTGCATTTGTCATTTTTTTTATATATTACTATTTAGGTTAAGTTAATTTTATTTCAGTTTTAGTTAAATTTTATTTCTTATTTATTTGTAGATGCTTCAACTTAAACTTCAACTTTTAATCTAATATTTATATTAGTTCAGCTTTTTTCAGTTTTTCAGACCTTTTTTAGTTTATTTTATATTACTATTTGGGTTTAATTTATTTTATTAATTGTTTTAGTTTTAGTTCAGTTTTAGTTTGTATTATTTCCAGTTAGTCATTTTAGTGCTTCAAACTAACTCTCTTTTAGTTGCCAAGGCACCATTTCTAATTTTCATTTAATGTGTTTTTCGTCTAATAATTATTTTATTTCAGGTTTATTTCAGTTAACAAAAATGTTTTAATGGCTTTAGTCTACTATAAGCAATGTTGTCCATAAAGCAGCAGCATTTTAAAAAAAAATCAACCACAGATGGCAATAAAAAAGCGAAAGTAGTGCACCATTGTCAATTTTCTGGCGAAGATGCTAAACATGAAGTGGAGCTCTGTCTTAGAGATGCTTTGGTATATAAAAACAAAACTTGGAAAATGTCAGCGCCACCATGCCCTTACAGAGTCTGCACCTACACCTTTAGCACCTTTAACACCTGCACCTCCTGCTTATCAAAAGATATAAGCAATAATATACTTATATCCTTTAAAAACAGGAATATATAGCCCTACAATGTATTTTCCACATACTGTATAGTCAGCATAACACGATATAGTTCACTGGGGTTCTTGGCCCTTTATTGCTGCCTGCAGCTATATTTCGATCTAAACTACTTTCCGGCTGTTGATAATGGAAGGATAACGTATTTTCCTCTCATTTGTTTTGCTTTCTGCAGGTGCAGGCCCTCACCCTAAAGCAGTGTCAGGAAGAGTTATCAGTTGTACCTGGTGGTTGTTTGCCGTGGTGCTCCTGGCCTGTTATTTTTCCAGCCTCAGTTCCTCTCAGGGGCCTGACTCTGCACCGCTCATGATTAAAGGTTTTGAGGACTTGGCTAATCAGGAAGTAATAGAATATGGAACACTTGCCGGCTCCTCCACCCTTGCCTTCTTTAAGGTCTGATCACATTAATTATTTCATCACATTTTTCCGATTACTCAAATTCATTCCTACCAGATGCTACAGAAAAGATTCCGTAATGTGTTTTCTTTTTGCACAGAACTCAAATAACCCATCTTACCGTCGCATCTATGAGCACATGGAGCGGAGAAAGAGTTTTGTGTCCTCCATGGATGAGGGTGTCCAGAGAGCAAAAGAAGGAAACTATGCTTTTATTGGAGAATCAGTGTCCTTGGACTTGGCTGTGGCACGCCATTGTGAACTGGTCCGGGCGCATGAGGTCATCGGGATGAGAGGTTACAGCATTGTAACTCCTCTTGGTGAGACAAACATATTTATGCAGTTTTAAATGGCTGTACACTGACTTTCTAAAGCTGTAAATAAAGATTATTGGAGTATTTTTAATAGAAAATACTAGTCTTAGTCTTTCCTCTCTCACAAGATCTAGTTAAATTCAGTGTCTTTAATTATTTTAGAAATTTACTACAATTTCTGAGTGAAATTTTAAAGTTATGTTGTTGTTGTTGTTCAAATGAGTTTAAGAACGTATACATTAAAGCTATAGTTCATCAAAAAATACAAATTTAGTGAAAATGTATTCATCCTCAGGCCATCAAAGATTAGTTTATTTCTTCAGAGCAGAGTTGGAGAAATTTAGCATTACATCTCTTGCTCACCAATGGATCCTCTGCAGTGAATGGGTGCCATCAGAATGAGAGTCCAAACAGCTGATAAAAACATTACAATCACAAGTAATCCACACATCTCATTCTGACGGCACCCATTCACTGCAGAGGCTCCACTGGTGAGCAGATTTTCTCCAAATCTGTTTTTATGAAGAAACAAACTCATCTATAGCTGGGTTTCCATCCAAAGTTGTGAATTTAACTTGTGCGCAAAATTGGAATTTCACATAAAACATTTGCGAATAAGCACTGTTTCCAACCAGTCAAAGAGAATACAATCGTCACTTCCTGATAAACCAGCACTAAATATCACTAAGTAGGAGAAGCCACTGAATATAGCTAATAATTTTCATATATAATAAATGACTTGCTCCTCAAAGTGAGAAGATGAAGCACAATAAATGCAGTCATTGCTTTCAGAGGTGGATGCCTGCTGTTTGGGAATGCAGTCATTTAAGACAGTTCTGGGAGGCAATTATACAGAAATATTCTGTTATTTAAGAATGATCAGGTTATGCCATTCCATAGCGCGAAAGTCACAATACTTTTTTTGATTGGCATGGAGGAGATTGTTTCCATCTCCCATTACTCACATTAACACACTTTTTTTTAACACACTAACACACACAATTTTTTTTTTTGCAAATTAAGGGATTTTTTCTCAAATTTGGTGTTTCCATCACTCTTTTCTGATCTGATACTTCAAAATGCGCATAAAAACAGGGTGATGGAAACATAGCTTATGTCAGCAAATTTTCATTTTTGCATGAACTATTGCTTTAAAATTTAGCCAAAAAATACTTTTGGTTGAATTGTTTGTTCAAAGAGAGACACAAGACATGTTGCTGTTGCTGCAGTGAATGGTTTTAATGCCACAGTATTTTTGGAACAGGATCTCCAATGCTGAAGAACCTGAGTGTGGCCATCCTGCAGCTGAGTGAGGCTGGGGAGCTGGCGTACCTGCGCACTAAGTGGTGGGCCAGCAGCTGTATACCAGATAGTGCCAAAGGCTCGTCTCTGAGAGCCCATAGCATGAAGGGCATCTTCCTAGTTCTGGCTATAGGCCTTGGGATTGGAGTGCTGCTCTCCTTGTTTGAACTCACCTCAAAGTCTCGCAGCACTGCAGGGGAGCAGAAGGCAAGTAATGCCAATATAAACACACACACACACACACACACACAAATGATCTGAATGAACTACCACACCAGGAAGAAAATTTACAGTTTTTCATTGCTCTTAAATTTAAGCACAGATTTCAACTGTACAGTAGCACATTTCAATATGTGTTTTTGTTCATTATAATACAGTCGGTGAAAATAAACCTGTTCTCATCGATACAGAAATCCTGCTGTGCAGTTTTGACTCAGGAGCTGAGCCAGCGTTTGAGAATGACCAACACAAAGGGAGACCAGGAAACCTCAGACAAAAACAAGGCATAAAATGCTCTACAAACGATGTAATATGCAAGTCTTACATTATTAGGTTTGCACATTATCTGGTGCTAGGCATTATTACTATTTCCCAAGTTAGAAAATTATATTTTTTAACATTTTCTATTTTGATTTAGAAAAGCTGTACTAAAACTGCAGAGATTTTAATACATAATCTTATTTTTTTTTTCTTTTTACATTTAAATCAAGCTGCCTGTCTGTTCAATGAAGATGCAACGAGACACCTTTTAATTTACATCTTGCAGCAAAATCTCATGCAGTTCTTTGTATTAGATCATTCTCAAGCCTTTCATCTTGAAACAACATAGAGATTTTTTAGACCAGCATTACGAGTCAAAAATGTTAAATGTGAAATCTATTTTGGAAAGAACGACAGATTGGAGACAACTGAACAAAGTGTAAATTTGATTTTATGTTTGTTAAATTCTGTACATCAGAGGAAATGTTTGTAATAAATTCAGAAATGCAAGGAAAATGTCTATGAAAAGTAAAATATTTAATGTATGTAAAAATGACAAGTAACATATTACAGTTGTTTTGCAATTCAAACATAGGAAACATACATAAAATTATGTTAAATTAAAAAAAAATCTTGCTGTCACAAAAGAGGTATGCATTCTGGCACCATGTTTATTAATGAATTAATAAATTTGATCTAACACCAAAGTGTGACTGCATTTTTAACAAACATGAGAAACATATGTTTAGTTTTCAATTCTGAATTGCAGCTTCCAAATGCAAAAGATCAAATGTAACATTCCAGGCTCCTTTTAGAAAAAAATATGAATTATGAGTCCAGATGGCATGAGTTGACGAGTATTTAATCAAGTTAAATACTTGTACAAAATACAAATATGTATTTATGTAATTGCTTTTCTTCCTGTAGCATCTGCCCATATCCATAATTGCAGTGTGGAATATTGTTATTTCTGTTTCTTCTTAGGTTTCACATGCATGTTTTTTTTCTACAATGTTGAAGAATCTAAAAAAAAAGATTAAAACCCCACCACAAATTAACATCAGTGAGATCTCTTGTAAGCTCAAATAAAAAGTGTTTTTTTGTTTTACTCAACCAGCATGAAAAGAGCATTAATTTAACATAATTAATCATTTAGAAAAGGCACTTTTCTGCACCTTACGACTTACCGCTGAAAAACAGTGGCGAATGGCAGCGAATCTCACACATTTTCTGCTCAAACAGAGCATTCATTTCCCTCTGCAGTGTGCCCATTGTCTGCTGCTGGTTGTCAGGGAAACGGCATGGCAGAGTACTGAGGTCAAGGCTGTCCAAACTACTTAGGCTGCTTGATTCGCTCTCAGCGAGGTTGTGATTATTATAAACAGAGTTTTTTGGTGCAGAGTAACTGCACTGAGGGACAGGGTGCTGGTTGAGGAAGTCTTTCCTAACGTGATGGGGTGTGTTTGGTGGCGAGGGCGGACGGCGTCTTGGGACGCTTTGTGATCTACGTCCTTTAAATGGTGAATCTTTGCAAGACGGTGTTTCTGGGTCATTCATGCGTCTGCTCAGCACAGGGGTTGCAGGGATTGACAACGGCTGCCACTGAGGGTTAAGCCTACCATCTAAAGAACATCCAAATGTATTCCTGAGCAACACAGTTCTGGTGTTTAACGTTCCACTGGAAGGATCTAGTACTCCATCAGGTATTGGGTGGAAATTTAAGGGTTCACACTCTTGTGTAGGTTCGGACTGAATTTTCGGACTCTCTTGAGGGTCGTACATCTCAGGTTCCTGTTCTGAATCCTCAGATTTAACACCTGAGATCTGCTTTGACAAGGACTGATTATTCAGTGTAGAAGTGGGAACCTTTATCTTAGTAATCGCCAAGTTTGTAGACTCACACTCCTGTTTATTTCGTTTTGAAACAGTCAGCTCTTTGGTTTCCTCAAGGTGTGATTGAACCACAGAAGTCTGAATGTCCAAATCTGAATTGTCTTTTGAATCAAATGCCAAGTTGGTGTAGTCCATAGCCACTCCTGCCCCACCAGAGCATGTGATGGAGGACAGGCGGCGCCGTGCCTCGTGAGATCCTTCTGGCTCCTGAAAACAGACCTTATGGGCCCTTCTCAGGGGTTCACTTTGAGCTCCTCTGAGCAAAGATGCAGACTGTGAGGTGCTCCTGCTGTCCTTTGAGCTCACGTCATCACTGTAACGTCTGTTTAGAAAGTCTTCTTTGGTGTAGCAGTCAGCTGAGCCCTTCACCACTTTTGCTTGGCTCTTTCCAGCTCCTTTCCGCAGGAAGTTCGGGCCAAAGGATGTCCTTGAGCCATCTTCAGAGGTCTGCATAAGCTTTTTCTGGATTAGCTGCTTTACGGCGTTGCTTGATTTGACCTGGTTATCAATATATCAGCAAAACAATTTTATAATGTTAAAATGGTGATTAACAGAGAAGTTCTCTTCCAGAATGAAAATTTCCTGGTCATTTACGCATCCCCGTGTCATCCAAGATGTTCATGTCTTTCTTTCTTCAGTTGAAAAGAAATTAAGGTTTTTGAGGAAAACATTCCATGATTTGGTTTCCATATAGTGGACTTCAATGGGAGCCAAAGGGTTGAAGGACCTAATTGCAGTTTCAATGCAGCTTCAAAGGGCTCTACAGGATCCCATCCGAGTAATAAGGATCTTATCTAGTGAAACGATTGGTCATTTTCTAAGAAAAATACAAATTTATATACTTTTTAACTACAAATGCTGGTCTTGCACTACCATTACCAAAAAGTAGTATAGTTTATTTTATTAAGTATACTTAAGTAAAATTCAAGTATATTTTTAAGTATACTTTATGTAGCAAGTATACAAATATCAGTGTACTAGTACTCTTAAAAATAAAGGTGCTTCACGATGCCATAGAAGATCCTTTTTGTCTAAATGGTTCCATAAAGAACCTTTAACATCTGAAGAACCTTTCTGTTTCACAAAAGGTTCTTTGTGGCGAAAGAAGGTTCTTCAGATTATAAAAAGGTAAGAAAGAGATTGTTATTTAAAGAACCTTTGACTGAATGGTTCTTTGTGGAACCAAAAATGGTTCTTCTATGGCATCGCTTGAAGAACCTTTTGAAGCACCTTTATTTTTAAGAGTACTTGTAAGTGTACTATTTCAATACTCCTTGGGACTAAACTGGCCCACTTTCTAGTATATAAAAGTATACTTTTAAGTATACTTTAAGTATAACAGTAAACTTTGAGTACACAACTAGTTTACATCAATGTTTTTAGCTTGCACTACAATTATACTAAAAGTGAACTTATAGGTATACTGATAGTTTAGTAATTAAATACTTGTAGTAGCATTTTTAGTACACTTTGAAGTATAGTCTCAGTAAACCACTAGTTTAGTAGTTTTATACTGAAAGTATACTCGTAAGTTTTTTTTAAGTGAACTTTACATCATAAGTATACTACTATGTCCCTATTAGGTATTAATTTGTATATATTTTGTTATATGAATATCTGAACATACAAAACATCAAAAGAAAGAACAGAGTATCTGCTTGTAAACAGAAACATTTTATTCTAGTTTCATGCACTCTTTTTTTAAACACTTGAATGCGGGTAATTTTCATAAATAAAAAATACAGAAATAAACAACATTTTGAACTAAAAGCTGAAAAAAGACTATGAATTGGATTCAGAATGATAATCAAAATGTAGATGGAGTCAATCAACACCCCAAAGCTTGACAGTCATTATTACCTCTTCATTGTTCGGTATTTTATTCCATAACGTTACACAGTTTTGATGCTGTTTATGTCTGATGATCGTGTTAGATTACATGTGGAAGCATCTGTCATTTCGGTTTCTTCTTCACTTGTGTTTATTTCGGAAATTCTGTACAGAAGATGTGCACTAGCGCCCTCTACTGTATAACAATGAAAACACGGATTCTAGGAGCACAAGTACTGTATAGCTCAAATATATTTAGATTTTTTCTAAGTATGTCAAGCAGTCGCGTGTAGCTACGGGTGGGCCCACCCACTTTCATCTGTGGCCCACCCAATGAGAAGTTGGTAATTTTCCAAATGGATGTAATTTATTAAACGATACTAATAAACGTCTTATTTCACTGTAATTTTATATATTTATTAAAAAAATATTAAACGCTTGTTTTCATGGTCAATTACAGGTCGTTTCTTAGTTTTCCCTCTTCCTATAGGTGCATCACGCTTGTCAAAATGATGATGATTCGTCCGTTTCTGTTAGTCCCACCCACAATATTATGTTTACGACGTAAAGATATAATAGTAAAATGCGCGCGTTTGTGAAGTTAAATTTGAAAATAGCCAAGTTGAGCAATCATAAATCAGATCAATTCATTAAAAAGTAAAAGTCTTAGCAATAAATCCGGACCGTCTTGTAAATGAAACCGGACAGATCACCTGCGGTTGCTGGATTTATCGATCGGAAACTTCTGATCCAAGTGTGTTTGAAACATCATATTAGCACAGGTACAGTGTTTGATCCGCTAAAAAGACGCGTCCTTTGTGCAAAGAAACACATAAACTTTGTGCTGGATCCTGGTCGCCACAACAAACTGCATAATTTGCAGCTGCGCACATTTCTGCAGTCCTCGATGTGTGTGAACTGACAGAGACGTTTGATTATGAAATCATCTGCGAAGCCCCGTTGTTTCACACTGAGGTAATGCTTTTTAATAAACTTCCTTTAGTTAACGTTAGTTAATGCATTAACTAACATTAGAAATACATTTGTTACCGTGTTTATTCATCTTTGTTAACCAGCTCATGCAAATGTTAACAGATAGGCTACAACTTAGAATTTTAATAATGTCCTAAATTTTGAAATGAACATTAATATAACAAATTACTAACGTTAATGCATGCTTTAGAAGTACTGTGTAATGAACCTTGGTGCTGTATTTTTTTGTTGGCAATTTGACAGTTTTCATATGCTACACTCTTGGCCCACCCAGTTTAACATTTCTGGCTACGCTAGTGATGTCAAGTATACTTAAATGTCATTTTAAGTATATTTCTGAGAAGTACATAAAGCCCATTTTTGAGAAGTACATAAAAAGTAGACTAAAAGTATACTTTCCTATTTTTAGTTTAAAAGAAGTATACTAATAGCACACTTGAATAAACTTCTTTTTGGTAAGGGTAGCTCGACCTCATGCATTATGGAATACGGTACGCGGAAGTACTGAGTCTGACCCAGTGTTTACAAAGCGAACATGTAAATAAAGTCAAACACCATTTACCAACGATGTCAGACGATTTTGAAGTTGGAGAAGAAAATGAGAGTTTTTCGCCCTGCCCTACCTTTTTGAACCGAAATACACAGATGAATAACTAACCGCATGTGACTTTGACGTGCATACGCATCGCAGAGCTAGTGCAAGATGAACATTTGTGGTTAAAAAGTATATACATTTAATTTTTTTAAGAAAATGACCAATCATTTCGCTTGATAAGACCCTTATTCCTAAAATGGGATTGTGTAGAGCCCTTTGAAGCTGCATTGAAACTGCAATTTGAACCTTCAACCCGTTGAAGTCCACTATATGGAGAAAAATCTTGGAATGTTTTCCTCGAAAACCTAAATTTCTTTGCGACTGAAGAAAGACACGAACATCTTGGATGACATGGGGGTGAGTAAATGATCAGGACATTTTAATTTTGGAAGTGAACTTCTCCTTCAAACACAGTCAAAAATTCAGTAGCTACATTTATGCAAAAGAGAAAATAAATTTTATAAAAAGTTACCTTTCCTGTGATGTCATTAATGGCAACATGCACAAAGATAGATGCTTCTTCCATACCTTCTAAATACACATGTCGATAGCCTGTGGAACAAGGAAATAATACAATTCGGGCTGACCGAATTATTGACAAAAATGTAAATATATACAGCATTCTCTGTCCAATAATGTCACTGACTGGCATGTAATTTACCTGGCATCATGCTTTTAAATGCTATGGTTCTCTGTCCAATGAAGTCTCGTCCAATTGGATCATGGTCCCAAACCATAAAGCGTACTAAGGCAATCTGAGGCATGTACAGAGTAAACACAAGTGTCTCCTCCCACATGGGGTTAAAACCTGTTACATGGGCAAAACATGGGAAACGGTTTACATTTAGCTCACCTATACCAATCCTTTTTTTTTGTGTAAGCTATATATATATTTATATAAGCCTTTTATATTACATATAAGACTGTTAATATGAAAGCAATGGTTCATTTCAAATTGGACATAATGGGAAAATTATTTGCAGTTCAGTCATATCACATGATTTTGTCTCATTTGTTGCAAAATTAATTTTTCATTATTGATTTTCAACGTTGCATTACTCATTAATCTTTTTGCCTGACTCATTAAAAAGAAAAAGTCTTTTGTGTGAGAAACTGACATCATGTGTTCATTTCATATTCAGGAAACACAACTTGCTTTTAAACACAATGAAAAAGAAGATACTTGAAAAGAACATGCAAAAGACAAGGCCCAACAACAGTCAAAGATTATTTGTTTACATCTGAAAAATAATGACAAAACAGTGTACAAAACTCAAAAACAACTCAAAAACTTTTTATTTTTATTAATAATTATTATCGGATACTGTTGCCATCAGTGAGCCACTTAAAAACACACATATGAAACACCTTCCAGAACGCCAAGTTCTGTTTGCACAATTCAGCTTTGTACTTACCGTTGTCATCTACTACTCTTGTCTGATGTTTATTGCAATCGATAGGCAATCCAATAATCTCCACTTCCACAAAGGGATCTATGATCTGGACAACAAACATTCAATCTCAGACAGCTTGTAACATTTTATCATTTACTTTAATTTCAGTATGAGTGATCTCACCTCTCCTCTGTCTCCTAACATGGAGTCTTTTGGCTTTGGTAGCTGCTGGCCACTAATTATCTTGAGCACTAGCTGAGATTTCCTGTGTCCTGGCAAAGGGTCTTCCAGCATAGGATTAAAGGCACCTGAGGACAATCATTATGTGTGGTGAAAAGTGCCTTTCAAAGAAAATAACATTTAATGCATCAAAGAAATGTCTTTTTTTGTCTGCACTCTAGAGGCACCAATCTACCTTTACACAAGCATTTTGGCTTCAGTACATAGCCGCAGTTTCCATTCGCTGCAAATTTTGCCCTGTTCAGCTGTAGCATACGGCCTTCTGTTTGATAGTTGAGAGCGACTGGAAAGATGAAACAACATTTCAAACAAATGCATGGTGCAACTGTGATACGTTAAAAAAAAGAGAGAGCCATTTGCCAGCAAGGATCCATTGCTGTTCAAATCAAAGTCGTTGCCGTTTCATCATTAATGAAAAACAACAGGCTTTGATGATAATTAGAAAGGAAATTATTCATAATAAATTGAAGAAAAGAGCTAATTCATACCTAAATGACATCCTGCGTTCCAAAAAGGCTGAGGATTGAAGTTGCTAGAATCAACACGGTAGTTGGAGGGGTAGACTCGTAAGAGCTGTCGTTGATTAAAGTGAACTAACTGGGCAGGCTTTAGCTGCAGAATCTGGTTAGTTAGGCTTTCGTTTAAGGAGGACACTTGCCAGCTGCACATGTATGCTGCAACACACATACAGTTTATTTAGACATATACATCAAGAACAATTTAACACTTTGTGCTCATGGAGTGACTGATCACTTATGTGGATATTATTGAGGTCGCAACTGTATTTACATTTGTCTTACCTTGAGTTTCTATATCGTGAACTCGCACTGACTTTGTGTATTTGACTAGATCAGAAAGAGCACGAGAAAGTCTCATTGTTTTCCTTCCTCTGTAAATACATGTGCATAAAACACCAACTATTATTAAATTGGACAGGTTTAGATTAGATCAGACCAGACATTGTATCACACACTGTAAACATATTTGTAAGAATGGAACGATACAAAAGTGAAAAAATATGTTTAATAAGACAATTAACATTACTGTACAAGTTATGTTTTTAGTTATTAGTAGTATCATCACAGTTATTTTAGTATAATTGAGCTATTATTAGAGAAAAGAAGTTTCCAGAAGTCTCTATCATTGATGCATCACATTTCATTTGATTTAAATAGTTTCTTATTTTAGTTATACATTTTATACATGGGGGAGTTATGCTATGTTTTTTGTTATTTAATTAACATTTATTGAACTACTAAAATATAGTCATGAATATATAGCTGAATATGTAGCTGTTTTTTTTTTTTACAATTCACAGCAAATTCACCAACAAACTGTATCTCCTGAAATACTCACTTGCCATAGTTGATGACTTGTTTATCATTACTGCTTGGAATTTCCTGCTCATTATCAGAGTCACTCAGGACGGGCCTCTTTTTTAACTTTACCCGCTTTTTCTTCTGAAACACAGATTATGGAACATTATAACACTAGTATAATGCTGTTTTTGTGAGATTTACTGGAAATGTAATACGCCTAGTGGAAAGTCCTTGGAGACCTTGCGCCTGAAGCTGTCCATGAACAACCTCCGTGAGCGTTTCTTTGATTCATCGCCCGTCTCTGGTGCTCTTTCAGTGGTCTGTAATCCAGAACACAGCAGTTTTTACTTAAGCACACCAGAGGGGGAATAACCCAATTATTCTAATGTAGAAAAAAGAAAAAAGCATCTCACATCTCCATTAATTTGCTCCTCTTCCTCCTCATCCTCTTCACCGCTGTCTTCATCAGACACATCTCCTTCCTCTGCATCAGCATCAATGTTTGCTGGCAGCTTCTTTCCCTGGAAAGCACCGCAATGTCAGGTTTTTCCATGATTTAGTCACAAAAAAATTCTACTTCCAACTTCCAACAAGTACAATATATTACCTCACCTTGACAAGCACTTTCCCTTTTAAAAGCTCTGGAGATGGCAGACGTCTGGACTCGTTCACATTTATATTTGACAGGTCCAGCTTGTCCTGTAGCACTTCCATGAGGTGCTGAGCCATTTTCTTCTGCTGAGGCACAGTGCAGTGGTTCTCTATAGAAAGGATCACTGGATATCTGATAGTGGAAGAAATAGATTATATTATATTAATTTTTAATTATTTATTATGTTTTTTCTTTATTACCATTATTATTATTTTATTTATTATTAATTTCTATAATCTTAGAAAATAATTTAAAATATCACTTACTGAGTTTTGGCAAATGCATATTTGTTGATTGTCTCAACAACATCTTTAAACAGGATTTTTGAGGTAAGTGTGTAACCATGATGCACAATCGGTTCCCCATCAGGACCATCCCAGCAGTCAACTGGAGAGGCAGAGAAATTTGAAGTCACTGTAAACACCCCATTAAGATGTATTTTACTTTGACCAATACTTTATCCAAAAAGACATTCACTTTGATCTACAACATGTTGACAACAAGCTTTTAGGTTGAGAGAAGTATTCCTACCTTCCACACAGCGACAGCCTGCCTGAAGCACATACGCATACATATCAACCCGAGACTGAGACAGCAGCTGATCTCCAGTCAGGTAAGTGTTGTGAGATGATGAGATATAGTAATTTGTCAGTGGTTGTGTCATGTCCTGATTTACTTGATAGTGTTCTGGGTTGAAGACGTCCCCTGCAGGACTACGCATGTAGTTGGTGAAACCTTAGAAAGCAAGATAAATGTTGTGAACGTCTGATGATACAAAAGATGAAGCAAAGAAAGAGTCTCTCACCATCAATACCCAGCACCATACGTGCTTGGTTTTTAGAACATGGCTCAAACTGGTTGACGATAATCTTGCAGTAGTCTTTGGTCACATTTACCATCTAGGAAAAGAGATCATATACCAATTACAAATAAGACGGTTCATGTCCATCAAAAGAGCAGCTTATTTAAAAAATAAGTTGGTGAAGATGTGCAAAATGAATCACACCAGCCTTTTGCTCATTTTCCAAGAAGCGTTGGAGGTCGTTCAGGTCCATGTGCTCTTTGTGGTTGCTGTAGGTGATCATTAGTAAGTAAAGATCTCTGCGTGTTGAGATCAGCTTGTAAAAGGTACAGAATTCCTCAAATGTCAACGACCCCTGGTTTTCATCAGTGTCAGCCTCCTGTGAATGCACAGGGTTTTCTTTGAAATGAAAATGTGTAAAACATAATCTTACAAAATACAAATATTTAATATAGCAATGTAATACAATGTGCATGTTTTTGGGCAGTGGTTAAAAGACAAACATTAATTGTCATTGGTTTTGGTGGAGACTGCAGGCAATTACACAATTATTTATTACATTTATTTTATTTTAATTCAAGTCTAAATTAGAAAGAGATATTTTAGACAGCACTATTTGTACTTTTAATGAACGTAGTGTTATGGTATTGGTTGCAGTAGAAATATATGTCTCCATTAAGGATTAGAGGCTCTAGAGTTAAGACCTCAACCAGTTTCAGACAACACCATCTGTTCAAAGTAAACCATATGTTACTCACTGAGTGTACTTATCTGCATCTTTGCTAATAGCACGGTGGAAGTGTTTTAAACCAATATAATGTAGCTATGATGATATTTAAAGGAAACTTTTACACCAACTATGCAGAAATAGTAGAATGAGAATTTGATATGCTCATCAAACTAGCTTGGTTGTTTGCAGACGGTGGAACTGAACTTACATATATAGGCCTACATTACTGTTCAAAAGTTTGGGGTCAATAATATTTAATAATAATAATACTTTATTTAGCAAAGATGCATTACATTGATGAAAAGTAACAGTAAAGACATTTTTAATGTTACAAAAGATTTATATTTCAAATAAATGCTGTTCTTTTGAATCTTCTATTCAAAGAATCCTGAAAAAAAATTATCATGGTGCCCCACAAAAACACTAGGCAGCACAACTGTTTTCACAATGATTATTATTAACAATGATAATTATAAGAAATGTAATAAAATAAATAAAAAAGATCATGTGACACTGAAGACAGGAGTAATGGCTGCTGTAAATTCAGCTTTGCCATCACAGAAAGACATTACAATTTTAAATATATTCAATAGAAAAGTTATTTTAAATTGTAATAATATTTTATTACTGTTTTTCTGTATTTTTGATCAAACAAATGCAGCCTTGGTGAGCGTAACATAAAAACACTTAAATAAACAAACAGAAAACTACCATCCCCAAACTTTTTACTTTTTGGTAGTGTATCCTGTGACATTTTTTAAAAAAAATTATTTACCTGGAACATTTCTCTGACTTTCTGCTTTGGAAGGTTCACATTGAGCTTGTGGAGCAGCTGTAAAACCTCTCCAATGCTCAGATTCCCATCTCCATTTTTGTCTGCTTCTGAAAAGGTTTGTCTCAACCATTTGCAACAAGATGTAAGGAAACATCCACTCTCACATAGAATACATAACAATTTGCACAAACTGAAGCAGGCCACATGGGGGGCTATGGATGGATTCAGACCATAAGTGGACACATTTAAAAGGATATTGATCTCGTGTCCGTTGCCTTTTTGCCAGAGTGTCCTCGTCACTGATGCCTGCCAGCAGGTATTTAAGGCCAGTAATCCAGGTCCTTGCCTCTTCTCCATTCGTGGACACCAAATCAAGAGATTCCACATGGTCTCCATGGTAAATACTGAAGCAGCAGTTTGGATCAAAGTTATTTTTGGCAAATCGCCTGAAGACTTCAGTTCTCATCCCCTCACAGACCTCATGGATGGAGTCTATGGTGACTGAATAAAACAAGAACAGGAATAAATAGTACAGTGCTCTTGTTTGATCATTTGTTCCAGCGGTTCGGACTTGAACAAAGCATTTTTATTCGACAGAATGATCTTCAGAGACAATACTGCTGTAAAAACACTATCCAATCCAGATGTTTGCACTGGTTATTCATTAAGACCTAGGAAATCAAATACGGCTTGTGCACATGTGTGTTTATCTTGAAGCTACATATGCTAATGTACACCTAAATGTTGACAAAACAAACTTTTGTTCATTGCAAATATATTTAAAATGTATAATCCTTCTCTTCCAGGAAAATGTAGCAAAAATACTGATTCAAGAATCATTTGCTCTCAAAAATGAAAAATAACCTCCTAACAAGTACAGTGGGGAAAAAAATAATTTGATCCCCTGCTGATTTTGTACGTTTGCCCACTGACAAAGAAATGATCAGTCTATAATTTTAATGTTAGGTTTATTTGAACAGTGAGAGACAGAATAACAACAAATAAATCCAGAAAACCGCATTTCAAAAAAGTTATAAATTGATTTGCATTTTAATGAGTGAAATAAGTATTTGATCCCCTATCAATCAGCAAGATTTCTGGCTCCCAGGTGTCTTTTATACAGGTAAGGATCTGAGCTTGTTACCTGTATAAAAGACACCTGTACACAGAAGCAATCAATCAATCAGATTCCAAACTCTCCTCCATGGCCAAGACCAAAGAGCTGTCCAAGGATGTCAGGGACAAGATTGTAGACCTACACAAGGCTGGAATGGGGTACAAGACCATCGCCAAGAAGCTTGGTGAGAAGGTGACAACAGTTGGTGCGATTATTCGCAAATGGAAGAAACACAAAATAACTGTCAATCTCCCTCGGACTGGGGCTCCAAGCAAGATCTCACCTCATGGAGTTTCAATGATCATGAGAACGATGAGGAATCAGCCCAGAACCAAGGTACCATGGATGGGTATTCCAGCAGGACAATGACCCAAAACACACGGCCAAGGCAACAAAGCAGTGTCTCAAGAAGAAGCACATTAAGGTCCTGGAGTGGCCTAGCCAGTCTCCAGACCTTAATCCCATAGAAAATCTGTGGAGGGAGCTGAAGGTTCGAGTTGCTAAACGTCAGCCTTGAAACCTTAATGACTTGGAGAGGATCTGCAAAGAGGAGTGGGACAAAATCCCTCCTGAGATGTGTGCAAAACTGGTGGCCAACTACAAGAAACGGCTGACCTCTGCCAACAAGGGTTTTGCCACCAAGTACTAAGTCATGTTTTGCGAAGGGGTCAAATACTTATTTCACTCATTAAAATGCAAATCAATTTATAACTTTTTTTAAAATGCGTTTTTCTAGATTTTTAGTTGTTATTCTGTCTCTCACTGTTCAAATATACCGACCATTAAAAATTATAGACTGATCATTTCTTTGTCAATGGGCAAACTTACAAAATCAGCAGGGGATCAAATATTTTTTTCCCCACTGTAGCCAATCAAGGACTATGCTCAAATTGCAATTCTCACTACTGCTTAAGTGTATAGTGTGTAGTCTGTGCACTCTATATGAATTTTATGTATGCATAGAATACCCAGATACATAGTACAGAGCAGAATTTACTTACTGCAATACTCAACTTGACCTTTCATTTACAGGATGACAAATGAACCAGAGGTAATATGAGCCATGATTTTCACCATCTGTTTATTGACTCATTGTTTGATTGTAAGACATCAGTTTCTAACAAAGGCAATGCTAAGGGTTGATTATTTAATTATCTCCTCTTTCAAAAGGAAATACATGAACAGCAAACTGCACTTGTCACGTGATTTAATGGCGTGTTGAAAATAACAAGCACGTGCTGATGTGTCTCAGCAGAATAAGAAGGTTTCTATGTGACTCACTTTTAGCCCTTTCATGTTTTCTGGAGGGCCTCCAGCGGATGCAGGACTTGTGCTCATCTAGATAGAAGAGGCGCACCAGAGCCTTGGATTTTCCTCTCAGTTTAATCATTTGAGATCCAGCCTGCATGCTGCAAATGCATCTCTCCACTGCAAAAGCAAACGAGGATTTTTATTATTAATATTTGACAGCTCATTTGATAAACAACCTACTATTATAACTTTCACGGACATTTCCTGCCTGGGGTTTCTAAATAAACGTCCAGGGTTGGCTTTGTTTTACAACTGACGTGCTCTCTACAGTTCACAAACATTGTATGTACGGTACACGTATTTGTACTGCTTTGACCGTTCTCTGTAGATCTCCTGCCACGATTGGTCATTTATGTACAATGCCTATTGGTCAAACTACTTTTCAGACATTACATGCAAGTAAGAAAACAATAGGAAAAACAAACCAACATGTCCTGGACAAAAGCGGTATTAAGGGCACCCTACTCGCCTTACATGTTTTTAATAATATTAATTCCTTTAGTCATTAACGTTTTTGTTGAGTGCACCTTTAAGAAAATCCTTTGTCAGAGTTTAATTGTTCAAGCAGATGTATCAAGTACCTTCTCAATCAGGTTACACAGCTGCGTCACGCAAGCACAGGTTCATAAGGGTGTTTTCTGTCTGCTGGCATGCCTCATGGAAACAGTACTAAAATGATGCAAACTCTTACAGCGACGTAATGAGATGTTCTCATCAAAACAATTTGGTGGTATTTTTATGGAAAAGAAAAACAAATCTACACGAAAACACCTCACTTCTATTTTAAGGTGGTGGCGTTTGAATTAGGCCTAGGTTACCCATATATTATTATAACCTACTTTCTGCATATATGCCAGAATTACATGGTAATGGACCAGGAGTCATTAAAAGTTACTTTTAACAGTCAAGTCAGGGTATGTTTTCAAAAAAAGTTGCTTTGGAGGAGCGGATCAAGGACAGAGGGGTCATGTGACAGCTAGTCAGTCTAATCTCTGCGGATTGTTTGTGTCCATATGTTGCTGTGAGAGGCGATTCTCACGATGGACAATTTAGGACACTGTCTTATTAAAACTCTCTAATTATTTTAAATGCACTTAAATAAAAGTGAGTAACATACAAAATGACTTTAAATATAAAACTGAATAAAGTATGAAACAATAACATTTTAGAACTGCTGAAAAGTTGCTGAATTACACCCAGCACAGTTAGATCATTTAACAATTATAGTGAAAAAAAGAGTAAAAACATGAGATTTGGTGTCTTAATTCTTACCTATCTGGCCCATTCTCCATTTCGGTGATGCAACAATACTTCCCCCTATCCAGAAGAACTCCTCAGCCAAACGTGATATCGCAGCTTTCTGCCATAGTTTAGGTGAAGTCATTATAGAAGGAGAGGGCGATTTGAAAGGTGAAGGTGACCTCCTCCCAGGACTGGGGGGCCGCCTGGAGAGAGATGGCGAAAACAAGACTGGAGATGATGGTGCCATTCCCGGAGATGTGTTCATTACTGCAGGACTCTTATGTGGTCATAACCTAGACCTCTGGTCATGTCCCTCGCCCACCGTATTAGTCCTGTAACTCATAAGGTTAGCTTTCTTCCAACCAGCAAGACTGGTTACTGAAATGATGAGCCAACACTTCTCAAGGAGAGAAATGTGCATGTGAACAGATGATTTAATTCCAGTTGGCACCTCTGTTTGACTGGTCCTCTTAGTGATTGACCCTCCCTCTGGTCCATTGATAGTGAGTTTTCTTCAGATATTCTAGTGTAAGTGTTCAGTTGGACTGCTGTTGTGGCTGCAAGTTTAGGAGGAACTGGGACGGGAAGAGGAGCCGCACGTGTCAGCAATCAGTAAATCTCTAATCCAGGATGAGGTGAAGGCATTACTCGTACTGGGGATTGTCATGTCTCATTGGTCAACTTGAGGAAAAGGATAGGGTATGATATATCAATATTTTTGTTTGTCTAATGCTACTAAAGTAAAAAAACATGGCCAGCTATCATGAAAACATGATATTCCTTTTGATTTCATCATCTTTTTTTGTTTTATCACATATATACAAATCAATATTTGGTTGGTGTGATCACCCTTTGCGTTTAAAACAGTTTTTGCCCTAGGTTGTGCATAGTTTTTGAGGTAGCTTTGCAGGTAGATTTCTTGAAGCATCTTAGGGACGTTGCCACAGTTCTTCTGGATTTAGTCTGTCTCAGACAGACTGGATGATGATGATGATGATGAGATCAGATTGCTGTGTGGAGATGTCTTTGTCACTGGATTATTACAATTAACTGGCTTAAATCCATTTTTTGGACTAAGACGTTTGCACAGTAGTACACACACACACACACACACACAGGTATATACACTCCCCTCCAAAAGTATTGGAACAGTGAGGCCAATTCCTTTATTTTTGCTGTAAACTGAAAACATTTGGGTTTGACATCAAAAGATGAATATGAGATGAGAGATTAACATTTCAGCTTTTATTTATAGGTATTTTCATCTGGATCTGATACACAACTTAGAGCAGAGGTCTTCAACCCTGTTCCTGGGGACCCACTATCCTGAAGAGTTTAACTACAACCCTAATCAAACACACCTGAAGCGGCCAATCAAGCTCCTCAAGACTGCTTGAAAATTGCAGGCAGGTGTGCTGAAGCCAGTTGGAAATAAACTTTCCAGGAGAGTGGGTCCCCAGGAGCAGGGTTGAAGACCTCTGACTTAGAGGATAGCACCTTTTGCTTGAACCCACCCATTGCTCATGTTACCGAAAGTATTGGAACATGTGACTGACAGGTGTTTTGTTGCGCTGGTGTGTCATATTAATTGATTATTCAAACAATAAATAGCACTGAATGTCTGCTCTCAGTTTCAGATCCGTGCAGACTGCATTTATAGTTAGTTAGACGTGTAACCAACATGAAAACCAGAGAGGCGTCTATGAAAAACGAGCAATTGTGAAGTTGTGAGAAGATGAAAAATCATAATCCAATACTTTTGGTAACATGAGCAATGGGTGGGTTCAAACAAAAGGTGCTATCCTCTAAGTTGTGTATCAGATCCAGATGAAAATCCCTGTAAATAAAAGATGAAATGTCAATCTCTCATCTCATATTCATTTTTTGATGTCAAACCCAAATGTTTTCAGTTTACAGCAAAAATAAAGGAATTGGCCTCACTGTTCCAATACTTTTGGAGGGGAGTGTATATAAATTTTAAAGGTAAATATAAAATGTAAATAATGTTTATATAAATTTAAAATGCTGCTATCAAATCTAGGCTCTACAGTGGCCCTAGATTTATATAATCCTAATATTGTGTGGCGCAAAAAATATCAGAAAGCACAAGAAGAATGGTTGATTCTGTTTAATGATATTATATTGGGGTGGGGGGGCATTAAAACAAAACCAAAACTATGACAAGACCCTGAACACAATGCATATCTCTAGTGTGACCATGAAGACATCAAAAGGTTAAAAACTGACATAGGCAAGCATCCGGATCTCGTTATATAGAAGGGGGAAGTAAAAATGTACCCAGAATAAATAGAGAGATGGAAAAGTTAGTATATGCATTACTGCAGGTTTATTCAAGACAGGGGGAACGGAGATAAAAGATCATTAGAAATTCAGCAAATACTCTTTACAGTTAATCAGTCACATTTCTGATTTATCCACCACAAACTCAGAATGTGAAACCTTGCTTTGGTAATTATATAAAGTGATTTCCAAAGGGCTGAATTTATTCAGAAATATAATGATCTAAGTTTTTTTGTTAATATTACAAGGATTTTATATAGTAAATGCCCTCTAGTTGAAATTATGATAGGAGAAATTAATTTATGTGTTACATTTTTTATACATACAGTCTATTGGTTTGGAGCAAAAACATTTAGAGTGAAGTGTAAAGCAGGCTATCATATCTACATCATGTTTTTATATTTAAGTGGTATTCACATCTGTAACAAATGTATGAAAAGTTTATTCAATACTTGGTGTCTGAGATTTTTTTTAAAAACAGAGGGCTTCAAATACACAATACAACTATCTTTTCTTAAAAGTGCAATTCTTTTTTTTGGTAGAAAGTAAAAAAATATATATCCTTAATTTCTATATAAGTAGAAATGTTATTTTCATTAACAGCATTTTTTAACGTTAAATGAGCCCTAAAACCAGTGACTAAAATTGGATGTTTGTCACAATTCTGATTCTGAAAGAAAAATAAACAAAACAAAACATTCATTTCACCATCAAACAAGAAGCATGGAGTGATCAATATCATGCCCCATGCTGTAATGTTTGTTTGGATGGAGGAAACTGGTAATTAGTAAAGTATAATACTTGATATTGTAGTTCAGGACAGAGGATAGGATTCAGCCCATATTGATCGTTGCCAATACTATAGGGTTTTAAGTACATGGTAATAAAAAATACAAAGATAAAAAGCTCATTTGAATGTAGGCTTATAATAAAGCTTTGCTGCACCATAGCACTGTCGCTCATGCAAACTATTTCAATACAACAGCGAACAAAAAGGTCAAATAAAAGCGAGCAGAACATTGTAATGACAACACCTGTGTACTATGTTGAATTCTGGCTTGTAACACTTTCTAGTTTACAGAGTATCAGAGGCACTAGCAGGTTGTTCACCTGCTACTGTCAAAATATTGTGTGTTTCCCAAATATTATTCAAGTATCTTTGCAAAAAATTTAAATAGCTTATAACAAAAAAAAATCCTTAGGTTAGCTTAAAGGAGCTAACTGAAGGAGAGTCAGTTACACGTGATGCCACCGTCTCCGAGCATCCTCCTCTCAAGGAGCGAGCAAACTTCTTTCCAGTTACTTGAGTTCATGAATTACGGCTGCAGTTTCCATTGGTTTTGGTAAACGTACACTGTAAAATGCTTGTTTTTTATTATCTTTCTTTTGTGCTCCAGTACTTTTTTCAAGAAAGTGTTGGCTTTAGAGGCATCCTCTACTCGTCCTCAAATCAAAGTCTTCAACTACAGCCATACACTGAACACATTAAATGTTTAAGATACATCTTCATCTCTCATTTCTTTCTTCTCTCCCTCAGTCGGTTGTGTGTTTGAGATGGGATGTCCCTCCATCTCTGCTTTGTGGCCCAGCTGTTCCTGGAGCTCTTTGACGACCCTCTCCAGGTTCTGCCGGGCGTCCCGCTCCTTCAGCAAGTCCTCTCTTAACTGCTCACGGTCCACTTCTGCTTGCTGGAGTTTTGTCTGCAGATCTTCAATCTGAGAGAGTGAAAAAGAGATGATGAAGATGTTGCAAATTTTGTGCACATCCTTCATTATACTATATTATATACAATGGGGTCATCAATGTGAGACCACTAGCGAAAACAGCCATTAAAACCAGCTAGGACACAGTGTAAATTTACCATCTGTACTTGGCTGTGTTCAAATATACCAACAGGATGTGCCAAATCTCACCTGTGAGGAGTACTTGGCCCTCAGACGTCCTGCCTCACAGCCCTCATCGCACACACGGAGCTGTCTCTCTCGGTCCAGCTCCCTCTTCAGCCTGCCGCAGGACTCGTTGGCATCTCGCACCTTCTTCTCACACTCCACACGGAGGCGCTCAATCTCCTTCCTCAGGTTCCGCTTTGCTTCGATGGCCTCCCTCAGCCTACCCTTCTTAGTCACCCTGACAAACTCCAGCTCCTGTGGAAGACAGTCAATATTATTATAAGATAACACATGAATCTAACACCTTTTGTACAAAGCAGTTTACATGGGCAGTGTCACAAATGTGCTTATTTGATTGTGGCTAACGGAGTTATTTTAGTATTACTTATGTATGATTATAGTATTTATATATATATATATATATATATATATATATATATATATATATAAATATATGTATGTTTACATGCTCATGCTCTACAAATCATCTTGCACTGTTCCCCAGCCAGCTGCTTGACTCACAATGTTTCTCTTTGCACATGTACAGTATTTATGTGAAGCATTCGTATAGTTTGTATTTTTTATATAGTTTATGTATAGGTTAACATTTATATATAGTATATTTATAGTCAAAATCTGTCAGTAGGTTAGTTGTGTATAGGTTTATAGTGTTTTACTTCATTGTTGTATGTCTGTATTTATGTAGCACCGTGGTCCTGTGAGGCATGACATTTCGTTCCACTGTATGTCCTCACATGTAGCGGAATGACAATAAAGCTCAACTTGAACTTGAACTTATTTATATATTTAGAATTCGCTTTTATTTTTATAATTTCCTTTTTTAAGTTAATTTGGCTTTAATTTAGTTTAAGTTAGCAATTTTTTGTATTTCAACAATATTATTTCAGTTAGTGGTCAATGTAGGATTTGTCATTTTCATTAAAACATTTTTGAGTATTGAGCATTCATATTTTGTTTTATTTCAGCTTTATTTCAATTACTGTAAACAATTATTACCATTTTTAGTTTTAGTTAACAATAACACTGGCTCAGAATATTCTAAATGTAAAATATTTGTAATTATTCTAAAATAGAATTTTGAATATTTTGTGGATTTAAAGGGATAGTTCACCCAAAAATTTAAATTCTGCCATTAATTACTCACCCTCATGTTGGTCTAAACCCGTAAGATCTTCGTTCATATTCGGAACACAAATTAAGATATTTTTGATGGAATCTGAGATCTTTCTGACCCTGCATAGACAGCAACGCATCAAAATTCAGTAGTTCATCCGTTATTTTTGTTTTCTTTGCGCACAAAAAAGTATTCTCTTGGCCTCATAAAATTACGGTTGAACCACTGATGTCACATGGACTATTTTAACAATATCCTTACTACCTCTCTGGACTCTGAATGTGGTAGTTCCGTTGCCGTCTATGCAGGGTCAGAAAGCTCTCGGATTTCTTTAAAAATAATGTAATTTGTGTTCCAAAGATGAACGAAGGTCTTATGGGTTTGGATCGACATGAGGGTGAGTAATTAATGACAGAATTTTAACTTTTGGGTGAACTGGCCCTTTAAACATTTTGAATTATTTGTTCTTTATTTTAAGTCATTCTTTTATTAAAATTTTGAATAAAATTCTTTCAATTATTTTTTGAATTTCAGATTTTCAGACTTTTGGACCTCGCAGTAAGTACCTGCTGAAGGCTTCGTTTGGCTTGCAGAGCCGCAGCTAGTTTCTCCTCTTGCTTCACTCGCATGTGGTTGATCTCCTGGAGGAATTTCTCTCTAGCCTCCTTAGAGTTAAGGTCACTGCAGAGCATCTGCTTGAGGACTTCCAGCTCAGAGTAAGGAGCCGCCCCCAGTCTCACCCTCTCATCCTGCACCTCTGCAGTGCTGTAAGCGTTGAGGTTCATCACCCCTATGCCATTGGTAAAGGGAGGGGACATCAAGGAACAGGAGGCAGGAACTGGAATGAGAGAATAATACCCCAGTGAAATAAAAGTTGCCAGATATTGTGAATGTTTTTCCATTAGCCATAATTTTTTTTACAGGATTTCCACAGATGTACTTAACTGCTAATCCTCTTTTTTGACATCCTACCTTTGCTACAGTAGTCAACCTCGATTTCTGTGTCTGAGTCCTCGTTCTCCAGAGAACGCTGTCTGACTACTGGAGTGGACAGAGAGGTCTTGGCCACCGGCTGTGATTGTCTCTCTGCAGAGGGCCACTTCTTTCTTAGCCTGGAGCTCTCTGTCTTGCCTGTGTTCTGGCTCTCGGTGGGCTGAGAGAGACGTTGTGGTGACTGCTCATTTTTAAATGTGGAAATGGGCAGTGATACATTTGGGACTACCAGGCTGTCTTGTCCTTTAGCAAATGATCTGAATGTCAGGGGAAAATTAGATGTTAATTACATGGCCCAATCAAGTAAATGTATTGATGCATTGCATAGTGGAGATGATCCATAAATTACTTATGGCTAATCAGAAGTGTACCTCTCATACGTGTGGCTAGGTGTTTCTCGCTCAGCAGAAGGAACTCTGGGAGACCAGGGCCTGAAGGCTGAAGGTCTTTGCTTGAACTGGAGCTGCTTAAGATCCTAAGAAGTGAAAAATAAGAGGGTTTCATTAGGGATGAAGATAGAATAAAGTTAACCTTTAAAAACAATAATAACCTTTATCTCAAATCTCAAAATAAATATTCATTTTTCATACTGTACATTATATTGCTGTGATGCCTGGATTCACTTGTGGCATTTAAAATGACTGCTTTTAGGTTTTAGTGTTTTTATTTATTTATTTTTTAGTGTAGATTTTTTAAATATTAGTGTATCCCTATATCATATTAAGTTCAAATTATTGATATATATATAAACTAAATATGAACCTATATGATAATAATAATAATAAATGAAAGCTTTGAAATCACAATTATGAAGGACAAATAATACTATCACTATCTGGATAATGCATTTCATAAAGAAAACAATAAGCCAATAAAATGTACTTTATTTGCAGATGCAGCCAGAGACTGTAGCCAATCAGCTTGCTTCTCTTTATCCATTGATGGGGATCTTGAGCGGTCATGTTTGGACTTTTTGGAGGGAATGGGACTGTAAGCCTGTAAAATAAAAAAGAAGGGAAAAGAAAACACACACTGTGAGATGAAATACCACCCTGTGAAGCCAAGAAACCAGCACCGAGGTACAGCTTTGACCATGTAGGTGTCAAACCGACTTACAGCTTTCAGCAAATAACAGATAAATCAGAGGTAAATTTAGCATCAGTCCAAATAACAATCAAACACTACAGGTATTCATGCAACTAAAAAGGGTTCCTAATCCCTTTGCCCTCAGGTTTCAGCATGTCAGATCCAGGATGTGTTTACCTTTGCCTTACCAATGACCTGCCCAAACCTGTGCCTTTCTGACTCGAGTTCAGGAATTTAAATCATCCCCGTATCCTGAACATCCAGACAGCCGGAGTTAGTGTGAAAGCTAGGTGAGGATAAACTCAGGAGGAGGTGCTGATACAAAAATGATTCACAATGAATGAGAAATGTGGGGTTTTCAGGTGAAAAACACCACATGGGTGAGAATTATGACTGGATAACTAAGGTCAGGCATTGTAGCTCAGTCGTTGACTATGATGCGACACAAGGGGGAGATGTCGGGCTGGATTTTGTCTCATACTACAGTGACAGAAATATTGTAGTACACATTATTTAGCATTCGCTCTCTGTACCAATCTTAAGTAGCAAACTATAATAATAAACCCTTACTGTTATTCACAAGGCGTGGGTGCACGTTATGTGAACAGCCCATTCCTTCAATGCGGATCTGACTCACACTCACGCTAATATACACTTGCCTCCATGTCCAGCTTCAGTGACGAGTTTACGGTGGGGACCTTGGAGCCGAGAAACACACAAAGCACACACTTACATTCAGAGAGCGCAGAGAGGAGTAGCGCGGACCAATTCATGAACAAGAACTCTTCAGCCTGAGTGTGGCGGCTGTGAGAGCAGCCTCTTACAGATTCAATACACTTTCTGAGTGATTAAACAGGCGTATAACGACAGAGGACGTGTAATCTTCTAATGCAGAAATAGTATAAAATATATACTTCACGAGTGGAAAGAAATATATCTATAAATCTTTTCGCTGCTAAACAGCCACTTGTTATAGCTTAGCATTCACACGGCCGCCATAACTCCCTCACTGAACCGCGAATGAACTCTGCTTCTAAATAAACGGTATTTATTCATATCAGTTTTTCTGTAATAAATGGTGTAAAAAAACTAAAAACATCAACAATTCATACAATGAGGTAATAAAATCAGACTAGTTTTTGATTACTTTTAACGTATATATATATATATATATATAGTATGTAAATGTATGTGTGACCATGGACCACAAAACCAGTCATGAGGGTCGATTTTTCGAAATTGAGATTTATACATAATCTGAAAGCTGAATAAACAAGCTTTCCATTGTTATGATAGGAAAATATTTGGCAGAGATACAACTATTTGAAAATCTGGAATCTGAGGGTGCAAAACAAATCTAAATATTGAGAAAAATCGCCTTTAAAGTTGTCCAAATGAAGTTCTTAGCAATCATATTAAAAATTCAGTTTTGATATATTTACAGTAGGAAATTTACAAAATATCTTCATGGAACATGATCTTTACTTAATGTCCTAATGATTTTTGGCATAAAGGAAAAATCTATAATTTTGACCCATACAATGTATTTTTAGCTATTGCTACAAATATACCCCAGTGACTTAAGGTTTGTTTTGTGGTCTAGGGTCACACACACCCATATACATATATACACATACATATATATATATATATAGCCTATATACACACACACATATATAATATATATTATATATATATATATATATATATATATATATATATATATACACACACACACACACACACACACATATATATAATATATATCTAATTTTTTTTGAGCATGTGAGAATGGCAATTGGGAAACTTTAGACTTTAGTAAGGTGGGTGACATGTTGGAATAACCATAATCGAACACAATAAGTTTTAAGTTTTGTTCCCAAGTAAAAGCATCAAATGGGAGCTAAATGGCTTCTGAATAAACATATTTATCAAGAAGTTCTTTCATTTGTCAACTAAAAGCCATTTGGTCCCCCAAATGTAACATTTTAGGAGCCAATGGAACCCCGGTTTTTATTTATTTATTTATTTGTAGAATCTGGAGACCTGCCTGCTTTGCGTGAAGAGAAGCACTGTTTTTTCCCCCCTTCAAAAAATGCGGATGGGTAAAGTCAAAACATGACTCAAATGTTGAACAACCACTGCACACTCAACAAAGAACGTCTGTCTGTGTTTGTTCCTTCCCTGGGGTCTAGAGTTCCAGGAAGACCAGGGCGTCCCAGACATAATAGTCTTTGACTGTGCACCCTCCCAGACACCACAAGGGAGCCGCTGATGCAACGTCCGCTGATCTGAAATCAGGACAGCCGTGACACGGCCCTCACTCACAACCACATCAAACACGTGGCCTTGTGACACACATACACGGCAGACTGTATCAAACAGCTGGGTGAAACCACACAAACACACAATGGATGCAGATTAGGACATGTTCAACATCTGGACTCAAACCTACAGGTTTATATAAACCTTAAAGGAAGCCCGTGGCATCTGGATTTATTATACAGTTTTGGAAAATTCTAAACAAGGCGATTGCAAAGCACTACACATTACACTACAGATAAAATATTCATGCAAGATAAAACATAACATACTCTACTCTATATTCTTAATCATGACTGAGAAAATGAAAAAAAGCACTAACAAGGGCTCCATTACTGATGGAGTGAGTGAGTGATTGAAAGAGTGAGCGAGTGAGGGCCACATTTCCTCTCTGTAGTTTGCTTTGGCTGATGGCCCTGTGGGAACCCAGAGCGTCTGGTTCCTGAATGTGAGTGGGCGGGTTCGAGGAGCAGGACCACAGAGGAAACACAAAGCAGCAGGAATGTATACTTGAAGGCCAAGTACGGCTTACTCTTAAATTGGCCATTCAATCCTATGCCCTTTCAACTGCCTATTGTGCAAGATTTCTTTGAAGACAGGTTATAAAGGAGTGCTTTACGGCAAACATGAGGCTGAACATACACAGATGAAACGTGCATGTTTGCGCAGACATAACCGAAGCCTTTGCACAAATCAACTCATGAATTAAATTCTTTATTTTTATGTAAATGACAGATAGACAATAAATGGCAGATATTCAAATTACATACAATTTTGGAACCTATATTTTTAAGACTGTACCAATATATTATGCATCACTAGTTTTTGCAATGTGTGGAAACTAGTGTTGTTTTTGGCGGCCTGTTTTAATTTTAGTTTTAGTCTAGTCTTTGTGTGAATCTGTCATTTTAGTTTTTATTAATTTTAGTCACGTTCATACTCTTTTTAGTCTAGTCAAGTTTCAGTCAACTAAAAGTCTGAGCATTTTAGTCTTATTTTAGTCAGAATTATCCATGACTATTTTCGTCTAGTTTTAGTCGACGAAAACTGATGACATTTAGTCTAGTTTTAGTCAATGAAAATTGTATTTTAGTCTCTTTTTAATAATGCAATTCTATTTAACCAGTCAATATAGTATAAGTACCTAGTAGTATAGACGAAACCAAAATTTTCTTTTAGCCAAACCCATTTCAAACAAGGTTATCTTATTATATTATTGTTACCTTATAGACTCAAGAATACATCCATTCCAGACACGGAAGACGCTCTGATTTGAATTTACAACATTTATTTTACCAACCAAACATGTTAGAAGTACACACACATAAATTTAAATAAATAAAAATAATAAATAAAATAAAATAAATAAAATAGCATCACATGACAATGGCAAAAAAAAAAAAAATACATTCAAGTTTAACAAAGAGAAACAAGGTGCTTGAATGCTCGAACGACAATAACATACTAAAAAGTGCAAATAAAATGTGTGTGTCTGTTACTTGTATTGCTTGTAAACTGAAGTCAGATGAAGCCGGCCATCGGTCCCTTTCTCTGTGTCAGACTTAACTTTGTTTGTTGTCATCTTCTAAATAATGCCGCGAGTGGGGCTTGAGGAAGTGACGTCGCCTGCGTCTGCGCAGAGTGTTGCCATGTCCGCGGGCTACTTTAACACTGTTGCTGCGGGTTGTTTTTCATGTCCGCGGGTTGAAGCGACCCCAATAACATGATATTTAGCCCCTGGAATGCAAACTTTACCGGGGAACCCCCCTCAAAATGCGATTGGGCTAGTTTTGAGTAGCAATTGTGCGGGTTTTGTTGCGAAAACCTGGCAACCCTGACAGCCCCTGAAGTGAGCCAGAAATACTGCAAAATAATAATAATAATGCAACAAAACGAGATGAAATAACGTTATAACTTTTCGTTTCGTCTCGTTTTGGTCAACGAAAATGAAGAGACATTTTAGCATAGTTTTTATTTTGGAAACCACATTTAGTCTCGTTTTTATTCGTCAACGATATTGCATTATACATTTAATTATAGTCATTGTCACATGACCAGCATTTACGTTGCGTCTCATCTCATTTTCGTCACGTGATAAAGGTTCGTTGACGACGATATTTAGTCATAATTTTCGTTGACGAAAGCAACAGTAGTGGAAACACTACAAAAACATGATTGGGCTGAAACTGATTTTAAAAGTGTTCGAAAAATGAGATTTATGCCAAACGGCCCAAGATGTGCAGACGTCCCAGACAAATATTGTGTGTAACAGTTTGGAATGCATTGCTCCGTCCAAGAGTCATGGGTGCATGTTGTCATAAAACTGATAACATCTGACCACTTTTGCTTCTGATTTTGGAAAGACTAATGAAGCAAATATCGACCTCTGCTTGTATTCGTTGCGATACATCATCCAGTTTGTTCAGGGAGATGGCGCATGCTCCAAATCTTTGTTGAAATTACTTGGAAGCCAAACAAGTGGAGTTACATTTGCCATGAAACAAAAATAGTCTGCTCTATTGAACTAACTCGAGCAACTAACATCCTCACAATAATGCGCCACGCCGCCTGAAAGAGCTGTAGCGGTGGTGGTGCACAGCAACCAGGCACAACAAGTTTCCTATTACAGCTTTTCTTTTCCCCCCACGGAAATCCTGCATGTAATCCCCAGATCTGTGTGTGCTTCGGCGTGCTCTGGCAAAGTCAAGGGCAAAACTGGTGTGGGTAGGAACTTTATTGAGACCAGTGCTCTCATTAGAGCCGGCTTCTGGAAGACCATACAGGATGAAAGTGTCTACATAAGAGTATGTGAGAGAGAAAGGATAAGATAATGCCAGCTGTCCTCATGCAAGTGCAAGTGCTTTGGAGGGTTTCACAATTTATATTAAGCTTGGCTGTCACCAGGTGTCAGCTGGCAGATCGTTGCCATTTGAAAATGTCCCCAGCTTTTTTGCTTTCAGTGTGGGAAAAAACAAAAACAAAAACAACACCATCACGTTTCCCTTCAAGTCCATCCTCTTCCAGAAGTCAGATATGGAGCCTTAGGGAAAACCAATCTTGATTGGATTGTGCTAATAGCCTTTGGACTGGAATTCTGCTGCTGTCTGAGCTGAAGAGGGAACAGACTTTTGAGGCAAAGGCGGAGCGTAACGCATAATCCTGCTCTGAGAGTGATGGAGGAATCCATCTGCTACAATATGCCGTATTCCAGCAGGCACATAAGAGTAGTCTCATTGGACTCTTAAGAAGTCCTCCATTAAGTAGTCCACCTTCAGACTGCAAATAAAAAGCATCCCCAAACTCATATATACAGCTCTACCAAAATTTCTCTTGATATCTTCATGAAATGGGTTGCTTTTATGTCTAAATGGATCAAACTGAGCATGTTGTGGAGAGTAATGCTTACACTGAGGAGACAAAACACCCCACAAGTAGGGTTGTGACGTGAGGAAATTTTCCCACCGGTTAATCGAAGTGTGACAACACCGGTAATACCGGTATCACCGTGGTGAGGGGGTCGTTTGAGTTTTCCCTCTTTTCCACGATTTCCTTCGGTTTTAAATAGCCTGTAAGCGCCATGCGTGTTTTACTTTCACTATCAAATTAGCGGCAATTCGGCGTCAAGCAGTTGTTTGCTTTTAGTTCGTTTGAGTTTTCCCTCTTTCCCTCACTTTCCTTTGCTTAAATAGCTTATAAAAGCACCGTGCCCATTTTACTTTCACTTTTAAATTAGCGGCAATTCGGCATCAATTCAATTCAAGCAACAACAAAATATAACATAGAACTTTTATTAACAAAACGAATAAAAATACACCATGCTTTAAGCCTAATATAAAATAACAAATAACTTAAAAGTTTAAATAGGTATACAAAACTAAAAAACAAGGAATTTAGTTTTATTAGCAAAACGAATAAGAAAGTTTGGAGGCACGGACGGCATACACCTTGATGTAAAATAATGGGGGGGGGGGGGGGGGAAATACCCAGTTTAAATAAAATAAAATCAGCAAATACTGTGGAACCAAATAAATGAGAAACGAATGTTTTAAAAAAAACTTCCATTATCACTTAAATTAATGGCAGAAGTCAACAGGCTTTTCAAAATCCAAAATATTTTTAAAATAGGCGCTTTTACATTTGGTTTTGAAACTCTTCTGCCATCGTCTTGTCTGTCTCACCTCACTCTTCTTGTCAGTCAGCTCGACTCACTCTCCTCACATGATAAATGAAATCTGATCTGTGATGCGCGACTGTAGTTCGTTCGGTGCGCTGCATTGAGCAGCCACGTTCAGTTTTAATTGTAGTGTCCTCTAACTGAAATTAATGATTTGAATTACTATAAAAAAAATCAAAACAACGGTGGGGGACGGTGCCATGGTGGGCAAATGGCGTAACCGGTGTTGTGACTTAACACCGGTATCACCGCCAACACCGTCTATCGCAACAAGCCTACCCACAAGGCACACACACATTCATACAATGTCTTTATGCTTCTCTTCACATTTAGAACACTAATAATGCAGAACCATGCAAACCAGGAAGCCCGAGGGCAAGATGGGAAAAAGAAACTCCATTACTGTAAATGTCTGTTGTAGAAACTTTGAACACTTACCACTAAAGATCATTCCTCTCACTGCAGCTAATCTGTGTCTACTAGTAGGCTTTCAGTTTGTTCGTATGATAGATTGAATAAGATGTATAGTCTTACAGTGGGGTTCAGATGACCACACTTAAAAACTGGGATATGGAACAGAATTTAAACAAAAAATGTAAACAAGAAATGGCACATAAAAATGCAACGTCCAAAAAAAAAAAGAGGAAAAATTTACTAATATTTGGCACTAGTTCTAGGCTGCAAATTTGTGACATTGTTCACGTGATTTTTACAGATGGTCAGATGTTTTGCTTCTACTGAGCAAAACATCAAGCATAAGATGCTTTTTGGATCATTCTTAAATCTTGTGGGAGAACAAAAATCAAAAAATAGGTCAAATATGAAGAAACTTTATTTGAATTAAACTCAACTTTCCACTAGTGGTTTCAAACTTTCGATCCCAACTGCATATTATTATGGTTTTAAGACATCTTCAGACAAATTTCCCAAAGTGGTGGGAACAACGTTTGCCTGGAACTTGAGTGCTGGTCGTGCCTAAATTTTAATCTGTGTGCTTTAGTTCTAATGCTAATGTGCAAGCTAAGTGCAGAAAGACGATTAAAGTCTCACTGAAGTCTCCTCTTCACCATACCAACACAAGGGCTCGAAATAAAGAGGGTCATAATATCACATGGCAGGTAGAAGAGCTTCAAGGCAGCCACAAGCCTCTGAACCAACACTAAGTCAAATGGTCTTCCCGCCCTTTCTATCTGCAGTTTCTAGCTGTCCCAGTGTGCAGAGGGTGGAATGGCTGGCTGGCTTTGGCTCTCGTGGCTGAGTGATTGACTGAGCAGATGGGGCTTTAGTTCCTCCAGTGAGAGTGTGGACTTCTGTTAGCAGCTGTGCGTCTCACTGAAGAGCCCCTCCTGTCTCCGCTAACAGCTAGTGAAATCTCCTGCCTAATGCAAAGAAATCACAGAAACTAAAGCAAAAATGTTAATAGCAAGGGCAAATTAAGATGAGGATGCTGTCAGAGGTGGCACAAGTACAACCGTTCAAAGGTTTTCTAGAAATAATACATTTAATCAGCATGGATGTATTAAAACATTAAAGAGAAAACCTGAAAAAAAAGAATCATAGTTTCCACAAAAACATTAAGCTGCGCAACTCTTTTCAACATTGATAATAAGAAATGTTTATTGAGCAGCAAATCAGCATATTAGAATGATTTCTGAAGGATCACGTGACACTGTAGACTGGAGAAATTATGCTGAATATTCAGCTCTGCCATCATAGGAATAAATTACATTTTAAAATATATTAAAATAAACTGAATTTGAAATAATATTTCGCAATATTACTGTAATTTTTATCAAATATATGCAGCTTAAAATCCTACAAAACAGGGGCCTTGGAGCTAATATTGTCAGCACAGCTTTGAGTCCAGCCCGCAACATTCTTTTCCAACATTTCCTATCTCTCCCATTTTCCTTATCCACTGTCTCTGACAAATGAAGCAAAAAGTCCAACAAAATAAGACGAGGATTCCAAATTACGAATGAAAAAGTCTGAGAAACATTTAAAGGCACAAACATTGAAGAGATATTCGACACAAATATGGAATGCAAACAATGCATTATTATTGCACTCACTCATACGTAATTCTCCAGCTGACGATCAATCAGTCATGACAGTTAAAGGATATGCATTTTTTCAGGGAGCTGCTTTGGTCTGTCAGACACTGAATACACAATCACTCCCTCCCACAGCAACACCTAGCCCTCGCACACCAGGAACTTCAAAATGCTTCTGGAAGAACAAGAAAGCTTGTACTTTGCCATGTATGGCAGACTGATGGCAATAACTGTGACTCCTCCACCAAAAAAGGTGCAGTGCTGGGTTTGTTTGGAGGGGTGATAAGGGAGTGAATGCCAAGGGGAGGTCAGGAGGTGTCAGGGTACGGAGAGGCTGCTGAAGTTGTAAAAGCTCCCGCAGTGAAGTGGCAGGGTGAAGTTAGGGTCAGTGCTTAGGCTCTCAACGATGTCACAGCACCTTCACCGTGTCTGCCCTGGGATAGGGGAGGGGTGGCGTGCTGGTAATTGGCTCAAGTAAGGCTATAAATCCATCTGAAATTTACTGCTTCCAACCACCCATCGGCATTCTCAAGCCCTGACGCCATCTAAACATTGACAATTGACAACACAGAGGTGCTGTAAAGACGGCACAGACATCCTTCTGTGCAACTCCAAGCCCTAGCACAATAGTGTGCAACCATCTGAGGGAGTCCATCACTTGACCTTTAGCAGCGTATCCATTTAAGACTACGGCTAATCACTGCAAGTGGACCTACAGTAATGGAAAACACACCAGTTTTCTGTGAAACACTTTCAGGGCCTGTGCATTTGCGAGCGAGGTAGAAATGGGGAGTGGGCCCTATAATTAAGGTTTGATACAGCCAAGGCTGGGAATGGATTATTTTAGTTTGTTTTACAGTCACTTTGAAAGCCCAATGTTCCCACAGCATTCATCAAAACAAACATAAGTGCGGCAGAATGGAGGTGGAAGTGCTAATGGATGTCGTGGAATGACAGGAAGCATTAGAAACAACAGGAGAGGAAAAACAGAGGATTGCGTGGTAAAAGGAAAAAAAAAAAAAAATTGGGGGCGAAAAAGAGCTAACCGCTGAGTAAAAGTGCCCAGAACTCCGTAATTGAGCGTTTTTCCAAAGTACAAGACATTCAATGTTGAAATTGGGTGTTATTACAGCACTGTCTGAAGCTCTGTCACATCTGTACATAGAAACCTTGCATTTTGGAAAAATCCCTTTTCCATTTTTCCATGAAGTAGTACCTACATCCACATGGAACACATTCAGTGCAGCTTAACAAAGCAGAGGATTACATAAAGAGATTAATAGGGAAACAGAGAGGCTCATTCTTCCATAAAGCAGCAAAGAAGGACACTTACTCTTTCAGGACAGGAAACCTAACGATGGAAAAAAAACAATGCATCCTTCAAATAAAAGCTGGGTGGTGTCTGGTTCCAGTCAGTTTTTGCTTTGAACGTCTTGTCAAAAGATACAGATTTGATGCATGAAATCTTCCACAAAATCAAAAAGGCCTAAATGTGTGGAAAAATGAAAAGTCTGTCACCATTCACTTATTTTCCTCTGAAGAATACAAAAGAAGATATTTTGAAGAATGTTGGTAACCAAACCATTTTTTTTTTAAATATCTTCTTGTACATTCCACAGAAGAAAGTCATAGATGTTTGGAATGATGAGGGTGAGTAAATGATGACAGAATTTTAATTTTTGTGTATTGGTTTTCAATTTACAAACCTGTCAGATAATGAACATGATGCATGCCTGATGAAAAGACCCATTTATATATTTCATGCTGACTTGGAGATGGTTTATCTGGTGGGGATGGTTTAGCATCCTAAATTGGAGACTATGAGGGGACCAGCTATGCTCGTTTTTCAGCAGGCATTACATTATTCTGCTCATTTGATGTGCTGTCTGCTTTGTAACCCTTAAAAATCCTGGAAACTTCTTTTTCCTGGACCATTTTCATTTTACAGCACTCCTCTGAATCTGAAAGGGCCAATGTTTTTCTCCATAGCAACCGCATAACATCTTGAGATCAGCTCTGACTCAACCAACACAACACAACAAAATACCAAATTCGCCATCTCTACATTTAGGGCGTTTGCAGACCAGACCCTCTCCCAGTCCTGCTTCTGCAGCTAACATTAGCCAGGCAATCTTCTGGACACTTTTTAAATGGACCCCCACACCTGACATCCATTAAACATGTACTTTTGCTAGCGCTCTGCACCTATAAAGCCTGTGAAGTACCTTAATTTTAACCGAATTGTGGCGAATTGTTTCTGAACTTGTGCCAAAATGGCTGACAGTTAGAGTATCTTAACAGTGAGTCAGTGCCAGCTCAGGTCTGACACATGAGAGAGAATGAAGATACAGGCCAGTGTGTTATATAAATGTCTCCTGAGTGTGCTGTGTGAATGTTCCCTGTGTTTCGAGGACACGCAGCTCTGTGTGTTAATTTGTTCAGTCTGATCCGGTCAGAAGGATTAGGGCCCGGTGCTCCTGTTCTGAGCTCTGTCTCTAAAGAGGGCCTATAGGGTTAGCATGTAATCTCCAAGCTTTCCCAGCACCAACCCATGTGGCCTGTCCACTAACAGCTGAGGCACATTTGTCTGTCTGTGTCTGTTCATATGTTCTATACCTTATAAGACCATATGCTGGAACATTTATGATGCATGTGTACTGATATAAAAATCTTTTTTAATAGAAATTAAATTACAAAATTAAAAATATAACACTAAAACCAGTCATTTGAAATGTTATTTGTGAAAGTGAATTTTAGGAATCACAAAATAACAGTACAGAATGAAAATGGATATTCTATTTAAGATTCGCTAAATAGCCTATTACATTGCAGTATTATTAAATTATTAATGTTTTGTGTTGATGGTAAAGATATTCTAAACATAAAAATATAAACTATAACAAAAATAACTAATTTTTTTTTAAAAAAGTCCAATATTAGTACTGGTATGCTAGCAATGGTTTGAGTAAACATTTATTAAAAGTAAGCTTTATTATCATAATTTGATTTTGTGTAATCATTTTTTTAAATAATTTAAAATCACAATAAATCAGTATAATTAAATGTTAGCTTTACTGATTATTGACTGATTTTTAAATTGAGACCTGGTAAGTAAATGTAATAATAACTGATTATATTAACGTAATAATTATTATAAAGATCACCTTCAATTAAATTGGTAACAGTTTATTACCTATAGTTAATGCATTAGATATAAAGGTTAATGTTATATTCTGGACATACTAATACAGTTAATATTAGGTTGTATAAATTAACATTAGTTAATGTATTTTAAACCAAGATAAATTAACAATAAACAATACTACATTTATAAATTGAGACATGCCATAAAGAAATCGTTGTTCATAGTTAGTTCAGGATACAAATGCATTAAGAAAAGTCAGCCAAGTGAATTTTATTGCAAAGTGTTACCATTAAGTTTTAATTCTTAAAAACGATTGGAAGATTCCTTTTAAAAATGCTAAAGTGTGTGTGTTACTGTATAAGGCCATTGGTGAATTGGCAGCCAGTAAGCAAGCACACGCACACACACACACACGTATACCCACACAGCGAGCCTGAGAGAACGAGAGCACAGGGTGAACAGACACCAGTATGGCAGGGAGGGGAGGCTCTGCTCAGGAACTCAATAATAACTTTGAGCAGTCTAGCCAGGAGGCTGGAGGCTCAGACTGCGGCTGTTCCATCCTCCAGCACTTCCCCCCTCTGCAGCCCTGGGCTCCTCCCTCTGCCCTGGCCTGTGTCTGCTCCACAGGACTAATGCATTTTGCAGACAGCCTAGAGACTTAAAGAGACATAAACCACATTTTTCCTCCCTGAATCACTGCTGTTGATGTAACCACTAACTCAGAACAGAGATCATTATTTCCAGCCGTTTATTCAAAATCTCCCGCTCTCACTCTCTTTCTTATTACTCTTTTCCTCTCTTGGAACTCGGGAGACCTCGACATGACATGGAAAAGTGAGGGAGAGACGGCCTGAAATATGTTAAGAGCCTCTCAATAAATCTCGGGCCAAATGCTCGAACCGCACCACCCTCCGAATGCGTCTTTGATGTGCAACTCACCAGCCTGGAGAAGCTCTTGTCAAGTGCAATCAGAGGTCCTGGCGTCAAATGCATTTGAAGTCATTATTATAATAATTATAAGGGGCAAATCCAATAGGCATGATCAGACAGCGCTGAAACAGAGCAGATCCAGCTGTTGGGAGTTGGGATGCACACTTCTGCCCGTAAATCAACAGAGATTACATTACTGCTGTCTGCCGGGCAGGGAATAATGATGGATCTGAATGCTAAATGCATCAGTCTGAGAGACAAAAGCAGCATGCGGTATTCATAGCAAAGTGGGAAGTGCCGTCTGTCTCCAGCAGACCCCCTTTCAGGAAACGCTGGCGCTGAAAATATGGGCAATTTAGTTTTGCATGTGCACCAACATGCTTCAGAGACTGTTAGAGATACAGTAGCCTAGAGTAAAGGGATTGTTTTCACAAAAAAATAATTCATTTACTCACCCTTGCAACATTCCAAATCTGTAGAATTTTTTTTTTTTTTAAATGTGTTTTTGGCGAATACAGAGAAAGTCCCCATTGACTTTCATTGTATGGATGGCAATTGGCAACAATTGAAAACTTCTAAATATCTTCTGGTCTGCAGAAGAAAGAAAGAGAACTATCCTTTAAAAAACCTCTCGAACCAAGGTCTCACCTGCTTGCAGTAGGCGTCTAAGGATTTGAGCAGATTTAACCGCAAATGTCTAACACAGTGTCTACCATCTGAGCTGTGAGACAGCATGGAGCCAGGCGCCCTAGTGAAGTAGAGCAGAATACCACAGCCAGGAAATAATTAAAAATTCAATGGGCTTGAGTGACATAGAAACCTTCAAGGGCGTGCCTGCCAAACACAGTTTTTACTCTTCCACGGTCAGCATTTTTCGTCCTCCATAGAGGATGCTGAAACGAGTGGGGGCCATAAAGAGACTGGAAACTCAACCACGTTGAGATACGCTAGATGGAAATGAGACAGGAAACAAAAACAAGGCCAAGAAGTTGGAAGAAGGTCATTGTGCTTCTGACTGAATTTCTTAATGAAAAAAATACAGGATCAAATTTGTCTTTACGCCCTCTCAGATTGATTCTCTGTTAACTGATATTTACAAGAGGGCATTGTTACTTGAGCTGCCGAAGGTGTTAAAGTTGGTTCAGCCTCTGTGGAAGATATAATTTCTATAGGAATCTAGACTTGATCAGACCTGAAAAGCCCAATGAGCAACGCATGCAAAATAGGATTGTAGAACGGTAGAATATCAGACAGGAATTTAGGCAGTGTGCATGAATTCAACAATCACTTTTTTCTTTCCTGACCTTTTAAATTGATTGTAGCAACATAATATACACAAATCTGAACACTATTTTGAATTGAGACCAAGAAAGAGATATTTGTATTACTTCTATCTCATTATTATTCCGTTCCGTGTCAGTGGGGCTGTTTGAAGTTTCAGAGCGAATTGATGAGGCACATGATGATGCATATCGACACAAAACTCATTCGTTGACTCACCAGGGTCCAACTTCTCGCCATCTGTGTGAATCACGTCTGCTGTCCTGCCTTGTAAAATTCCCTCCGTGGACAGACGCATGCAAAAGATGCCTGCATAAAGCCCACTTCCCACTAACTAAAGCTCCGAGGTATTTTAAAGGGGAGAAAGGCAATGAACTTCTGACCTGCAATAGAAGGCTGTGGAGGAAGCTGAGGAGCTTGGGGGCATCCAGAGTGCCTTGCCATGCCTCACCCTGCAAGGCCGTAAAAAACCCCCTAAAACTACAACTTCCAAGCCTTTTATGGCCGCCAGATGGTGGGGGAGTCTGTGTGCTCCTGGACCCCTTGTCTCTGGACTCGTCTCCAGCTCTAGTAAAACCAGCTGACCTCGGTGAACTGACATTCACTCTCTATCTAGCCATATATCTATCAGAATAGTGGTCTATACCATCTATCGATTTAAATATCTATATCTATTTGAATATCTATCTGTATGCATCTATCTCAAAAAAAAAAATTCACTGTTGTCCACATCCAGGTCAAAGAGAGTTTACAAGTACAAGATCACCATTAAAAATAAAATTTAAAAAATCAATCAATCAATCAATAATTTTCTCTGCTAGTTATCAATTCAAGAGATTAGCTGCTTCCCCAACCCCACAAAAACACAACAACTGCCATCAGCTCCACCCTTTTACCTCAGCTGCCATTGCTTTTATTTTCTCTGGTGATAGGAGGCTTGTGTTGTTGTTTATGTCCTGTAATTCAACCTGACCTCCCTACAACCCCAGCCGTGGCTTTCTGGGCCATTAGGGGTGCTGGGACTGCGGGCAATTAAAGTGATAGAGCTTAACACTCTCCTCATTAAGCTGACAGGGCTGCTGTAAAACAGAGGACTGGACCACTCCTTTTCACACCATTCAAATGACATCAAATGGCATCAGTTGGGTCTGTTTTGAAGCTATGTGTATTAGCTGAAACAACTTGAGGTGACCTCCTGTCAATCTTTAAGACAAGTCAGCTGTTTACAGCGTAAAAAATAAAATATTTTTTTAAGCATGACAACAGCAGGGCCAAATTCTTCCTGATCTAACAGGGTTTGATACAAGCATTTTACCAGTTTAATCAGCAACATCTGGCTGAAGGCGGCCAAAAGAAACTCATTATCCATGCATTCTTGAAAATCCCCTTGGGCTTTAATATGCATAAATATGATTACCAACACCATGTGCCCTCAGCCTGATCCCTAATCTTCTTTCTAAATTCTTCAACTGTTTAAGCTTAAGTCACTTTCTTATTTTTACAGGCTAGCTCTCATTTGGCGTCCTTCTCCACCATGGACAGAAAACTCCATATTCATGAGAAGCTTTAATTGAAAGAAGGGAGGGGAGCCCTAGATTTGGTTTTTGTGTCAGCCAGCAGGGACAAATGCAGCTTCAGCAAATTTTCTTCATATTCTCTGGTGGAAAAGAAGGAGAGAGAGATGAAAGGAGGAGAGGAAGAAAGAAGAGAGAGATTACAGACACTGAACTGGTGGTGCTAAAAGGAGCGGAAATCATACATAAAGGACAGTCTGAATCTTTGAATCTAAATAAAGACGCAATCCTTCCAAAAGACACCTCTTTGGCCCATTTTCAGTAAAAATCAGACAGGGAGGTTGTTTGCATTCCAGGAAACGTCTCCCACTTTCTGCATATGCAGCACTTGGTTTCCTTGCTGAATGCTGAACACTTCAGCGGCCACAGCTGTCTCAGGTTTTTGCAGTGAGGCCTTCTGCAAGCAAAACGCAGCCAAGGGTTGTCAGGGATTTCAATGAAAATATAGTGTTATAAATGACCTTCAAAAAAAAAAAAAAAAAAAAAAAATGATGGTGGGAGGCAAAAGCCTACTTCGAAATCTGCTCTGGTGGGTTTCTTTCATGAAACATTTCATTAGCGCTCCATATGTTTCCAGAGTTGCTTTTTTCTGCAGCACATACAGTGGTGTGAAAAAGTGTTGGCCCCGTCCTGATTTTAAATTTTTTTGCATGTTTGTCACACTTTAATGTTTCAGATCATCAAACAAATTTAAATATTAATCAAAGATAACACAAGTAAATACAACATGCAGTTTTTAAATGAAGGGTTTTTTTTATGAAGGGAAAACAAAATCCAAACCCACATGGCCCTGCGTGAAAAAGTGTTTGCCCCCCACCCCCTGTTAAAACATAACTGTGGTTTATCACACCTGAGTTCAGTTTCTCTAGCCACACCCAGGCCTGATTACTGCCACACCTGTTCACAATCAAAAAATCACTTAAATAGGACGTGCCTGACAAAGTGAAGTAGACCAAAAGATCCTCAAAAGCTACACATCATGTTGAGATCCAAAGAAATTCTGGAACAAATGAGAAAGAAAGTAATTGAGATCTATCAGTCTGGAAAAGGTTATAAAGCCATTTCTAAAGCTTTGGGACTCCAGTGAACCACAGTGAGAGCCATTATCCACAAATGGCGAAAACATGGAACAGTGGTGAACCTTCCCAGGAGTGGCCGGCCGACCAAAATTACCCCAAGAGCGCAGCGATGACTCATCCAAGAGGTCGCAAAAGACCCCACAACAACATCTAAAGAACTGCAGGCCTCACTTGCCTCAGTTAAGGTCAGTGTTCATGACTCCACCATAAGAAATAGACCGGGCAAAAATGGCCTGCATGGCAGAGTTCCAAGACGAAAACCGCTGCTGAGCAAAAAGAACATAAAAGCTCGTCTCAGTTTTGCCAGAAAATATCTTGATGATCCCCAAGACTTTTGGGAAAATACTCTGTGGGCTGACGAGACAAAAGTTGAACTTTTTGGAAGGTGTCCCCCCCATTACATCTGGCGTAAAAGTAACTCAGCATTTCAGAAAAAGAACATCATACCAACAGTAAAATATGGTGGTGGTAGTGTGATGGTCTGGGGCTGTTTTGCTGCTTCAGGACCTGGAAGACTTGCTGTGATAAATGGAACCATGAATTCTGCTGTCTACCAAAAAATCCTGAAGGACAATGTCCGGCCATCTGTTCGTGACCTCAAGCTGAAGCGAACTTGGGTTCTGCAGCAGGACAATGATCCAAAACACACCAGCAAATCCACCTCTGAATGGCTGAAGAAAAACAAAATGAAGACTTTGGAGTGGCCTAGTCAAAGTCCTGACCTGAATCCTATTGAGATGCTGTGGCATGACCTTAAAAAGGCGGTTCATGCTCAAACCCTCCAATGTGGCTGAATTACAACAATTCTGCCAAGATGAGTGGGCCAAAATTCCTCCACAGCGCTGTAACAGACTCATTGCAAGTTATCGCAAACGCTTGATTGCAGTTGTTGCTGCTAAGGGTGGCCCAACCAGTTATTAGGTTTAGGGGGCAAGCACTTTTTCACACAGGGCCATGTGGGTTTGGATTTAGTTTTCCCTTCATAATAAAAAACTTCATTCAAAAACTGCATGTTGTGTTTACTTGTGTTATCTTTGATTCATATTTAAATTTGTTTGATGATCTGAAACATTAAAGTGTGACAAACATGCAAAAAAATAAAACATCAGGAAGGGGGCCAACACTTTTTCACACCACTGTATGTGATTTTCAGACAGAGATTTGGGATGAAGTCAACTTACATTTCTGAATAGCCAAGAACGGCCTTGTTAACAGACATTGGTAAAACAGCACCAACATTTTTTTCATAAAAATCGAGCCCCACTAAAGTGGCCTGTAACAACCCCTCCTAGCTGTGCATGTCCCTGGCAGTTCCCCTCATAAGGTTTCACTTTCCTCATAGGATGAAAATGACCTCAGAACAGTAAAAGCAGACAATGAGTGCTCACCAGATGTGAGCGGAGAAAACCAAGAGAGGAGGGAGTACAGAAGAAAGAGAGAGTGAGAGGAAGAGAGACAGAGAGAGTGCAAAAAACATTTGTCTGAAGAATTTACTGCCAAACCCAGAGGAGTCCTTTGATTAAGGGTTCAAGTGGAGTTGCAGGAGTTTCTGGGATATCTCAGGAGCACTTATTCAGTGGTGAGGCCGGTTAAGGGAAGAAAGAGACAGCGACAGCCAGAAAGAAAGAGTTTGGTAGAAAACGCATTCCAAACCAAACTCCCTTCCAAACCAACAGCTTCCGCCTCAAACATGCAGATGCCCCCCAACCCCCCTACAGGCAAATGCCAGTGTCATTCCACACCCCTGTGCACCTGCCAGGCACACAAAGGGCCACTTCCTCCCACTGTCTCTGGCCAAGGCCCCTGATCCCATTTAATGCAGCCTGCACCACAACAAAGGGAGATAAATTAGGGAGAAGGCTTGATGATAGGGTGACTAATCCTTTTGGAAAGACTAATTCTATCAGCGGCCCAGTTGGACCAGCTAAAATGTGTGAGTTGAGCAGCACGCGTAGCCGCAGATTTGTAAGAGTGTCCGTTTCGCAGAAACGCAGTCATGGCCATTTTACTGCGGTTGTAACTCATGCTTGTAGGGTTTGACCCAGACATTCCTTTCTTATCATACCCATTTAGGTTTTTATATGTCCTGCGGTATGAACTTACATAAGACTCCAGCCAGGGATAAACTTGTTTTTGCCCATGAGAGATCGTAGACAGGCCCTGCAGAAAAAACATGGCTAAAAACGTACCCACATTCCCAATTATGCAAGCATATGGGAGTATTAAATTGATAATGTTACAAAACATTTCAAACATGCTGAGAATTCAGCCTTGTCATCGTAGGAATAAATTGCATTTTAAACTATATAAAATTAGAAAATAGTTATTTTAAATTGCAATATTATAGTATTATTAGAGTAATTCCAAACATTAATTAAAAAGATGTGTACAGAAAAAAAGCCCTTAGATTTCACACATGGCAATTGTTCATGAATCTATCACCTCCCCTATGCATGCTGAGCGAATCTTTTACAAGCTGACTTCACGTCTACCACACATCAAAGCTCTGTGTGCCAGTCCAGTCACATCGTAATCCCACATTCCTCACTTCATTCACACTCAACCTCTTCAGCTTTTGCATGCACGCCTCAGTATTGTCTCCTCCTAACCAAAGTCCAAAACAATCAAAGCCTCCTGTCGCACCGTAGCCCAGGTGAGCTGATGACTCCACAGCCGCAGACAAGCAAACCAAGAGCGCTATATGGCGAAGCCAATTAAGCCGAAGCTGCCCGAAGGAACAGTGATTACCCTGTTTACAATAAGCCACAAAGCAGCTTGGATTTTTAAAAGAGAGGCTGTAAGCTAGCAGTTAGCTTTTTGTCCTCCTTCACCACGATAGCGGGTACCCAATTTAAGACACAAGGCTGATAATAGCTGGGTCATTATGGGATCAGAGGCTGCTTATTTCAGGCTGCTCTGCTTTGGCCTGCCCGGGCTCAGGCTGCCCGTGTCTGTGGTCACTGGCACACTATAAATAAAAGCAGACACTGGGTACAGGCACGCTATCACATTGCCCTACAAGCCAGAGAGAGGAAGGAAAGACACCCCAGCCAGAAAAGTTTCAGCAGCCAGTCTTCAGTGTCACATGGTCCTTCAGAAATCATTCTAATATGCTGATTTGGTGCTTAAAAACACTTCTTATAATCAATGTTCAAAACAGTTGTGCTGCTTAATAATTTTGTGGAAACCAGAATACATTTTCAGGATTCTTGATGAAGAGAACTTAAACATCTTACTGTCATTTTTGATCAATTTAATGTATGTTCGTAGTACGTAAAATATTTGATTATTCGGTTTTATAGCTTTGGCATCTATATTTTTAATATCTAGAATATGCTGAGCTGACTGTCCCTCCCCCGTGCATGTCCCGCTCACTGCAGAGAGAGAATGAGAGAGAGACAGACAGAGAGAATGGATGGATTAGAAGGAGAGAGAAAGAAGCCAAGGCAGAGCACAACGGAGTAATTGAGGGTGACATGTCTGTAACAACACATCAGGCTGTTTGAATAAAGCTCCTTCCTAAGAGAAATGGAGAGAATAGAGAAAGAGAGAGAAGCGATGGAACAGATGCTTGGAATTAGAGTAGCCAGTGAGGGGGTGTCATCCGCAAAAAAAAGAAAGTGGCAGCAGTTTTGGTACTGGATAAATAGTCCCACACAACATCACTGTGCTGTATAGAGCGAGGAGGCAGCCGTGCTGAATGCGTTTGATATGGGCTCCTGCTCCAGGCCTCGGCGTCGCATTGCTAAAGGCTCCAATAGCAGAAATTTAGTACGTGTTTAACAGCACACCACATTTCATTGTGCTTCGCTAGCATTTAATACCTGATCTCCAGTGCCAAGCAGAAATCTGGCACACACTCAAGCCACTGGGGGAGATGGCTTACAAGAGGTCTGCTTGTTGGTGCCACTGAGAAACATAAAATAACAAGTTTCCTTCTCCCTTCTGTATCCTTTTAACTGTCTTTTTTCTTTTTATTCATCAGCTTTTGCCTTTTAACTTACCGGAAAGTAGAGTAACAAGAAAAACAGGTTAAACAGAAGAAACACAAAGAACAGAAATCTTCATATTGTAAGCATGTGTAGGCCTACTGTGCTCTGCACCATGGATACTGATATTTTTTTTTGTAAAAAAATAGAAATTACATTTGAGAAATAGTTCACCTAAAAATGAAAATTCTGTCATAATTTACTTTTCTTCATGTTGTTGCAAACTTGTGCGATTGTGGAACACAACAGGAGAACATTTTTTTCCCATAAAATGACAATAGGAGTGAAGCTTAAATTCTGAATGAATCTGAATTTAATATAAATCTGCTTGATAAATTCACAAATTACACTGATTTGGTTCTCGATGCACTGATTCAGTGAATCACAAATATAATTTGGAATGGAATCAGTTCAATTCATGATTCATGAATCAGACATACAGTTCTTGTAGTCACTGATTCAAAGATATTGAGTAATAACTTACATTTTGGCCTGTTTCTAACACAAATTTGTATGGTTTTAGAATAATAAGATTATAGCAGTCATGTGCATCTAAATGTATGGTGTTATGGCCTTTACAAATGATAACTATTAAGTTTTAGTAATAGCTGTAATTCTATATAAAAAAGGGAAGCTCACAAAACAGCTATAATGATAAGACAAAGGAGTGATCAGAATTTTTTTTTCCAGCTGATGAATGAAAAAAACATTGACAAATCAATCAGAATTCACCAGCTCGAGCATTTAAAGCAGCAGACAACAAAAGTGCAGTGCATGTTTATAATAAACATAATATTATCTTCCATTGCTGTGGATGCTAATCTCTGTACAGTTACAGTTCTTGGTGTGAACAGACCAAGTTTTTGAAGCCAACTTTCAGTATGGACTGGTTGTCACTGCATGAAAAATAATGACAAGAAGAGGGTGAGTAAATAATGAGACAATTTGTGTTTTTCAGGTAAATTATTCCTTTAAATAACAGTAGATTTACTGCATGTATTATGCAGTCAATTTGCTGAAGCATGGAAAAGGGAATATTTTTAAACAGATGATTTTGACTGACTAAACATGGTACTTGATAGCATTAGCCTTAGAAAGATGAAGTATAGAAAAGCAACTTTATATTATATATGAAAGCAGAGGAACTTTCCATTTTTGAGAACACCATCTTGCCGAGTGTTCCAGAAGCATTTCTGAAACACCATGTTGCGGTGAACCATCACATCGAGTGGAAAATGGAGGCCTTGCCAGCTGTCTGAGGGCTGGAGGAGTGAATAAGCCTTTCTGGAAAAATCTGAATGTGCCTCATAACCCAAAGCCTCAAACACAGGGAGGGCAAACGCAGGAAAACCTCCATCCTTGCACCACCCAGAGAGCAGGAGCGAGAGAGAGACACAGACTCGCACTCTTCCGAAGCCGAGAGGCATAGGGAAATCAGATCAGATCAGGTCATCCTGATTCCTGACATCACCATTTCTTCTGTTTTTTGGTTGTTGTTTTTTTGCAAGGCTGGGACAGACCTTGTATTCCTCAGTAACATAATCACTACTAGAAGGCCTGGATATGAATGTTGCAGAGACTTTTTTGTGTATGTGTTAAGAGAGAAAGTGTGTGTGTGTGTGTGTGTGTGTGAGTGAGAGAGAGAGAGAGAGAGAGGCAGAATGAGCAGTGAGTGAGCGAGCATGAGCTGGCACGCTCTCCTCAGCCCACCAGCCAGGAAGCATCAAGTTCTTATTTAGCACAGGAAGAGCAGCTTTGCTTAGCAACTACACTGACTCTCCAATCACAGAAGTTTTCTGAATAATGCTGCTTGGACGTGGAGCGAGAGCCGTCTGTGTGCTTCTGAGGAGTGAACGAGAGGCCACGGGCTGCTTACAAACACAAAATCCCTCTTTTCATAAAAGGCCCAGACAGCTCAGTAAAAAAAAAAAAAAAACTTTTTCCATTAGCCTAGAAAAGAACCAACTTTCAATGTGTGGTTTAGAAAATACACCTTGCTCATAATTTAATTAAACCACTATTTTAATTTTTTAAAAAGTACAGTTTACCTGCAAGTGAAAATTCATTATTTACTCACCCCCATGCTGTTGCAAACTCATAGGACTTTCAAGCTTAAAATGCACAGTGAAAGCATCATGAAACTAGTCCATTATGCTTACGCATTATGTTCGAAGTCTTCTAAATTCCTGTGACATGTGGAACAGACCAAAACCTGTTATGTTTACTGATAATTTTCCCTTCCAGTGGGCTATTCATGGGAACAATGCATCAGAACCAGATTGGCCTAATTTACAAAAGAACTCAGACTGGGTTTTGCCCAAAAATGTATAAGAACAACTGGATCATTGATATGATACTTCTCTCAAGAACAAGGGCAAGGGCCAATAGCAAGCTTTTTTTTGTGAATTTTGACTTACATTTGGGTATGTTTTCTACACAAACATATCAAATGACTTTAGAAGACTTGATAAATAATCCAAGAGTTGCATGGTTCACTTTTAATGTTATGTCTGTGGTGCTTTTTAATTATTATTTAGCTTGACAGCTCCATTCACTTATTATACTGTAAAGAGTGGCCAGGATTTTCAAAATTTCACCTTTTATGCTCAACAGAAGAAATTTAGTTTCATTAAGGTGAGTAAATAAATGGTAACATTTTCCATTTTTGTTCCCTTTAAGGCCTCAGAGGGAAGCAGAGATTGGACAGGAAACAATGAGGGGGGAGCAAGTTTGGGAAACAATGCAAGTGAATGGATTTGAACTCACTTCATCTACACTGCTCTAGTAGTCACATGCATTAGCTTGACCACAGCTCTGACATTAATTGCTACTATTAATAGTATAAAATGATTATAAACATTTTAATTTGCATTTTAATAACTGAAATTTGCTGTCTTTGGATCATTTTAAAACAGTTATTCGGCCGACTCAATGATATGTAACTGTTTTAAGTGTTTTTAGTTTGTTTGTGTTGTGAATATTTGTGATGAAACTGATTGTATCGCTGCCCATTTTGGCCAGGACACTCCTGTGAAAGAGATTTTTAATCTCAGAGAGTCTCTTCTGGTTAAATAAAGGTTAAAAAAAAAAAAAAATGCTTGGCTAAAATATAGATTCTTCCTCATTACCGATGCAGAGTTCCCAGCGTCAATCCATGATGTACATGGATGTGACCAAGCAATAGTGGTACATGTACACTTAATGCTATTTGAACATTAGAAGAAAAAAGAAAAGAAAAGAAATTGAGATTCATAAGCTTATCCTCATAGCTTTGGGGGCGGTCAGTGGGAGGTTTGTAGGCGAGAGCAACATGCCAGTTTGTTATATGGCACACGCACGCAGACCGAAGCTGCATCATCCCACAGACAGACCCTGAGGAAACATCTTTACCACACAGTACTCACCCTTCTCTGAGCAGTTCTAACAGAAGTCGACAGCTGTAGGAAGTAAACGCACTCAATGTATGTCTCAGAATGCCAGATTCTTTCAGCAGTGGTTTAGTTTGGCATATCTGTGTAAAATGTAATTTCAAATAATCACTGTAGGCAAGACACAATGCAGGAATACACATCTGAAATTCGACCGCATTCAGATCAGGAATACACTTTTTTAATATATTACTAATTTGTTCTGGCTGGCCAAGAAATAACTGAAATTCCAAGTAGATTAAATAAAACGGCATCCTACAGCTCATGAGGATGGATCAGGGAGGGAGTATAAAGTCGTACAAGGTTGTGCATCTAATGAGGAAGGGCGAGAGATACAAAACTAAAACTAAAGCTTAAGCCATTTCCATCAGAATGAAATTTCGTCCGAGTGGACTTCACAGAGCGTTTCGGATTAGTGGACTTGCAAGGAGCTCAATTAAGGCACAGGGTTTCTTGCACAGTGGCAGCTGTGTACTTCAGGATTTTCCATCTCCAGAGCAGATGGGTTGCCATATTAATCATGAAGCTGATGATCGCTATCGACTAAGGGGCCTGATCTGAGAAACTGATCATAAAACAACACCACCATCATTCTGCCATCTGTTACCACAGACTGGTGGCAGTGCCAGCCTGCGCAACTCTAAACCTTATCCAATGCCGTCATCAGACATCATACAGACTTACTCACAAACCAGACGCCTGATTTAGTGACATTTATTGTGAAATGCATCCCGATTAAAAATCAATATTGCTGTGGTACCAAATCAACACTAAACTGCTTTCTTGAAATACAAAAGGAGAAAAATTTGAAAAATGTGCAATTACAATCCATGGGGACCAGAGCTGTCAAGCTTAAAAAGGATGCTAAGGCACAGTAAAAGCATCATGAAAACAGTCCATTTGACTCGTACACTATATTCCAAGCTATCTGATGGGAACAGACCAAAACTTATGTTGTGTTTACTGATCATTTTTCACTTGAACATTGAGCCGGTTAGTATAATTTGAGAACCAGATCAGTCTAAATGCCAAAAGAATAATTCAGACTGGTCTTGAGAAAAAAACAATTTGTTCACAAATTTGATCTTTGCTACACATCTCATAAACGATGAGTTTTTTTGAGATTTTTAAGTGAACTACAAGTTACATTTCAGTCTGTTATTCACACAAAGGTATTAAATGACTTTGGAAGACTTAAAATATAGTGATATGATATAAACCATTTTTGGTCATTCTGGAACTTGACAGCCCCATTCATGTATTATGCTACAAAGAGTGGCCAGGAGATTCAGTGTCAGCCCATGCAACTCTAAACCTTAACTGATGCGATCATCATGCAGACTTACTTAAAACAGAGGCCTAATTTAGTGGCATTCATTGCTAATTGCATCCCGATTAAAGATCAATACTATTGTGGTACCAAATCAACACAGCACTGCAGTGGATGCATTTCATGTTGGCAGCAGACCCAGACAAAAGCCTTGAGACTCATTATCATGGAGGCATTGGTCGTGCAACGGGCACCAAAACGAAGCCAGAGACACAATGAGAGGTGACGGCTTGAGTAACAAAGCTTTCGGGAACAAAAGAGGCGGCAGGTCTTCACCCCAGCATCAGCCAGTGGAGAGCTCCAGCTGACGCCCTTTAAACAAGAGGTCACACGGCAGAGAATAGAGGGCACAACCTCTGAGAGCCCCTGACCACCCCCTCACCTCCATCCCTCCAGGGAGGGGATGAGACAGCATCTCTTGGGGACTGTTAAGCTATCAAGCCACCCTTTTAATATTCAGCCGGTCAGAGAATAGGTGTCTGAAAGTGGATTTTGACTCAGCTAAGTCAAACGCCAGGCAGCCAGTGTTTTTTGAGCATCTGATTCTGAGCAGCGGGGGTTGTTTACCGGCCACCGTTATGTGGTATGGACTACGGATGAGTGGCCTGACTGCGCTGGATGAATAAGTAGCACTTGCTGTGTTTGGGTGGGGGGGGGGCAAGCGGATGGAATTGTTGGCAGTCTGGATGCAGAGCAAGGGGCAGCGCGGCTGGTGGGACGCAGCGCGGGCCGCAACGGCGAGGTCAGCAGACAGATGGGAATGGAAATGAGTAGGACGTGCGCTCATTTTAATCTTTTCCCCACAGCTGATACAAGCATTACAAATGCAATCTCGCATGCACATGGCGACCTCCATCCCCCAGGCATGCGCATTTATTATGGTCGTGGCCATCTTGGGTCGGACACTCAGTTGATTGGTTTGGTCTCAGGTTGGGAGTCATCTGTAATTTGATAAAGTGAGGGAGCAGAACAAAGGGGAGTTTGATTCCCCCCCCCCCCATTTAAAAGCTCCGCGGCCCCTCTGCATCCAATTTCAATCCAATCCAACACTATTCTCACTGGAGTCTTACTTCATTCCTGGCAGGACAGTGCACATGCACTTGAAATATGTGGTTTAAGGGAAAGTTGAAATTCCAAATAAAACAACATGACAACCATTATCAATCCGTTCAAGATTGTTAGAAATGGAGTAAAACCACCAATTCAGTCTTGGATATAAAAGCAAAAACAGTTTCACAACTATTAAAAAGCTTCAAATAAGTAAAGTAATATAACACTAAAATAATATAATAAAGAAAATTATAGAAAACATTAAAATAATAAGTTACAATAAAATGTCTAAAAGGTTGTTTAAATTAAATTAAAAATAATTAAGTAGCATAACATATTATGAAAAAACAGTTTATTCAGTCTTGGATATAAATGCCAAATCAATTTCACAACTAAGTAGAAAAATAGTGAAATATTACACAAAATATTACGAAAAAAATATAATAATTTGTTTAAAAACATTTTTTTAATTGTAAAAATACTATTTAAATTAATATTTTTTAATTAAAAAAATATATATTTAAAGAGGATAAGACAGGGCAAATTGATGAGGACATGCTTTTATATAAATCCATAAAAATTGGTTAAAAAAATTGACACCAATTTGGTGTGATATTTTGCTGCCTATTTATTTGCAATGCATTTTTCAGTCTTTTATCAAACAACCATCTGTCCAGCTGAAGAACCAACGGCCGAACACGATTGGCCGGACAGTCTGAAAGGAGGGGGGGGGGTGGGTATTGGTTAACTGGCTTTGGAGAGAGGTCACATGTCACGGCCTTTTGACGGCACGTCAAGGCCCTGGCAGACAGGGGCGACAGATTCTTAATGAGAACTCGCCACCCTCTCCCTGCGATCTACCCCATTATGTCAGCCAGCCTAGACTGGATTTTAAATATATTCAGCTCTGAGATATTTCAGATATTAAAAAATAAAGCAAACTCTGAGTACTCTGTATTGCTGTGAAAAAGTATATTACATAAAAATCGTGGGGATTCAGAAACCTTATAACCATGGTGACCAGCCTCTCATCAAAGTAATATTTGGAAGCAGCAATTCTCTAAAAAGCAAGAGACAGCATAAAGCAAACATTCTCAGCAAGACTGAAAAGTTACAAGTTTAATTACAAAAATAAAGGTAAAATAAATAAATGTCTCAATTGAGCTGAGGTTAGGTGAAAAGCGCCAAGTGTTTTTTTTTTTTATTCAGGTCCGCCGATACACAGCTCCCCACGGACCCAACCAGCTTGCTAACTGGGACACCTCTGACAATGAACCATAGAAACCGCACAAAATTCACCCTTCTGGATACATTACGGCTACTGTTAGGACAGACCATACAGGGCTCGCAAAATTTCTAAATCCCTGGTAGCAGGTACTTTTCAGATTTTGGTAGCCCGAAAATTTATTTAACTAGCCCAAATAAAAAAAGACCATAAATGTCAATCAAAAACATTTTCAATACACAAATATCAAGGAATATCAAGGAAAGAGTTTTATTTTACTATTTACAGGGTATCTGCAGAATTTTAAAAAATCAATTTAAGGCAATTAAAGCTGCACAAGTAAAATGAACACCGTATGAGTGGGGTTGGACAATATCTATGGTAACATATTAAGCCATAAAATGACATGATTTACAATTCAGATACAGGTTTTCACAAAAACAAAAATCTTATAAAAAGGTATTTCAGCCTTTAAATCATTTTTATGAAAAGGCATAAGTCAAACATATGAATTATTATATTAATTTAAAACATAAATATTACTGTCTAAATTGTTTAGATTTTTAGATGGCACATTAACATTTTTAACATTTACTACTCTACCTGTTTGCTGCGTAAAATAAGGGGTTGATCTAAACATAAGAGAGGCTTTTTGGAAGTGCAAATTCATTCTCTTCCACGAGGTGGCGCTTTAAGAGCGGCCGCTGAAATAAAGCGGTCCGTTCTGTAAACAAAGCAGCACCAGGCTAATAAACGCTGCTTCATCAGGCATTTTATAGGCAAGATAAAATGAAAATGCCAACGACATGTTTCTGAGGACAGTCAGTTCCCGATACATTCACATGAAGACATCCGTGCAGTGTTTTGACTTTAAAACATGCAGCGCTCATATTTATTCAATGACATAATTGCCTTTTGAAGTTTAATACAGCCATATTGTGATTCTTGCCTTTCCACCCCCAACTGTAAAACCTCTTGAAATTACAATTAAGACTTTTCTTATACCATTTAACATATTTAAAACTTTTTAAGGCCTTAAAAACTCCCTGCCCTGTATTTAAGATAGCCCGTCGGGCAGGGCGGTGATACATTTTGGTAGCCCGACTGGAAAACACAATAGCCCTGGGACGTCAGGCTAGCGATTTTGCGAGCCCTGCGATTGCATCTGCTTAATGTACATGAAATGTGCTTATTGTACATTTGAAACAAATATAGGACACACATAAAAGGTCGAAACTAATCATCTAACAATAACTGCACAAAAAAAGCTGAGTTTCTTTAGCCTAACCAGACGCAAGGCACAGCAAAGTGCAAACTAGCCACTCAGTGACAAATATCAGCCAACACTTTTCCCATAGAGAAGTGATCGTTAAATATACATAACGTTGCATTTCTGAAATGTGCCATGTCTCTCACATTTCCCACAGTAATGAAACTGCATTTGCCACACCATGCATCCCAAGCCTGCCGAAGTGACACCATGGTAACATACATATATGTGTGTAGACCCATTAGCACCATCACACTCAACAGCTGCTGCGTGGAGGGAGCAGCCAACCCGAGACTCCCGTGCTTTTGTCCGCTTGCGGTCTCTCTGACCCTGGCGTGGAGCCTGATCAGACAGAGGGAGACCCAAGGGCAGCGCTGACCCTACACCAACTGCTTTTTGGAGAGTGACCTCAACCCCAACCTGCCCCCCACTCAAAACATACACACAAAACAATGTCCTACACAGCACTCTTCTCCTCCTCCTCCACTGGCTTCCCCAAGCCTCCCCATCTACCTCTGGCTCCCATAAAATACATAATTGAGGCTCCATTTGTAATATGCAGATGCCCCTGAGTGCATCCATAAATGCGTAAGGGGGGTTGGTTGGGGGCAGGACACTGGCTGGCTGCACCTTCATTTCAACACGCTCAAAGATAGCAGTAGATTATGTTATTACATATACATATATATATATATATGCACTATAGATCAATGGTTCTCAGTTGGTTTGGTATGTTCTCGAGAAGTAAGGATAGAATATAATTGCATAAGATATAATGCATAAAATTACCATATTTTTGTTGCTGATGAAGGTTGTGCATCAAATCAAACCCCAAATTAACCAGATTCCAACATGGACAGGTTGTGATGCTCAAAAACAATGGGCAAGACTATGTAAAGTAAGAGGAGAAAAAATGACAGACTAAATAAATACTGGGTGAAATGAGGAAAAGTATTTGGCTTGTGTATGCGTTTTGGACGGTGAAACTGAAGAGAAATGTGTTTTACATGAAAACAGTTTTTGCTTGATTTGGCACAATAAACAATTTTGGCACAGGCACTACGTCATATCCAATGTAAAATCTGGGTTTTGAAGCAAAGCTACATCTATAGGACAGTGTTCCGAGGTGGCACAAGGTAATAGGTGTTGTATGATTAGACAAAGAGCAAGGTCAATAGAAGTGTATGAGAATCAATAAAACAATCAAAGTAAAATACACACAACACACATGAAATGGTCACATCACACACCATTGATAATTTTTATTATAAATATTTGGGAGTGAACTATCTGGAGTAATACGGTCCAGATTTGGTTATCATAATATTTTTATGCATTTTTAAAAGTTAAGCTCACCTTGTAAGATGTCTTGTGCTTGCTCCCCAGGTCAAATTTTCCCTTTAACTCATTGAGGAGCTGCTGCAGTGTGCTGCTCTCCTCTTTCTCACTATAGTCTTGATCCAAAAGGATATAAGCCCTCCAGTTGGACGAGTCGAAGCCCCAGTGACAGGTTCTGTTCTCCAGCCTTTTATGACTGTGCACCACGAACTTGTGCGTCGGGAACATGAGCCTGCAGTCCAAGCACTGTATGCACGCCGCGTTGGGGCTCGTGTAGAGCTCTGGCACGAACAGGCCCTTGCACTTCCCGAAGCATTCGTGGTAAACTTTAAAGCTCTTCTCCGTTCTTTCCAGCTCGATGGAGCACGACAACTCTTTGTCGGCGTGCGGTGGGAACGTGCCGCCGTAGATGAGGGCATTGCAGAGGCGCTCGGCGTCGGTCTGGGTGATCAGTCCGCATGAGGGGGCCGAGAAGGGCAGGATGCCCATAACTTTGAGGATCTCCAGCTGGTCCGCCGTGCACCGGGAGCAGTAGATGTGGAGGTCGTCGCACACCGAGTTGATCTGCTGGAGGGAAAAGTCTCGCAGGACGCTGTTGAGGATCTGCGGCAGGCATAGGCGCTTCTCGCCGCCCACCACGAAGCACGAAATCGTCTCCCGCTCCAGGACCGTCTCGCACCTCTCGGTGGAGCGGTCTGACGGGATGAAGAGGGGTCCCGGCATGACCGGGGGCGTCTGCGCGGGGAGATTCACCATCACCTCGGCGCCCTTACCGTCCTTCTTGAACAGCATGTCCTGCTGCCACCGGGCCGAGAAGGCTGCCGGTCCGCCGAGGGAGCTCATGGAGCTCAAGTGAAACTGCTTGAGAGTTTGCTGAAGTCCTGGATGCGGCTGAAAGCTGGAGGGAGCCTCCATGTTTAAACCTGGGCAGTCTGATCACAACAGATTCGGTGAACGGAAAGAGTCGCTACAGTCCATGTCAGTTCGGAAAGCGTAAAACGCCGCCTTGTAATCCATTCAACTGCTTCATGTTCAAATCTTAAATCGTACCAGAAAGAACCAGAGTTCCGAGCGACGAGAAAATCCTCCCAAAAGTATAAAGTTTTGAACGAAATGTAATTTTTAATCCGGCTGTATCACAGACCCGGTGCAACTCAAGCACAAAATGTGTGCCTTGTGTAAAGCTCGTCGGCGCAGTTGCCTCCGCTTTACTATGAGAGTGTAAGAGTCTCTCTCTCTCTCTCTCTCTCTCTCTCTCTCTCTCTCTCTCTCTCTCTCAGTGTTTGTTTGTGTCTGGTTCAGTCATTGAATCCCAGCCAAGAATCTGACTGACTCCCTGGGCTGGCTGTTCCATGAAAAGTTCTCCCTCCCCCTGCAGCCTGAGCAGCTGCAAAAGCGGGAACACAGACTACACGCAGAACCATTGCAGCGGAGCAGAGGGAGGAGGAGTTTATTTACAGCGACTATAACTTTCATTAACAAACTTTAAAGGTCATTAACATTACAGCAAGAGCAGCCGTTTATGTACATTTGAATTTGAAAATATATGAATCAATGTATCCTGAAATTAATAGTTATACCTTAACTAAATCTCAGAAGGGGTTTGTTCTGACTGCCTGAATACATTAGCTATTCCGCAAGTTTATTTACCAAATAGACAAGTAAAAATGGACATACCACATGGAAAGATACTAGGCTATAACAATTTATAGTAAATACTATGTTTTTGAAGCATACTATAGTAAAGTACTTGAATTAATTTGTTGTTAGTTGTTGTAGTAATATGACAACTAGGCTACAGTAATATAAACAAATTACTTTACCCAATATTGTACTAAGTTTTCTACAACTATAAGGTATATTATAGGCAACTACAAAACAGTTTACTGTAGTAAAAACTAAAGTATACTACAGTATTTATTAATTTATCAGTTCACTATACTACAGTATGCTGTAGCATTCATTAAAAAAGTGTTGTAAATACTATATGTACAGTATAATACACTTTCCTATAGTATGGTTCAAAAACACTATAGTAGCCTATTTACTATAAATTACTATAGTATTTTTTCATGTGGGATGATTTGAAGTAGATTAGGCTAAAGTTCCCACTAAGAAAAACATTGGGACCAATGAATATAACACATTATAAATTCCCGCATACATAATAGGCTAATAATATTTTAAGCCAGGGTTTAATGTGTTACACAAATTTAAAATACAGAGAAGAGAAATGTACAAATTAAATTTTGTCTGAAACATATCGGCTGCTGTTTGGGGTTAGTAAGTGATTTAGAAAGGACACAGTAAAGGAATATATAATGTTAAAAAAATCTAATAAATGCTGTTTATTTTGATCTTTCTGTTCATCATGAAAAAAGTATAGCCTAATGGTTTCCACAAAAATATTAAGCAGCACAACTGTTTCATTATTGATAAGAAATGTTACTCAAGCAGCAAATCAGCATATTCAAATAATTTCTGAAGGATCATGTGACACTAAAGACTGGAGTAATGATGCTGAAAATGCATATTTGCCATCACAGGAGTAAATTACATTTTAAAAAATATTAAAAATAGTAATCTGTTATTTGCTTCGCTCCACACACAAGCTGACGTCTGAAATGAGAGAGAATACGTAGGTGAGAGTAGGCTGGGAAAATAGGCTACATTTTCAACTGGGAAAAGATAAATAATTGTGTTCTGTTGTTTTAAAGGTACACTACACCATAGCTTTCATCATCGACTCACCTTCATGTTGTACTTCGTACCACATCCACTCTTCTAGACTAGTCACAGAGGCAGTTGAGAAGCATCATATTGAAAGGCCTAAATGATTATTCAGTACAGTACGTCAAACAGCTGTTAAATGTTAGGCTGGATAGTGTGATCAAATTTGTCATCACTGACAGTAACTCAATGTTGTTTGTACGATTCTGAGCCACTAGGTGGCACTACAAATCAGCAGACATTATTTTTCAACTTGGGAAACCATAAAGATGAACAAAAACACAGATTTAAACAATTTTATTATGTCCCGCAAGAAATAAATAACGTACAGAGCTTTTCTGCTTTAAAATATTACCGGTATCACCTGTATCAATTCCTTTTGTCAAAAGTAGCCTAAATCTACAACAAAGCCATCCCTTCTCCAAGATTTCACACCTTAATAAAATAAACTGAATTAAAAGGCAATTAAACTGAAGGCTATTTAGCTCACATACAAAAGGACATCAACAGGACCTTGTTTAGTTTGGTTAACAAGAATGATAACAAAATTTTCTCATTGAAAATGGTCAATCTGCAGCATGATGGCTTGTTTGTCCAGTCAATCTGCAGGTAGAATAGTTAGCCCATCTATAGAATTCTCATTTGCACTTCAGTAATTAAGTGTTGAGTTGCCCAAGAAACAAAAGTCCCCCAAGGTGCATTTTGGTTTGCTATCCAGACCCTTGTTTTTATATCACTTATTAGAGTTTTATATTAATGCAAAATTTGTTCTAACATATTATAATACATTTTCCTATGAGTTTTAAGAATACTTTTAATTCCATTCTATTTCAATACATTTAAATTTTGCACCCTTAAAATGCAATGAGCAATACATAAAAAAAATACAAAGTTAATTGCAAACAGAACAGTGACACATTGTTAACAAACACACACTGAAATATTAATTACATTATTAATTGGATTAATTGGAGTGGCACTGAATAAATTAAGTAAATTAGTGAGAATTAAATCATATATATATATATATTTATTCAGAATAAAAATGGATCTGAAAAACTGGACATTCAGATTTAGAATAACATAAAAAAATGTGAGAATAACATTTTAAAAAAGTTTTTAAAAATGTTTTTTTTTTTTTTTACGAAAAAGTTATTTTCAAAAACAGTAATTAGCATTTGGCAACAAAAGTTTGATAGGATTCTTCAGCTGCAAGTTATTCTTTAATAAGAATATATTTGTTTTGTTTTTATTTTTTGCAATGTACAATGTAGTTCTTTGGAAGTAAACGGTGAAGTAAATCTCTTGGGCGCTCTCAAGTGACGTGCTGTGGCATTCATATCCTTACTCAAACAGTTTTAAATAAAAAAATACGATACACTACTGTAATCCATTCTTCAAATATAAAAGTTTGTTAAAAAAACATTCAAGTAGGCTTTAGTGTTTTGTCCAAGACTGACAGCACACATGAACGTATCCTATTTCATAATTTGGCAGATTTTGAGACATTTATAGCTCTCACTAAAACGTTCCGCTTTTGCACAGATGAGTCAACATTTTTCAAACAACCCACAGATGCAAACACTCAACAAAATCCAGTGATTGAAATCATTAGACAGCTTCTGTGGGTAGTTGAGGGGGCTTGTCCTCATACTGTGGTGGTGGGGTCAGTGGTTCGATGGTCACCACCCCACTCTGTCCAGGATTTTGGATATTCAAACGAACATCCTTCATGTGGAGCTTCTCTGACTTAATCCTGCGCACTCGGAGAGGTCTGAAGATGCGACTGGCCCTGCTGCTGCTGCGGGTGGGTGCTGCAGGTTGAGGTCCGGGGCCAGGAGCTGGCTGAGGGGCCTCTTGGCCATTACCTTCTCTAGGCTGCTGGCCTTCGTTTTCAACGGCACCAATCAGATCCTCATACGAAGGCAGCTGGTAACTCTGTCGCAAGTTGCTCTGCCGAACAGGGTACCGTCCGCTGGTGACTGCCTCCTCATAGGTAGGAACATCATAGTTGGGCGATGGTTCATCAGTTGACCTAATATTACACAGATAAATTATGACATGAGTTGCATGCAGGTAAACATAATATTTGGTCAATATGCTTCATCTAAATGGATCAGAACAAAACTAGGGATGCATGAAATATATTATCAAGATATATATTTTTTAGAGAAATTTTACAAATTTCAATTAATTTAATCAATATTGTGTTGTGAACTTATTGAACTGTATTTTATGTTTAATCATTTTCTATTTTTAACTTTTATTGTTGAGATTATTTTTTTATGATTATTTTACTTCCTTTTATGTAAAGCACTTTGAATTACCATTGTGTATGAAATGTGCTATATAAATAAACTTGCCTTGTGTGTGTGTGTGTGTGTGTGTATATATTCAGTATATATATATATATATATATATATATCTGTCTATCTATATCTACAGTGGGAAAAAAAAAAATTTGATCCCCTGCTGATTTGGTACGTTTGCCCACTGACAAAGAAATGATCAATCTATAATTTTAATGTTAGGTTTATTTGAACAGTGAGAGACAGAATAACAAAAAAATCCAGAAAAACGCATTTCAAAAAAGTTATAAATTGATTTGCATTTTAATGAGTCAAATAAGTATTTGATCTCCTATCAATCAGCAAGATTTCTGGCTCTCAGGTGTCTTTTATACAGGTAATGATCTGAGCTTGTTACCTGTATTAAAGACACCTATACACAGAAGCAATCAATCAATCAGATTTCAAACTCTCCACCATGGCCAAGACCAAAGAGCTGTCCAAGGATGTCAGGGACATGATTGTAGACCTACACAAGGCTGGAATGGGGTACAAGACCATCGCCAAGCAGCTTGGTGAGAAGGTGACAACAGTTGGTGCGATTATTCGCAAATGGAAGAAACACAAAATAACTGTCAATCTCCCTCGGTCTGGGGCTCCATGCAAGATCTCACCTCGTGGAGTTTCAATGATCATGAGAACGATGAGGAATCAGCCCAGAACTACACGGGAGGATCTTGTCAATGATCTCAAAGCAGCTGGGACCATAGTCACCAAGAAAACAATTGGTAACACACTACGCCGTGAAGGACTGAAATCCTGCAGCGCCCGCAAGGTCCCCCTGCTCAAGAAAGCACATGTACAGGCCTGTTTGAAGTTTGCCAATGAACATCTGAATGATTCAGAGGAGAACTGGGTGAAAGTTTTGTGGTCAGATGAGACCAAAATCATCAACTCAACTCGCCGTGTTTGGAGGAGGAGGAATGCTGCCTATGACCCCAAGAACATCATCCCCACCGTCAAACATGGAGGTGGAAACATTATGCTTTGGGGGTGTTTTTCTGCTAAGGGGACAGGACAACTGCACCGCAACAAAGGGACGATGGACAGAGCTATGTACCATCCGGGCCAGGGCATTGAAGCCAGCCAGGGCATTGAAAATGGGTCGTGGATGGGTATTCCAGCATGACAATGACCCAAAACACACGGCCAAGGCAACAAAGGAGTGTCTCAAGAAGAAGCACATTAAGGTCCTGGAGTGGCCTAGCCAGTCTCCAGACCTTAATCCCATAGAAAATCTGTGGAGGGAGCTGAAGGTTCGAGTTGCTAAACGTCAGCCTTGAAACCTTAATGACTTGGAGAGGATCTGCAAAGAGGAGTGGGACAAAATCCCTCCTGAGATGTGTGCAAACCTGGTGGCCAACTACAAGAAACGGCTGACCTCTGTGATTGCCAAGCAAGGGTTTTGCCACTGAGTCATGTTCTGCGAAGGGGTCAAATACTTGTTTGACTCATTAAAATGCAAATCAATTTATAACATTTTTGTTTTTCTGGATTTTTTTGTTCTTCTGTCTCTCACTGTTCAAATAAACCTACCATTAAAATTATAGACTGATCATTTCTTTGTCAGAGGGCAAATGTACAAAATCAGCAGGGGATCAAATAAAATAATTTCCCACTGCACCTGGTGAAAAATTGAGAACTGTACTTTTCTTAAAAATGTTTTTCAAAGAATCAAACCAAGGCTGCATTTATTTATTTTATTTCTATTTTAATATATGTTAAAACTGATCTGTTCCTGTGATGGCAAAGATGACTTTTCAGCAGCCATTATAACATCATAACTTTTATTATTATTATCAATGTTAAAAAACTGTTGTGCTCTGCTGCTTAATATTTCTATGAAACCTGATACATTTTTCATGATTCTTTGATGCATAGAAAGCTAAAAAAGCAAAAGCATTTATTTGAAATTCAAGTTAACAAAGAAAGTTTAATGAGTATAGAGCAGTACTCACTCCTCATCCTGATCTCTATGGACACGATCCACATAATCAGCACCTCCTACACCTGTAGTTTCCTGTTGTCTCCTTCGCTTCCTGTTCCTCACACCGAGACATATAGCAAGGAGCAACATGGCAACACCAGATCCAACCAGCACAAATGCAACAGATGATGTCTTCCTTCTATCACTGCTGTCGTTCGTGGTTGTAGCATTGTTCAACAGTGTTTCAGAAGGAACTATGCTCCACACAATCATGACAACACCGAGTGCCACCAGGCCCACCCCCAGTGCACAGAGAGCATACTGGGAGCCTAAGCTACTGGCGTCTCTGTTGGTGGGTGAACGCCTGTTTCCTGAACACAGAGGCTGCCCACTGTAGCACATAGCTGTAAAATCTCCTCTTCACTACTCACAAACACACACTTACCCCGGAAGGGTGGTCCAAATGTGGAGGATGACAGTAGCACTGTAACATAAAAGCAAAAAAAGAGACAAACGTTATAAACATCTCAATGAGGAGGAAATACTTCCTGGAAATGACTGGGAATGGGGCCTAAGTATCAGAAGAAAAAGTTTTCTGTGTTTCAGCTCACTGGAGACAGACTCCACAGCAAAAAACAATCCTTTTGGCACAATGCCACTATAGAGGTCAAATAGAAACATGTCATGGAAAGGATTACCATGTAAGGACATTATACAACTTGGTAAAACTCTTAATAAAAATTCAGTACTGTTTGTGATGTCAGACTCTTATTTACCTCGTAATTTCAATGCCATAAGTCAGTCTTCCAAAGAAAAGACAGACTTCTCTCTGGTGACGTATGTTGGACTTCTCAAATGATTTAGTCTGTACAACCCTGCTCCTTTCATCTGTACATGAGCCCTCACATATTACAATGATCACAGGTCATGAAATGCAGTTTCAGAATTTTATATTGTTTCTCGAGGTTAGTTTATAAAGTTTGTAATTTTTTTTGCACCAAAAATGATGATGATGATGCATGTTAAGAGGCACATCGAATGGGAAATCATCATGTCACAATACTCCTAATTTCAAATCTGTGCATTTTAGATGGGTCAAGAATAATTCATATTTGAAACTGGGGAGTTTTTAAACTTACAGTGTGTTTTTATCATAAGAGTAACCTGTTATATGAGTAAATATCAAGAACATTTTGATTCTCCATTTCATGACCCATTTAAACAAAATTACAATTATAAAAGTCAATCATTTTTCTTAGTCTTTTGTACTATAAAAACAATATTGAAAATTACATGATGAATATGATATAAATGGAAGTATAGCGATTTTTGCGCACTGCTGATGAAAAACCATAAAACCTGGCAGAAAATACAGTGCAACTCATTTAGCAGGATCATGAGTCAACAAGGCTTGTGCAACAAGACGTTTCCCATCATTCTGTGCATGTGGCAGTATGAAAATAATAAAACACACAGATAATGCATCAATTACACACCAGGGGTCCGTTCTTCATACATCACTAACTCAGTTAGCTGGATTTGATTGTTGCCGATTTCGCATGATCTTGGATCATTTGGTTCTTCGAAACTCATCCTGGACTTGCTGTCATAGCAACAGGTCCGTAAGCTTAAACCTGCTCAGGAGCAGGCTTATTTCATGTAAACAGGATTAGATTGCTTCTTTTTAAGCAGAATTGATACTTAAAATCTGCCCCAGCCACCGCTACTTTATTACAAGAGTACCCTACCCTTATTAGTGATGAAATAATTACTTTATAACTGTATTGGAGTCTTACACACATGCTATACAGTTAATCTGAGCTGTGCATTAATTTGAGTGGCGACAGCTATTATGGGAGGGGCTTGATGGAGCGCAGGAGATGCAGATAACTAAGAAACTTTAATTAATGCTGTCACGTAACAAAACTGCTTCAAAGATAAAATTAAATGAATTGCTAATTACAACATTGAAATAAAAATGTAAAGCCTGTACAATTACTAGAAGTCATAAATATAAATAATTGGTAATCATGTAAAACAAATACAAATAAATTAAACAGTGCACATTTATCTATTTACATCTAATTTATTTATTTATATCTATATATTTAGTTTTGTTCGCTTGGCTGTTTCCTTATAAAGGTCCAGAAATTTGTCAAGTTTTTCGTCAGGTGTCTTTTTTAATGATATGATGTCATTACGTTGCTGTCTTGCCGCCAACTAATCGCTGCATAGCTGATCGTGGTTTCGAGTATCGATACATCTGCCATTTTCGGGGAACATGAGAACGCGCAGTGATATTAGACAACTTAATCCAGATATTTTAATCAAATACGCAAATTCGTTTGAAGAACCAAATTAGCCAGAGATCAGTTATCATGATTAGAAGATCTGGCATCTTTCAAATCATTTCAGATGTATTAAGCGAGGTACGAAGAACGGACCCCTGGTCAACATTTATTGATCTTCATTTTGTTCCACAAGCACTAAAAAGCTTCTTGTTTTTGTCAGGATGTGATAAAAGAGAAACGTACATATAAAATTTCAGCCAAAAAACAAAATTATGATTTCTGAACTCCTCAGATGACAGCATCATTATTAAATACAGGGACCTTTTCAATGTGATAAAATAAGTGCATTAAAGATAATATTTACAAACACTTCTATAATCTTTCCCACATTCATACTCACTCCATAACATCAACAAAATCTTCCAACAAATGTCCTTGAAAGTAAAGGTTATGACCCATCAGGAAGACACGTTACATGCACTTAAAAAACTAAAATAAAAAAAAAACTTAAAAAGGGCCAGTGTACAGAGGTTATGCTGCTGCCGTACACTAACTGTTTCCATAACAACACACAGCATTGTTCACTTGTGAATGTGGGCACTTCACTGTGCTCAGAATGAAAATGGAGAAGGGGTGTCATTTTAGGTAAAAGCTACATTAAATTCACATTAAAACAGGGCAAACAGCCTCATCTATTAGCAAAACCAAATTTCCTGTTTTATCCTTGCAAAATGCTCACAATTTTTAGTATATTTATACAAGACATTCTCTTAAAATATTTGACTGTTACAACATGTAAATACTTCTGTAAATGTTTTTGTGAAAGTGCAATGTTAGGCGACTGTGGATATGCACGGTTATTGTTAAGGTGACATTTTGAGTGGTTTTACAAACGTTTTACTTTGTGTGTTCAGGTAGAGCACTAAAAAAAGTAATCACAATTGCAGGCTTTGTGGGATCTTTCAGGCTGACTCATCCGCCTGTGGGTGTCATTTATTTGAGGGGGGAGAGTGAATGGTCAAATGTGTTTTATAATGTTCACATTTCGATTTACAAAAAATAAATTTATAAAAGAAATAATGAATCCTGTTATCCATATTTTGAGAGGAATGGAGAGATTGGAAAAAGAGAAAGAAAGAGCAATTGTTGGTGTAGAAAGAAATTGTGTTTAGCTTGAGAAAGTCTTGCATGATTAGGGGCATTAACAAAACAGGTTTTTCACAGAACAAGACATGACAAGCACTGCAAAATGTGCACGCTAATTGTAAAAGCCTGATTTGTTTCTCAAGACTGGCAGGAGGAGTCTTGTTCAAAGGGATTTTTTAAAATCAATACAATTCATCCTCAAGAAAGAGATGCTTTGATTTTATTTTTTGCACAATTCTCATCTTAAATGAATGCAATATATTAATGACATGCAGATTTGGGTACATGACATGTCTACAAAGGAGTCCATGAGAGCAAAGAACATTAAATTCTGGTCAAAACAAAAGAAACATAAAATAGGGAAATATGACAAAAGACCAGGAAGGCCTGTCCAAATACAGAGAGCAACAATTGCCCCGTGTCCTGAAGTAAACAGACACAGAACCACAGATCAAATGCCCCATCTAAACATGCACCCCATGACCTTATCTGAACTTATTCTAACAGAATACAAAGCAGAATCGTCACACAACAACTCATTAAAATGAACTGGTTGCAATACAATTGGGTTGTAACTGTGGGTAAAACAAGGCCAGTCACACTGATATATACTCATACTCCAATCGCTAATAAATAATAATAATAATAATAGGGTTTAGGGTTAGGTGTGGGGGAGGGGTTAGGATTAGGCAATCAGATAGAGATTTCAATGAGAGGGGTAATAATTTGGCAGGGGTCGAAAATGGGCACAACACCGGCTTTACTGACGAGATGCGCATGACAATCGCATGCAATATATCGTGCAGCCCTACTGGATACCACTATTGTTACTGTGGAAGCCAAATGAACTACGAAAAATACACTAATTCCGTAAGGTTCTTACACTGTTTGGACGAGATGCCATAATAATTTATGATGATTCAGCTTTAACAATAAGTAGTAACCTTGGAAATTCGCCGGTTACCATGGTAAAGCTTTATAAGAGCAACCAGATCTTATTTCTACAGTTTTTCAGCGTCATTGTTTACAGTACAAAACATCCTGGGAAAATGAATGACCTTCATAATTTTGCTTAAAAATTTGGGTTTAAAGATTAAAAATAACTGAAAAATTAGAATTAGGCAAACTCTCGAGAATATAGTTACACACAAAAAAACATAAGATGTGAAGATTGAGGGACAATTTTACAAACAACACTACAATACCCTAAAATATAAGTGATTGATGCATGAATGTCATCTTACTGACATGAAACTAATATCACGAGGAAAGTTCGGACTGTCATTCACTATTTTTAAACTGTTTGAAACAATAGGCTGGTAAAAGAAATGTTGTAACCGTGACATCCTGAAGACTCTCTGGTGTTCTGTGAGCGAAGGCAAACATCTCAACGACGCAGAATAACGACAAACATGTCACAAAAAAACAAGGTGAAGCTAAAGTGTACGGCCTAAGCTAAGTTCCGCGGTGGTTCAACGCCCTTCGCACCTTGTGTCATGAAAGTACCTGAGACAGGTGTCGCTCCCAGCCGCAGGTGAAACGAGCGTCCTCAGGATCCTTTCATTCGTTTAAAGAAGGAAAAACGGTATGGATACTCTAACTCCAGTCCCACTCAGTCTGTTTCGACAATTTATGGGCTTAAACAGAGACAGGAACTTTGTTCAAAATCAAGTCGAGTGCTATCCCTCGTAAGAGTTAGGTACGACGCTTGGTCCTAAAGCGAGTCGAATTTGGTAGAGAAATGTAACAGCTGTTCGGGGTCCTACAAGCCGGAAAAGTACGGGTTTCCTCGGGAAATACCTAAAAGTTTTTACAATAGCAGTTTCGATTTATCAATAAATTAAGGTCTGCAGGTAAAATTCCTAAATCCTTCCAAATTTTGTTCTAAAACATACATTTCACTGTCAGTTGAAACGCTCTAAAGTTATTTTTTTCTCTCAGAATAAAATATCTATTCAAACTTAAATTGAAACTTGAAACAATGTTTTAGCTATGTAAATAACACCATTTGAAAGTTTTCAGTTGGTGAGATATTTTAATGTTTTTGAGAGAAGTCTCTGAGGCTCACTTATTTGATAAAAAATAAAATATAAACAGTAATATTGTGAAATAGGCCTTCAGTATTCTTATGATTTACTGCTTTCTAATTTAATGTAATTTATTCCTGTGATGGCAAAGCTGAATTTTCAGCAGTAATTACTCCAGTTTTCAGCGTCACATATGATTTTATCAATGGTAACAAGTTGTTTCAGTGTTGTGCTGCTTACTATTTTTGTGGAAACTTTGATACTTTTTTAGGATTCTTTGATGACTAGATTGAAATCTTCTGTAATACACATGTTTTTGTCTGTCATGCCTGATCAAGTTAATGTTAAAAAAAATAATTTCTTATTGGCTAATTCATTATAATAAAGTATTAATTTCTTAAAATCTTACTGACCCCAAACTTATGAACAGCAGTGTATAATATATAAAACAAACCTGATAAACATACACACAGCAACACTCAAATACATATATGTAGAGCTTTATTTTTCTATACAGATTATTGTGTCAATGACACATGGTATGAATCTATATACAAATGTTTCTCAAAAGTACAGTTTCACTAATGCCACAAGATACAGTGATATAAAATGATTAGTGATTGCAAAACCCACCTTAAAAATGCACCATTACTGCTATATTCTTGAGCTGTGCATCTCCTAGCGCTGGTATGCTGTGTAACTGACGACAAACTGTCTATCAATAGACAATCTGAGTCAAACCCAGCAGGAAATCAGTGATTCATAGTTGCCATTCCTAACCAGATCTTGAATAAGATCTGAAAATAATGATTGGTTGAATTTATGAAACACAGTCATTAATCGATTCATGTTATCTAATCTGTGTGGACCCAATGACAGGGGCTGTTTGCATAAAAAGCCAATGCTGTTGCACGCTGAGCTGCTAAACTTGTTTTGCTCTCCTTGGCTCTAAGTGGGATAACACAGCTGTAGAATGTGCAGTGCATGTGCTGCATTGGCTTGTAGATTGTATACTTCATTTTACCTTTTCATACACTCTTCTAGGAACACTGCTTATGACAGAAAATAATTATCTGACTCTGTAAAAGAAGATTAAAGGCTTTCCAACCAGATAATGCTTTCATTTCCTTATTGTGATTGATAGTCACTATACAATGCATTTATATACAAATATATTCCATTGAACAAATTGAACTGCATGCATGGTAAGACAGAGATGTTAAAAATCACAAACAGGGAATAAAAGAGAAAAAAGTTTTTTTTTCTTTAATTCCCCTAAAGTTTTTTTATATATATATATTATGCGGGAAAACCCATTTCAATTAAACTGGAGTAATCCTTATGAGACTAATCTATTACCCACACTACATTGCTACTAAAGTGGTGGTTTCTTTTAATTTTATATGCAAATGAGACTCTGAAAACACAAACATCTTAGCAGATGTCAACAGATTATTAAAACAAAGAAAAGACTTCACTGTGGCATTCAAAGTGTTTTCACAATAAATTCACAGCGCTATTCCTCGTTCCAGCATTTCCCGTAACTTTAAACAAGCACAGTGTTGTGATGACCTTGATGTAGGGAATGGACATCTGAACATGTGGTATTGATTTTAGCTGCATACCTACAGTTCTGACTGGAATTTTACAGGAATCAGGACAAGTTCATCTATGTATTATGTTAGTAACAAAATATTTGCTTTTTAATGCAGCATGTCTATAAAATTTTAATTAAGTGCTTAGTTGTGATTTGTTGCCAATACAAAATTCTCTAAAGTGCAAATGGTCAATTCTCAAATCTCTTTTACAAATAATTGAGCTTATTTGGTCCATTTAGAGGTTCGAGGAGGCTCATCCTTCTTAGTTCATCCAAGGCAAACACAGACCTTTGCCCTCAGACATTAGTGATCTCTATGCTTGAGTAACCGTGCATGGGACTGCCCTTGGTCCTCTGCAGGATCTTGATGCGATCTTCTCTGGGTGGTGATCCACAGCCACCTTGAAAAGTCAAGTCTCTCCCAACAGTGACCAGTGGATTGAATCTCAAAGGGCTCTGAGGAACGACAGAAAGGTTATTTATCCTTTTACAGATCATTAACAATAATAGGTGCACAGATAAAGTCCACCATTTGTCTTGATTTTGTTTTGTGTCAATAACAAGACAGCCCATACCTTGCCAACTTTTTGCCTGGGAGAAAATCCTTCGTCAGTTTTGCGGCAGTTTGAGACAGGAGAATGTGTAGGAGTCCCCTCTTTCCTGTAGTCCTGAGCCTGGTTAGTTCTGTACAGAAATAGGACTCAGTCACACTTGTTAAATCAATGCAGCTATTGTTCAGCAAAGTGATCATAACTTACTAAATAAATACAAGCATATGAAATACTGTTTTGAGTTAAAAAGTAATGATGTATATTAAATAAAAACAAATTAAAGTAAATAATAGAAGGCTGTTAATAAATATATAGTTGAAGTTATTTAAAGAGTTTAAGGCATTCTTTTTTATTGAAAAAATCAAATCATTTTTAAATGCGATAAAACTTGTAGCAACTTTAACAAATCTACATTTGCGTAAATAAAACCTACCAATAATTTTATATTTTATTATTACACAAAAATTCAACATCTTTTTTTTGCATAAAAAGGCTTTTGATGTTCAAAAGCAAATGTTCTTTGTGACTAATCGCTCATACACTGTGTCCCAAAAGCGCTTAAACATATTACAACTGTAGCAAAGATGTTCTTTAGATACAATATCTAATCGACAACACTTACAAACACCAGTGATGTGAAAGTAGCGCCAGGTGTACCGACGAAACATGCTACCTATCAAACCAAAAATACCAAAAATATGTATTTTTTGGACGAGCGGACTGATATAGTGTTGCTCTACAGCGATCGCTGGATGACGCGATTGACGAATCAGAATCTAGTATTCCGAAGTACCACGTAAATTGCTCTTTGAAAAAGGGCGGTAGAACGGCAAAGGATTTTGAAAAGTCAGTTTTAAGGATGATGACTAGTGCTCTAATAACTATCACTTGCAATTTAGATGGTTATATACTGCTGGACTATAAAATACTCCCTATGACTATACTGAAATGAAGCTTCACACACCTTGCGGGGTTGAGAAGAACTTTCATTTCCTCGTATAGATGACGATGGATCATGTGTTTATTGCTGGGGATGTCTAGAGCCTTGGCCATGGTGTCTGCACTGAAGGTCGGATCTAGAACCATCACTGCACCGTGGATGCCACTGTTCTGAAGGCTGTCAGCATACTCCTGCATAAAAAATTATTTCAACAGGTTGGACATTTTATCAGATATATTTATACAATTATACATTGTTAAAAATGGTGTAAGTATCCAAATATGTATTGGGAACACTGAAATTCAAGTTTGGGGTTGTCGTAATGGCTGTTGAAAATTCAGCTTTGCATATTATTCATTTATTTTCAATATTTTGGATCAAATAAATTCTACCTTTGTTAGCATTAGAGACCTCTTTCAAAAATATTACAAATCTTACCGACCCCGAACTTTTGAATGGTAGTGTACATTGTATGAACTTTGTATTACCTTAAGATCAATGTCCCTGATCCATTTAATGACACGGTGGCTGGTCCAGACCACTGGATCCAGATCTCGATTTTCACACTGAGCACGACGTGCCTGTATAGTCTGCAGAGAATTTATGATATTTTACAATATCACCAACAACATTTTATATTTTCAGAGTGAATGCGACAGTATACACAAAAATTCTTGCCTCTTTGTCAAAGTTGAGCATTTGCAGAAGCTGAATGGCTGACAGAATGCTGGTAACATGGAACTTGTTGGTGACGTTAAAGATGGCCTCCAGGTCTCTCCGTGTGATAGAGTTCAGTACTCTGCCATCCACCAACTGGTTGTGGAAGACCTGGGAGTACTGGGGAAGCCCGACATCACTCAGCCAGGTCTTAGACACCCAGTGATGATCCATATCAGCAGCTTTGGAAAGTCTGAGGGACACGCATGTAACACAAAATCAGTGCCAATGCAGTCTAATGTGTGCCACCTGTATACTTGTGCATACCCTTACGGAAAGAAAATATATTTTATTAAATATGAACGGTCAATATATTAAAGAATTTTCAGCATATTGGTAATTATATAGAATAATACATTGTGGTAATACATTACAATATACTGAATAATACATAAGGAATTGCCACTTTCCATATATTGGGGAATATATGTCAACATATATGGTGTTCATATAGTCACATTTATATGGGAAAATGTATTTGCAATATATGAACACAATTCAAGGTAAATATTTTTTTTATATATTTTCATATATGGAATTATATATTTGTAAATATATAAATATTGGCTACACATATAATTTAACATGTATGCAGTATAATGTCACATATATATATATGTGAACATGTATGCAAAATATATGTATCCAAATATGAGCAAATGTATTGCGTCATGTATGTGTGAATATATATATATATATATATATATATATATATATATATATATATATATATATGTGTGTGTGTGTGTGTGTGTTATGTATGTATGTATGTATGCATGTATGTGTGTGTGTGTGTGTGTGTGTGTGTGTGTGTGTGTGTGTATAATGTATTTTCACATGTAGCTACTATATTAACATTTACATGGGAACATGTAACCAAATCTGACAAATATATTTTGTAATATATATATGTATGTTACATATATAACCAAATCTGACAAATATATTTTGTAATATATATCCATATATGTATGCATATATCCCGTAATGTATGACTATACATGTGTGTGTATATACATTAATATATAGTAAATATAATATTGTAAATATCTACTAAATGTATGTGAAATTCTTTTTATATATATATATATATAAACTTGCTACATCTACTGCGTTAGGCTAACCGAGACTTGTCACAGCACACACATATTATTGCTCTTTTGTTGGTTTGATTGCTATTGTCCTCATTTAAGTCGCTTTGGATAAAAGTGTCTGCTGAATGATTATATGGACGTTAATTTGCCTGTATCTGTATAAAATTGGGGATCTTTGTAGGCATATTGGGAATGTATTTTTGAGACGTTTAAGTTTGTATGTAAACCCATGTGTTAATAAAAAGGAATGAGTGTTTCAATAAAGCTATGTAGTACTGTATTGTTTCTGTCTTATTGCTAAATATATATTTTATATGTGTCAATATATGGCTATACATGGTTCATGCATATTTTGCAGAATATTGAAAAATATAAGCACTAGAGTCCCACATATCAAAATATATTATTTCATATATCACATTATATCTTCCAATATATTCACATATATTTTTGTTTCGTAAGGGTAGGTATGCCTGCTCACCCCCGTCCATTCTCTGCTTCTCTGTAGTCCTCAATAGCTAGACGGAGCTTCCTGCAGTGCATTGGGCTGTTGATGCCCAAACCCAGCTCCAGATCCTCATCGGTCAACCCCAGCAACACCTGCAACAGGAAGCAGCTCGCTGTGACATCATCACCCACAGACGAGTAAATGTCGCAAGGTATTCCGGTTAAACGGAGTAATCAGTAACTAGCCCTGCGTCCCAATGTGCATACTATCTGCCCTAAATAGTATTGAACATTACTAATATCACATAGAATTTAGGATGGATAGTATGCACATTGGGACATAGGCTAAGTTAACGTCAGGGCTCGTTGGAAGCATCAGGGAAGTAAATATTTGTTGGACGTTAACATAAAGTACTAATTAGCAGCCACAGAACTAAAAATGTTATCTTAGAATGCCACTTAAGGAGAAGTTTATAAATGGCTTGTTAGTTGTGTTTAGACACTACAGGTGAATCACTACAGATTAATCACAGTACATTACGACAATTGTTTTGTATTATACGTTTTCTGAAATGTTGTTTAAATATGCAAATAATGCATTATCTAATTAAATTAGCACTGATTTGCATACATTTCCAGAACAGAATACTGGATAAAGCCAGCGGGATTTTGGATGTCATCATTTGGATTTTAACAATCTAAAAACCTGAAAATTATGTTAACAGGAAGAAAAAAATAATAATGGAAATATACAGACCCAAATAGAAAAGGTGTAATAAAATAAACTCTTAAATATGTATTTTACGTCTTCTGTCAAATCTCAAAATTGAGCAGTGCATGAAAAAAAGGGTTTGCATTGCTTTAAAAAGGGCTGAAATAAAAGGCACGATAAATAAGGTAAGAATAGGCAAAAAACAAAACAACAACAAAAAGCATTACCTTTCCACTCTTGACATTCTCTGAACAGGCACGGATGTACATGGGCATTGCCATGACAACCTCCAACCAGGCCTGCACAGTGACCGCCTTCCACAGAGACATGGGCTTGCTGCGTGTAAGCTCCGCCTGCTGTAGCCGCTCCAGCTGCTCCTCGCCGTCTGATAGGCTGGGATGGTTCTGGCTGGAGAGACTGTCTGAGTCTGGATTGGTCAGGAAGGGCAGGAATAGGAGGGGGGGCAAGTTTAAGGGATTTAGAGGGGTTGAGAGCAAAACAAAATTGCCTTATCCATTCTGCACAAGAAAGCTTGTTTATTGCTGTCAGGAAAAGCACCCACCTCCATATCCTCCTGTTTCAGTATTTCTGTTCATAAAATGCTTCTTAAATTAATCATTGCTTTTAAGCAAGAACCAGCGGATGTGATAATGCCTGCGGTCAACATCGACAGGCCTTATCTATCCTCATATAACCCAGACACCCACTGAAGCAAAACCACTTCCACATTTACTACCTCAGACTTTCACAACAAAACCACGTGACCTCCTCCCCCTTGCTGTGTGAAGCTAACATTGAATTTACTTACTTTTGATGATAATCTACTAACTAGAACATTTTACAGCATTGTTTTCTATCACATTCCTTTTTGTGATACAGAGTGCATTGACTACACTGTGAAAACAGGTTTTAAGTAAAAATGATTGGAGAATGTTTTACAATACTGTAATTTCTTTGTTATTATTAGTGAAATTAACTAGCAAACTATTTACTAGTAAACTATTTGGTTAAGCTTAAAATTATACAAAATAGTTTTTATTAAAGACGTTCCCTATATTATTTTATAATTTATTATATTTTACACATTCCATTACATCAGCACACCAGTCACCGGATTTTATGAAATTTGCATAATCCACTCATGTAGTTTCATGTTCATACCAGCAGGTAGCGCCCTATAAACGCTGAGCTAATGCTTTTGCAGTGATGCCATTCTTAAGGTGCTTGACTTTCAGTCGAATCTGTATGAATTAGATGTATAGCTAATTATTTAGATTATTTGGTGTCTATTATAGCCCCTCTAATGCTAAAAGTGTGCCCTGGCAGGTATAAAACAAGATTGAAGTCACCCTGAGGGTTCAGACTGAATCATTCTTCTCTTTAGGTTTCATCAGATTTTAATTAGCTAAAAAAATTACCTCTATAAAACTCATTATCTGATGGGCATCGGGGCAGGAGACACCTATTTCAAACCTTTAGAGGAAATCGGTTCTCGTCTAAGCAAAGACAGAGCCTTGACCTTGTTCGAGACATCTGAGAGCATCCGCTGGCTTTATGGAAAAATGGATTTTAATGGAGATCGCAATCTGTTTCCATTTCAAGTAATGAGAAGGAAAAATGCTCTGAATTTACTGCAGCAAAGCTCTCCAGCGTCCTTCACAAGGCTGTAAATAGAAAACCCTCATCAAGAAGGCCTACATAATGTACTTTTTATGATATATAACAATATACCCCTCAATAAATGTGTAGCATTTTTAAATAGACTCTTAAACTAAATGAAATCAACATCAGTTGGTCATGAGATGATGTTTCGGGTAGAGGTGCACATGACCGTGCTCATGTTTTGGATAAGGGTGTACATGATAGACTTGTTCCAGTTGACATATTCATATGAGTTATGAATGTAGTGAGTTTGGGGCATTCTCATCCACTGAGGTCAGACAATGTTAGGACACGTGTTAACACAGATGGCGGGTAATTACAAATGAAGAGTAGAGCGGGGTCACCCCAAACCACAGGCACGGCAACCCCTGAACAAGAGGGTTAAGAGGAAACCATTACATGACAACTCGCACACAAACACACACACACAGGGTCAAGAAGAAAGGCACATGAATGTTGGGTTATGTGTTTTTATTTTAAAATAAGTTTTATTTTAATAGTTTTTTTCTCTTTAAATCTCCAGAATGTTAAAACCTCCTCATCAAGTCTGTAAATTCAAAGATAGTCTGGTTTCATTGAAATCACCTCTTTTCTAATCTTTAAATAAAGTTCTTTAATAGACTTAATCTTATATCTGACAATCTACTTTACAAACCTTACAACATAAACTCATTAAAATGACATGAGGAATGAAGTTCAGTTTAATTTAAGAGTTGAAAAAAAAAGAAAATATTCAGTGCCACCAAGATGCAAAGGAAGGCTTGAAACGGAAAGAAATATGTGATATGTCAGCAAGACAAGAGTCATGACATCATTGGGTTTAACATTAATGGAAAAATAATGTTATGGAAGCAGGATGTGTTATGAGTTCTTCTTACAGACATTCTATTTGCACACTTGAGAAAGCAGGAAAAAAATATTCCAATGTATTTTCTTATGTACTGCAAGCTGCACTATAACCCTTTGGCACTTTACTGATGTAAGGTCAGCACCTGGTTTAATTATTGTCCAGATTTGTGTGTAAATACAGTATGTGGAAACAAACTTCCACGGTATCACTTCAAAATCTAGCATAATTCCTTACAGGTTACAAAATATGTATTTTTTTAAAATGGAAACAGTCTAATAAATAATGCTACATGTCTTTTTTTAGCAAAAAGGGGCAGTTACATTGGACCACGCAAAAATAAAATGGACAAGGCCTGTCTGAGACATACTGTGACATCAGTCCAATTATAACTGAATTACTCTGTCATCATAATTGAACCAAAACTGCCTAAAATATGATTTTATTCCAGACAATAAAGTATAGATTTAGGGAGGCTTTCAATTCACATTTGTCAAGATTAAAAAGATTCTTGGTGCAGCCTTGCAAGAAGACATAATAGGCTACATAATAAAATATTTGCTTTCAAATGATCTTTTGGCATCTGTCTGAATGTAACTCTGAGGTAAACGTACAAAATTCACCTGTTAAGGTGCGGTCACTTTTACCATCGCTTGACGCGATTTTGCGGGGAAGATCAAGTGATTTCAATAGGAATCTTTGTCAGGGGTTTTGAGGTAAAAACTGGTCACGCAAATTTAACACGTTGACCAAAAGAAAGCCGCTTTTTCCGACAGTGACTCTTTTTGCCCGCGAAATCTCGCCAATGTGACCCCACCTTTATGCAGATGTGTCTCAGTGATTAGATTACTGAGGTGAACAGCTAAGGCAAACATTTACAAAAAAAAACATGGTATCAGGATGTAGCCGAGTAGATCGTAATGTGAAACATTAAAAGTGCACTCAGTAATTTTTAGGTAAAGTTGCATTGGCGGCCCTCTAGTGGCGTGGATGCAGCATCACACACTGTTGGGCTGTTATAGAAATGTCATTTTCAGCCAGAATAGTGTGAAGTTTAGTTATAATAGGTATATAGTAGATTACCTAAATAAAATGAGCGATATTAGCCGGTCCCTGTGCGGTGACCTGCTCCATGTACAATTAAATAGATGTTATAAGGCTCACATCTCATATGGTCATGTCATGTTAACATTTTTCTCTCATCTCTTTCTTTCAAATGTTTAGAATAGGGCAAAAATGACTGAGTGGACCTTTAAATCTTTCGGATGGACCTCATGCTGTGGCATATGAAGACTGGAGCTCTGGGTTCATGGTAGTAGCAGTCATGAAAAAGAAGCATTCCACATGAAGACATCAGCAAACACAAGGTGCACAAGAGTTCCTATTTACAAATGCTCAGCAGTAATTCAAGTTTCCAGTTTATAAAAAAAGAGACATATATTACCACAAATAAAGCATAATAACAGCATAAACATATTCACACGCAAATGAGCCCATGTATATATTTATATGAATGTAAACATATGTACATATGCATACATATATAAATATATATTTAATTTACATAGATGTTTTTAAGTGTCATTATGTACATTTCAAGGAGGCAGCAGTTCTTCCTCTTTCCTGTATTTTTCATGGGGAATACATTTGAAGGCACACACAAACGCTTATGCACGCTCACACACACACACACACACGTTAACTCATACAAATCCAGGTGTACGTTCCGCATACACACATCTAAACGCTCACACAATAGCACTATCACCAGTCAGCATCCTCCTCTATATAGTAATCAGGGGTGGAAGTACCATCAAACAGGCCCGGATCCAAGGACTTGCGTTGCGATTTTCCCCGGGCAAACACTCGAGAAAGTGAGCCGAGACTCATCTTCTCCTTCTTCTTCTTACGCTTCTGGTCCTCGAGGTCCTCCATGGACTGAAGCAAGAACAAGAAAAGGCAGAAACAGAGACAGCGAAAGAGGAAGGAGAAGAGAGAATAGAAAAGTAATGGTGGACATATGGGGGCAGGTCAGTCATGTGGTTTCATTAGGAATCTCAGGAATATCTGCACTCCCTCATCAGCGCCGCTTCAGGGGTCCACACACTCCAAATTTGGTTTATTCACACGCTCTCATCCTGGATTATGAGATTTTACACTCACAATCATTTAACAACATGCTACAAACAGTCGTTCCAATCCCATGTTTGGTTTGGCAACATTTATGATACCATTGTTGTGAGATTTCATTGTTGACTTAAAATATGCTATTGAAACGTAATCTTGACAAACCCTTTTGTAGATTTTGGTGTTTCTATAGCTGCCCAAGATTGTTAACAAGATGCCACCAGTAAATTTGCTGGTCCTGGCTGATTTAAGATGGTCTTCCAGCCTGAGCAGTTGAAAAGTATACCCAAAATCCCTCTAAAACCAGTCAACAGACCACAACAACCAATCTGGAAGACCAGTTAAGATCTGCAAACCAGCATAGGTCTTTTGTTTTTCTCTTCTAAGAGCCCATATTTACTGTTATAAAATGGATAGTGTGTCCTTGATTATGATTGGTCACAACAACTGACCAATCCACTGTAAGTTGTGCCCAAAACCCTGTCCTTTAGCCATGACTACATTTATAGCATAGCAAAGCCCCTTGTGTCTCATGATGTAAGACCGTCGTATTAAAACATTTTGGTACAAAAACTATAAAAAAAATCTCAAATTAAAGGTAAAAAAATAAAAAATTAGAGCTATTTAAAATTGTTTTCACTAATTGAAATAAAGCTGAAAAAATATAAATATTGGATTGACATTTTTAACTTAAAACACATAAGCAGAAATTTTGTTCTGGCTACTAACTGAAATAAGTTTAAGTTAACTAAAATGAAAACCTAATTAAAGCTAAATAGAAAAAAAGTATATATAATAGTATATAAATTAACATATTTAATACTTAATTAATACTGGCTTCTACATGCCAAATGTGCAAAACATACTCGGTTCAGGCTTGTGGAGCACAGCTAATTCTCACAGGTACAAATTCTCTCTTGATTTATCTGCATTAACTACCATCAAGACAAAACGGGCCCCTGAAGCCATGCTAATGAGCAGCGCAGGGACTGAATATTTGAGAAGAGTTAAGGTGGAGATAAAAACAAGTTGGGAAGTTGGATTACTTGGTCGGGGGTGCCAGGCAGCTCTTACATTGCAGAGGGAGTGAGTCCTGTGGCGGGGTGAGTTGATGTCGCTCGGGGTGGATGAGCGGTCGCCGTCGGTAGCCGAGGCATCAGAGATGATGGAGGGCTGGCGGGAGTGACAGGGGCTGATCCTCAAAGCAGCTGCGGTGGCAGGAGACGGGTGTGTGAGTGGGCTAAAAGAAGACATTTGGTGTATCTGAGCATGCGGTTGTGTAGGCCTGTACCTTGCCTGTCCGCGGGGTGCGAATGGTACAGGGTCTGTTGACTCTGTCTGATTGCTGCAGTGAGGGGAAGGTCTGCTTGCATCACCCACTCCTGACTGCCGTTCACCACCGGCTCCGATGGCATCGCCAGAGAGTGACGCTTTGGCACGTCTTTAGTGAGGGTGGCCAGAGACTGCTTTGCCTGGGATACAAAAACAACACACAAACACACAGTATTGCAGGTGTAATCACAAGAACCATATAAAGTTAAGTCTAAAATTGTGAGACCACGAGTTCAAATGCTTTGATTTTTAAATTTAATAAAACATTTTTTAATTACAAATGATGACATCACAGTATAGGTTTAAAAAAAACAACTAAATTGCCTCCATGCCACGCCGAATTGAGGCAGTAATTAAAGCAAAAGGAGCCCCTACCATGTATTGAGTACATATACAGTGAATGAACATACTTTCCAGAAGGCCAACAATTCACTAAAAATGTTTTTTTTATTGGTCTTATGAAGTATTCTAATTTGTTGAGATAGTGAATTGGTGGGTTTTTGTTAAATGTGAGCCTAAATCATCACAATTAAAAGAACCAAAGACTTAAACTACTTCAGTCTGTGTGCATTGAATTTATTTAATACACAAGTTTCACAATTTGAGTTGAATTACTGAAATAAATGAACTTTTCCACGACATTCTAATTTATTGAGATGCACCTGTATATATATATATATATATATTTAAAGTACTGTTAAATATTTCCTAATATTTTAACATTAAATATTATAACAAAACCAAAACTTTGATTAATTCCAGGTTTATCTGGAAAAAGAAAGATATGTTCATTGTGAACTCAGACGTTGAATGCCCCTGTATATAAATAAAGTTGACATTTTTTAACCATCTTTCAGCATTTAGATGTTTAAGCTTATAAAACATCTAACCCCTCAGATCGCTCGGGGTGAAAAACAGTGGATTTCAAAATCTCAGTGGGAGTGAAATCATTAGTCCGCTGGAGATAGTGTGTGTGTGTGTGTACTGGTGGGGCACAACAAATTACGCAGACGAAGTGAGTAATGATGCTATTACTGCACTGTTGACAGCCATGTGCCTCTTCATGGGGATTTTTGTGTGACTGCATGAGTCCATATGGCTGTTTACACATCATTTTACACAAAATGTAAAATTGCACAATACAGTTGGGGTTCCGTGATCCATCTATGGATCTTAACTGATGAATTTAGAGTCTGCTATATCTTCAGTCTGAGCTACTGAGACGTAATTTGAGAGCCTCGAATGATAAGAGATGCAAACCGCCAATAGAGAATGAGTTAAGACTAGAAAAGAGGTGTAAGTGTTTATGGCATTGTGGGAAGTGGAAGTGTACGTCTGTGAGAGAGACGGATGAAGAGAGATGCTATCTCACCATAGTGAGCTCTGCCTCCAGCTCTTTGATTCTGTTCTCCTTCATGTCTATCTGGGAGCGCAAGACGCTGGCTTGTTCTGTGGCCTCTTTGGTCTGACGGCGCAAGTCCCATTTCTCTCTCTCCAGCATGTCCTTCTCTTTAGCCAGAGCCTTTACCGCATCCTCACTCTCCTGCAGGGACAGCACACAGTCAGCTTCGGTCCGTTATACATGTGTAACATTCATACACGCTCAAGAAACTGACGATCCATTTGTATGTGGATCTGTCAACATATTGTTGAATTAATGTTTACCTATATCTTGCACATACAACTAAATGCATTATGCTAAAGAATTTTTTTTTAAAATAAAAAATCATTTCACTGATAAAAGCAACAAACATAAATAATACAAGCAAAGATATATTATAAATATTATATTTGAAATAAAACAAATGTATACAATTTTATTTAACCATTTACATAAAGAAAATACTACTTTTTGTGTCTGTGGGTGCTAAGACAATATAAAAACACAAGAGAATTTGATCAAATACTTGGGCCTCCTCAATCAAGATAAAATCATTGCTTTTTCATTACTTTTAATTAAGAGTGACACTCCTGACAAAAGATCATATCAGCCAGTGCTAAATTAATTGTTCTTTGTAAATCTACAATGATCTGGTGTAACCCTGAACAAAAAGAAAAAGATTAAATAATAATTATAGCACGGTAGGTTTAATTTTGGATTGACAGATTTCAATTTTAAAAGATTATGTCAGAAGATGCACAAAGTGTATAATGAACTGAAGTGTCAGTGAATTTGATGCACAGGTAATGCACCTCACCTTTCTGTGCTGGTCATAGTTTCTGATGAAGTCTCGGAGCTGCTCTTCTCGGCTCTCCAGTGTGGTGTACAGCTGCTGCATCTGGTTCACCAGGTCAGCCTTTTCTGCCTTCAATCGCTTCCGATCACCCTTCATAGCTACACACAAACATGCACAATCATATTCATAAATGCAGTAAAAAATATTCTCTTTTAGCACATCTTACAAGTATCTGAGTATTTCCTAGATCATAACATTTATATTTCATCATTTTTGCAGTGTGGCTGCAACACAAATACAGGCTTTGTGTCCTTGAATGACACGCGTCTGCGGTTTGTCCTCTGACCCCTATCTCTCAGATAAGAGCTGTAGAAATACACAATTATGGATTACCCTGTGTGTATGTGTGTGTGTGTACACAAAAATAGTCTTACTTAAAAATAGGCATTCTTTATTGTTGGATTTAAGTCTTTTGTTTTATTATTATCAGTAGCATAAAATAAAAACTAAAAAAAAAAATAGTGCAGTGCACTGCTCGAAACAGCCTCCAGGGGGCACCATGCTCCACTATAAACATCCCACACGGAAAAAAGACATTTGTGTTATTTGTTATAAAATAATTAACGTAAACACAAAGGCATTCAGTTTCAAGGGTTTAATTTTAGAGGAAGAGTGAGGCGTAACACCTCATATCAATTCAATATCTTTTATTAACATTTAATTTAATAGTGTTTAGGTCTGTTCTCTTGCAGCATGTACAAAGTAAATAATTTATTTTACTTGAGGCAACTTTCTCTTTCCCCCTCAAACTGAAGAAGGCTTCTCATTCCACAGTCAAACCCGTTTTTCCACTATCATTCGAGAGCGTTGACATTCATGAGCACACATGCACCCTGCCACCCATCACTTCTCCCTCTCTAACCCATCTTCTCTTTACTCCACAAGGGCCAAAATAAGCCAAATCCGGTTTAGTTTGCTGAAAACTGTGTTTGACGCAGTCTGTCGTGTGTGGAATATTTTTTATAGACTGGCAGGTTGCTTCCAACTCTTGTTTAGGTACTACAGGTGTTACATTACACACTAAATGACTAAGTGTCAAGTAACACAGTTGATCTAGTGTAAAGTGTGTCAAAACTGAGTCCAGGGTGTTCAGTGTACAGGAGATCTCTTTTAGAAGTGTTAGATAATATTTTGATGTGATTCCTTTTAGATATTTAGGTCAACACTGTGATATCTGAGACATGTACAGACTAAAATATGATGTCATGGTTTGCTGTAGATATTGACAAATGCTGTTCTGTTAATGTAACTAGCCCCGAGACATAAAATAATTAACCGTTTGACTGGCTGAAGTTATCTGCTAAAGTTATCTATTTAAAAACATTGAACACTTAATAAAAGAATGTCAATAAAAACAACACTTACATTTTAAGACAGCACCAACACTTTTCAGGTGAAACATTTTACAAAAGGAGATTAAATGGAGAGCAAATGTAGATTGTTCTCCTGAGAAGAATGCAGGTTATCTAGATTACTAGGATGTCTAGGGTGTCATCTCGTGTGATTCAGAACAGCTCAACAATGTCTTAAACTGTGCTTAGTATTGCCATGATACCAAAAGTCTGGGATGATTTTAATATGAACATTATCATAAACATTTCCATTGATTAAATTATTGAGTGTTATCTATGCTAGCTGCATTCTTTGTATAATTCTTTATTCTTACTGTATTTCAACAATCCTTCAGAAATCATTCTAATACATTGAATAAGAAGAGAATTAAATATAAATATTGTCTTTTGATCATCTTAATGCATCCCTGCTGAATAAAAAATAAACATAGTGCTCCAAACTTTTGAGCGCATATAAATTGATCATCATTTTACAGCTAAAACAAAATAGTTGCCATGACACTTTTATACGTCAGCAGCACTTGAGTTTACTGCTGTCATAAACCACTTTTCAAAAACCCTCCCTTCACCCTTCACTCTGAAAGCACCTCCAGCTCACACTGCAGGAACACACTGATAAGACACACTTCTGAACGAATGACGTTATATATCAAAACCCAACTCTTTCTTAAAGTGCTTATACAACAGACTGTTTATACAAGTCTCTCAAATACACTAAAAGAGCATTACACACCAGATAAACAGATAGCAGATAAGATAAGCGACACACACACACACACACACACACACACATTAAAGTATCTGGTGACAGGTAGAAAAAGGCATCTATTACGTTCTCAACTGAAATACATGCCTCACACATAAAGGTCTCTTTTGATGGCATTTCTTTCATCTTTAAACTGTTTTCCACCCTCTTTACAAATAACATCAGTAACAGCTTTATACTATGCTTTATACAGAAATATAAAAACATACTATGTAATTTTAAAATCATACATTTCATTATTGTTGTTAGTTTATTAATAGTAATATGTGTGATTATTATAAGATTTCATAAATACTTATTACATTTTCTATTCATTTTCTAGAGCTGGACGATTAATTGAAAAGTAACTGAAATTCAGAATCACTAACCGACATAATTTTTCGGCATAATATATATTTTTTCCAATCCTGTTAATACTTTCCCCAGGGTTGCCAGGTCCGCGAAAGAAAACAAGCCCAATTGCTATTCAAAATTACCAACAATACCCAATCACGTCCGCCCCCCCCCCTCAATTATTTTAAAATCACAAAGATAAGAAATGCACACTTTCATTAGAAAAAATATCCCACTTTTAATAGTTTAGCATATTTACAGTACAAACCTTGTCAGAGAACTATGAGCGCAAATAAATACATAAATAGAATAATCGTTCAATAATTTTAAATCAAGGTAATAGGTCCAGTTATTTTGATTTTAGGTCAGATCGTCCAGCCCTATTTTCTTTCTTTCGTTCTTGTAAACTAGTCAACCTCATTTATCGACTAGTTAGACATAGTTGGATGCCCACCGTGACCCATCTCTATTACTGAAACAATGATTTTGAGTAAACTCGGGCAGTATTGATGTGTCTAGGGAGAGTGAAGCGCTTGAACAGCACACAGCGGGGATTTCTCTGGTAATCCTGCAATATTGGCTTTGTGATTGGGGTTCAGACCTTGTAAGGCCTCCTTGGCACGTTCCAGCTCCTGCTCCTTCTCCCCCAGCTGCACCTTGAGCTCGGCGGCGGAGAGCGTGTCGGCTGAGCAGCCGCCGTGCGAGTCCTCCAGGTCTTTACTCAACATGTCCTTCATCTGCCTGAGGAGGTGCACCTCCTCCTGCAACTGAGCCACCTCCTCCCTCAGCAACACTGCAGGAGAAATCCAGAGAGATGGAGATAAAGAAATCACTTAGTAACAAGTAGCTCTCAGCAAGTCTTCTGTTTTGATGCTACATATTATTTTTTCCATGTGGCCAGCAGGCTAAGAGGGAACAGCATAATTATGACAAACAACGAGTGGCTGTTAAGATACTTCATTTTTTTATTTCTCACTCTTAAACAATGCTATCTTTCAACCCTTTTTAATCACAGAGAAGCAGATCACATAATAAAAAAGCAACATTCAGATCTGGAGGGGGTGAGAGACAATTTCTATGCCATTTTCAAGGCTCTTTCATAGAGTCATGGGAGCTAGAGAACAGACACATTAGGAATGAGAGTGAAACCACAGCAACAAGAGCAGGGCACAGGCCCACTTAAAGCAAAACAGCAGTAATTGGCAATATATCAACAAACACGAAAGGAAAACTGTTAAGGCATTGAGAGACGGGAGGCTGAGAGGACAAAATGTTCCAGAGCCTTTTTTAATGAGCGGAAGTGTGTTGCCTATATTGCTTTGAATGACAAAAAAAAAAAACAGCCCATATCTCAACCCTGCACAGAGAGTGCCTATAAACCAGAGCAAAGCTGATTGAAGGACTTTCAAAAGCTCATGTGGCGACTTTCTGTTGTCAACATTTCATTTCAAGTCTTGTCCCTCTAATGTGGCGGAAATTCACAGAACATCATCAAGTCGCGAAAGTAAGCCGAATTAGCAGAGCTGCCAGTCAGGTGAGCTCTGCCTCTGCTGATATATGCTCAGTAAGTGAATAAATTAAACCGAGGCCTTCGCTCAATGTACTCTGCATTACCAGGCAACAGCTGCGACATCAATCATTTTCAAGGGAAACAAGGGAGCTTATCAAGTAATAGAATTCAATTAACTGTAAACTATAATGCACCCACGCTGCAGCCTGGACAATGAAGGCCTGGCTGGGATAAAATAAATCTACAGCACTTATCAAGAGCAATCAATACAATTAATGAGGTATTTTGCTTGGAGTGCAACACGGTAATGTAAAATTCATCCCACCAGGCATGTCATGGTTTTGTATGGGGTCTTTTTCATTCTGCTTTTGAGTGGCAGTTGCAGTCCTGGTGCATAAGACACAACAAAAAAAACACTTCTGAACAAAGTAGCAGTTAATAATATTTATATTTAAAGGGTTACTGTAGTTCACCCAAAAAATAACATTCTGTCATTCATTACTCACCCTCATGTTGTTCCAAAACCGTAAGACCTTTTTCATCTTCGGAACACAAGATATTTCTGATGAAAATCAAAAGTTTTCCTGCATAGACAACAATGCAACTACCACATTCAAGGCCCAGAAAGGTAGTAAGGACATCGTTAAAATAGTCCATGTGACATCAGTGGTTCAACCTTAATTTTGTGAAGACAGAATAATAATTTTTGTGCACAAAGACAACAAAAATAAGTTTATTAATCAAATTCTTCTCTTCCAGGTCAGTCTCCACTGCCATTCATGAGAGTACCATGACGCAAAGAGTGTGCATTTGTGGCTGACACAGAACAGCGTATGCAGTTTGCGTCCAGCGGGGATTCTCCAAAATGGCGCTACACTGACACAGAGGAGATGAATTGTTGAATAAAGTTTTTTTTTTCTTTGCGTACAAAAAGCATTCTCGTAGCTTCATAACGTTACGGTTGAACCACTGATGGCAGATGGAGTATTCTGAATGTTTTTTTTATACTTTTCTGGACTTTGACAGTGTTAATTGTTTGGCAGTCAATGGGACAGTCACAAGCCTCCCGGTTTTCATCTAAAATATCTTAAATTGTGTTCCGAAGATGAACGAAGATTTTAAGGGTTTGGAACGACATGGGGGTAAGTGATTAATGACAAAATGTTCATTTTGGGGTGGAGTAACCCTTTAATAAAAATTATTAATAAATAATAAAAAAACAATACAATTAATTAAAAAACAAGTCATTAATAAAAAACATGTTATTTCCAAAATTAATCACACCAAATAATGTGTAAAATAAACATTCAATATTTTAATATTTAAAATATTTAACGTGTGCATATTTTTTTAACAGAGTAGTTTATTAATCAAAGATGTTGTATTATTGCAGGGTGCATGTGCAGCTGACTCTGTGTGAGTGCAGGAACCACTGGTACCTCACTTCCACTTTAATGTGACATGAGAACACTCGATGAAAGCACTTCCAGATAGAACTGACAATTAAATCACTTAAACCACTAGTGTTGCAATTCGATAGCAGATGTTTGGAAGCGATCCCACTCATAACGTGCGAGACAGAGAGGGGACCGGCCGCGGGAAGAGATAGCACCAGGTGCTCGAGGCATTTCTTCAGCAAGCCGTTGACAAGGTGAGCGTCTGCAGCACCGCTGATAAGACAGAGACAGGGACAACCCATTGGTCAGTGCCCACTACCAGGGAGAGGCAAGCAACTGGGTTTCAACATGGCACAGGAAGCTCCTTTTCCTGGTAAGTGTCATCTTTCATGCTGTCGCGTTGGAGACCAAAGCCACTTATTCATTTGTTTAACTCAGTGGAGACTTATTTGGGGCAGTGGGTCCAGCTGTTGTCCTGCTTTGAGCCACAGCACAAACACAGAGCTTTGGCTTACTATCAGTATTTGTATGAGAAGTATGTAGCTTCTGCGCTCTAACAGCAGTTCTGCTGGTCTGTGCCAAACTCTTGGGCTGAGAATGCAAAGAGTATGAATCATAAAATTACACGTGTATGAATCATAAAAATTATAAAAATCCTTCATGTTAAACCAAACATTTTGCAGCAAACACACACCAGTGTCAATCTCTGAAAACTCAAAGATAATGGGATAAAAAAGTTTCTCTCAACAACAAATAACATACTATCCATTGATTGAATCAACAGTGATCTCTGAGATGCTGAAATATACAAACAATTCCGTTCAGTTTTATTTATTCTTAGTGTTCCCAAGATACAAACAAATCAGCAGACCACAACACTTCTTGAGGATATAAAAGAGGTTCAGAAAGAAGTCAAAGGTTGCGTCAGAGACAAATGTCAGAATAAAAACTAATCAATGTTTACTACTATGATCTGGGAAACTGCACATTTTGACAAGGAATGTCCATTTGCAATAGGAAATACAGGCACATTACAACCAAAACAAACAATACAACTCAATAAACTTCAGTAAACTTGTGTGAGAAAACCAAAACACTGATTTGAGTTAAATTATTTTATAGTACCAATGTATTATCTAAATGTCCACTACTCATTTTTATTTTTGATAACCAAAACTAAACTATTAGAAATTGTCTTTGGTTACTGAAATATAAAAAATAAATATGAGATGAAAAACTAAAAAAACAAATTAAAATGATAAATTATAATAAAATTAACTGAAATAAGTACATTTAAATACTAGAATTACCAAAATGAGAAAAAAGTTACATAGGTCCTTAGAGGTATTTTTCACTATGATAACTAAGATGCAAAATAGCGTTTTTATGAAATAAAAAAGGAAGCGAGTCCATGGTGTGATACAAGACATAAAAGTAGCAGTGGTTTTAGTTACAGCTTTCCTGTAGCTCAAATGGTAGAGCATGGCGCTAGCAACGCCAAGATCATGGGTTCGATTCCCAGGGAAAGCAAGAGCTGATAAAATGTAAAACTGTAACTTGAATGCAATGTAAGTCGCTTTGGATAAAAGCGTCTGCTAAATGTACTCAGATGAACGGACTGATGCACAGCATTGACATGAATGATAAAGAATATTAGGAAACATCTGACTGCTGAATTGATCAATCAGAATTAAGTATTTCAGAGAGTATTTATGTTATTTTTTTTTTTTTTTTTTTTTTTTTTTTTTTTTTTTTTTTTTGGCCTGTCAGTAGCACAGATAACACATGACAGTACATATGCATGGCTATACTATCATCATTCACAGCCTTTTTTTTTTTTTCTTTTTTTTTAATTAAATATATTTATTTATTTATTTTTTTTATTTTTTTTTTTAATATTAATTAATTAATTAAATTTTATATACCCTTTTACTTAACCACACTGTGACAGACAAGACCAGGGGACAGAGAAAACAAGAGAGAGAAAGAAGAAAGACGATAGGAAAAAAACAAAAAAAAAAACAAAAAAAAAGGTTGTGGGGAAAGTCAACAAAGAAGGGGAAGAGAGAGAGAGAAAAAAGGAGAATGGGGGATAGAGAGAGAGAGGGAGAAAAAACAAAAACAAAAAAACAGACAATTTGCTTCAATACCTGCTGACAAAAAGAGAAAACAACCGAAGACACAACATCAAAGAGACTGCAGCAACAACCAACATCTGTATAAATCACAATAAATTCTAAATGTTAAATGTTATTGAGCAGCACACATAACTAATATTACAAAATAAGTTTTGAAGCAACAGCAGATCAAGACAATGTGTGTCTGTGAGCACCTGTTTTTACACCAATGTGAATGCTTGAGTGTACACCTGTGTGTGTGAGCGCGCTTGTGTTCATAAGGTTCCTCCATGTAAATGTTTAATAGTGTGTGTGGGGAACAACAGCCCCATCCCGCAAGGCATGAAGCAGGCACGGAACAGACCCGGGCCCCAAACATCCGGAGGCCCCCCAGGGCACGAGACCCCCAGGAGAACCACCGCAGGGACAACCGCGGCCTCCACCCAAAAAAAGGGCAGAGGAGAGCCCGAAGGCGGGACCTCCGACAGCCACAGTGTAGGCGCCCCAGGGTGCCGTGGCGGCAAGCCCGCAGGCTCCACCGGCAGCCGACCACACCAGGGCGGACCAGGCCCTGGGCCCGGAGACCCAAAGGCCCCCCACCCCACAAACGGGGCCCAGCAAGGCCAGTAGGGCCAGGCCCCGCCAATCGACCGCCGAGAGCGGGCCGGCGCTCGCCCGAGCATCCTGCCCCGGCGCGAGAAATCACCAACGCACCGGCGGCATCCTCCACCGGCAGGGCATGGTGGTGGGGTGGGGGTCGACTAAGATGATAAGTGAGGCGGAGTCTAAGGCCCGACCTGACACATAGACGTAGACGACAAGCACACATATACACAAGCATATGTTCCCACCCTCATGCACGCAAACAAATATTCACACCTTCGCCCCACATGTAGACACACAAAAATGGACACAGTACCCACACTCACACTCCCCATATGCACTCTATACTCCTAGATCCAGGCACCACCACCCCCAGAGGGGTAGCCAGCGCCCGATCCCGGAGCTGAACCCCCTTCGCTCCGGCGTGGGGACAGGAAGACCACCCCGGTCCCCGCAGCAGCAGAGAAAATCAACAGCCCAGACCCCGACCGGGCGGCCAGCTCATCCTCACAGCCCCCGGCCCCAGACAGAGAACAGAGAACAGGGGTGTGAAAAAAAAAAAAAAAAAAAAAAAAAAAAAAAAAAAAAAAAAAAACGACCCCATGCTTCACCCCACCCGCTCAAATGTAGTGTTGGTGTGTGTTGTTCTAAGGTGCTTTAAAACAGGGGTGCTTTAAAACAGGGGAGGGGCACCCTCCACAAGCTTGTGTCAGCTCGTCCCCTCCCTAGAGCCCTCAATGTCTATGTGCAACTTAAAATTGAGAAGTGGGCACTGGCACCAGAGGGAAGGCTGAATGAACAGACCGCCCTCCGGATGCCATTCAGTGTGCCCACCCCAAGGCCCTATATGTATGTGTCATGTGACAGTAAGTAATGAGAATGTCTAAGCTGTAATGTGTAATTGAGATGCAGGCGGCCACGAGGAGACAGAGGAGTACCACCTCCCCCGCATCCCAGCGACTCACCCGCACCTCAAAACCCTACCTATGTGTTGGTGTGATGGAGCGGGAGAAGTGAAGCCTTAGGGATGGGGAGGAAAACATCAGAGGGGGCAAAATACCCCCCCCTCTGGAGCCAGCTCCCCCGCTGACCCCCATAGGCACCCCCGTTACCCCAAATCTGCCCAGGGCGGGGGGCCCAGGCCCATCCAGACCAGGGCCCATGGCAGCCCGGGGCGGCCCACCAGACCCCACAGCAGAGGAAAAACTACCCCACCCCATCATCCAGTCACTTCCCAAACTACATAAGACAATAAGACACCCAGGTAAAGCCCGTATACCCCGCCTCTATTGGACCCCCCCCCCGCGGAGGCACCGATGCATCGAAGACCCCCACACCAGAGCCGGGCCCAAGCGCATGCACCAACCCATGCTCCCGGCGGCACACCAACCAGGACCCAAGCCCCCCAGGCCCAGCCGTGGCCCCAAGCCGGAGGCAGAGCGTCCCCAGATCCCCAAACCCCCCCCGGACCAACCCCGGAACAGTGCGGCCGCCAGGCCGGCAACCTACGTCCGCCGGCACAGGCATCCCCAGCAGCGCCGCATGCCGCCGCCAGAGAAACAGCATCTAAGAGTCACCAATACCCCATCCAGGCCAAGGCCGCAGCCCCAGCGCCAAACCCCCCAAGAAACCCATCCCCAGGGAACCCCCAGATGCCCCAGGCCCATATTGCCACCCCACGCCAACAACAAAAACCACAGCCGGACAGAATCGGGACCCCCACCCACACTAGGTGATGGAGCTGATCAAAGGAGCCCAGAGAGATTGATCTAATGTGTCAGCAGAAGCTGTTTCAAGGCTAATATAATCCCACAAATAATCTCTATATTGGTTGATATTAAGATTATTTTTATTTTTCCAGTTCATGAGGACAGTCTTCTTAGCAATGCATAGGGCAGTGAAAGCCATGTGGATTGTGTTATCTTCTGTAGTGACACCATCTAGGTCGCCCAACAAGCAGACTAAAGGAGAGGCTGGAATAGAGCATTTAAGACACTTTGATAAGTCTTCACAAATCCTGTACCAGTACCTCTGAACAGGTGGACAGAACCATAGAGCGTGGATGTAATTGTCAGGTGTATTGCCTTTACAGTGTGAGCAGTTGTTAGAAGCTGTAAAACCCATCCTGAACATCCGATGACCTGTGTAGTGCACTCTATGCAGAATTTTGTATTGTATTAATTGTAATCCAGGATTTCTAATCAGTTCAAAGGTTTTTAAACATATCTGAGACCAGAAATTATGGTCCCAGCTTACTGATAGATCTGCTTCCCATTTTGCAATAGGAAGTGATACTGATTCATCTATATTGGAAAGTGCCCTGTATATTTTAGACATTAATTTGGGGGTTTTGAGATTAAGAAAATCTGACACACTTGGTGGTATTTGTAAATTGATATGATTAGACTTAAATTTCCTTTTTACAATAGATTTAATTTGTTGATATTCTAAAAATCTGTTCTTATTAATCCCATATTGTTTAATTAATTTGTCAAAGGGAATAAAGTCTGTCCCTTTGAATATATGTTCCAGGTATTTAATACCTTTACAACTCCAATCTGTGAAGTTTATCATATTGTTGTTTAGCAATATGTCAGGATTGTTCCAGATAGGGGTACGTTTGCATGGGATTAGTGAAGACTCCGTCATTTTTAGAAACTCCCACCATGCTGTCAGAGAAGAGCTGATACTGATGCTTTTAAAGCATACGTGTCGTTTACTGATCGAGCTAATGAATGGCAGATCCGAAATCTCTATATTATTGCATAATGCCTGTTCTACATCTAGCCAAGGCTCATCTAAGAGGGTGTGTTTTAACCACCCTGAAATGTGTTGAAGCCTATTGGCTAAGAAATAGTGGTAAAAGTTAGGTAGATCTAGTCCTCCTTTATCCTTGGTCTTTTGCAGCGTTTTTAAGCTAATACGCGGGGGTTTACCTTTCCAAAGGAATTTAGAGATAGAGGAGTCCAAAGATCTAAACCAGTCAGGTGGTGGTTTACTCGGGATCATTGCAAATAAATAATTAATTCTTGGCAAAACCATCATTTTTATTGAGGTGACTCTTCCCATGAGTGATATGGGTAGAGACCTCCATCTGGTTAGATCATCTTCTACCTTCTTTAAAAGTGGGATGTGGTTTAATTTAATCAAATCTGTCAGCTTAGGAGAAACATTAATACCTAAATATTTAATATTTCCAGATTGCAATGGAGTGGAAGAATTCTGGAAGGAACAATTAATTGGAAGAACTGTTGATTTTAACCAGTTTATTGAATAATCTGAGACTCTTGAGAAAGAGTTTATTAATGTAATTACCTCAGAGAGAGTGGTTTGTGAATGTTGAAGAAAAAGTAACACATCATCTGCGTAAAGACTAACTTTATGTTCTACATTCTTGCATTTAATGCCTTTAATCACTGTTGCCTGTCTAATTGCTGCTGCTAGTGGTTCAATAAAAATTGCAAACAGTGAGGGGGAGAGGGGGCATCCCTGCCTGGTGCCCCTCTTAAGACAGAAGCTAGAGGACGTTTGGGCATTTGTCCTGACACATGCTGTTGGAGAGTTATATAATATTTTTAACCAGTTTATGAAAGAGTTTCCAAAACCAAATTTGTGTAAAGTTGCAAATAGAAAATTCCAGTTAACCCTATCAAAAGCTTTTTCTGCATCTAGAGACAATATTGTAATTTGAAGGTTTCTATTGCATGAATAGTCTATCAAGTTAAGTAACCTACGAGTATTTGTTGAGGAGTGCCTGCCTTTTATGAAACCAGTTTGGTCGTAATGAATTATGAGAGGGGTTATCTTCTCTATTCTTTTTGAGATAGCTTTGCAGATTATTTTAGTGTCCACATTAATAAGGGATATTGGACGATAGCTAGTAGGCAATACAGGGTCTTTGCCTGGTTTTAGTAAGAGACTAATGTTGGCAGAATTCATATTTGGTGGAAGTCTGCCATTTTCTTTGGTTTCCTGCAACATTCTGTAGAATGTTGGTGCCAGAATAGCCCAGAATTCTTTATAGAATTCTGCTGGAAAGCCATCTGGACCTGGAGCCTTTTTATTGGGCATACTGTTCAAAGCTTCCTGAAGTTCATCTGATGTCAGTGGAGAATCCAATGCCATCGCTTGATTGTCTGTTAATTTCGGAAGAGTTATATTGTCAAGAAATTGGTCAACTTCGTCTTTAGATGGGTTTATCTGTGGAGAATATAAAGATTCGTAAAAATCTCTGAAAGTGTTGTTTATTCTTTCAGGGTCATATACTGTATCCCCAGTTAAATCTTTAACAGCACATATCGTTGTTTTTTCTTTATTTATTTTTAACTGGTTCGCTAAGAATTGACCTGATTTGTTACCATATTCAAATTCTTGCCAGCGAAGTCTTTGTGCTAAGAATTTAGTTTTTTTATTAATAATTTCATTTAATTCTAGCTTTGCTTTACATATTTTTTTCAGCATTTCCTGTTCCTGGGAGGATACGTAGGATTCTTCTAAAGTTTTTATGGTTTCTTCTAATTCCTGAATACATTTATTTTCTCTTTTCTTTTTATGCGATGAGAATGAGATTATTCTACCTCTCATCACAGCTTTGCCTGCTTCCCAGAGAACAGATGCTGATGTTCCAGGCAGGTCATTATAGTCTAAATATAAAGCCCACTCTTCTTTAAAATATTTAATAAAATCGTCGTCTTTAAGCAATGATGTATTGAATCTCCAGTTATTACTTGGTGGAGTGGTCTTCTTATTTACTAGAGTTAAAGAAACAGCAGCATGATCGCTGACAGCTATAGTGTGTATCTCTGTGTCTGAAATGTCACTCAGCAGTGAGCTGCTGACTAGGAAATAATCCAGACGAGAGTAAGAGTGATGGACATGTGAGAAGAAAGTAAATTCCCTACTGTTGGTGTGGAGAGAACGCCATGCATCGCAAAGTCCATAGTCGCTCATGTACTGTTTAACTATATTTGTGGATTCCCAATTGCGCTGAGTTCCAGCTGTACTTAGCCTGTCCATTTCTTTATTTAGTCCAAAGTTGAGGTCTCCCCCAATTATAAGTGCACAATCTAGTTGTTCAGAAAGTGCGGTAAAAAAACCATGAAAGAAAGAGGGATCATCAACATTTGGACCATATATACTAACAATACATAACTTTTTGTCAAATATAGATAATTTAATGATTAGAAATCTACCTTCTGGATCTATAACCGTGTTGAGTACTGTGAAATTAACATTTTTATGTATTAAAATTGCTACCCCCCTTTGCCTAGAGTTATAGCAGGCTGAGAACACATTAGGAAACTCAGTTGTTTTAAGTTGATCTGTAGCTGTGGCAGGTCTATGAGTCTCTTGTAATAATACAACGTCTGCTTGTAGTTTTTTAAGCTGGCTAAATATTTTTAACTTTTTTTCCTTGGAGCCAGCTCCATTCACATTCCATGTGACAAACCTTAATGCACCCATAGATGTGTGTGTGTAGCTAATGCTGCTGGCTGCGTGTGATGCTCAAATGAATAAGATATGAGCGGGCGTGTACGCGCTTGTATGCGAGTATGTCCTTCATGTCTGTGTGCGCTGTAAGGTCTGAGTGGTTGCGTTAATGCTGAGTGTATATGTACATGGTCGTGCCAAGCAGATGTGTAATATAGTGTGTTTTGTTTATATGTGTAGTAAAGCAGGTGATCGGTGCCGTGAAAGGAGTTGGAAGTAAGAAAGACATACAAAGAAGCAAGCATAGAGGGATGAAAGTAAAAACTTGACAGAAACGAAAACATTGCAAAATCATTTAAACGCTGCGGAGACTGACTGTACGTGTTTGTTATGATATCGTATTAAATTATCGAAATGACATAAATATTTAGCGGTAAATGGAAGAACAAGCGAGGAAAGAGAGAAAAAGAAAAGATAAATATAACGGATTCTTATCTGGAGTGGTGTTAATATAACCACGGAGTGGTACGGAGGTTGCGGTAGAGCTGCCCGTCCACGTAGAGCCGGTCCACGGCGATGACAGCTCGGGAGCCCTTTGGATGAGACTGCGTCGGATTGGGAACAGAAGTTTGCGTCGCTCCAGGATTTCTTTGGGGAACTGGTCGTTTACGCCGAAGTCTGTTCCTTTCAGCTCCCTGCCGTGACTCTTCACCTGCTCTTTCTGCTTGAAGTATCCGAATTTGGCCACAATTGGACGCGGCCTCGGGGCTCCAGGTTTCTTCGCTCCCATCCGATGGACTCTTTCGAAGCAGATGTTTTCCACGGTGTCTTCCGGAAGCTTCAGGTACGTCTTGATAAAGTTTTTAACCGTAGCTTCTGGGTCCTCTTCGGCAGATTCCGGGATGCCTGAAAACACCAGGTTATCTCTCATGCTACGGGCCTGGAGATCGATGACAGTCTCTTTTATTTTTTTATTTTCTTCACTTAGATGGGTCATATTTTCAGTTAGAGACTTGACCGAGTCCCGTAGAGATGCGTTTTCAGCAGCGAGTGTTTCCACCTGCTGCTGGCTGAATTCCAGTGATTCCCTCAGGGATTTAAATTCACGGTGCAGGATCTCGACCAGGGACAACCTCGCGTCGAAGCTGGACAACCGCTTGTCGATTGACTCCAGGATGTCGGTAAAGCTTTTACCCGTCGGCGATGTTGTTTCAGGCGAGTCTGCTGGGCGACTTCTTTTGGAAGACGGCGTCTCGCTTTTGGCTGGAGAACCTGCATTTTGGTTTTTCTTCATGACTATAACGTCGAAGCACCAGTCGATGTATTCCTGAAGAGTTTCTAAATTTTCCTCGCTGTCCTCGTTGTTCATTCAGTTTTTCCGCCAAGTCTCCAGCGTCTGACGTCACCTACAGCATTTCCGGTCTCAGCTGGTCCAGTATTTATGTTATAAAATAAATTAATAACCATTTCAAGTATTATCGGGCATCCAAATGCCAGCCTTTAGTCAGAACCAAGTTGAAATACGAGTTCAGTGTCTATTTGAAGAGGCTGATGAATCTGCACTCACAGGGTTGTGAGAAATCTCATCAGAACTTCATGAAAGCAGAAAGTGTCTTTGGGTCTTTTTATGCTCTAAGAACTGAGGCTGATATACACAAAAGCAATCAGGCCCCTAATTCCCCAAAATGCACTGTTCAATCGATTCGCACTGGCGTCATGTCTCCTTCTCACTTATCATCTCAAGAGCCAAACTAACCGTGCACTTCTTTGCTTTGCAGCCTCAGTGTGAAGATAAATTGAAGAAAAACTCAAAAAGTAGTTATGGATGAGTCAGTAGACAGCACAATAAAACTCAATTTTTCAGCTGTAAAACTACTAAAATTTTTATCAAGTCTGCTATTCAAACTAGAATCAAGTAGGTTGATGTGAAGCACCAAATACTTGTTTAACTTTAATTCCATCACACTCATAAAAAGGAACATGATTTAATTTAATAGGCTAGTAAAATCTCAATCACATTGACGCTGCTGTCTGGTGCCACATAAAACGATGACAATAACCAGCTATATAAACTTTGCAGCGGCAGCAATATTTTCTACTGCATAGATTGTCTTTATCTGACAGTTTTTGGCCGGCGGTTCTGCAGTTTTGTGATAAAGCATTTTGTAAAGGGCTGAACTCCAGAATGCATGTTTCAACGGATCTGTAGACAAGTTCTGATGTATAACCACCTCTATGAAACTCCCAAACAACCTGTAAATGTAACTGGGTCCTTAGGCAACTCTAAAAAATGTCCTTAAAAGGAGTTCATAGAAAATAGAGCCTAGCAGAAGAGGAAAAACTATGCATTATTTGTAGCCCATAAATCAATCATTGAGTTGGTTCTCTAAAAACAAAGTGCATCTTTAAATGAAGTTCTGGGGTCCTGATGGCCCTAAAAAACTTCTAACCCAGATTAGACCACATAAGGACAACGATGGAGAGGTTTCTCCAGGCTCTGGCACACTTTCCAAATCTCAAGGGACAGCTGGATTCATGGAATGATCCAGATATTAAAGGGCCATTTATAACACAATGCATTTTGCATGCAAAAAGCCTACTGAATAAAAAAGATCCACAGTTTGTATCAAAAACAAAGGTTTTACTAATTAAACAATGTACTACAGAAACATTTAATACCATGGATTAAACATGAATCAACTAAGGATTTGCTGTGACTGTAAATCCAAATAATCTATTATTAAAAATGTAAAGCATTTCCTTTAGACGGGGCACAGTGTCTGTGGCATTTTCCCACAATGCCTTCCCAAACTAGCTTTGATACTGGCTCCGATATAACTGTCTAAGAGCTCTAAACCCTGAGGTTACATTTTGGGAGTTTTTTGGGGAGAGTCCATGACCATGAAGCAGCAGGGGATTTCACTGTGAACCACAGTGGTTTTAATCATTGATTAACATGAGCGAGCAGCATGCTGTGGAGAGTTCAAAAAACCTCTCGCGCCGAGCCTGTGTGAGTCAGAGAAGGTGAACCGATAAAACACAAAAGAGAATATCATTAAAGTGGATTATTCTGATTCCACACTATTCAATCTCGTTCTTAAGGCTCTCTTTGATTTCGGCTTTTCCTTTGAGATATTATGATCAATGCAAAGGAATGTTTCATCACATACGTTCTTTTTCACCACTTATTTTTATTTTTTTACATTTTATCCTTAGGAGCACAAGTTCACAGCAAAAACAGGAGCCGTGTGGTACGCATCCTACACATGTATGAGAAGCAGTCCTCAGGGAGGTTTGAGTTACAGTGAGTGTAAATCTTTTTGAGGATATTACATGATTTAAAACCAATGGGAAATCTGGCTTCAGATGTTACAGGTCTTTAAGGTCTTTATTCTTCGTAGTTAAAAAAATCTAATTTTCTAAAAGGAATATTCTGGGTTCAGTGCAGGTTTAGCTCAATTGACAGCACTTGTGGCATAATGTTGATTACCACAATAGTTAATCCCATTTGTCCATCATTTATTAAACAAATATATATATATATATAAAAAAGGATTATAGTGATGCACTTATAGTGAAAGCGAATGGAGCCTATCTGAAAATGATAAATACTATCTGATTTAATAGTATAGCTCTAAAACAACATGCATGTGATTTTAGTCTAAAAACTAAAACTGCTGACAATTTGGAGCAAAGTTATATCCAATTTTACAATTTTGTTGCCATGACAACATAACCTAAAATCCTAAAATGACTGTAAAAATAATTTAAACGGCTTTAGAGCTCAAATAAGCTCAAATTTTAAGAGAAGAATAAATGGAAGTTCTTAAAATATAGAATTATAGGCTTCACATTTTTGGACCCAAAAATTGGCCCCATTTACTTTCATTATAAAGTACTGTTATGTAACTTTGCTTTTTACCTTTTCTACAGAAAATGGGACAGGTTAAATTTTTTTTTTTTTTTAATTAGCATTATGCCACAAAAAATAAAAAAACTGTCGACTGAATTTATTTTATACTGAACCGGGAATATTTCTTCAATCAGGATCCTGTTTAGTTTTCTAGTAAAATATCAAAATATCCTTAAAACAAGATGGCAGCAAAATTGTAGAAGACAATAAGTCTTGTTTTCAGAATAATTAGGCTTATTTTCTTACTTCACGCATGAACCACACTCAGATTTATGCTCACTGAGAAATTAATAAGATAAAGAAGCACAATATAAAACTCTCTGAAGTCTTCTTATCTTAGCAATTTTGTTTTTCAAGTAAATGTATCTTTGAATTAAATGTTTAAATACTAAAAAACATGAACATGGTGCAAAGAGTTGATCTATAGAGACACACTACCGTGCTATACGCAAAGATTAATGGTCTTCATGGCAAAGTGTGCAATAGATCGCACATGCTATAAGCAGGGCAGCTATTGGCACGTATACGTCCCTGCAGACCGATAACTGGCTTCCTAGTGAGCCGTTCGACTCGGATGATTATGGATATAATTCACAGGCAAAGAAAGTGATTTTGTGGGCTGCAGCAGGAGACCTCAGAGGTTGGTGCCTTGATGATAAGGGCCACTATTCATCTGATGGATCATGCTGCTAATGCCTCTTAGGCTGAGAACCAAATTACAGAAGCACAAATCACGGCTCTCGTTTGTGGCTTGAGAGGAGAGCAGAGGTCGAGAGAGGCAGAGAGTGATACTCTTATCCCGCTTTGATAGCAGTGAATCCAGCCACGCAGCCTCTCTGACCTCCCGTCAATCACAGAGCTGCTCTGCATGTAAAAACACTAAATGCATTTGAAAGGTTAATTAAAATAACATGTTACATCATGCTAAGAAACAGCTGTGTTGAAAAGACCAGCTTTTGTTGTATTTTGGATGTTGGTGTCCCCGCTGGGCTTATTAGCTAGCTTAGAGTTAACATGAAAATTTTACATTTTATTTTGGAATACTGCAGTATTTATTATTAATGAATTATCCATGCACATCATAATTTTTTTTAAAGTTCATTTGCCCTCTTAAATAATCTTTAATCAAAATAACTTTCCCACCGTATGACTGTGATATCGTCGTATGATATCAAAATTGTGCAATCTCATACAAATATTTATTCTTTTATATATATTTTTATATTTTCCTAATCTTATACTTTTTAGAAGTTGATACTTTTAGAAATCCTTTTCATTATTTTAAACAAACAGAAACATACATCAGTCAAAACATTATAAATATGAATAAAAATAATTTACACAGGATGCATTTATCATAAATTACTGAGTTTTCATTTGCAGGTTACATAATTTCTTAAGCAAATGCCAGCAAATTAATTATCTTCACTTGTGATTTTTACAAATATTTAATTAATTTATTAATATCAATCTAAATTAATACAAACAAAACAAATAAAATATTAGTTTTGTTTGTAATTAAGTAATAATTACATATGTTTGAACTAACATTTATTTATGCTTATACAGTAAGTATACCATGTTACTACAGAGCTTAAAACATAGTATTTTAAGTTACATTACATAATGGATATTATTTGCGTTGTTGTAGTCTAATGACTATCAAGTTATAAAAAAGCAAAAATAAAACAGAAATAACAATAACCAGTTCTTTATTATAGTTATCAGACACCTAAGGATAAAAATCATCTGTATCTATCCGTAGTTAACCAGCTTCTCCCAAACGACCATGCTGACTAACTAGTTTCACCATCTACCTTTTTCTGCACCAGCACTAACCCTCACCATTTACAACTAAAACACAAATGTTCTTGAAAACTTTACTCTTAAAACACACTCTTTCTGTTGTTTCACAGGATCTCACCTGTTTCTCAGCACTAGTTCTCACTTTTGTTCTTTCAGAGCAAATTCTAAAACTTTGCTTTATGGCCCTTGTGTTTCTGTCTCCTTAGTTCTCCTCATTTGTAAGTTGTTTTGAATAATAGCATCTGCTAAATTAATAAATGTAAATGGAATTGTAAACAGTGAGACACGCCATAACTGCAAAACACTGTCTCTGAAGAGAAGCCTGTCAGAAGCGCTAAATATTAGCTTGATTTTGGATTTGGATTGGATTGTTCCTTGGAACAACTGCCAAAAATGCTAAATGAGCCATTACTAATACATCAAGTGAAATGCATAATTCTAAAACAGATTTATTAATCCGGATGAAATATTTGCATACTCCACATAAAACCCCAGCCTGACCCAAATATGCTGCCCCATATAGGCGAAGAAAATCAACATCAGCATTTCTTTTAAGACCTACACAAGAGCTTATATCAAAAATAGCACCCACGTCAAATGACATTTCCAAATCAGAGCTGTGATAGAAGTATTATTAAAAGGTACAGTAGGAGGTGTGGGCTGCTGTACTACGATAAAGCTACTTGAGCCAGCACCAAAATACATGCATGAAAACGCATTACAAGTCTCAAGCTATGCAGAGAGATTGTGGGCGACACTTTTGTTGAGAAAATGTGGCTTGTGTGAAGCACACTTTTGAGATGATGAGACGATGTGTTGCATGGCATCTGCGCAGAATCATATTAAATTTTGCTTGCATGATGGCAAAAAGTGAGAAAACCTGTGAGTGTGTGTGTGTGTGTGTTTCTAGTCCTCTGTGTAGGGATATCTGAGGGCAACAGCTGTGCTGAATTAATTGCTCTGCGTTTAAATTGCAAGCAAGTTCAGCCTGCCCATGCCAACTGGAGATAGTGGTAATTGATTCACACTTTCATTAAGGACAGATTAGGCCAAGCCAGCGGATGGGCAGCAGAAGTGCCTGGCCAAAACACGCACACACATAGACACTCACCATAATCTATCAGCTTTGGAACTTATTAATACTACTACTACTAACATTTAAGTCTTTTATAACCATATTTATATGGTTTCTTGAGTACCAAATCAGTATATTAGAATGATTTCTGTAGGATCATGTTACATTGATGACTGGAGTAATGATGCTGAAAATTCAGCTTTGCCATAGATTAAATTTAACATGTAATATAATTAAATTGTAATTATATTTAATATTTAATTTTTTTTACTGCATTTTTGACCAAATAAATGCAGCATTGGTGAGCATAAGAGACTTTTTAAAAATATAAATATTATTCCAAATATATACAAATACATTGTGTTATCATTTTTTATGCGAAATAAGAGAATATCATGTCCCTATAAGTATAAACTCATAATAATAATAATATTAAAAGAAACACACACACAAAATAAACCAATTACTAATGATCTGTATTGTAGTGCTATAGTTTTTGATAATAAATAATTAAAATTAGGAGGAAACAAATTTTCCTTTACCTTTTGCAATACAAAATAGCATTTGAGAAAATTTAAAAATAAAAAAATAAATAATTTTTGGGTTGGCTGCAAATAAACTGCTTGTTCTGAACTTTCCGATAATTTATATTTACATGTGCCTGCACACATTTACATGCTAATGACGCCTAATTCATGTTTGGAAACTTGGCCCGCCAGCGACGGTGAAGTAATAAGGGCTTGAATTCAAATATTCAAAACTGTTACTTCGTTGTTTTTGTTCACCTCCTACTCAAGCATATGCTTCCCTCTGATACTGGAATAAAAGCACTTTGTTCTGTCATTTAGCTTGACAGCAGCAAATCCTGTTGGACAGTTGTCTCCGACTGCACAATTTTTTTTCCAGGATGTATCATTTGCTCTGTTACGTAACGCAAACACTGAAGTGAAGTGTCTCACTTCAAAATCCCTCTGGACTTGGCTGGGGTGACGGAATGCAACATATTGTAGTATCTGTCAGCGTGGGTGCTCCAGACAGGGTTTTGGCAACATGAAACTTGTCCGTGAGCTGTAGTGTGAACTTGTAGTTTGTACTTTGGGGTGGGAGAGAAGGGCAGAGCTTGACAGAACCATCTGGAAGAGGGGCTCGGAGGGTCAAACTCATTATCTTCATCTATTTGGAGCGTAACCACTGGCACCAAGTAGATCAGTGAGCCGCAGAGGTTATGCCAAGCCCTGTTGGCGCCGGTGGCACAATATTCTCAAAATACCATTAGACTATGAGCGCACACACAGGCACTAGCAGGTGCACCTGTATGTCTGTTTGTAAATAATGAAATAAAAAGACACACAGATGCACTTCTGGGTGAAATGTAAAGTGCAGATAAACATAAATTATAATATCTAAAACGTAAATAGAAAGAAACCATATAATAAAAATAAAATAAAATTATGCATTGTGATGGACTTTTTATTTGGCCATTAGATTAAAAAAAGACTTTATACTTAACAGTAGTAATAAGACATAAGTCTCTAATTTCAACTTAAAAATGTCATTAGAGTTCATGGAGCTGATTCATTTCTGTGAATCTGTTCAATCTTACTATTTAAATAATCGTTTATTTGCATCATCATCATGCAAAAAATATCAAAATGATTTATGAAATACACACTACCGTTCAAAAGTTTCAAAAGTCTAAGATTTTTGAAAGAAATGAAAGACTTATTGAGCAAGTATGCATAAATGGATCAAAACTGACAGTAAAGACATTTATAGTGTTAAAATAATTCTATTTTAAATAAATGCTGTTCTTTTGAACTTGATCAAAGAATCCTGGGAAAAAAATCAAGGTTTCCACAAAAATATCAAGCAGCACAAATGTTAGCATTGATAATACTAAGACAATCAGCATATCAGAATGATTTCTAAAAGATCATGTGACACTGAAGCCTGGAGTAATAATGCTGAAAATTCAGCTTTGTCGTCACAGGAATAAATTACATTTTAAAACATTAAAATAGAAAACTTTTACTATAGTCCCTTTTTTACTGTATTTATGATTAAATATTTGCATCCGTGTTGAGCATGAGACACTTTCAACCCCCAGCATTTGAACGCTAGTGTATAGGTAAACACTGCTATTTATAACTGTAAAGTTAGTTATGTAAATAAATGCAATATAAATATCACCTCTTAAGGCCCTACATAACACACAAATACATAAATATAATGAATATCATCAGGCATTCTTTGCTATGTTGTCCAGTCCTATAGTTACAAAAACCATACACCAGCAACAATAATTGTGAATACCAGCACGTTAGAAACCGTTCTTAACAACAGACCAGCAGCAATGTCCTTGTCTATTGTTAACTGATCTCAAAGAGCAACGGTGGCAGTGTCCTGAGGTAAGGTTATGGAAGAACACAATACCAACATTCAATCATTCACTCAGTCAAAAACAATCCTACCCAACCCTAAAAACTTTCAAAGGCACAAGCTGCACTGTCATACCACCGAGATCAAACGCTTAAATTCCAGTGAATCAAACGAGCGTTTCAGGAAGTGTGTTCACAATAAACCAAGCATTCAAGAGTACACAGCTGAGCGGCTTCAGATGAAACCTGACTTCATGAATCACCTATATAATTATCTTCAAGGGAGTGAATTCACAGTATGTGCAGTGTAACGTTAAGCAAACTACTGTACGCGTGATTCACATTCCTCCTGTTTTGCCGATGGCAACTATAAAGTGCTTAAATATGATCCATAATTCCTGCTCGGTCTGTTGTTAGACTTTGAATAAAGAGTGTAAAGATCAGTCTCACAGTGTTGATTTAGCCGGGTGTGGAGAAAACGCAGGGATTATTACTAGCCACTACAGACGAACAAACGGGGGCTGATTCAGGATCAGCTTTAATTGTTTCGTGAGTAAACCAATGAGAGAGGATTGTAAAGATTCTAAAATGTCACCACAGACCGAACCAAGGGATTAACAACAAGCTTGGGAAATGCCCATGAAATGTTTCCACTTTTACAATAAAAGTTAAATACACCGTTTAGAAAAATAGAAAATTAAACATGTTTTTCTTTTCATTTCACCGCTCATACATCCATTTCCCTCGATCGCTCATACATTTTCATACATTCAAAGCAGATTATTGGTCAGATTAAGGAATGCTCAAATATCCCTCACATAAACAGACAGCATGATGCCTCTGTATGACCACCATCTCATATGATCTCACAAACAACATATGTGCCACTAACATGATTACAGCTGATTACTGGGTAAGAGCTACACGTCACGCATGGTAAATCATAGTATTACTCAAGATTACATGAAATTAAAGCCAAGTACATGCCTTGTATGTGTTTGACTCATCAAATAGTCTAAAAGTTGGTCATCCATCAAAGTACTAAAGGGCAGTATGGAATATAGGTCAGCGTTTCCCAACCTTTTTAGAATTATTTGCCTCATCAGCAAGTCAATAACACAAAATCAAAATCAAAGTCCAACACACAAAACTTGAAATGTTATCTTTTTCATTTTATATTATGGCCTACTGGATTTCTTCAAAAAGGAAGTGAATATTTTATACAAAATGTTTAATAAAGCAAAGCACCTCTTGTTTGGGAATCACTGATACAGGTCACCTAACACCTGCCGGTACACGTGAAGAGCCTCTGTGCATCGTCATACAATCAGATTTACATGCCTCGTCAGCTGTTATATGATTCAGGGGTGCGTTATGCCTGTGTTACACACACAAACACTCACCTGGTCTGCCCTCCTCTTTTTCAGATCTCATGCCCCCCACAGTGCCGGCTCCGGCGTGCTCCACTGTCAGCGCTGGTGCTTCTTCTCATAGCAAGAAAATTCAACTAAACCTCCCACACACTCACACACAGGTACACGGTTCACTCCTACCACTGCCCGCGCGCTCCTCCCTGACAGGTTACTAGGGAGGTGTTCCCGAGTGAGTATTAACAAGTTTGAGCCGGCTTCCTCTCTGAGCCCATATACCTGTTCTGGGAGTTTCTTTTGGGCGTTTTCTAAAGTTCCCCACCCCCTCTACACCCTTCCTACCTGTTCTTGCTCTCTGTTGCACAAACACACACACACACACACACACACACTCCTCCTGGCCTAAAAAGTGCAGAGAGTTCAAAAGGAAAATGGCACTGCTTTTCCCAGCCGTGTTTGAACAGGCACATTCATAAAACGGGGGAGGAGACAAGCAGCTTTTCTGATCAGGTGAGAGGGCAGGTGCGTCTCTCTTCAGAGGCACCGCAGCTCCATCTATAGGTGGAAACAAGACACAGACTGACTGTTCTCTTAATGTTAAAGGAACAGTTTGCCCAAAAATGAAAATTCTGTCATCATTCTCAAACTCATATTAATTGTATTCTCTGTCATTTAATGAATGTCAATGGGGACTAAGGCTGTCAAGCATAAAAAGATTTATAAGAACCATGAAAGTAGTCCTTACCACTCATATAGTATACAAGTAGTTTTATTTATTTTTTTGTCATTTTTGGTGTTATTCACTTATTTATAATTAGCTAAATATTACAATTAAAAGTACAACATAAGTAAAAACTATCAAATAAAATAATATGGTATACTTCCGTGATCCATTTATGGTATTTTTTTTAAATCATTTTCATTGTCATACAAAATTAGCTAAAATGTATCTATTATCAAACCCATTAATTCATAAAACGGAGAAAAAGAAAATATAGAATATAAAATAACATGTATAAAGAAATATAGAATACTTTAGTAAAAATGATCTAAATATAAATCCCTTTGTCATTTTCTGAGCTTTTCACTTCATTTGTATAGAAATTGAACATCCATGATATTCTGCAAAAGTTGAACATATTTTACTCAACATTTATTCAAAATTAGCTAAAATTGACAATTAACAAACCTAGTAATATATTGAACTGATACTGTAGGCCTATATGAACTACAAAATAAAAAAATTGATTATATGTGTATGTATGTATAAATGCATATATTTATGTATATACTGTATGTATGTATGTGTGTGTATATATACTGTATATATATATGTGTGTGTGTGTGTATACTGTGTGTGTGTGTATATACTGTACTGTATTAATTTGTGTGTGTATATATATATATATATATATATATATATATATATATATTTATATTATATATTTTTTTTTTCCATTTTTGGAGCTATTCACTTTTCATTCACTTTACCTTGTATTTAAGAAAGAAACAAACTAATTTGGAATGACATGAGAGAGAATAAATGATGACTGAACTGTCATTTTTGACTGAACTATCTTTTTAAGGCATGTCAATCACTGTGACCCTTATAAACCCCACAAACTTGCTCTTTCTTGGACTAAAAGTATATCCACTTTTGTCCACCATCTTTCTCCCTCCACATCCCATAATTCTTTGCAGCAGGGATCTGTGGGACGTATTGTCAGATAAAGGGCTGGATGAGTGTCCTCTTTCTCATGGAACTAATGGAGCCACCGGCAGATAGGGGCCCACTCTCTGTCACAGGGCACCGGCTTCAACCTACAGCGAGTGGCAGTCTCAAACACAGCCAGGCAGAAAGACTCAAGGGCTCTCAGGGTCTTAACACTGACTCATCTCTCCTTTTATCACTCCCTCTTAAAGACCAGGATGCTGGTGCTGAGTTCAGACTGCCTGCTGGGAAAAAAACATGACCAGTTCATACACAAACAACTCAATGTGATACTTTGAAGCATATGCTGTTTGTGTAATGAAGGAGTGACCGCCTTAATATTAGACAGGATGGGCCCAAGAGCTCTTGTGTGTTGATTAAATGTACACGTGTTCAGTAGGGAAAGCTCAGCTGGAGAGTATTTGTTGAGTTGTTGTTTTCCGAGGGGTGCTGCACATAAGTGAGCTTGTATGGGCACATGAGGCTGAAAGTAATGAATTTAGTACATTAAAGCATCTCTAATACGGCTGCCTGCTTCCTTTTATTTCTCAACTGCATACAGTTGCCTGGCAGACCGAGCGTTATCTTTCAAAACAATTTAAGGCTCGGCTGGGAATAATGAAGTACTGACAGCAAGCACAACATCAATAATGCCTTTCACAAAGGGTGAAACGAACAACGCAAGGGAACAGAATAGAAACCGAAAAAAAGATTTAAAAAACAGGAGAGAAAGAGAAAGAACAGATAGATCCTGTGACAGCATCATCGTAAAGTGATGGCATCAGAAAATACTGTGATACGCTGACATACACTATGGTATGAATGGTAAAATACTGTCAAATGAGACATACACAAAAATCTAAAACAGTTGCGCAGAAGGCAGCGTCATCAGCCAATTATCTCAAAATGACCAAATACGGGCTGATTAAACAGCCTGGCCAGCATATGGGTCACTACAAGTCAAAAATATCAAACAACACAGTATTACTATGGTACATGTCTAATAGCAATAATACAATAGCATTATTTTTGTTATAGAATAGAATAGAATAGAATAGAATAGAATAGAATAGAACAGAACAGAACAAATTAGTGAGACAAAACAGAATTTAATTGAATAAAACAAACAGAACACAACACAATAAAACAAATAATAACTGAATAGAGTAAAACAAAACAGAACCAAAAACAAAAGAACAAAGTAGAACAAAACAAAAACAGAAATGAATAGAACAAAACAAATAGAAACAAATAGAGATAAAAATACAAAAGAAGAAATCAGACATGAACGGAACAGAAAACAGAACAGAAAATAACAAATTAATAGAAAAGAATAGAAAAGAAAGAAATGACAACATAAAATAGAAATGAAAAGAACAGAAATAAACAGAATAAAACAACAAAACAGAAGAAAACTAAAAGGATAGAGCTGATCAGAAATGAACATAGAATAGAAATGAACAACAAAACAGAAGAAAAATTAACACAGAGCTGAACACAAAAAGAACAGAAGTAAACAGTGGAAAACAACAGTAGAAATGAACAGAACAAACAGAATAGAAACTAAAAGAACAGAAATGAACAAAACTGAAATGCACAGAACAGAAATGAACAGCAGAACAAAACAAGAAAACAGAATAAAACAGAAATGAACATAAGAGTAGAAAAAAGAGAGCAGAACAGACTGCACAAAATAATACAAATGAGTATGTTATTAGTGTGTGTATGCTAGTATAAAGCACATGCTAACACATGCCACGGGTGTCGTCAATGCTTTAGCATGCAGTGTTCACCATCAGCCTGAGTGAAGTTGAAAATTATTCCCGGTACTGGTTAAAATGAAGACCCTCTATCATCCTACGAGGGTAGTTTGGCTTCTTTGTGATGTTGGCTTTGATAAAGACATAAAGATTATGATTTAGGAGGACAGCACTCCGGAAGAAAGGCAATAGAGAGTAACAGGCGTCATTATGTGTGGAAAATGGGATGTCTAGAATAAGACTTAGAGATTCTGTTCAATTCCCAGTTTGATCAATACACTTCATAATGACGCCTCCCCGCAGCGAGTGACATTACACGAATCAGACAAAGCTTTTTTGTTTTCTCGGAAGATGACTCTCTCGCAATTTGTAGAAGTGCATTGCGTGTTCACAGCCTGTGGAAAATAAGCACTGAAACATCGTGCTTACGCATATTTGGAGATCTTACCTTTGTCAAGTGAAGAATCTGGAGTTCCAAAGTCCATCAAGCTCGACATGCCTTTCTGGAAAGTGAGATCAGAAACCACTGCCTTCTTCCGGTGGTGGAGCGAAGGATCTGCAAGACAGAAACACAAAAGATTTGATCGCTATGCTTCTCCAAGCTCGTTTGTTTCATCAGGTCCAAGCTAACAGCGAGGTTTAACATTTTCGCCTTTGTAAGTGGCCGAGGGTGGTGAAGTGCAGGCCTCCTACGACAAAAGCATGCGGAGTGTGTCGCTGCGTCTCTGGCTCGTGACTCACCGAGCATCTCGCAGCTATTAGTGCTCATCTGTAATTAACTCTGAAACAGTGACACGCACCACGCAAAAGCGCCACATCCACTGAATGGCTTTTAAAGACAAATAATCACTCTCTGTCCATGGCCCACACTGCTGCCATAATCAATGTGCATTGAAAGTGACAGGTAGCAATTTCATGTACAGTGCAAGGAACAACACACTGAATCATGATTTTTCCTCAGATCTGAAAGGGAAGAGGAAAGATAACAATGTTCGTTTGATGAGAACGAGAGAGTGCTGAGATTTACAACCACCATCAATCATCTTCCTCTCTGTGAGGCTCTGTGAGTTTCTCTGAAGCCACGAGGGATTTCCGTGTACCTGTAAAAATGGAACAAGGCCGGCGTACCGATCTTTCAACACGAGCATCATAAATATAAGGCTCTTTTGTCATATCATGCACCTTGCATCACCTGACGCCGACGTGGAGTGTGCCGGTATGTCGCTTCCGTGAGGAATTGTGTGCATTGCATGTCAATTACCACAGGTTTTGACAGGAGATATGAAATGGTGCTTGTCATTTTCCACATCATTATGTCAGACAGCGTTCATCCTTCGCCATTCCCTTTAACAGATACCACCTCAGCACTGCCTGTTCTTTCTTCCCCTCCCTCCTTCCCTCCCTCCCGTGGCTCAGGCTTCACGGCCGGCTGCACACCTGAACTGATGCTGCTAATTGAAGTCTCTTCAAGTGCTTTTTTCCATCTCTGTATCTGCTCCTGTTACCAGCTTACACTTACACAGCACCTAATGTGACTTATTCTGTTCTTGGACGTGTTACACTGCAAATTCCTCTTTTTCTCCCTCATTCCACAGTGCATTTTATTAGCTATAGCAGTCCTTCAGACTAAGGACCGCCAGTGCATAAGAAGATGACAAAGAGACCCCATGTTACGTATAGTATAAAACTTTAATTTTATTATTATTATTATTATATATATAAAAAAAATTACCCTCTAACACTAACATTTCGATTCTATCTAAATGTTTTCTTTTCATTTATTATAAATAATAATAATAATAATAAATTAACCCTTTAACACTAGCTCTCTCTATTTATTTTCTATTCTATTTCTATTCTATTTTATAAAAAAATAAATTAAAAAAACCTTGTACTGCGTTAGACTATCCATAAAAGAAAAATTGGTGCTCTGCATTTAACCCATCCAAGCGCCTGGGGAGCAATTGGGGGTTCGGTGCCTTGCTCAAGGGTCTCACCTCAGTCGTGGTATTGAAGGTGGAGAGAAGGTGCTGTTTATTCACAATTCCCACTTTCAATCCCTGCCGGACCTGAGATTCAAACCCACAACCTTTGGATTACAAGTCTGATTCTCTAACCATTAGGCCACGACTTCCCCGCATTAGACTTAACAGCACTTAAAACAGTTTGATTGCTTCTATTGTTCTCAGTTATAAGTCACTTTGGATAAAAGCATCTGCTAAATGATTAAATGTAAATATAAATGTATCATTTGCAAAAATGTACAAAACAAAACAGAAATGAACTAAACAGAACAATAAAACAACAGAAATGAAAAGAACAAACAGAACAAAACAAATGAACAAAAAGAATAACACAAAATAGAACATAAATGAGCAAAACTGAAATAAACAGAAATGAACATAAGATAATACAAAAATAGAATAAAACATAACGTTAATAACAAGTTTTAAAAATTGAAAATTGATTGTGAGCTATTTCATTAGTTGTTGTTATTACGATTACTATTATTATTATTATTATATTGATTTTAAAATACAATTTTTGTGAAAAATTGGGTGAATGAATGAATGAATAAATAAATAAATCTAGATCTAACCCCAATTTTTCTTTTTATTTTCCCCACAAAATTTTGTTTGGGTTATAACAAAAATTGTTTTACCCCTTACAGACCCCCTAGCGGTTGCAGACTGACTGTTAAAGACCCCTGAGATTGAGGGTCCCTACAATATTGTAAAACCTGAAAATATCAGGAATTTTAAAATTGATTTACATGTCTGAAATGCAATGGAAAATAATACAGTTTTTAAAAAAGTAAATAAAAAACAGAATTAAAACAGACTCGAAAAGTCATGGATTCATTGTTCTAAAAATATGGGAAAGTAGCTAAGAGGGGTCCATAAATAAATAGGTTTTCAGCCTGGCTGAGTCAATAATATCCCTGTTGTGTCATGGCATCATTTTCAGGAGTGGGTCAATATTGATGAATGACTGAAATCACATTTCTGCTTTTTATGTCTGCCCTGTTCTGCAGACGCTTTTGGTTACAAGGTATTGATTAAAAACCTTCATTATGGATTGAAAATGACCTGTATCTAAGAGAGCCCTTCACAAATCTGTGCTTTGCTGGGTTATTAATGGCATGATAAAGCCAGATGAAAGACTTAATGCATATTAATGACATTGAAATAGGCAGTTTGTTGAAAAACTTTACAAGTTACAAAATCAAATAATGGTATTTGTGCATGAGTAATTGTACATAATAAGATGCAGCTGTAAAGTGCAGCACATTATTCAAGGCTTAATTATTTTTGGTGCACAGAGGCTGTTAAATAAATGGAGAGAATGAACCAATCTTTACCATAATAGCTACCTGTTTAAATTAAGACTAAACTGGATTTACTGACCCCTAACCTAATGCTCTTCTATTAGTATATAATATGTCTCTGTATTGACTGAACTACTTTATGTAACTGTGTTCAGACTGAATCACTCTGTGTTTGATCATCTTGAGTAATATTATAGATCTTCCTTTCAGTCTCAAAGTTTGGGAAATTACTCCTAACAATGAAAAGGTCCCTGGACATAGAATACAAGATATTTCTCTTTGGCATTGACCTATTTAATTTGATGTGAATAAAAACTGAGGCTGTTAGAGATGCAAGTAGTGTCCAATCAATAGGTTGTTCTGTCTTCAGATTCCAAGTCATGCCTAAGGTTTATGTTCCATGTAAAATAATAATAATAATAATAATAAAAAAAAAAAAAATATATATATATATATATATATATAATTTTATAATATAATTTTATTTTTTATTTGTTAAATTGTCTTTTTTTGTGTTTTACCGCACATAACAATACAACCCATTGATAAATTGATAGACTGTATGTCTAACCCAAAATCACATCATGGTGTCCACTGTGGTTAAAGTCTTTTCCTGTTTCCTCAGATTCAGCTTGCTAAACCCCTCAGGACTGACTCATTTGAGAGATTTTTAATGAATCTATTGAAGGCACTCTGTACCCAACCCTGCTGAGATAGTTTCTGAAATATTTCTGTTGCTAAGACCAAATAAAAGGTCTATTTAGAACGAGGCTTTATAGAGTTCATTTTTCCTTTTGTACCACCAAAGTGCCATCCTCACGTTGCCTTTGGACAATTTAGAGAGTCATTATCATTAAACTTTAACAGATTCCAGACATTTCCGAATATCAAGACTGCTTACCCCAGCAATAATTCTGTTTGAATACAAGATCATTAAGCTAAAATCTATTTTTCTGCCCTTTCCTATCACATTAGTGCCACAAAAGCAGCCAAACATAACAAACATATCAGCTAAAGTGAAATAATACAGTCTGGAGTGTTCAGAGGATCATGTGCAACAGTAAGCTGGCCTCCTCCATTCTAGATATAAACCTTATATCAGGTCAAACGATATAAAAATAATGAAGACATGGGCTTTGGGCATTTATCAGCCCAGCAAAACTAGTTAAATACCAGCATGGCCAGGCTGAGAGACCACCTTAAGCTGGTTTCAACATGTTTCTTTTTTTCTTTTTTTAGCAGGAATATGCAACTAATAGACAATTACAGACAAGTGCTCTGTCTGCTGGGTGCATTGAATACTGCTGACAAATAGCCAGGCCCCTAGCGCTCACTTCTGTCTCTCTGGCGACAGCCAAAACCCACACATACACACTACAGAGAGGTCGATTTTTCCTAGGTGGGCAAGAGGTCAACTTGGCCAGACTTGGAGGCAGCATGTTGTCAATCAGTGTGTCTCTAGGAGCCCCAGCACTTCCTTATTAATGCAATACCTGTCAACACAACCTATCACTCAAGACATCTTGACCAGTCACATGCTGACCTAGCTCAAGATACCTCTGTGGAGGGGGAGGGGCTTGTGCCTGATGATGTCACAGTCTGCTTCTGGTTGTGCGCTAGGCATTTAAATGAACTTTAAGATAATCGTGAGCAAGAAGATGGATTAATTGTATAGGCCTGGTTTGTTTGGATAAAACTAAAGCCGCAATTATCCCCTTCTTCAGCTGTTTGCTGATGCTAAACACCTTTTGCATTCCATTACGGACGTGACAGTCTTTGCTTCTCTGTTGAAGCCACTAGTTAACAAGAAAACACACTGCATTATTAATCATCGCTAAGTGGATAGAGGAGTAAAAAGGACCATGAGAAAAGTCATAATAAAATAATAAATATAAAAAACAGTTCTTGCATAAAGGTGGGTCTAGATGTTTTAATGTATAAGAAATTATCAAATTATTTGCACCTATTCCAGTCTATACATTGCGTCATTGAGACAAGCAAACAGCAATATCATTTAAAAATCCTTTTAAAATGCTTTATGCAAGGCTTATGCAAATATTGTACAATGGTTGATGGCTTAAAACTCACATAAACTTTTATTGAAAGCAAAGAAAATAGCAATTGTTCTTAATTTTATCCTCCTTATTACATTAAGTATTCAACACAGCATATCCACACACTGGCACTTGTGAATATTTAATTTGGAGAAAGCCAATTAAATGTGCATTAGTGCCAGTGTGGTTTCAGATTTATTAATGCTGAAGACCAAGTTTTCCACACTAAATAAATAAAAACATTTTAGGTTTTGCATTCTGTCTGCATTCGTAAATTTAAACTAAGAGGCTGCAATTGAACTGTAACATCTTTTTAATAATTTCAATTTAGATTTCATGATCAGAGGCGTAGATCCTTAAGGCTAGAGAAAATATCAATATTGTCAATATTATGAATCAATACTGTAAATCAAATTTCCTGTTGAAATTATCTGTTTCTGACCTATATTTAATAATGAAAGTGCATGAATGAAACATTACAGTTGCTGTACTCTCAGAATACGCCCACCTAATGTGTCTTAGACACAAACACGAACAAGTGGACCTCATCCAAATTCAGTGTGGAGGAATGCTGACAGTACAAAAAAAAGCTTTTCTCACTTAGATGCATTACCCAGCAGTTACAGAGTATCATTAGTATGGCTATGCCGCAAGATGGCATTGATGAATCGAAACAATCTTCTCTGTGATTAGGAGTTGTGGTAAAAGTGAGAAGGGTCGGAAAAACTTGTGGAAGGAGAAAAGCTGGGCCCTCCAATGGAGAGAGTTTTGTTTTTTTGGCATTGATGGAGTACAGAAGGATATTGTGTGGGTTCAGAAGCATAAAAATCCTTCATGCTACCATTTTAGAGAGTCTTTATGTTTGGTCTGCAACAGTGAAATCCTTAAGGCTAGATTTAGGGAACAGAAGCAAATTAATTTTACTAAGAGTAAATTTAGAGTTAATATTGCAAATCTAATTTTAGTGTGTGAATGGGCGAATGAGCATCACCTACGTGTGATAAACTAATCCTTAGAGAAACAAAGTGGGCAAATGTAATTTTGAGCTAAAAACTGCAAAAGTGGAAAAAAATGCACAGGTGATACTTTTCCCCAAGCAGATTTTTTTTTTTAAATTTAATCTAAGAAAATGTCCCAAGAGGCTATGTAAAATAGTGTGACCGTGGAAGTACTAACTTGAACACAGCAGCTCTACCAGGGCTATAAATGTGTGACACACACAAATATATATATATATATATACATAAACATTAAAAATTAAGAAAGTACAATAAATATACACCACCATTTAAAAGTTTGGGGCTGGTAAGATTTTTTTAATATTTCTGTAGTCTCTTAGGCTCACCAAGGCTGCATTTATTTGATCAAATAATATTGTGAGATATTATTAGATTTTAAAACAACTGTTTTCTATGTTAATGCATTTTTTTTCTTTATTTTTCTTAACTTTCAGAAGCCATATATATTTCAGAACACATATGAGATCATATGTGTTCAGTGTTCAGTGTCCTGATGGGTGCAAGTGATCACAAGCTCAAGCCCAGTCGCCATCATCTCTCTCAACCCTCAGAAATTCAGTCTGAGTTCTGTCCCAGTGGACAGGATGTTGCCAACGGCTGGAAAAATGTTGTTTATTAATCGGTATTTATAGTCACGGACAACAGAGGAAATCAATAGGCACTGCATTCACTGCACATTAAGCCTGAGACGATGCTTCAAGGCCTGTGTGATTGACTGCCACACTGTGTGTGTGTGTGTGTGTGTGTGTTTGTGTGAATACTGTCAGCCTGAAACAATCCACTGCCCAGAGCAGAGGCTTTCCGCAGACACACTCTCTGCCTCATCAGAAACCTGCCACTTCCGTCATAGACGGATAAAATGCTGTGGAGGGAATCAGTAACATCCATTCATTGGAAAGACTGTACTTCACCAGGAAAGTTTTACTAGGTTCACCAGCGAGAGCACTAACCAGTTAACAATGTAGCACACTAGTGTTTGAAATGACAGTGTGATGAACTGTCGTTGCGATGAATTGGAACACTAATGGAAATTGACGCGAGTATTGTCAGCAGGGATGAGACATGATTTGCCAGTTTCTTTAACGACAGCCGAGATTAGGATTCGGGTGGGGAATCAGTTCTGGATCAGCGTGAAAGGCCAGTGTCTGTTCTCAGATCATTAAACAGCAACATGATGCGATGCACACAAGGGGCAGATGGAATACAAAGGTCAGCAATTAAGCAGCATGAAACAGGCACAGACAGACGAAGTAGGGGGTGGGAAGAATCCCAAAAGCAATAAGCAGAAGAAGATTACTGCTTTTCAGAGCTGTCAGTGTTTACAGAATTTGCAGCAATCTTATACAGTATATAGCATTAACTGCTGGTCAAGGATCAGTTTCCCCTTCCCAAATCCAAGCCTGACTATGCTAAACATTATAGTGAGACTGGAAAAAGATTATTAGCTGCAGAGTCTTCCGTTAGCATTTGCTACATGTCTGTTAAAGGAAAATATCATTATTTTCAAAATCACTCTACTTATTCAGACTAATTTTAATTGAGATAAAATTTCAAAATTCTGATGAAAATGACAAGCCCATAATTATTGAGTGGCTATGGTCAAAATTAAAATAGCAAACTAACTAAAAAAATCAATCAATCAATCTGGTAGAAGACAAGATAATTAGTGTAATGAATAATGATTGATTGATTGAATGAATGAATGAATAAATATGGTATAAGACAATAATTATTGTGATGTTATGGTCAAAATCTAAAAAAAAATACAAATAAAAAAAAATCTGGGCAAAAATGATAAATAGATAATTATTGCAATGTTACAGCCAAAATTAAAATTTCAAAGCATTAAAAAAATACACTAAAATTTAAAGTAAAAATACATTAAAAAGTTACTGGAGGCATCGTCAGGAGTATTTTTAAGAATAATTTGAAGTGAGTTGAATCTAAAGGCAATGTAAATGTAGAAACTGAAAAAAATAGTATGAACATTTAAATATCTAATATTGACTGAAACTGATAAAGTCACTAATATCAGCTCAAAATCGATTTGTTGCTGATCTATCATAAATACCCCAACTAAATAGTTTGATACCCAAACTAAAAGATAAGATTTGCTTTGTCAACTGCATCCAAATTATATACTGTAAATCAGTGAAAACTAGCTTGCATGTACTGTATACACCTCTTGAACTTGAAAAATGCACTTTCCAAGTTTGATTATAGTGTATGATGGCATGTTCAAGTGTAGCATTTTTCTCTTGAGGAGCTTAAATAAATACCAATATGCCATAGCTGCTAGTTATGATTATATCCTTTGTAAATAACACAAAATGCATAGCTCCGGATGCCAAGATACTGTATCTATTCAAAAGAAAAATATTAAAAGAAAAAAATCTCTAAGGAATGAAGGGGGACTCCACCTCAGCTTCACCCTGCACTCTATTCATCCTCCGCCTATATCAGACTCGCACTATTGCGAAAGTCTTGGAAACTCATTACTCACTCCTATTCTTTTGTGAAGGTGATGATGGATCGGTCAAATAAATTGTATTAAAGAAGCATTATCATGATAATGAACTGATAGCTCACTATCAAAGGTGCCAAAGTATCACTAAATGAAGTGCACAACCATTTGAATGACAATGGCTGTCAAAAGACAATGCTGCGGGCGATGATTCAAAGAGCCACTTCGCCGCAGAAGGCCATTGCAGTTCTATTCATGACGAGTGTGGGGAAAAATGCTTTGTAGGCAGTTTAGAGATATCCAAAGAAGTCAATGGCACTCTGAAATACTCGGGGCTTGGGTGAATCATCATAATATCTGATAAATAGTTGCCTTCATGAGTTTAAGCAAATTGAATTTCTTGCAACAACTGCCTTGTGGCGAATATGCAACAATGATATAGTATTACTCTATCAGTCAAGTGGGTTTGGTAGGACTGGAGAACTTGATTTTTCTCATAGGGTTTAAATAGTATATGCAGTCTTATTTCTCATTGTCTCTTTTAAGAGAATACCTCTCATTCCTGATGAACAGAATAAAGAGCAAACAGACAATTCCATGTGGAATGTTAGGAGTGACGAGGCGTGTCGGAATAATGTGAGGGAAAAACCTCTTTGAACACGGGATCTCTTCATGTGAGGTCAGCTATGACCATAAATATTTCAATAGACTGCTTTCTGTAATATCCGCTGGAAATGCTGAAATATGAGTCTTTTATAAGCAGTGGGAGACAGCGAACTAGTCAAAACCAACAAAAGACAACGCAAGTGTGCAGGTATTACTTCAGAGGTTTTCTTTGGTGCTTTAGTCCAATAGTTTCAAACCTTTAGATGCCAAGGACTCCTTTACCGTCCTGTACCGTGTGAGGAAAAAGGGTGATATTATAAAGAGAACATGTTGTTTGCAAAACTACACGAACGGCTCATGGTTCTAACAGCAAACATATATTAAACACATTAAATAATGGAAAATAGTCATAAATAAATACACTACTGTTCAAAAGCTTGGGTTCAGTAACCTTTTTTTTTTTTTTGAAATGATGTTTATTCACCAAAATGCATCACATTGAACAAAAGTGTAAATGCATTTATAATGTTACAAAATGTTGTTCTTGAACTGTTTTCATGAAATAATTCTGCAAATATGTAACACAGCTTCCAAAAAATAGAAGCATTTTAAAGACCCCAAACATTTTAACAGTATTTGTATATATTTTTATTATACATCAAATATACACTATAGATATTAAAAATGTACTGTGCATTTGTGTAGCGCTCTGCAGAATAAATAGAATAATTTTATATTATGTTATAGTGTCTCACAAACCCCAGTGAACAAAATAAAGGTGACTGTGGCATGGGAAAAACTAATTCAACACAAATTAAATTTGACAGTTTTAACAATGTGTTTTTGTAAAACCCTTCTTTTTCCTTTCATATTGTCTACATACATCTAGCAGGTCCCCTAAGGATCCTGGGGGTCCAGGACAACAGTCTAAAAACTGCTGAATTATCCCAGTGTAAACAGGAAAACTGGTAATGTTTTAACCCAAAACATACTGTGGAGAAACATCTAAGCACTCTGAAGAGACTTTTGGATTAGAAACTAGAGGTATTTGTTTAGAATCAGAAAAGGGTCAACAGCACAGTACACTCAAAACTAGTCAATAATTAAGGGGATTGTGGGTAGTGGAGAAATTACAGTCCATTGGAGAAAGCAAATAAAGCCTGAGGTAAACTAAAAAAATTGTGCTCTTTGAAGTAATGTTTTCACATGGAAACATTTTAAAAGCAACAGCTATGATTTGTTGCAGGTTCCTAAGGATACATTTATCTAGTTACAGGTAAGTGCTTCTCAGGCCTTTACAGTCCAATACACAGCGCAGGGTGGATTTTCCCGCAGATCTGAATGATTGCTTACTCAGAAGGGATTGACTGGGTGTGCAGGGCAATCTAAATGTTACAGAGGGCTTAGCTGGATACTAATGATCCAAGCTGCTCTTTAAGGGTCAGAAACCCACACAGGGGATCTTGATGAAAGGTCACAGGGGTTTGACATTTCAATTCCACCTGCCACTGAAGGATAGACGAGTGTTGTAGAAATAGGCATCAAAACAAATACTGGGTTCACCTTATACAGGCTAGCCGCTAGATTTGGGACATAATCCTATAAACTGAGTTTGATTTCTCAAGTGCACTTTGACATTCTGAGCAGTTACAATTAAGCTTGAAACTGAGTGTTTTTCACAACCAAAACATGCTCAACTTCATTGTTGCTACAGATGTCAAAGATCAGCATATTTCATAAGGCCTCAGTCAGGGGTATTCAATAACTCAAAGATGCCTGGAGTCTATATTTCACTGCCAGCAAAGGTTCGATTAATCAAGGTCCAAAAATAACGTATACTTTCAAGAGTCAATATGCTGTAGAGCTAAGAAATTAAATAAGTGAATTTCAGTCATATTCATTTAATGTTCAGGTTAGCAGCCATAACATTCTGAAAGAATTAAATAATTAATCATAAATAGTGAAAAAAGTATTTTGTCTATTAGAGAATTTTAAATAATACATTTTATTCAAATGTAGCTATTTTTACAATTTTCCAAAGAAGCTTTATCAACAATAGAACAGTGACTTTCAACTTTCAGTTAGACTGGTTGTATGGCAAATGAACAAACAAAAGCAAATAACATCAAACATACATTCCACTTAAGATGCTGATTCTCCATGTGAATTTTAATTAAATTAATTTATGATAAATGATTCCTAGCCCACTGGAACCACTCATGGGTCTGGATCTGGACTGCTAGTTCGCTAATTGGTGACCTCTGTCCTTTGTGTTTAATTGAGCAAAACAGGCTTTTCTGCATCTGTCGAAGAAATTTTATGCAGTAGGTATCAGCTGGCGGTGACTGAGAGTGATTTATTAATGTTATTCAGCACAAGCTCCTCTCTTTGAGAAAAAGGAAAAGTGCCTACTCTGCCCTTTGGGTATCCAAAGCTTACAGCTGTCAGTATGTGCATTAGCGGAGAGGGAATGACTGGCATCTCGGTAATGAATTGTGAGATAGCCAACATCTGATGAATTGCCTTACTCTTCCCATTTGGTTGCTTCTTGCTTTGCATTTCATTATTATTCCTAAATAGACTGTCTTCTCATCTTTCTATTTCACTGATGCTCAAAGATTTATCTCAGTGCGCTCGAGATGCATCTTTGTAAGTCCCTATCCTGTGAGGACAGCCTTTTACATTCAAGTAATTTACACTCAAGGCCAAACCGAATCCACTTTCACTGAATGTCAAGTGCAGTAAATCTGAGCAATTATCAGTGTTACGGTCCACTGTCCAATGATTAGGGTTTGTAAGTAGTAAATATACACAAAATACAGCAAAGACAGTAGAAATGCAGATACATGAAAGCTGTTGCGCCTTAATCTGCTTTGATTAACAACTTAGTCGTTCACATACACTATATTGCCAAAAGTATCGGGTCGCCCCTTTCTAATGAACAGGTTTGACTACTTTAGTAATTTGAGTACAAATCTTAATGTTAAAGCATATAATGATATTCTAGGAAATTGTGTGCTTCTAATATTATAGCAACAGTTTGGACAGGACCCTTTTCTATTCTAACATGACAATGTCTCTGTGTATAAGGCAAGGTTCAAAAAGAAAATGATTGATTCAGTCAGTGTGGAAGAACTTGACTGGTCTGCATAAAACCAAGTCCTAATCCCAGTTTAACACCTCTGTGACTGTAAATACAGACCTTGAGCCAAAAACTCATCACCAAACACCAATGACTTGTACGTATGGGTACAGTCATTTTAGACACTTCCAAAACTGTTGCAACAGAGATGGAAATAAAAATTTTAAATACATGAATTATGTTCCCATCGTTGTTGCCACAGATTTGGAAGTGCATTTTTCTGTTCTAAAGAAGGGGGTGTCCCAATACTTTTGTCTATATAGTGTATGTACAAGTCATTGGTGTTTGGTGATGAGTTTTTGGCTCAAGGTCTGCATTTACAGTCACACCAGAGGTGTTAAACTGGGATTAGGACTTGGTTTTATGCAGACCAGTCAAGTTCTTCCACACTGACTGAATCAATATTTTTCTTTTTGAACCTTGCCTTATACACAGAGACATTGTCATGTTAGAATAGAAAAGGGTGCTACTCATAGAAATTACTAAAGTAGTCAAGCCTGTTCATTAGAAGAGGGGCGACCCAATACTTTTGGCAATATAGTGTATTTAATTACATTTCAGTCATACAATGGAATGAAATATCGAGGTTGCAAAACAATGTGCACTTTCTTGTTAACCCAACAATGGTCCTTCCTACATTCATTATTGAGAGTGCCATGAAATCACTTGAAACTACTGAATGAGGGTGAAAGTCCAACGTACTATTCCTAGCAGTACTGTAGCTCAAACAGTAGAGCAATGCCAAGGTCATGGGTTTAGTTCCCAGGGAATGCATTAAATGCATTATGCATTTGGAAAGTCAATCTTTTATAAAACCATCTGCCAAATTCTTAAAGGGGTCATATGATGCTTTTTTAAAGATAATTATTTGGTGTATTTGGTGTAACAGAATATGTTGACATGCTTTAATGTTCAAAAAACACATTATTTTTCAAATACTGTACATTATTGTAGGTCCTCTATGCCCCGCCTCCTTCCGACAAGCGCAGTCTGGTCTGATTGGCCAACTGGCAGAGTGCATTGTGATTGGCCGAACACTGCAAGCAAGAGTCGGAAATGTAACGACCCTTTCCATAATCGCGAGCTTTAGCTTTCAAAATAAATGTAAAGACAGTTAATAATGTCCTTAGTTTTACCATCAGTTCAAGCTCGAGAGTGGAACAGAGTCGCGTGACAGACAGTGATGAAGCTCGTATGTGTTTGCAAACAAGCCGCGGTTGTGTGACCGTGTCTCCCTCTCTCACACACACGAGCACACACACACACACACACACACACACACACACGATGCTGTGATGTGACTCTCTCTCTCTCTCTCTCTCTCTCTCACTCACACACACACACACACACACACACACACACACGATGCGCAAAACTCTGCATTTGAACAGTCAATAGCAAATACTTAAACTAATAACAAAACATACAGTCGCTGATTCAGAAGCTCCAGATTGTCATAGCAAAGTCAGAATTACCTCCTCTCCCTCCTGCAATAGTGACTTATGAATGTACAACAGCACGAATCAATGGGGCCAAGCCTTCTACCATTGATGCTTGGCACTGTTTTCTCTTTAACATACGTGATTATATAAAGGAATGACTTGTTTTGTGTTTTTCTTGTCCTTCCCGCTTTCCCTCCCTTTTGACTGGACTTTTGAGATATTGAGTATGTGTCTGTTGTTTTGTTTTATATATATACACATACAGGTATATATATATATTTTTTTTTTTGGGATGTTATGTTATGATGTTGTGTATGAAAATAAATAAAAATGTTGATAACAAAAAAAGAATTACCTCCTCTCCTAGGTTCACGAAACTGTTGTCCATAAAATGCGTTGCTGTTCTGTTGCATCTACTCTCGGAAGGCCAAATAAAGTGCTTTTGCTTTCGCATAGAAATACACAGCGTCTCCCTGACACGGCTGCATCAACACTACTGCGGTTACTGAAACCACGCTTTCTTTCTTTGCATGAAAATTTGGGCGGCATTAAGCAAATATTTCTACATCGTGACTTAGACATGTGGGGATGTGTTTGAATGAGCCGTTATTATAAATATTACACTAAAACTAGGGTTTTCATTTTTTTTTTAAACGTTAACGTCTTTCATGTAGTTGTGAAATCTATTCACAAGTGATCTTGGAAGAATGGTGATCCATCCCGCCTGAGCACTTCAGATCAGATCAGATCAGAGTCAAATCTTAATACCAGGTTTAAGAGATGTTCATCTGATGGAGACTTCCAATCACAGCTATACCAGGCCCTCATCTCTTTGACTTTGGGAGCTTTGCTGAGCACGCCGATGAGATAAGGTTGGATTTACATCAAAGATTAAAGCTACAAAATCTGTCTGAAAGAAATCCAGCAGACATAATGGCACAACAAGAAGCTTTTCAAACACATTCACACAACTAGTGCAGAGGCACTTTGCAATGAGTAATCGAGACCTCTATAAAAGGTTCAAAAATATTGATGGGAACAGAAAAGGAGGAAATGATCCCTTGCTCAACCAGATGCTTTTTAATATTCTTGTGGAGTGAAGGGACATTTGGAGAATGGCAGATGCTTAGGTGACCTTTCTCCCTCAGGTCCATATTAGTTTCCTTGTCACACATATTGGCTTATCACCAGCTCTGCCACAGATTTCCAGTCCAGCTGACCGGGTGGTAAGGGACCCAGTATGGGACCCAGGCTTCACTATGACGGGTCCCCATTGGCTTTACTCAATGGTCTGTGAGCCTGAGCAAGCTGCCAATTAAGGATGTGCATTTTAGTCATTTGTATGTATATATTCCAATTGGCAAGGGGATGCTGCACTATTTTTTTTCTGGATCCTTGTAGGCAAAGTTTGAATGCTGCCTTGACAACGCCTTATTTGAGGTTTTGACAGTTTTACAGAGAGAGAAAATGAAAGATATATAGTATGATCAACTGACAGAACAACAGACAGACATAGAAACTAAAATTTCGCCTTGTTACTTGTTAAAAAACAACACCTAGTTAAAAAAATGAGTCACACAATTAATGTTACCATGATCAATCATTTTTGAGTACTTGAAATATGCTGCCCGAATATGCCAGCACAGACATTTGCAATAAAAGTGCTAAAAGTTGCTTCTAAAGCAATATGTCTTGCCACAAAAGCACTGACGCTTCATTAGAAACCAGAGTAATTAGATTTTGAACCGCCTGCAACTTATGAAAAATGGAATGTACTGTATCTTCTCCATACATCAATCCCCAGAGAGTGGAGGCTCAAATCGACCAGAGCGTGAAAAGCAGGACTAAAAACAATAGTATGAAAAATTAAAGCACACCTGGGAGGACACAGCAGCTCTCCAGAGAGAGACGTCTGATTCACTACATTTGAATTATTGATCAGAGCCCCTGCTGACAGCTGTACATATGAGAAAAGCTTCACAGGTTTGAGAATCGTTAGTGACTTATCTGCTCAGGTTTACATATGTGCTACTGATCCATGCCTAGAACAGGCTAGCTTTCTGAATTATACATTAAAAGTGGTCTGTCCTTTGCTATTGTATGGCAGGTAAAGGTGATCACGGCAAGACATATTTATATACCTCTATTCACAACAAAGCCTGTCAGCAAAGACAAATAAGTGTAACATAAACAGCTCAATTGTGCTATATACTTAAGTTGTACTTCAACTTGTTGTTTTGTCAGATAATAGGGACGTCAGATACTAGACATGAGTGTGCTTGTCTGCTAAAATGCCAGCGCTAATGTCAGCGTTGTTTTGTTACTGTTGTATCGTTTGAATACAAAACCTGTTGTTTGACCACTCGGTTGGCCATTGCAAAAGCGGAAAACATTTAAAACCACTCTTTGTCTACATACAATGTGTATTTAAAGGTATTGTTCAACCAAAAAGAAAAATTTGCTGAAAATGTACTCACCCTCAGGCCATCCAAGATGTATTTTTTTTTTCTTCATCTGAACAGTTTCAGAAAAAAAAGCTAATTAAAACATCACTATAATCCACACGACTTTAGTCAACCAATTAATGTCTCGTGAAGCAAAAAGCTGCATGTTTGTAAGAAACAAGTCCCCCATTAACTTTAAAACTTCTGTTTAACTGTTTTAACTTCTAGCAAAAATACAAATCTATAATCCATTATAATACTTCCTCCAGTGAAAAAGTCCTTCTCCTGTTGTCCTTTCACATCAAAATCCATCAACATACTTGTTTAGAACTGTTTTAGATGGGTTTCGCTTTTGTAAACGGTGCTTCATCTGTGAATATTTCTCTCCTGATTCAGATGAGGTGACTTTTTCACAGGAGAAAGCAATATTATGGATAGAGGATATTTCAGACGGAAGCCACAGTCTGAAGCGAAAAACATCAAACGCAGCTTAGACGTTAATTGATGGACTCGTGTGGATTACTTGTGGATTTTTGTGATGTTTTTATCAGCTTTTTGAACTCTCATTCTGATGGCACCCATTCACTGCAAAGGAACAAGGGATGTAATGCTATATTTGTCCAAATCTGTTCTGATGAATAGACATCTCATCTACATCTTGGATGGTCTGAGGGTAAAGAGTAAATTTTCAGAAATGTTTTATTTTTGGGTGAACTATTTCTTTAAGTATACTCACACTCAAACTGAATCTAGTTAGCTATTGTGAATAACAGAAAGACGTCACACTTTTTCTCCAGTGTCTCATTAGAAAGCGTGCCGATGCTGCGGTATGAGCGGAAGTGTTGGCTTCAGGCTTTGTGTTGATAGCCGTCTGCCGTGATGGGGTCTCTCCAACTCCTCCTCCTCTTTTCAAGTTAATGGAGTGCTTTGATGACATTAGGCATTTCCTCCGGCTGCAACACGCGTAGGGGGAAATGAAAGTAACATATTGCCCCCTGATCGATATCTGGATAGGAGACGTGGGGGGAATACAGCAGCGGTGTATCGAGACTGCGTCACCGCAGCAGCACTAGGAGACGATGAGAGTGTGTTCAGGGCGAAGCGATGAAAGTGCCGATCGATGCAGTCGAGACCCTGGAAAGATTCCTAATGAATAAATCATGCTCACAGAGGTCTTCAGCATTTAGACCTGGATCTCCGGAGCAATTCCTATGCTAATGGACTCAAGGGTTATTATAATAGGGCATGTAAACAAATAATTATGGCTGAGATATATAGATCATATATGACGTTATTAATATCTATAGATCTAATTCTGAGAGGCTGTCACAGTTTATTTTATTAGTGTCGTTCCATATTAAGTCTTAAGGCTTTTTTGAGTGTCAGCTATGTGATGAATTTTTGAGCATAAGTGAGAACTGCAAATTAATTTATGGATGATAATTAATTCAATCATTTTATGCTACCCAATGTGATTCATTCAGTACTGCAAACATGTCACATTATTCAGAGTGACAAGGTAAAAAAAAAAATAGAAGAACATTTTTTTTCACAAGTCAGCCCTTTTCTTGCGACCAAAAATGGAGCGCAAACAAATAACTCACACAGATGCTTATACCAATCTGTCTGCCACAAAACAAGCCAGCAGCGATACATAAATTTACAGCAGGAAGGAAACTATAGTACGACAAACTTGCTTATGAATCAGAACTACTGGCAGACTCTAAGGGATATTGGCCATTGGAGTAATGCTTTCAATTATTTTTGCAAGACTACAGACAAATTTCGCTCTGTGATGTGTGTGGCATTACATGACTTTGCAATTTCAGCAGAATAGAAGAAAATCATTTTCCTAATTAGTATTTTGTCTTGTTTTCTAGTAAAAACATCTTAAAAAGGGAAATTTCACACAAAAATGATGAATCATTTACTCACCCTCATGTTGTTCCAAACCTCTATGACTGACTTTCTTCTGTGAAACAGAAAACATTTTGCAAACATTTTGTTGTTGTTTTGGACTCCACTGATGTCCATTACAGTATACAGAAAAAATATTATTTTGTGCTCAAGAGGGTGAGTAAATGATGACAAAATTTTAATTTCCCTTCAAAAATTATTCTATTTTGCTGATTTGGAGCTCAAGAAACATTTCTTATTATCAAGGTTGAAAACTGACCCCAACATTTTGAATGGCTATTGCTTCTAAAGTAAATGCATCCTGTTCACAAGTTAGCATATTTTTTACTGAAAAACAAGATTAAGATGATAATTGTTTGCAGGGAAATGCATATAAGGATGTGAAACCAATGATAAAACAGCCAAGTGAAACCAAATGGCACATATGTCAGGCATATAAAATAGTTCTCAGAGAATCCACTCCCACTGTTCTGATGAAGCCTGTAATTAACGGCCTGCTATGTGGTGACATTAATTAGCATTAAAGTTACAAAGCCTATGAAGTTTGCACCGACAGGGCCTTTGGCTTCTACTTCTGCATAAGACAGGTAGGAGGACCAACTGTCACTAAAGTAGAAGCTGAAATAATCTTAGTTAATGGCAGCTTTTCCACATATTAGAGATTCAGAGATTAATATGCATGTTCAAGCCAATTAAAACAGAGGACGTCCCCTTTCGTGTGCAAAAACTGTACAAGGATCACCAAATACATGTTACGCTAACTTTAGACAAACTCACAAGGTCATGTTTGAGAATAGGAAAGTTGAGAGAAAATGTGTGTGAGGAGTGCTAAATCCTGAGCACACTCTGTGACCACTTTGACCCCGGATGAGGACACAGAGCAGACAGGCTATTCATCTTTTTTGCATGCTCACAGTCTGAGCAATTAGGGGTCCGTCTATGACTGGCTTTCTGACCCCAACTGCGGCATGATTATAATAAATTGCTCAATTAATGCTAGTCTTGCAGTATAAACAATTTGCTAATCTGAGTTGTGTTTGATTCAGATTTCCAACTAGTGGTAACGAGTTGCCGGGCTTATCTGCCCCTCAGACACAAGTCTAATTTGTGCCCTGATTCCACAGACAACGCTAGAAAAATCTGAGCAATTACAATGACAAATGGACATCTCATTAGCCTGAAGATTGAGACTGGCTATCAGTGTAGGTGTCTTCATAGACATATTTGAAAGTTATGTTCCAAATTAATGCCTCCATAAACGAACCAACAAACCAATCGTTTCAATAATGCATGCCCACACTTGACCTCTATGTGATTAATGTTAAGTACAGACAATAGCCGACTGGCTTAGTGGTCGACAGCGTGATTGATCTGTCCTCATTACCAGCTGTAGTCGAGGAAGAGCTTACTGTGTGTCAGCATCTATGTCTATGTCCTAGCACACTGACACTTCTACCTCTTACTGTTTTTCCTCCCCTTCCCATTTATATTTTTCCTCATTTTCTACATATTTTAAAGGGATAGTTCATGCAAAAATGAAAATCCTGTCATCATTGACTCACCTTCAAGTTGTTTCAACCCTGTATAAGTTTATTTCTTCTGTTGAACACAAAAGATGGTACTTTGGTACTTTGATGGTACTTTGGTACTTTTTCCATACAATGGAAGTCAATGGGGACCATCAACTGTTTGGCTACCCATATTCTTCAAAATATCTTCTTTTGTGTTCAATAGAAAAAAAAAACTTGGGTTGGAATAACCTGAGGGTGAGTAAATGATGACATAATTTTTTTGGGGGGTGAACTATCCCTTTACACTATCCATAACCCTGGGAAGGGAATGACGAATTCATGATAAGCAGTTCAGTGATTCAAAATAAAGTGTCATTTTATTTTTGCCTTAAATGAATGTTTGTAATGTTTGTAATATTGTGATTCATCTCAGATTGTTATACACTTAAATAATAATAAAAATATGAAGTATATTATCATATATGATATCGCGTTTGGTCTCGTTCTGTATCGCGTATCTTGTCCGTGTCTGCGCTTGCTTGGCCTTTTGTTGTGAAAAAATAAGGAAAGTGTGTCCAGCTAAATTCAATTAGTACTTTGTTAGACGGGTATAAAAAGCTTAGTTTACCGCGGCAGCGGTCGCGGCTGTTGTCGTGTGAAGGCCTCCTCTTGAGAAGACCGAAGAGTGTAAAGACCATCGACTCCGGCAACACCGGACAAAGAATATAAGTATCACTTTTTCTTTCTCCTCTTTCCTACTACTTGTTTCACTTCTGTTTCAGTTTTTTATAACCATTTACTATGTGTAAGTAAGTTGTGGTTTTTTAGCATGTGTGTTTGGCTCAGTGTTATTTTTAAGGATTACTGATAAACTACCGTCGTTTGATTTGCATTTGTTATTTATTTTAATTCTAGTTACATTGTTTGAATTTATTATGTCTGTATAGGTCTTTTATTAAGTTTTAGTTTTATTTAATTTGAGTTATTTTAATACGTCAACAAACTAAATGGAAATGAAATGATATATATATATTTAATTTATAAATGTGTATGTATATATATGTATGTATGTATGTATGTGTGTCTGGTTGTACATACACACATATATATATATATATATATATATATATAGTTGTTTTTTTGGTGTTTGGCTTAGTGTTATGTTAGAATCATTATTATATTCTTATACCTTTTGTTCTTTAGTATTTTGAATTGTTTTTAACTTTATTTTTTGTTTTTCATTTAAATGTTAAGTTTAGAAATTTTGTTGTATACATTTGTCATTTTTATTTAATTTCTTTATTTTTAAAATGTGTATAGGTACTATTTATAAAGTTTTAGCTTTTAGTTTTGGATCTGTTTTTAGTTGTTTTAATACTACAATGAATTGCTTCTCTTGTCCTCATTTGTAAGTCGCTTTGGATAAAAGCGTCTGCTAAATGACTAAATAAATAAATAAATAAATATTAAATAGTAAATAAGTCAATAATTCTATATTTTGCCACATTGTTAATTTTAATTTTTGCTTTAAATTAAAGTTTGTAATGTTGTGTTGTATAGTTCATGGAAGTGTTAAATAAATATATTTTATCTTTATGTAGAAAATGAATGGGAAAAATATATGTAACTAAAGCTGTGAAAAAAGTAGGTGTTCTTTATTGCGCTCTATTCTACCTGACTTTACACTTCCTCCTCATGAAACTCCGGTCAGGCTCTAATTAACAAGCTCTTTGGGTGACGACTAGAATTTCCTTAGAAGGAGGAACTCTGGAAGGATTTCCAGTGATGTGGGCAGCATTGCACAGGGTACTCGCTAAATAAAAGCCAGTGAGACTGCAGGCAGTGAAATGGGCCAGTGTGGATCAATGTCAGGTTCACCAGAGCCAAACAAAGTGATGTGATTCACCATAATGGAAAAGAGAATACCACCATATGAGTCACTATGAGCAAGAAAGTTAGAGTAAGGAGAAGATTGCTGAGGAGTAGATGAAGCTTACTGTGAAAGATTGTTGGAAATCTTGTCAGTTCTTGGCACGAGGGACAAATGAACCACTAGAATTTAATTAAAATAGAAAACACATTACAAGAAAACCCTCTGTATCGAGTCTAGCAAGTTCATCAATGTTTATGAGAGATGTGGCGATGCCTGATTCAGCAAGGAATCATTCTTTTGAGTCAAATCTTTTCAATGAATTACTTTATCCAATTCATAAAGCATTTCACTCACGATTTTGACTCAAGTTCAACTCTAATCTGGTTGCGATGGTTAACATCTGACTGGAGATTATAATTGAAAATGGACTTTTAAGCTCATCACACAAAATAGTTTTATGGTGCCTCGTGCATTCTGAATTCCTTTTCTAATGGGGTGAACTAATCCTTTAACAAAAGGACAGATCAATTATCAATTAAAAATGTCCTTGCTCTTGTAAATAATAAAAAAAGGAGCCATTTAAATAAAAATCACTTACAATGCAGGTGAAATGAGGCAAGTTTTGCTATGCATTTAGGGCAGAGGAGTATCTAAAACACATCAGGATGTCCCTGGCGGCACCTCCATGTCCCTGATGGGAAGTTTGAGAGGCGTTCCAACACACGCTCTCCTCCTGAGCGGTGTTTAATTAACAACCCAGGAATCCTAATTATGGAGACCTCAGCATTGATTTTATTTAAGCAATATTTAACCAAAACAGCCTCAAGAGATGTTCAGAGCAGCTGGCGAGGCTCGAATGGAAGACGAATATCCTTGCAAGTGGCCGAAAATACCTCTCATTAAAGGCTTATAATCAATGTGCCCTCTAAAATGCACCATCAAAAACACACTCGCTCTATGTCCACAATGCATTATGTAAATAGTTTCTTAAAAGGTCAAATGCAAATTTGGTAGAAGGAGAAAACTTTTCTAATTTCATAACTGAAAAATGCTTCACCAAACTTCTCCTATTTTATCTATATCAAGTGTAAATTTAAACGTCATTCCAACTCAAATGAAACCTTTGGAAACGCTGTAAAATGAGTTAAGCAACCTATTATGTGTCTCCATTAAAAGGAACATTTAGTGTAACAGTTGTGGCCTTGCTTTACATTTCTAGCATAACTTCACATGGAACTTCACATGGTTTTTCCATTATTAATAGTCAAAATATGCCCATTAAGCTACCTTACATTTCTCAATTTGAATTCAAAAGAAAACAGAAAGTATTAGCCCTATTTAGGAAAGAATGAGCAGCACTGATATGTCGACACGGCTGTGGGATGGACAAGATAAACTAGGAATGAGTCTGAAAAAAATGATAGGAATGAGTCTGATGTCATAACACACGCCTTGAAGATAAATATTTTCTTATAATATAGCATATCCACATGAGGGACTGCGTTGTGTCTAATGGCACTTTACTCGCTCAGAGAATACCATTTTAGTTGCTAAGCAACGGTTATATAAAGAAAACACAAGCTTAAATCTGAATCCCCCTTGCACATGAAAGTGTCTGGGGATAAAGTGGGGGAGTATTCCACAGTTCTTAAAAAGATGGAATGAAGATGAAGACAAAAGACAATTAATTATATGTGGGAGAAACTCACATAATTACACTGCTTGCGAAGCATCACAGTACTGATAGTCCTCAAACCTACATTTTTCCTCCTTATCTACAAATGTTATCCACCAATTAATACAGAATGAAATGCTAAACATAGATTTCATTAAAACTTTATTCTGTAGATAATCTCTGTAACTAAGTCTCAGATGTGCTATTTTGTGTTTTTGTAAACTTTATCAACTTCTCATTCACATTATCAGTTTTTCAGTTAAAGATTGTGTATCATTGTATGAACAAATAAAGGCCATTTATTTAGAAAACCCTTTTCAGTGGTAAAGATTATGGCATCATATCAGACACTTTTACAGGGTTTTACAGCGAACAGTATTTTTAAGGTCAGACGTCTCTATAGAACATTACAGTGTAACAGACTTCAACAGAGGTTTTAATCACGGTTAATCATCTGAATCACTTTTACTCATTGTTAATCACGCATAATGAATCAAACTCTTCAACCCGGCATACACATAAACCTCATCCAACATATGCAACACAAAAAATAAGCATTTTGTGATTTCTGCAGTTTCCTAGAAAAAGCATGCATAAATCATGTAAATTATCGCCTCATTGTTCACTATTTTCACTGTTTCTTTGCATTGTATTTGTCATGTTTGTTGTACTGTATCTCTTTGAGTGATAAAAAGAGTGCATCTCTTGCCTTCATGATGAAATGTTAGGCGTTGTTGTTTTCTGTGTGGAATTTAAAGAACTATGCATGATGGGTTGAAAAGCTTGATGCAATATTAAATGGGTGTATACAGTATACCCGATGTCTTCTTGCTATTCTTTAGAAATCCACATAAATCGTTACTCGCAGTAACACCTCCTTTATTATAAAAAGTGTTATTCTGCATTGAAAAGCAGACAAAACAACATCAGTATGTGCACATGTGGCACCTTGTAAGCCAGTTAACTTGTCCAATGAGAGATGGTCAACATTGAACAGTTCAGTTGAAGTGTGACAATGAGGAAGGATTACTGCAATTGCAAAAAAATAAAAAATAAATAAAATAAAATAAACGATCTTGCTCATTTTGACATACATCTTTGGTTTCCATTTGGCTTTTCCTTTAGCTCATAACTAAAGAAGATTCTGTGTGATAGTGAGGCAGGATTACATTAATTGCAAAAATAAAATAAATAAAATAAAATAAAAATCTTTCTTATTTTGACATATATTGAATGTTTCTATTTGGCTTCTAATTTAGCTCATAAAAAAAAAAGAAAAAAAAGGCTGTGTGAAAATAAAGAAGGATTGCGGCAATTGCAAAAAATAAAAAATAATAAACTTGCTCATTTTTTAAACGTCTAAGGTTTCCAACCCCTGTGCTATAAAAGTGACATCCAAAACGATTCTGTCTTTTCACCAGCCCTAGTATGCGAGAACCGCTGGTGTCAGATGCCCTAATTCTGCTGAGCTCAGTTTCAAATGATGTCCTGAAACCTGAAATCTGTGAGGTAAAAATGAGCAGCCTTCTACTAACCACAGCACGGTCTCTTGACATACAAAACAGATCCTGCACCAGCTAAAACATTAATCGCAGACAAATTCCACAGTAGTAAGTGGGACAATGCACATCTGGTGGACGAAAGCCAGTGGATTATAGTCTCTACTTGATGCTAATGCTAACATTCTTTGCTGTTCTTAAAGGACTGTCTGAACGATGGGAGCATATTAATACAGTTTACCTTGCACTAGATCCTCCTCATCCATGTCCCAGGGCACACAGCCAGGCCAGTGCATGTTGTCTTCCATCCAGAACCAGGGAGACGCCAAATTCGCCCTCTCCATCCCGGTGTAACTTTACCTTACCTAACTAAGGCTGCCGGTCGTTGTGGCACACTCTCAGTCTTATTGACCCATCCAGTGCTTCTCCAGCAGCTGGTGCAGCCCTCCCCATCCCCCTTTACTCACTGTAACACTTTCTCGCCCTGCCCAGGAAGTGGGCTGCACAGCAGATGGTTAGTTTCTCTCTCACTGTCTTTGTTTTACTGAACCCTCCCATGATACTTTAATCACAACCACTTACTGTGCAGCAATGTCACAAATATGTGAATGACTGAATGAATGAGGCATTTATATAGCGCTTTATTGTGTATTGCTGTACACCCAAAGCACTTTACAATCATGAGGGGGTCTCTCCTCAACCACCACCAGTGTGCAGCATCCACTTGGATGATGCGACGGCAGCCACAGGACAATGGTGCCATGCGCTCACCACACACCAGCTACAGGTGGAGAGGAGAAAGAGTGATGGAGCCAAATCAATGAATGGGGATTATTAGGAGGCCATGATTGACAAAGGCCAGTGGAGGGAATTTGGCCAGGACACCGGGGTTACACCCCTACTCTTTACGAGAAGTGCCATGGGATTTTTAATGACCACAGAGTCAGGACCTCAGTTTAACGTCTCATCCAAAGGACGGTGCTTGTTGACAGTATAGTGTCCCCATCACTATACTGGGGCATTAGGACCCACACAGACTGCAGGGTGAGCACCCCCTGCTGGTCTCTCTAACACCTCTTCCAGCAGCAACTTAGTTTTCCCAGGAGGTCTCCCATCCAGGTACTGACCAGGCTCAACCCTGCTTAGCTTCAGTGAGCAACCAGTCTTGGGCTGGTTTTTCAACAACTTGAAAAGTGAATTTTGTATCCGATGACCCCTTTAAACGGGGAAGTCGTGGCCTAATGGTTAGAGAGTTGGACTTGTAATCCAAAGGTTGTGGGTTCGAATCTCAGGTCCGGCAGGGATTGTTGGTGGGGAGAGTGATTAACCAGCGCTCTCTCCACCCTCAATACCACGACTGAGGTGTCCTTGAGCAAGGCACCGAACCCCCAATTGCTCCCGGGCGCTGGAGCAATGGCTGCCCACTGCTCCGGGTGCATGTTCACTACTCACTGCTGTGTGTGTGTGTGTGCACTTGGATGGGTTAAATTCAGAGCACCAATTTCGAGTATGGGTCACCATACTTGACTATACATCACATTATATTAAAGGATTAGTTTACTACCAGAATAAAATTTTCCTGATAATTTACTCACCCCCGTGTCATCCAAGATGTTCATGTCTTTCTTCAGTTTAAAAGAAATTACGTTTTTTCTACATATAATGGACTTCAATGGTGGCCGAGTTGAAGGTCCAAATTGCAGTTTCAATGCAGCTTCAAAGGGCTCTACATGATCCCAGCCGAGGAATAAGGGTCTTATCTTGTAAAACAATCTGTCATTTTCAACAACAAAAAAAATTGATACACTTTTTAACCACAAGCTAATCTTGCACTAGCTCTGCAATGGGCACGTGAGTCTTCACGCATTATGTAATCATGTTGGAAAAGTCACACACGGTTAGTTATTCATCTGTGTACTTCGGTTCAAAAAAGGTAAGGTAAGGCGAAAGACTCCATCTCATTTTCTCCTCCAACTTCAAAATCGTCCGACATCGTTGTTTTACCTTTTTTTGTAAAGGGTGTTTGACTTTCCTTGCACGTTTGCTTTGTAAACACTGGGTCGGTATTTCCGCCTACGTCACACGTGACCTTTCCAACTTGATTATGTAATGCGTGAGGTTGAACTAGTGCAAAATGAGCATTTATGGTCAAAAAAGTATAAATAATATATTTTTTTTTTTTGAAAATGGGAGATCGTTTCACTAGATAAGACTATTATTCCTCGGCTGGGATCATGTTCAGCCCTTTGAAGCTGCATTGAAACTACAATATGGACCTTCAACCCGTTGATCCCCATTGAAGTCCACTATATGGTGAAAAATCCCACTTTAACAAATTATTTTTTAGATTAGAAAGTACCTTTATGGTTATGGAAAATGAAGAGCTTGCAGAAGAGGTATTTTGAAAAATGGCTATAGGATTTTACTAGGAAGTGGCTGGCACTGCTGACCACAGAGGACAGTCAATGGCGCCTGTCACAGTGTCAGCAATATTATTGGGACTGTCAGTCATTAGTCGTGGAGATGCATAACATTTTATGCTAGCCTGTACTAAATGCTAGCTCAGCTGTGCATGTTCATAAAAATGGGCTATAAGTTTCAGTGACAGAATAAGAGAGCAAAGAGAGGTGTAAAAGAAGTGAGAGACTTAGTAATTCAAGGGCACACATAAAACTCTCAGTCTGGCACAGTGTGTCCGTGTCATTCCACTGCAGTAGGGCTTAATGGAGTCCAGATGGGCTTCTCCTCACTTGGGTTGCTGAGATGATGTCAAATCAAGCAGTAAAATTTCCAGTAATCCTTCACAGCCTTTGGCCTTCACTGTTTGCCTTTAACCGCTGGCCTTCCACGCCCTGGACCTGTCCTGAGTCAACCAACACTGCAGCTCCACCTGTCAGGAGCTGCCACAGGGCTCCAGGAGGCATGGCTTGGGATACTATGAGTCTGTGAGGGAGGCAGGACAATCACAGAATTCCATAATGCAACAGTCTGGTCAGCAATCAGAGCTGCTGTTCATTTCACACGTGAAGAGGGCATTTCTTAAAGACGCAGAAGCACATGACTAAAGGGTCAAATGTCTAATGACTGTTTTTGTTAACTGAAATAAAGGTCAAATAAAATAATATAAAATATTAGATACGAACTTAGAAATGTTGCCTTGGCAACTAACAGAAATAAATATGTTTAAGTTGTAGTAAAATGAATAAAAACTGAAATAAAAATGAAACAAAGTGTTACAAAAACTTGTAACACTTTAGTGCAGGGACCATTTCAGTCATCACTTCCTCACCGTCATGTCTTATAACCTTTATGACTTTCTTAGTTCAGCATAATAACGCAAAAGACTGTTTTTTGTCCCTACAATGAAAATCATTTTAGACACTTCCAAAACTGTTGCAACAGAGATGGAAATAAAAAATTTAAATACATGAATTATGTTCCCATCGTTGTTGCCACAGATTTGGAAGTGCATTTTTCTGTTCTAAAGAAGGGGGTGTCCCAATACTTTTGTCTATATAGTGTATGAACAAGTCATTGGTGTCTGGTGATGAGTTTTTGGCTCAAGGTCTGCATTTACAGTCACACCAGAGGTGTTAAACTGGGATTAGGACTTGGTTTTATGCAGACCAGTCAAATTCTTCCACACTGACTGAATCAATCATTTTCTTTTTGAACCTTGCCTTATACACAGAGACATTGTCATGTTAGAATAGAAAAGGGTCCTGTCCAAACTGTTGATATAATATTAGAAGCACACAATTTCCTAGAATATCATTATATGCTTTAACATTAAGATTTTTACTCATAGAAATTACTAAAGTAGTCAAACCTGTTCATTAGAAGGGGGCGACCCAATACTTTTGCCAATATAGTGTATATGTATATATATATATATTTTTTTTACATTTATTGACATTTACATTTATGCATTTAGCAGATGCTTTTATCCAAAGCGACTTACATTGCATTCAAGTTACAGTTTTACATTTTATCAGCTCTTGCTTTCCCTGGGAAACGAAGGCGTTTCTTGGCGTTGCTAGCGCCATGCTCTACCATTTGAGCTACAGGAAAGCTATATATATATATATATATATATATAGAGAGAGAGAGAGAGAGAGAGAGCACGTTTAGTTATCCATAACTGGCTTGACATTAAAAGTTTGGTGGGTGTGTTTAGACTGCAAAAGTGAGAATTACAGCGAGTGAAAGATCAAGTGTTTCAGTGCTGCTGTAACTATAATAGCTAAATCCAAAAAGTTAGCAAACTTAATCTCAAATTCATGGAAAATACAACTCAAGTGCAAGAACAATAAGAACGTAATTAAATGTCCTTGCGAACACCTGCCACCTGGCTCTTCATTCTAATACATCATGATGGAGAGTCCCCTGTAAGTCTGCCGCTTCAAAGCAATTAATGCCTAACAGCATATTACCATGGGCTCATTCCCTGCCTCTGACAATTAAAGACTTCTCTCCACCCAATTCATCATGTGTGAAGCATGTGTGCTGGATGTATTCGGAGTGATCCTTCCATTCATAGCTTTTCCTTTCCAGGGCACACAGGCGGAAATCTGCTTACAAGACACGCATTTGGAGTTCATTTGCAAGCTTAAATGACTTAGCATTTCATTCATAATAAAATACAGTAGAGCGCTTCATATTACACCTTAGACAGTGGAACAAGTCAGCAAAAAAACAAAAAAAACTATTTAAACAACTATTTTGCTGAGTTAATGTTTAAGCTTGTTTAAAATGGAAGACATTAACTGAATTTTTGCGAACCATAAACTCATTTAACTTCAAATGAGACGCGTGACTGTCCAGTGCAACCGATAATTACCTTCCTGGATATTCTTGGCCTTTCACATCCGCTCCTTCCTGTTCTGACAATACCATATACCTGCTTCCCTCCGTGTTGCCAGAAAGGAAGATGGCCCACAGCCAAGAATATTTTCCCATCAAACAGAACAAATACCATCTGTGGCTCAAAATAACTTTGAACAACTCGGCTGGCCTCTTAAAGGTGAAAATGGAAATAAAGAAACAACTGAGCCAAAAAATAAATAAATAAAAAATAACAGAAGGAATTAACAGATTTAAACAAGACCTGTAATTACACATTTGTACTGATAAACTGCAAATTCTCTTTCCAAAAGCCCCCTGTTGTTCAATCCTGGATTGCTTTCAATGTGTACTAACTCACGGCCATCATCAGCGGCCTGCCAGTTTGCTTTCATCAGCCAGTAACGCAGAGATTCCACGAACAGTAATTCTGTTCCTCATGGGGCTTGTAAGTAAGGCCCATAGTGACAGAATCCAAAGAGCAAGAGTGTAGAACAGTGTGGCTTAGTAATTTTAAAATAGACATTTGTAGAGAATGTATAGATGGTCTTTCTCACACTGTGCAAATACTGCACTACAGGGTTAAAGGAGACATGAAAAAATGAGACAAGACCCTCTATAAATTATCCCTTGCACTTTTAAAGAAGAGCGGAGGCTAGCTAAAAATATGCAGTGAAATCCCACTGCAGTGGTGGAGGAAGACCGCCTTGTCTTACCTCTTCCTAAACTAAACACAACCATATTGGGAGTGACACACTATGTCACACTGGCAACTAATCATATAATTTAATAAATATACACTATAAATATTTCTTTAAAGGGAGAGTTCACCAAAAAATGAAAACTCTGTCATTGTTTAGTCAACCTCATATCATTCCAAACCCACGTGCTGTTGTTTTTCCATGGAATATAAAAAGTAGATTTTTTTTTTTTTAATAAATCATTATGTAGTTCTTGCTATACAACTGTTGTACTTGAGCGTTTTGGGCGTTTGCCGCGCGTAACGTGCGAGTTGAAAAATCTGAACTTTGGCGGATATTCGCGCCGCGTTAACCAATCAGGAGCTTGCTCTAGTAGTGACGTGATTACGACGTAGCGAGCGGAGGGAGTCCGAAACAACAATGGAGGACAAAATAATCATTGCTGTATGTGGACACCCGGAGCTGTATGATACATCTTCATACTTTTACAGAAACATGAATAAAAAGGATTTTGCTTGGAAGAAAGTGAGTGAACATGATATTGCTGTGATCTAAAGCTCTGTGTATTAAATGCAGCTCCATCTGAAAGCACGTGATGGAGATCACAGAACCTGCTTTACTGACGAGGTGCATGACAATCACATGCGATTTATCGTGCAGCCCTAATTTTGGTTTGTTTGTTGATCACAAAGTACAAAATAGATGAGGAAAACTAGGATGCCGGTTGTATTCAAAGCGCCGCCATTACCGGTACTGTTTACAGTGGCAGAAGCCCCTCCCATGACGCGAATTCGCGTCTGTTGTGAAGTGAATTTCACGCTCGAATGAAGCGAGTAAATTCAAAATGTTCAAGCGTCCAACTACGCGTGAATAGCGCGATTTATTCGCGCAAGTCGCGTCTGGTGTGAACGCACAGTAAGACCTTTGTTCATCTTCAGAACACAAATTAAGATATTTTTGCTGAAATCCGAGAGTTTTCTTAAAATAGTCCATGTAACATCAGTGGTTCAACCGTAATGTTATGAAGCTTTGAGAATACTTTTTGTGCTCAAAGAAAATTAATGAGTTTATTCAATATGTTCTTCTCTTCCGTGTCAGTCTTTAACATGCCTTGAATAAAGTTATTTTTAGTTTTTTTTTTTTTGCACACAAAAAGTATTCTCGTAGTTTCATAAAATTAAGGTTGAACCACTGATGTCACATGGACTATTTCAACAATGTCCTTACTACCTTTCTGGGCCTTGAACGGGTCAGTTGTGTTTCTGTTTATGTAGGGTCAGAAAGCTCTCAGATTTCATTAAAAATATCATTTTTTATTGATTTGTGTTCCAAAGATGAACCAAGGTCTTTGGAATGACATGAGCGTGAGCAATTAATGACAGAATTTTCATTTTTAGGTGAACTATCCCTTTAAGCTATCATGCTTGTTTTGGCCTTTTCTTCAGGCCGGGGAAGCATGGTAGTGTTACGCACTTCATCCCTCCACACATTTTCTCTTAGTTCTTATTTATTTGATTTGATAGGTGATCAACAACAAAATATGTATATAAAATTAAATTACAAATGATACAAAATGAAATTCGTTCAACAAAGAGATTTTCCACAAACAAAACGAATGAAGTGGTCAAAAATTGTGGGTCTGACCCACTCCATTTCTCCCGGTGTATTGCCGTCCAATTCATAACCACACCCTTTTTGATGTTTACAAAACACAGACAAATAATATTTAAACAAATATTAACTAAAAAATATTTTTCTTAAATGGCCACAACAATGCTGGATGTTAAAATAACTCTCTAATCAAGGACTGCAATAACCAATAAGTCCAGTAACAAATTCTGCAAGCAAGAGAAGCATCACAGATTGAAAAGAGCATTTATGAAATGAAACAGGACACAGTAACTGGCAATTACAATCTGTTTAGTGTCCAGATGGTGGTTGTTTTCTTTTATCTATACTGCCAATATGGAAAGCGGCATAAACCTGTGTTTCCCCATCTGGACCGAGACGGTGAATTAAGGCGAACCTGCAGGATGTGGTGATTGGACTGATCAACTGGAAAAGGTCAACCAGAAGGTTTGTAAAGCAGCAATATTTGCTGGCTGGAAAGGGCCGTCCGGCTCAGAGCTCCGAGTTGGCAGAGGTTTAACGCTAGCACCGCCTGAAGTCTGTACAGTGACTTAGTATTCATGAAGGTTTGAGTCAGGGTTTGCAGATTGACATGAGGGCTGAGTTTGTTTCCATTGTGGTCTGAAACAAGAGACATGCACCTGGAACTGTTGAAAAAGACAACTGTGAGAGGTGCCACACTCCATTTCACACTTGTTTCAAAGGTGTGAAGTCCCCTGCTTTTCTGCTCCCCGCCAGTGTGCGAGCAATGCTTTTACCTGTCAGCGGGCTCTGTACATCAGTGTATTGTGTATTCACATCTGATAGAGAGTCAAGAGCAACATCAATCCTTTCAGCAAAAGAACTGCAAACAGACAGTACATGCACACAACAAGTTTAGGGCCATTATGTAGCACAAGCACGAGAGATAATGACTTTAGTGATCAAGCTAAATTCTTCAGCTAGCTATTGTATTTCTTATGAAGTGCAATGCTACAATCAGTGACCTAAATGCTAATTTTATACCGTATTGTCCTCAAGATTGGCTACATTTAATAAGATTAAGGTAGTACTATAATAACATTGGAGCACATGTAAACAGAATACTGTGATTATGCTAATTCATATCCAAAGTCTTATGCTCATAATTATAGTAACTGCAGTAAAATACGTGGTGTATTGCAGGTTTTAATTGAACTATAGAGATATGTACACCTCTTATGCTCAACTGCACTGCATTTATTTGATCAAAAACAGTAAAAACTGTAGTATAGGGGAAATATTATTATGATTTAAAATAATGTTTTTTGCTCATGCAAGCTCAGAAAAAAGAGGCTACGCTAAGAGTTTTATGTAACAAAGACATCATGCGATTATTGATAATCAGAAACACCAGAGTGGAGATATTTTTAGGCACATATTCAAGAAAACCAAGCAAGTCAGAGATCCTAGAATTGAACTTTTTGCATTTGAAGCAGGCAAATAAAAACAGCAGCAACGAACATGTGTAATGCGTTTGAATTGAACACTTTAAGTTGTGGCTTGGGGTACAATAGAAACGGTATAGGCAGAAAATGGCGGCAAAATGGCTATGTTTCAGAGCGGATAAACAAAATAAAAAGGGGAAGCAGCACATAAAATGGACTGAAGAGTTTGGCCATAATCTGGGGGGGGCGTCGCACTTCCCGCACAAGCGTTCAACTAAATGCAGGCATTATGCAGCACTACTGACTAAGCTAAAGGTATGATGAAATAAATTTTTAATGTTTAATAGAGGGCTAGAATATCGTAGTTAGTTGATTATTTTGCTGTATTGTTTGATGCGGTTCAATTTGTTAAACTTAAAATGATGCATCTGTTAAATGGGCCGCAATGAATGTGTTATGTCAGGGAATCGGTAGCAATAAGCTTGTGTTTCATTGTAAAACAGACACAATTGAGTATTTCTGGTGGTTGTGGTGGTATTTGACTGTATTTGTGGTAAAACTGCTGCCCTAAGACATGTTATTTCCTGGATGTCAGATTTTCGAATTTGATGCGATTTTGTTTTATTATACTCTGCCATCTGTATTTGCTAAGTAGGCTACCTTTTAGTAGGGTCATTCACTCAGAACGCATTTTTATTCCACTGCGGTACTTTTCCATTGTATTTCAAAGTAAACGCGCTACGGATGTCTTTGAATTTGAATGCTGCGCTCTCGTCTTTTATAGCAGCTTCTCCGCGCATAATACATCATTCTAAACACCGCACTGAAAAAAAAAAAAAAAAAAACTTCCACTGACCTGTCTCGCGACCAAAACACTATCTGTGTGTGAACCCAGTATTCTAATAGTTGTAGTAGTAGCGCGGGCAGGTTTGTTTACGGTCCGACAAATACGTGAATGGGCCACATATGTTTTTTTTACTTTGCGCTACGTCATCGCCCCCTTTCGTTACCTCAGCCGCCCCCTCATCAGTGCTGCGCTGGCGCCGGCTCTGTGGCACATGCAGGAAAAATGGTGGAAATAATGCCTTTTTTCTCTGCTGCAGTTGGTCTTTTAAGGTAAATATAACCATTTCTTTCCCTCTGAAAGTGCTCCTCACATTGCATTGTTCGTCTGATGGACGGTTTTATTTCTGAATTGTTCGTTTATTCATTCAGAAAGGTCGTTTTAATGCACTAAAATAAAATGCATGTTCCTCACATTCTGCTGAAGCACAAGCTTTCCAGATCCCTCAACCACCAGCTAAATTTGGACGCCCACAACCCTTTTACTGGCGGAGGTATTGAGCAGGGCTCTTGAGGTGGAGCGAAAAAGAGTTGGGTTTCGGACAACATCCCACAGCAGAATCCACAGCTGACAGACTAGCCATGGTTAATTATGAAGCTCATGGAAAAATGTTTAAAATGAAAGCCAGTCAAAGTGGTGAATGAAAGAATTTCATTGTTTCCTTTCCAAGAATAAAAGAGAAGAATCTCACCATTTCTGAAGAGCCACAATATATGGTGAGGAAAGCCAATTTATTAAGACTAGATGGTGAAGGAAAATGAAATGGTGGGCTCAAGAGAAGGAACTGCTATCTGGAGGGCAGGCTTAAATTTGGCTGGAGATTAAGGCAGAGTAATTTATTAAGGGCAGAAATGGCAACATGTGAACAAGACCTTCATTATATGGAGCTGAGCACAAGACCGCTAAACCTAAAATAAAGTTCAGAGATGTCTTTTTTTTTTACGACTGTCAGTGCCAGAAGGTCTCATCATATAGCATATGTTAAGCATGTGGCAGCCTGGAGAACAATATAATACTAGCAATTATCTAATCAAGATGTCCGCTGAAACAAGGTGAAAATAAACAGTAGAGTATGATAATGTGATAAAACCAAAATCGAGTCTGGTTTTAATATCTTACTCAAGCTATTTATTTTTCGCTGGTTATCATGCAGCCGTGCCTCTGAGCAATGGAAATTATGTGACAGCTGATCAAACTGAGGACCTTAATTTCAGCATAATCATCTTCTGAGAGAGGAAGAGACAGACACTATTTGCCGTGATAATCTCAAATATGCTTGGAGCATCTTTTGGAAACAAATTAGATCTGTAAAATGTCCATCACATTCCATATCGAGTGCAGTTTTACCCCACTAATCAGGGGGAAAAGTTTCTCTTCTTGGAGACCTGAAGAATCTCCTCTACAGAAATGTGGTTTTAATTTATACAGTTTGGCTGGTTATCATGCCCTTTCAGGTAAATGTTGCTCACTGACTACAAAAGAAGCAACTTTCGTGGTCACATGAGCAAAGATGACTGATTCTAAATCGCTCTCTTCAATGAGATCCTGCACTAGCTGCACAACTGCCATTGAGATGAATGGGAATTCTAATGGATTGTTCTCTCCAGGTATTACAGTTTACAGTTTACACTTTGTGTCTAGTAAATGAACTAGCTCTGTGCACCAGTTTTTCATTTCAATCTGTCAGAGCCTGTCACTGAATGCATACATACTGCCAGAGGAAGGTCTCTGCTCGCAGATAAAGCAATGGGGCGTTTTAATGGGATGAGCTGGGACTTTTCAAATGAGTGCTCAAGCATTCTTCAACTTCCTCACAAAGTTACAGTCATTTGAAGTCTGGACCTGAGCAAGTTTTGGTTGATTGAAAGTGAAAACTCAATGCTGGATTTGTGCAGGAAGAAAAATGAAATGGGAGATTGATTCTCAAACTCGAATCATTATCTCCACCTCCTATACAAGAAAAGAGAAAGGGAGTGGTGAGGAAAAAAGTATTCAGTATTTATGTGTGCTTATACAGCCAAATGGTGCTCTGGTGGAACTAGAAAACCTCTGATATTCCCTGTTCATTTCGAGAAGAAGCAATAACATTCCTTCCCACGAGTAGTTTTGGTCAAACCCTGGCCAGCTGTTTCAACATCACTGATGATGGCTTAGAGGTGACGTCAGACCACATTGACCCTACAAAGAAAGAGCATATCAATCTGTCCACAGTATTGGAAATTACTGATTAAAGTCAGAATGAAATGGAAAATCTATTATCTAAATGCATGCTAGCGATCTTATTGTGAATGACTCATTCATACTTGATTTTTTCCCCTCTTATTTTGTGACCTTGTAATACTTACTCAAAATGTCAACTTAAACTGACTTCTCGCTGGTGGTGTATGCTGCTGAATTTCAATCTCTCTGTCACTTAAACCCCTTTCCCTTTACTCGGATGTTCATCACAATAAGGAAAAATATATATTTTGCTACTTTCGTTACATTGCGACTTTGAAATGTTTGCTAACTAAAGGTTTTTTGGAAGCTGTAACAATTACTAAAAATGTGCATATCCTAGTAGAAAATAAATATACTAAAATGTATATGTTTCAATATTTGAAATACATTCATTTCATGCTAATGATACTATAAAAAAAATAAAAATACAAATACCCTGCAATTGTACTTTTGGTATACTAAACTGGTATATGTACTTAAAGTCTGCTAAACTGCAACAACTAATTTGTACTAAATGCACTTTAATTGTGCGGAAATAGTGCTGAAGTCCTACTAAAGATATACTAAAGTATATTTGATCGTGCTAAAGTACTATAGAAGTACTATTGACACTTTAAATAAGACCAATATTATTCAAAGATCATACAATCCTCATCAATAGTGACATTAAAACACTTTTTAGGCTTAATATTAATAAATGTGCACAATTAGTACTCCAAATAAAGTTTAATTAACTTTTATATCAGCAAGTCTCAAGCGATATGACAGTAAATATGATCATAGATTTGAACTTGGCAAGAAATAAATGTATTTTAAATATATACATTTTTTAATAGGGCTGATAATTAAAAGAAAATGTATTAAAACTTATTGGCAATGAAAACATGATGAGAAAATATGCAGCAAGATATTAGTCCACTAACAAAGCTTTTTGAAAAAGACAAATCTAGAAAGAATATTAGAGGTTTAAATAATTTAATCATAGTCAATAACATGAGATTAATCACAAAATTAAAATTACATCTTGGTTATGCACTAAATGATGTGAATGCACCAGTGCTAGTCAGAACATCAATAAATAAATAAATAAAAATAAATAAATAAGAAAAGTATAAAATGTTTGAATATTTACATTTATATTACATTTACATTTAGTCATTTAGCAGATGCTTTTATCCAAAGCGACTTACAAATGGGGACAATAGAAGCAATCAAAACCAACAAGAGAGCAATAATATGCAAGTGCTATGACAAGTCTCAGTTAGCCTTATGCAGTACGCGTAGCAAGGTCTAATTTTATTATATAATAAATAAAAAGAAAACATAGAATATAAAAAGAACAGAGCAAGCTAGTGTTAGAGGCCATTTTTATTTTATATTTTTTTAATATTTGCTTTGATTTTGCATGTCAAGTAAAATGTTCTTTTCAAAATTAAAATTAGATTTTCAAATTAGTATAAATGATTTGCCTGAACTACATTTTGACTACATTTTAAAATAATACTGTTGTCAAAAGCCCAAAACTGACCCACACTAGTCAACAACAATTTTCACCCTCTCTTATCTCTTCATCACTCCCACCTGCACACTTGAGTAGCATAACCCCTTCCCAGTCTGCAGTCCCGGTGGGAAAGCTCACTCCCAGCTCTCCTTCTGATTCCCTCCAGATGTGCATCAGGATGGATGAGACATCCAACGTATCCTTCCGAAGCGGGCACAGGAAGCACTATTTCACTTGCCAGTACATAGGACGAAACTTACAGTGGCTAACATATGGTCTTCATAACCCTCAGGTTCCCACAAAGCGATATAAACGACTTGAAGAATGCATAATGTCTCATTTCCTGAGCCCCAGCCCTGTAACTACGGTCTGCTGAGAAAATATGTGGCGTGTCACAGCTTATTGTGTTATGATGAGAGGGCCTAGTGAGGGAGGCTGAGAGACAGACAGCGCGCAGTGAGCTGTGAAGAAAAGGAATCGGGAAGGAGGAAATAGAAGAGATGAGGAGAGGAGAAGGGAAGAGCCTGCAGCCACTGCGGCACAAGAGCATGAAACAGGGCCCTGCTCTCTGCCTCGCCAATCATTCACTCTTTAGATAAAGAATTATGTCTCTCACAAGACACCCGTGGGCTGAGAGATGACCAAACCGAAGAATAAACCGAGAGACAGGTCAAATCAAGGCAAAGAGAGATTTTGTGAAATGGCATTTGCCACCTACTCCTCCTCGCTCTCCGTTTAAGCGAAACCTGGTCTCTGCTATATATACGGAAAATATGACACCATTCAGGCCGAGTAAAACTCATAATTTCTTTAGTTTTGTTTTCACTTTGGCCACTGCTGTGAAGCGTTCACCACAAGGGAGCAAATTTGTGGCCAGTTTCCTCTGCATTTGACTAGTGTGGAGGACTGGCCATCTGCTGCCGAGTCCAGCAGTGATATTGTCACCTGCTGCAGAGATGGGCAGTCTCCCAAGGAAGGGTGGAGAGCCTTCAGATGATTGACAGAGCTGTCTGTATTAACACCTGCTACTATCGGCTCCAAGGTGAAAGTCAGGAAAATCTCTGCAGACTATCAAAACGTGATCGGATTTGAACAGGGTTACCAACAGGGGACGCATTACCTGGACATATTCATCATTTAAAGCAGATGTGTGACATTTATTGCAGGTTAATTAGCAGAGACAGTTATAAGCAAGTCATTTGTAGCGCTTGATTTCCTGCAAAGTGTAAACTTTGATCTGTTTAGGCATTCCGACCAACCCTACTAGTAACATTGGCTCAACCAATGTTGTGAATCTGGCATAGCACTATCTGTGTAATGGCCAGTGGAAGACTGCCTGGGAAACTCGTTTGAAAACAATTATAATTTTTTAGATTAGATTAGATTAGATGAAGCTAATGCCATGGAAATTTCACATTTCATCTTTAACTTTAATCAATAAAAAATAATTTCTAGTTAGGTATATATAAAATAATAAAATAAAATAAATACAATTCTTAAACTAAATTAAATGTAAAAATAAATAAATAAAAAATGAAAAAATGAAAAGAGAATGCATGACCTAAAAAAAAAAGTACTTAAAAAAAGTAAGTACTTTATTTCTACCTTTCTAGAGCAAGCGTCACAATGTGCTTTACATCCAAGATAAAAGAGAACAATTAAGAAACATATATTTTTTCCAAGCCAGCCATGCAGGACAATTTTGACAGCAAAAGCATCAACTACAAATTTTAAAGACACTTACAAACACTTGAAAATGTTGCCCATACTTTGACAAATAAAAATGAGTTTTTAGAAATAATAAACTAAACTAAACTAAACTAAAATATAAGATGGAAAGGAAAATGCATGGCCTTGAAATAAAAATTCAGTAATTTCGAATAAACGTTAAACAGATGCAATGTTTGCGTTTTCAAATTAAACATATTGTTGATTGATAACTTGGACAAAGACATAAACAATCTTAATAATTCAGCCTTAATAATAATGTACCCTACGTAAGTAGTTAAGTTACTTACTAAATTAAGAGACAATTTGCACACAATAATTTTAACAGTGGCTACATCAAGACTCCAACATCAAGAATGCTAATATTGTAGCTAATCTGTGTAAGCAAATGGAATGGCATACTTTACAATATCAGAGAAATTTAGACTAAATATGACTGGTAAAAATAGACACCGATGAACATTTTACAGTCCTGTCCATCAGTGACAAATAATGATTAATTGCAGCATAACCTCAAATTTTTGTCAATTGCTCATAAAAGGTTCCGTCAAAATTTAATCCATTTTCAATCTTGGTGACAACCTGCAAAAAAATAAATACAAAAAAATCAAGTACCAGAGACTAGCAAAAAAGCTGTATTTTTAAATTCCCTTGAACAGCTAAGGTTAATCAAGGTCGCATTCCCACAAGGAATGGTTTATTCTAGACCAATTTAACCACTGAAATGGTCAATTAGTAATTCCTGGAAAGGTTTTGCTTCTGGGAGAAGTACAGTATGTGTAGATTGTGGAGATATTTGGGGGAGTGATCTATAACTACTTTTCTGAAAGGGCAAAATGAATTTTTCCTTCTCAGAATGTGCCTAAACTCATGGCTGGTAATAAAGTCTCCAGAGAAGAATGTGTGTGCGTATTTTCTGGGTTATTTGCCCATCCCCTGCGGTGAGGGCCTGCCTCGAGGCTATTGTTTGGACACAGTTCACCTCACACTGCATTGGTCACAGACAGGGCGTGGTAAAGGGAGGCCACGCTTGCGGCTTGGAGACGGGAGAGGAAGGAAACGACAGGAGGGGTGAGAGAAACGGAGCAGGGGCTCTCTGAACACTTACCCCACTCTCTGGGAGCTGACAGGAAAACTGGGAGATCCCATGGGGGGAATAAGGAGAAAGAGATACTCCCTCTTCTTTGAAAACAAAGCTGTACTGTAACCCGTCTCAAGTGCACTGGTGCAGCTAACCAGAGCAAAGTATTACGCTAGTATTACCTCTTTTCCATGGACATGGTGCTGGTTCTCATCTCTGGAGATCTGTGACGCTCTCTCAGAACCATCATTTCATGTGTCTTGAGAGTGAAGAACTAAGGGCCCAATTTGCACAGATGTTCTTGTGTGCCACTACACTGTTTTTAATTGTTTTCCTGTGTAAATATGCACAAGATATACATCTTTTGAGACATCCATTAAACGTTTTGGGTCTGTAAAAATGTTGGTTATTGTCAACACAATTATTTGATCAAAAATACAGTAAAACTGTAAGACTGTAAAATATTATTACTATTTAAAATACTTGTTTTCTATTTTAATAAATTTTAAAATGTTTTTTCCTGTGATGTCAAAGTTGAATTTTTAGCATCATTACATCAGTCTGCAGTGTCATAAGATCCTTCAGAAATCATTCTAATATGCTGATTTTGTGCTCAAGTAACATCTCTTGCTATCATTGTTGAAAACAGTGCTGCTTAATATTTTTGATAGATTTATGACAGATTTTTTCAGGATGAATAGAACATTCAAACAAACAGCATATTTACAAATGAAAAATCTTTTGTAGCAAATGTCCTTACTTTAACTTTTCATCAATTTAATGCATGCTTGCTGAATTTTGAACGGTAGTATATCTTAATAGAAAATAGCAAATTTTAAATTGTAATTTTCTGACATTGAGAAGTCAAGGAAACTATTAAAACTTAAAAGTGATAGTTCACAAACGAAAATTTCATAATTTACTCATAATCATGAGCTTTTTTTCTAGATATTCGCAAAAAAAAAAAAAATTGGCAAGAAAATGCTCTTTGTGAATCAAATCTCTCTCTCTCTCTCTTTAAAAATCTTTATTCAGTATTCACAAATGACAGAACAAGATGCATTGGTCAAAACGTGGAAATAGACTTTGGTGCTGCGGTGGCCCAGAATCATCCTTTCAGAGGTGGAAACATGCAGAACAATCTCAGGTTCTTCAACCAGCACCGGCACCTTGTCTGTGAAAAAGGGACATGTAACAACCAACAAGAGAAAACTCAGAAGAAAACTATAGGTAAAAAAAACAAAAAACACCCTGGGTTCCAAACAAGCAAGCGTTGCTTAACCTTTCCAACAAATCCTCAAAATTCATCCACGTTTCAGACAAAATAAAATCCACGAAATCAGTGAGGTGCAACACCTCCCAAAGGCTGATTTAAAAGCAATTTAAAACATCACCTCCGTCTGCGGGCGCTTTATTGAGTTCACTCCGTCGCATTTCTCTCTGCTTATCACTTTCTCAGGGTCGTGGGGGGTTTAGCATGCTGGCTTGCACGAGTCCCACTAGTGTTGGCATAAATCACAAGGGCATTGCAAAGCCATAAGCTCCACCACAGGCTCCTTAACACCCTGCCTGCAGCCTCCGGCTACTGCCGCTGATGCTAGCAACAGCCTCATCTAATTTTACTCATAATGGCTTGTCACAATCTGTTTTATCAGTTTAAATTTAGTATTATCATGTAGCATTGCTTAGTGTCAACCTGGCAGAGGAATTACAATTATGAGTGTTACTCTCTTCAGCACAGCTCATTAAGGATTTTTTAAAATTGTTTTTATAGGTAAGACAGACTGGTTGACATGTTCAGATCTACTCACAGCTCATGTAGCTTAAGTGAAGTTAACATCACATAGTCAGACCTTTGACTAAACAGCATAAGGTTTGGTTCACATAGCAGCTGATTCAGGCCAAAAAACAGACAGGAAGAGAAAAATCTGGTGCTCAAGAAACATTTTTGTATTATTATTGTTGAAAACACAATTTTTTGTGCAAACTGTGATACCTTTTTCCATTATTCTTTGATGAATAGAAATTTCAGACGAACAGCATGTATATCTTTACTATCAGATTTTATCAATTTAATACATTCTTGCTGAATAAATGTATTCATTTCTAAATGACAGGCATCATTCCCTAAAACAGGCAACATGTACCATGAGATACATACTCTTTAGTCTCTTGTAGGAGGCACGAGGAAGATTTTTTCATCCAATACTGTTATCATTATCATAGTTGAGGTTGTTTGGATTATGGGGGTCACATCACTTGGTTCAAATTTTCTGTATACTCTTTTTTTCAGTTTGACCTTAAGCCAACATTTCCGCCCATGGGGATGGACATTCAGAAAATGTAGAAAGTAGGCATATATTAATCTTACTTTTTTCAGCAAAAAAAATGCAATACAACTATTCTATTAATTGTGAACATTGTCTTGAGATGTTGAAAAAGAAAATTAAGTCGTATGTTGTTCGTGTTGTTTTTTATCGCATTTTGAAATATGCATATCTCCTGAGATACGTTGCCTGTTTAGGGTTTAAAAAAAGGATTATCCTCAGTATAGACAATGAATGGTGTCACAAGGTAAATTGTGCCCCCAGTTCTGGTTCTTTCATTATTGTGAATTCTGGGGTGGTATGGGGTGGGGTGTGTGTGAGGGGTGGGGTGGGGTGTTTGGGGGAGGTTTGGCGTTCCCCGTTGGTGGTTATGGGCGGTGGGAGGGGTGTAGAAAATACACATAAAATACACAGAAGTCACAGAAATCACATAAAATACAAGGGGGAGCCCCTTGATAAAAAATCTCTCAGAGAAGTGGGGTGGGGGTTATAACTCGCATCAAGGAGAGCAGGTTCCCCTCAGTAGAAATTGCATTCCAGGGCCAGGGGCCCTTAGGGAAGAGCCTTTTAGGCCTTCCTGGCCTCTAGGGCCCCCTGTTCACAGCCTTTCTATTTATTTTGAGTTTAAAAAAATGTGCAAATGTTAATATTTGCATGTAAAATGGATAATATTACATTTACTTGACTACATCTTTGCACTTTTAACAAGATTTTTCTCTTGCAGGGTTTCACACAGCTCATTTTATGGTAGAACAGGAGTGTCCAACCCTGCTCCTATAAGGCCACCATCCTGCTGCGTTTAGCTTCAACCCTAATCAAACACATCTGAAAAATCTGACAAAAGTATTCAGGATTACATAAAAAAAATTATATTTTGTTATATAAATTACATTATATGATTGTTTATGGATGGCACTAAACCGTGCAGGACAGTGGACCTCAAGGGTTGGAATTGCCCACCCCTGAGGATAAAGATGAGACAAAAATACAAAAAATGTCTATGCCTCAATTTTAGGACACTTAGACATGTCATACATGCAGCATATTTTGAATAATCCATATTTGTTTGCATTAAATAAATCATAGAATTATTGATGACTTGGGCTGTTTTTTATACCCTAAACAGGCAACGTGAGCAGTTGTGTATAATCTCAGTTTGTAATAAAGTATATTTTTATATAACACACACACACACACACAAAATCAGATTATATAACCTTTAGCGGCTCAAAATGCAATTTCTATCTGTCAATAAGCAATAAATATATAAAGTGCCAGTGAATACATCTGATTTAGACCACATTGTGGATTTGTTTGGCTTGACGTCTCGGATGATCTTGTTTACTGCTTGTTCTGGTCTATGGACCATCAGACTTCACAGCCACAGCTGCCAACGAGGCATGCAGCTCTCTCATGCCAGAAGAAATGCCAGGGGCCCATTCTCACTATTACCGTCTGTCAGTCACAGAGAAATGGCCCATTGATTTGATAGCATGTTTTCTCTTTTGCAAACACATCAACCTTAACCCCATCTCCCCCACTCTCCATCTTGCTTACTCTTTTTTTAAGTGTCTCTTTCATGGTTTACTCTGTCTTAAAGGTTCACTATGGTTGCATTTGCTGATACGGAAGTCAGTCTTAAACTTAAACTGACACCTAACTGTTTAAGAAGCCTTTGAATAAGGACAGGAGTAGTATGGACCTCTATTATGATATTTTTACCTCCTTTCACTACCTCCCATCATTATTCTTTCTCAGACGCTAGGTGTGATTCTGCTCGTTTGGCATGATATGACATTGAGATCACACCTTTCAAGCATTACTTAATCTGTATGGTGACTTGACCGATTTGCAAACTCAGACTTCCCATCAGGCAGTCAAGAGTGTGCAGATGTCATTGCATTAGACTTTTTCTCATTTGTCGTGTAAGTGTTCATCTCTAGGGACGCAGAGGCTCGAATCTCTCAGCATGAGATGTGAGCGAAAGAGCTCTGCTAGGTATACTTTTCATTTTCACACTTTTCGCATTCGATCGCTTGCATTTAGAGGTGTAATCTGTTTGATCTCACGAAGCAAGGAAGTGAAATTTGTAGTGTGATACCTCACTTTTTCATGTAGATTTGACACCTGAGCACCAACCAGCTGGAATTGTGAATAATGTATTATGCGTTAGCAGTATTGATTTTTAGAGAACCGTTTCCATTTTAAAAGATCAGCAAATTTATATTGTGTGTACATTTATTTTTCCCTCCTGAGACTTAATGTGTATCTGATTATGGAAATAGAGTCCATTCATTTATGAACCAAAGTTTAACACACTATTGCCAATAAACTGTTGGAACAAGCAAATTGTATGAAAACTGTATGAAAAGACAGCATCCATATGGCTCTGAATTATGCAAAGCCTGATATGATTGACGTATCTGCCCTTGACTAGGGAGGAAATATTTATAATATGCAGAAGGCAATGCAGATAAGATTAAAACTCTCCACTTCAGAACAGTGGTTGAACCATACAGTTTTAATAATCATTCAAGTCCAAGTCCACACCTCAGATATACCGATCCCGGCAGAGAAATATTATTGTTGGAATCACTTTCAGCTGATGAACGATACAAAAATATTGCTGCCTGATTACAATCTACCTGACTTTAGAGAGCCTGAGCATTTAAACCGTCAGTTAACAAAACTTTAGTGGCGCTTATAATAAACAGAACATTGCCATCTGTTGATGTTAAAACTAAAAAGTTAGAACGAAATAAATAAGAAATAGTTAACATTCTGCATTTGTGACACTGAGCATGTGAACTCCTTGTATAAAAGGTCAGATGTTCTTTTACTGAAGCATCTTGCATGTTGGATCATCTGGAATGTATCATCTCAAATTAAGTTCTGCTGAAACCAAAGACACTGAAGTTTTTCAATTTTATTCAAATTGTAATGTTATGATCATTTGTAAATAAATAAATAAAATAAATGAATTAAAAATTAAATTAAGAAATGCAAAAACGACAAGTTTGAGTAAATGCCACATTAAGGTAATTCTGGGTCTATTTTTTAATGGGTGACTGACTATACATTTTGGGTTACGTGTGCAACTACATGTTCACATATGTAATTCCTTCTAAATATCATCTGATGCTCTTATCTGTTTAAGTTCTTAAGATAATTGGTTGCAGATGAGTCTGAACTTCAATCTCAATCTGATAAGCCTAATCACATCCCTGTACTAAAAAGAAAAAGCACTTTATTGATTACATTTTTGCCTTGTTAGTGGCGCTCACTAAAGTAAAAGAAAACTATGATTATTACAATCACTCATATTGCGGGTTAGGGATTTAAACTAATTACTAATTAGTCTAATTATCAAACTTTGCAGCATAACTTGTCCTGCACCAAATATGCCAATTATACCTCAAATTGTGCTGTTTGTTGAGGAGAAGTGAGCCATTAGCTTAGCAAACAACTGGATGATCAAAACAATGTATTTAATGTATCATTAATATATAATAATACTGTAAAATTTTATATTATTATTAAGATTTTTCTTTTAAAAAGCATACTATCATAATGTAAAATAAAATGATACCTAACCCCCCCCCCCAATAACAATACAGTTCTTGAAACTTCTGGACTACTACTATAATAATACATTTAATGCATACTCATATAATAATACTACACCCACAACATTGTGGTGGTAAACCGCCATATTCTTCAGATCAATCTAGTTTTCGCCTTCAGATCCTGTCATCACACAAACTTTACTAGTCATCTGAAGATGGAGGAGAGCCAGAGCACAACTGGATGCCACATCTCTCCATTAGGCTGTCATAGCTCATTAAACCCCGGCCTGCTTTCAAGTTTATATTCCGAGCGAGTCCGCCTGCAACACGGGGTAAACATTTTGTATGTTTGTAACCAAGTGAAAAAGTTATTAGTGGCAATAAATGGTTGTGTGGCTTGTAAAAGGTCAGAATAGTGGAAAAATGCGGACAAAAAAAATTGCAAAATGAAATTGAACCCAATCCAAATCCAGCCCTATACCAAACATGACTTTTCGTGGCCTTAGCCCTTGACTCGATAACGACGGAAGGATGTGAGCAGAACACAAATGAACCCGGAGCCCAGATTAGAGGAATGCTGTTTTTTGAAATGGGAGGGGGGCGGCTTTGTGTTTAAACTATGAGAGCAACTCCCACATACAGCAGGACAGAGGAATGTGTATCTGATTACATTCTGCCTGCTCAGCCTCCGGCTCTCCCATGTAAACAGTCACCTGACTGAGAGAGAGAGAAAGAAAGAGAGCGACTGAGGGGGGCCGAGAGAGAGGGAGAAGCATTACATCAGTGCGCTGGTAAAGAGGAATGTGGGTTCACTGCAGTGAGATGCCTTAAACCCATGTGAAAAGACAGAGAGAGGGGGAGTTGTGCTGTTCATACAATCTCATTCATTTAGAAGGGTCCTGCTAATGACACCTGTTCAAACAGTGTCTATCACTCTCGCTCTCTCCGTCTGAAAGAGTCTCAGCCTGCAGAAGACCACCACTGGGAACCCTGCATGCTGTAACCCCTATAACATCATCAACCTGACACAATATCAATACGTTGGTCCTCACTCCGCACACCCAGACACTGTCCAAACTGCTTAACACGACCTCTAGCCTGAATAAAAAACTGCCTTGGGCTATGAAATCTCTGCATCAGAACCGGACGGATCTCACCACACCTACCTTCCGTTTCAGAGAGAACATGGAGTGAAAGTTGAGATGGAAAGCAAAAAAAAATAAAAATGAGTCACAACACACAATGATATGTGACACTTTACAATAACATTTTACAATAGTTCAATTAGTTAATGCATTTGGTAACATTGAACAATAGTTATACAACATGCACAATTATTAATCTAGGTTAATGTTATGAACATACTATTGTTCATTTTGAATTAATTTTAGTAAAAACTTTGAAAGAAATTAATACTTCTATTTAGCAGTGATGAATTAACTTTTAATAAAAGTGACAGTAAAGACATTTATAAACTTACAAAATATATCCATTTCTATTTTCAAAGCTGTCCTTCTGAACTATATATTCATCAAAGAATCCAGAAAAAAAATCAGCATCACAGGTTTTACAAAATTATTAAGCAGGCCAACTGTTTTTTTCCATTGATAATTAGAAGAAATGTTTCTTGATTTCTGAAGGATCATGTGACATTTCTGAAGGATCATGTGACACAACATATTAGGTGTGTTTGACTTGAAACGGCGCTGCGCAGAATGATCAGTGTAAGACATCAAAGTACCGCAAGAGCGATTAGAAAGCATAAGGATCCATCTGCTCTCTTATGGCTCTCGCGGTACTGTGATGTCATACACTAATCATTCTGTGCAGCGCCGCTTCAAGTCGAACACACCTAATGACTCCTGAAAATTCAGCTTTGTAAGGAATGTGTTACATTTTAAAATACATTTGAACAGTAAGTTTAAATTATAATATTATTTCACAATATTACTGTTTTTAATGTATTTTTAATCTAATAAATGCAGCCTTGTTGAGCACTTGTTGACTTCTTTAAAAAACATTTAAAAAACAGTCATGTATTTTGATTTATATAACTTGACGTGATAAAACTTTACTAAAACTAAGATTAATAAATCTTAAAAGCAGTAGAAATGCTGTTTGTTAGTTAAACTGTGTTGCTGTAAAGTTTTTGACAAACACGGGTCATCTGATGTCATCAAGTATTTTTAATGATAGTCATCTCGACTTAAAGGGATAGCTCATCCCCAAAAAATAATTTTCATCATTTACACAACTACATGTAGTTTTTTATTTCTGTGGAACATAAAAGAAGATATTTTGAGAAATGTGTCAGTGTTTCATTTTTGGAGTAAACTATTTCTTTAACATGGCTACACATTGGAAAGTGGCAGTTACCACTAGTTTAAAAGTGAATTTTCTGTGGTACCAAAACTGCAAACAATAGTAGTGTTAAACACTATCCTGTCTTCCACTGGTCGACAAACAGGCAGTATTGCCCCAAACTCATGCCATTGGTTAAGTCAATATGTCAAAAATAGTCAAAAAAGTCATTTTTAGGATAAATCATTCTACAAAAAGTCTGTCTTAATATCTGTCTTAAAGCTATAGAAGATAGGATAAAAAAAGTGTTTTAACATCATAAAAAAGACACGCTTTACCTTCAACTAAGTTTTAGTATCAGAACTGAACCACGTGTTTCATGTTATTCCCTGTGAATCAGTCAGAGAGCAGAGTTATGACAACAACTGAACCCGATGCCAGCTTTCATTTTTCTTCTCTCTCTGGCCTCTCTCCTCCTGATATGTCACAGCTGCATTGGAAATCCGTCCCACCGGCTACCCGGGAAACGGGACGTGCCAGTGAAGAACGGGATCAGCTGCCCCCGTCCTCCCCTCTTTACTTTCTTCTCTCAACAAAAGCTCATCCCCACCCACAAACCACTTCAAAATAACTATTTCTCCACAGTAACAAGTTGAACTGACCAAACACCGAAGCAAAACTTGACACACGTCTTACCGTGGAGGTGGTGATGGTGGTTCTGCTGGTTGTTCTCCAGGCCGACAGGGTTGCACGCCCCCAACTCAGCCAGTCTGCGGCTGGTCGCAGAGAGCTCGGAGCGCAGGTTGGTCACCTCCTGGCTGGCCGACTGGATGGCCCCATCGATCCGCTGAGCCAGCTGCTTGTTGTCTTCCATCATTTTCAGGATTTTGCCCTGAGAAGCAAATCCACACAGAAGTGCATGGTGTCAAGGGCTTTGTCAGGGGGTAGAACAAGCCACGGGTCCCTGGTCCCCCTTTATCCCTCCTCGGCTGCCACAGTTTAGACCATACATACAAAACACACGCTGGAGAAGAGGAAAAAAAAATCCCAAGTCTGACTCCCCTCCTCCTTATCCCAACAGAAAAGACCTAATCACTACCTGTCTTCTGTTAGTGTGTGAAAGACAGCTGAGCGTGTGGTAGATTAAGAGAGAGAGAGAGCGCGTGTGAAAGAACGTAACGGACAAACGAAACAGCAGGTAGAGGAGTAAGAGAGAGTTCCCGCTGAAAAACCGCACTCCCAGCAGCTGCTTTCAGAAAGAACACAGTGCATTGAGAGATGACATGCTCTCTTTTAAACGGAACGTACCATGTGCACCAGATTTCTGGGGGAGAGAGGGAGGGAGCTAAAGTGCGATGTTTCTGAAACTCTGTGAGAGAGAGCCTCCTTGACCGGAGCAGTTTGCGATGAGAAAGTAACTGTTCTTATGTGGCCAAGGTGGAAAATAAATAATACTTTTTTGCACTTCCTTGATCCCTCGACATACACTTGTCAAGCTGGATACATCTATTCTCTCGGAAAAACACGCTCCCACCCCTTTCCCTTTCTTTTCATTACATATTCATTCTTTTGTCCCTGAGAAACGCTCCCCCACTCTTAAGGTTGCGGATGGGGGTGGGTCGACTCAACTAAGAGGGAGAGGAACCAGGCAGACCTCGGCACTGGACATGAGGGACAGCTATTAGTCCGGCCCCCTGCACACAGGAAGTGAAGAGAATTACACTGAAAGCAATCAATCTCCTCGCAGGGTCAAAAGTTTGGGGCTGATTTTGAAAAGCCCTCTGGTCTTCAGAAGTGGACCCAAAATGGTTTACCCTTTCCCAGAAGTCTTATGCAACAGATTGAAAAGTCTTATGTCCTTTAGGTATGGGAATAAAAGAAGATCCTATGCTGTTCAGTGAGAAGCTGGTCTATTACTTTTTGACAAACCTTGAGGTCATCTGTAACCTTAAATGTCGCATCATCTATCCTAAATATTTAGCATTTTGAACAGGAATAGGGGGAACCGTAACATGTAATCATTTTTTTAATGCATGCATTTGGCAGATTATCCAAATGTTCAATTCAAATCAATTCATGCATTGATAAATAAAAGAAAGTAAGAAAGAAAAACTGATTTAAAATATATATATATATATATAAATGCATTAAATTAAATCTACACTTTTATCCAAAATGACTTTCATTGCATTCAAAGTCTACATTATATCAATTCTTGGCAATAATTCGCTATGCTGATATGTGCTCATTGATCTATTTCATGGGTCTTTCATTTTAAACTGAAAAGAGCCAACAGATGAATGCCTGTATCACCTATTAGAGGGTAACATAATGAAGCAACATCAAAGCTTTATTTGAGAGTATACTCACTAAATGAAGACCAAATGCATGTGCGGAGACAAACAGAAACTTGACTGGTGTTAGCACATACTGAGTGAATTGGATTGACTGCCAATCATCTATTTTGAATCAAGGGTGGCAGAACATCATTCCAGGTGAATTTAACCCCTGCTTATGACTATAATCAACACCAGCTCGTATCGGAGTGGCTTTTACCTTGCCCAAGCAAAACATTTGCTGAAAATAAGCAAAATCACTCAATTCCTAGAGCAAATTGATGGGGTGTGAGTGAGAGAAGCAAATCTGGTGAACCATCACACCAAAAATTGTGAACACCTATCATTTCACAGCTCTGACTGAGAAACATCCTCATTGGTATTCACAGGAAGCAATGCTAGAAATGAATGGGGCACAACAGAGGAATCCACACTAAAAACAAGCATAAAATGCGACAGATTATGACAACAAACTAAGTTTTTACTGTCTGTGGATTTTCATTTGCATCCATCTCACTCATGATTGAGAGACGGCTCAAATCAACAGCTATAAAAACAGCGAAAGTCAAAGTTTTTTCCAAACTGATTGATGTCCATCAGAAATGAGCTGGAAAGAGAACCACATCTACTGTGCTAACGCCATTCATGCTGAGATTCAGACTGCAGCTGAAAAAGGCAGTGCTTTGTTTTCAAATCCCAGCCCCGAAACCACTATAGTCACTCAAAAGAAAAGAGAGAGAGAGAGAGAGAGAGAGAGTTAGAAAGAGAATGAGAAGGAGTGGTGGTGAGAGAAAGAAAAGCCAACATGTTTGAAAAAATCTAGTCCAGTGCGTTTCATATTCTGTGTATTTTCCATTCTGCAGAAGACAGAGAAAAGATCTCAGTCATATTAAAAGTCACCTCCATTGACTGGAACACACCAGGCCGCACAAAGGACCCGGAGTGAACAATGCTGCATGTCAGTGGGAAAAGACAAAGGGCAGGAACTGGACAGCTAACAGTTGTTCCATGGCTTTTACAACAAGGCCTTTCCCCAGGCTTTGCTGTTGTCACCTGCCTTTTGCCAAGAATATGCATAGGTCGCTTGCCAAACAGAGTCAGCTCTGCAGTCAAGAGTGCATTCATGCTGCTTAAATTCTTTAAGAAAATGCTCAGAACTACTAATGCTAAGAAGTTTGATTTACAAATATGCTACACACTTTTGCATCAGTTTTTTTTATGATGGTTATAATTATATGATGGTTATCCAGTCAGTGTAATGTACAGTACATCTGCTAACAACAAGTAACAACTTAATGAAAGCTCTGATTGGCAAGAACACCCAATCACTAACTATGTAAGGATATGCGTATTCGTAACCGTTCGGTACGAGGCTTTCGGTTCGGTACGCATTACAAACCGAACGATTCGTTGGACTAATTCTATTATGTTTGGAAAATAAAAGAGCTTAAAGTGTGTAAAATATAATGTTCTCAGTGCCACTGCGCTCAACAAGGCAGCCCAAACGATGTAAAAGGAAACATGCTGTCTGACCCGTGGCGTAGCGGACAGCCCCGTGATAACCTCCCCTTGCTGGGTTGCATCGAAAGACGATGATCTTGTATCGACGACAGAGATATTGTCAAAAACATCAGTTATTGGCAATATTAAGAGGATTTGGCATATCTAATTAATGTAGGCCTGTTACATTCTTATTTTTATTAGGGCTATTCTTATTATGAAGTTACTTTTATTATTAAATTAAAATTAGGTCTACAATTAATTTGCCCTGCAATAAATACCGCATAACTGACGCGCTGCGAGGATAAAAAAAGATTAGGCTATTTACTCCTCAATTAAAATGTTTTTTAAAAAAGGTATTTTAAATCAGGTCTATTAGGCTATACAATGGATTATAATCCTATAATTAAAATATTAACACTGCAGTTATCAGTAAAAAATCAATGAAATAAAAACCTTTTATTTCAAGCACCGACTTTCAAAAACAACCTGTTTAACACGAAATACGTTTCTTCTAATTTTTTTCCCACAATGTACGGGCCACAAGAGAAATATTATATTTATAAAGATATAAATAAATATCTTGGCACCCATATCAGTAATGACCTCACATGGCCAGAACAAACCCAAGCAGTTGTGAAGAAGGCCCAACAGTGCCTCTTCTTCTTAAGACGACATCCTGATGGCATCCTGTCCGGCTCCATCACCACCTGGTTCAGAAACAGCACTGCTGCAAACTGCAAAGCACTGCTGAGAGTAATACAAACGGCCCAACACATTACTGGAGGTGAGCTTCCCTCCCCCCAGGCCATCTACAACATTCGTTGTGTGAGGAAAGCCTGGAAGATAATCAAAGACCCCAGCCACCCCCGTCACAGTCTCCTCCTCTGACTACTGCCATCAGGCAGATGCTACAAAAGCATCAGGGCCCGCACCAGTCGGCTGTGGGACAGCTTCTTCCCTCAGGCCATCAGACTGCTAAACTACAACTGATGCACTACACTGTTGCACAAATACATAATTAATATAACAATACAACATACATACCCACATTATATATACTATGTATATGCCTACCATAAGTCAAATTCCTGGTGTTACGTACAGTCAGGTCCATAAATATTGGGACATCGACACAATTCTAACATTTTTGGCTCTATACACCACCACTATGGATTTCAAATGAAACGAACAAGATGTGCTTTAACTGCAGACTGTCAGCTTTAATTTGAGGGTGTTTACATCCAAATCAGGTGAACGGTGTAGGAATTACAACAGTTTGCATATGTGCCTCCCACTTGTTAAGGGACCAAAAGTAATGGGACAGAATAATAATCATAAATCAAACTTTCCCTTTTTAATACTTGGTTGCAAATCCTTTGCAGTCAATTACAGCCTGAAGTCTGGAACGCATAGACATCACCAGACGCTGGGTTTCATCCCTGGTGATGCTCTGCCAGGCCTCTACTGCAACCGTCTTCAGTTCCTGCTTGTTCTTGGGGCATTTTCCCTTCAGTTTTGTCTTCAGCAAGTGAAATGCATGCTCAATCGGATTCAGGTCAGGTGATTGACTTGGCCATTGCATAACAGTCCACTTCTTTCCCTTCAAAAACTCTTTGGTTGCTTTTGCAGTATGCTTTGGGTCATTGTCCATCTGCACTGTGAAGCGCCGTCCAATGAGTTCTGAAGCATTTGGCTGAATATGAGCAGATAATATTGCCCGAAACACTTCAGAATTCATCCTGCTGCTTTTGTCAGTAGTCACATCATCAATAAATACAAGAGAACCAGTTCCACTGGCAGCCATACATGCCCACGCTACCACCACCATGCTTCACTGATGAGGTGGTATGCTTAGGATCATGAGCAGATCCTTGCCTTCACAGTTCTGGAACAACATCCTATGGACAGATGAGACCAAGATCAACTTGTACCAGAGTGATGGGAAGAGAAGAGTATGGAGAAGGAAAGGAACTGCTCATGATCGTAAGCATACCACCTCTTTAGTGAAGCATGGTGGTGGTAGCGTGGGCATGTATGGCTGCCAGTGGAACTGGTTCTCTTGTATTTATTGATGATGTGACTACTGACAAAAGCAGCAGGATGAATTCTGAAGTGTTTCGGGCAATATTATCTGCTCATATTCAGCCAAATGCTTCAGAACTCATTGGACGGCGCTTCACAGTGCAGATGGACAATGACCCAAAGCATACTGCAAAAGCAACCAAAGAGTTTTTGAAGGGAAAGAAGTGGACTGTTATGCAATGGCCAAGTCAATCACCTGACCTGAATCCGATTGAGCATGCATTTCACTTGCTGAAGACAAAACTGAAGGGAAAATGCCCCAAGAACAAGCAGGAACTGAAGACGGTTGCAGTAGAGGCCTGGCAGAGCATCACCAGGGATGAAACCCAGCGTCTGGTCATGTCTATGCGTTCCAGACTTCAGGCTGTAATTGACTGCAAAGGATTTGCAACCAAGTATTAAAAAGTGAAAGTTTGATTTATGATTATTATTCTGTCCCATTACTTTTGGTCCCTTAACAAGTGGGAGGCACATATGCAAACTGTTGTAATTCCTACACCGTTCACCTGATTTGGATGTAAATACCCTCAAATTAAAGCTGACAGTCTGCAGTTAAAGCACATCTTGTTCGTTTCATTTGAAATCCATAGTGGTGGTGTATAGAGCCAAAAATGTTAGAATTGTGTCGATGTCCCAATATTTATGGACCTGACTGTATATTATGTTTACGTATTGTATTGTCGATGCTAATGTCAGTACTGTCTGTGTATATATGTATACCTATTTATCTGTTTATATATACAACACTGTGCATATCTGTACATATGTGTACACTGTATATATATATATATATATATATATATATATATTGTATACCTTTGGTAATTGTAAATTGTATTGTTCTTATACGTGCAATGTCTGGAACACGCACCTAAGCTTTTCACACATAATTTACTTGTAAGTTGAGTTGAGTTTATATATATATATATATATATATATATATATATACATACAGGTATATATATATATATCCATAGACATGCTGCTGTGAGCATGTAAGAAATATAACATAATGTATATGAAATAAATCCCATATATAACACATGCAATTACCCTGTAGCAGATCTATACAGGTGGAGCTGGGGAGAATGAAGGGTTTCCGAAGCACGCTGCAACCGCTACAGCATGCACTAGCCGAGTATTTAAATGTTGAGCAGCAAGCTCATTGGCTGTTGATGTGAAAAGAAACCAATCAGCTGTGTCATGTATATAATGATGTGATTATATCAGATTGTGTTAGAACTAGCCTGCGCCATCTAGAATTTCATTACAGATCTTTGTATTTCTTTTGAACTTTCTATTCATCTAAGAATTCTGAAAAATCTTCACCGTTTCCACAAAATTATTAAGCACAATTGTTTTACAAAAAGTAAGAAATGTCTCTTGAGCACCAAATCAGCATCTTTGTCATCACAGGAATAAATTACACTGTAAAATCAACCTGGTCTCATAAAAATATGTACCTCTGTGCACTTTCTGTGCGTCACCGTTTTACGTACCTTACTGCACATTTCGCCGCAGTTTCAAAGAGAAATGTCCACTGAGTGGCGCTAAAACACAGGTTAAATACGTAAACCCTGGCACGGTTTTATTATGTTGATATAGGTACGTATTGCTGTGTTTTTATTATGTTGCTTCAGGTACGTACTGCGGTGGTTCAGAATTCAAATATCCGGGGTCTGTCCCTAAAAGTTAATGCTCTATCATGTTGGAAATATGCCCTACACCAAACCCAACCCTAAACCTACCCAATAGTGTTAACAAATGCATAACTGGTATAAAAACGTATTTGTTGATGCAACCGTGCGGAGCTCCTCGCCTCCTAAGTACGTCTCCGTACTCCGTGAGCTACCGAACAAACTTACCATCAATGAAAACCCATAGATATGACGCTGGATATGTGCGATGCTAACATTCGAAAGCATCAGTTTTCAAATCTCCCAGCATATTAATATTGTTTTGAAGTCATAACATGATATTTTTAAAGTAATTGTGCGAAAAATACGCTTTATTAATCAAAACTCTGTAAATTTGTGTGAAAATGAGTAAAAGGTGTCAGAGCTTTACTGCCTCTAGTGTTTGTTTCTTTTGGAAACTGAAACTGCAGTAATATGTAGTTATTGGTACGTATTTCGTGTCTCGCTAAAAAGTGCACCCAGGTACATAAATGCCATGAGACTAGGTTGTGTAAAATATATTAAAATAGAAACCAGTTGTTTCAATTTGTAATATTTCACAATATTATTGTTTTTATTATTTTTTTGATCAAATAAATGCAGCCTTGATGTGCATAAAAGGTCACAAATATTAAAAAGAAAAAACTTACCAATCCCAAACTATAAATATATACAAATGGTAGTATATGTATTTATGTATCCTGTCTCAAAAACAAAAATACGGATGAATAAAAAACCAAAACAAATAATGTTCACAAATTCTATTTTAAAAATGTAATTTACAAATTATGCTTTCATTCATTAAATATGTAAATTAAACACGATAAGACTATACACAGCACTGAATATAAAAAGGACAGAAATATATAGAAAAAGACCCACGTGAAAGTCTCAGCACTAAGCTACAATTTTAACCACCATTACAACACATTTTTATGAGATTGGACTCCCGAGGAATTGACACCCATGAATATCATAAAGGAGAGAATGTTCACAGGAATATCCACACAGCTCTGAGAGTCATTAGTTCAGCAGTTCAACTGGACTGGGGCTGTCAGGGTGAACGCTGTGTGTGAGTGGTATGAGCTACAAACTGGATATTTTTGGATAAATTCAGAGAACTAGGACCATTTGCTTCTTAATGATGTAAAAAGCCCTATTCGGACAGTAATTGTTCCTTATGTGGATGTCTATAAAAATAAATTTACATGGCACCTCAGTGATAAAACTCATTTGGCTGGCGATTTATTCATGGTATGATGCGTGTTCTGTGATACTACAAACCTGGGAACGCACTGCTCACGTCGTCAGTCACATAATTGTCTGCTGTAAATAAAATGTCATATGCTTGGAATAAATTCCTATTTAATAATATCCTATTTATTATTTGATTATGTAAATCTCCTGTTTAAAAATAGGAAAATAGACAAACTATTGGAATGGTTTTGGTCTTGCACTTCATCTCTTAAAATGATGGATGTCATTAAAAATGAGGAGATTATCAGAAATAAGTTAATACAACCTCTTGTTTACATTTATTATTTATAAGGTAAACATAAATCCTTTTGGTTTATATTTTTATGTATGTAATTGTAGGCCTATATAATACATATTTTAAAGATGTATTGCATACTTGTTGCTGCCATAATATTTACGTGCTTTTCTTCTGTTTCTTCTTATTGTTCTTAACAGCTCCCACTCACTGTGGTGGAGCAGTTATGAAATAATGTTCTTGTACTTAACAGCATTTCAGTAATAACTATGCATGCAAAATATAGCTTTAGAATCACCTGTTGCATGTGCTCAGCATGTTTTGTGAAGTTTTGATTTTTACTTTAGGCTTTATAGGATTTGGGGTAAATTTGGACAGGCCCCTTTTCTAAACGACCCCGTTATAGCTTCCCAAAGGGTACATTTATTTATTTATTTTTGATAATTATTGGCCTAGAGAGTCCAGAGAATTGTACTACTGCAGTGTTTTCTTCCAGTTTGAGTGAAAAACCTAGGACTAACGTTAGTTCTCAAAAGTAGTTTTTTTACATCTTCTCAATCATGTAAAGGGGTCATATAATGCTACATGCACTTTTACAAGTTGTTTGAACTGAAATGTGTATTGGCAGTGTGTGTACACAACCACCCTATAATGATAAAACTCCACCCAGTGTTTTTTTGTTTTAATCTACTAAAATCTTTACCCCTTTCTCAAATCGAGCCGATCTCAGATGCCTGTCTGTGTGGCGTCACACGGACGAAGGCCCCTCCCACGATAGTTTGATTGACAGTAGCGTTTTAGCACAGACTGCACTGGTGTAGCACAGACTTACCTCAGACCCGCCCTGAGTGAGCTGTCAGTTGTTTCACCGCTGGAGCAGATGTAGACAAGAATGACTCATAAGCGATTGAGGTGTTTTGTTGTTGGATGTAATAATGAACATAGCAGTAGTCATTTACTCCCGACATCTGAGCGGCTGAAGAGGATTAACTTTCTGAAGGGAATGTGCCCTCGATCTACCTAAATGCGTCTATGTTCGCGCGAATCATTCGTGATCCAGCTTCACCTACAGAAGAAGTGAGTACAAGGTTTTTTAAATGAATCTTTGCAAATCGCCTTTCCAAATAATGTGCTAATTAGCAAGTTTCACTATGAATGCAGCTAAAGTAGTCCCAGAGAGCGGCTAGGAAGAGAGGGGCGTGGTCAGCAGAGCTCATTAACATTTAAAGGAGCATGACACAATAAGGCTTGCTCTGAAAAGAGTTGTTTTTGACAGGGTAAAAAGGGTGTGTATGATATGTAAGGGATAATCAACGGTTCTGATGGTTCTTAGCCTCCACGTTGTGCATTTAAAATCCTTTAATGCATGGCTAGCCGTTGATTATTCGTTTATTCCATGGTCATTTGCCAAGTTATAGACAAGTTAAAACTTGTATTGCTCTTTGCAGCGCAATATTTGACCGAATGGGTTAAAATGACGTAATTTTCGTCAGTTACAGCTTGTTAGCTCAGTATTATGCCCGCTTCAAATCAGACACAGAGATGAAATAGTGCAGTAAGATCACATTTATTTTAATGAATTATAGCATGTATTTCAATTCATTTTCGATCGAGAGAGAGAGAGAGAGATGACAGTTGTGTGTAAGTTACCTGCTTGCTGCGTCTGCGCATCTCTCTCTGCAAACAATTAACGTTACTTCAAAAACAGCGATTTTATCACCTCGTTGCTGGGGAATATAATGTAGCGATCTAGTATCTATCTTTTATTTTAGTAATAAAAATCGCGGGGAAGCGTTGACAACAAGTTTATGTGTGTGTGCAGCACAATCTGCGATCTCCGACCTCTCTCTCTCTCTCCGTGTGTGTGTGTGTGCGAGCGAGTGATGCTTGTTGGTTAGTTAGTGTGCATCAATTAAAGCAGCGCATTAATATGGAACGGTGATTAAACTGACCTGGAACTACCTGTGCAGTTAAACGAATTTAATCAACACCTGCCAGCCAATCAGAATCGAGTATTCAGACAGACCATGGAATAATTCAGATATAATTCAGTGCTAATTAAATTCACAATTCATATATGACTTTACAAATCCAGATGGGAATTTCAAACAATAATAAACAGATAAATCTGTTAAGATTTTTCTTAGATTGCATGTTAACACTGGCAGCCCTAAAAACCCCAAAAGATTAAACAATCCAACTGAAGAATACATAAAAAACTAAACTTATTACAGAATGAAAGCTAAGTTGTAAGGACAGATTTACCTAACTAATTAAAAAACTATAATAATCTGGCATCAAGTGATTATTCCGTGCTGGCACATCCCCTGAGAGGACCCAACCGCATTTCCTCTCTTGGGATGTCTACTTCTCTATTGAAAAACTTTCCAAATAGTTGTTATACATTTGTTCGTTTGGTTGCAGCCGTAAATAGCATGTGATTAAGCAAGTGCACTTAAAACAAGGTATTGATAAACAGCCACAACAAGAGGCTGGTCTGGTTAATTGAATATCGACTCGTGCCAGGTAAACTGGAATATTTGCTGTTTTGTTCTCAAAGAGAGCAGGAGAGTTTGGTGAGCACAGCCAACTTTTTATGAGGCTCTTATCAGGGTGCTGTGTGAAAATCCTTCGACTGCCAACTCTGTTTCCTCACATGAGTCAATTTGTGTGTGAGGGGGCGTGAGAGGGCCGAGTACAGAGAGATCATGGGCATGTGTGAGGTCAAGGGCTCTTCCCACAGGCTACTCTTACAACACTGAATTTATGTGCTAGCAGAGTGTCTAAAACCACAGGAAAGAGCAATATCATTTCATGAGTTAGGACTTGAGCTTGTTGATGAAGAACAGGCTAAGCTTATGTACTTTCCTCACTCTTTCCTACAGGGTGGGTGTCCGGATGATGAATATTTGTTGTTTTTGGGAGACAAAGGAAATGAATGAACAATATCAATGACCATTTAAGAACTGATATACAGTATACTGATGGGTAGTTGGCATGAAAGCTTTTTTCCCAACATCATGATTCTTTTTTTCACCATTTTTAAACATCCTTTTATCTTCATTTTAAATGGTCTGCCGAGTTACAATGTTCAAATCGACAAAGTAGTATGAAGGAATTTGACAAAATGCTGTTTAAATAAGCTCAAAAGTATTTTATATCAAAAATAATGATATTAAACTGTACCGTTCAAAAGTTTTGGGGTCAGTAACTGTTTAATGTTTTTAAAGAATGCTTTTATGCTCACCAAAGCTGCGCTTGAAAAACAAATAGTAAAAACAGTAACATTGTAAAATATTATTACAATTAAAAATAAATCTATTTTAATATGTAATGTATTCCTGTGATGGCAAAGCTGAATTTTCGGCTACTCCACAATCCATCAGAAATCCTAATATGCTAATCTGCATCTCAAGAAACATTTCTTATTATTATTAATGTTGAAAACAGTTGTTCTGCTTAATATTTTTGTGAAATCCGCAAATACAACTTCAAAAGAACAGCATTTATTTAAAATATTTTTTTTTGTGATAATGAGTCTCAATGTAAAACTGTCACTTTTGATTTGACAATTTAATGCATTCTTGCTGAATATTTTTTTAAATCTTACTGACACAAACTTTTAAACTGTAGTGTATCTAGAATCTAATTTAAACAAATAAAAAGACAACTGTACCTTTATATCTCACAATGTGACTTATTTCTATTTCTTTATTTTACACTTTATCTCAGAATCACCTTGGTGGAAATGGGCTCCCATATATCTATATAGGCAAAAAAGAGTACATTTTACACATAAGTATACAGAAATGTGTGAGAAGTCAGTAAATTCAGCTCATATTCCACAATAATCATGAGAAGAATGCACCAGCACGTTTGTACTGAAACATTTGTGATTTCAAAACAGTTTCTGGCAACTAGGTCTCTAAAGCCTCTAAAAAGTTTCTGAAATTGCAAGTTGTGCAGCCAATCACTCATATAAGAATGGCAGTCACTTAAACTGTAATTACAGAGACACATTCCCTGCTCATGCAGAAGAAACACTGTGTGTTCTCTGCTCAGTTAATTTAGTAAAATGAACAGCAACCTCTAAATAATAAGGCTAGTGCATTGTGGGAGAGTGTGTAAATGTCATAACTGGGCAGATGAGAGTACATATTTCTGTGTGTGCATGTGCAGGAGCACGTTTGTGTGTGTGTGTGTGTGTGTGTGTGTGTGTGTGTGTGTGTGTGTGTGTGTGACTGGCAGAACGCTGCGGTTGGCCTTTGGTTTGGTGGCCCAAGCACTGTGAGGGACAGAGGGGCATTGACGCAGAGCAGCGCCAGGGGCGGCAGACGGAAGCCAGCCCCTCATTCTTCATCTCTTATTGGGCTGAATGAATGCGCTGACTCCTAAAATAACAAATATAGAACAATGACAGAGCCCGAGGGCCTGGCACAGCCCTGTCGCAGCTCCCTCCTGCCACTCATCAGTCAAACTAGTTACTACATCCATCATTATTAATAGGCAGCAACAGGGCAAGATCTGGTCTCCGAAGAACTCCTGTGAAAGTTGCAAAGATGTGTAAATTATAAAAGTACAATGTCAGAGAGTTAAGGTGCAAATAATTAGGCCCAAAACCCAGTCAAGTGTACACTTCCCACACCACGTGCATAGCCTCACAGGGAAAGAAACATGTTGTTTCTCATTAAACCGCTACTGCTCTGCTGCTGGTATAACCGTTAACACTCCACATCACCATGGAAATAAACAAGTTCATCTCCCAGGCAACGAAAAGGGAAACATATTAACTTGTATAATAAATGCAATTTGTGAACATTGAGAACAAGGATCTTTGCAATACAGTCAGATGTATATCAATTTTCCTGGTCTGGGCTGATCTAACTGATTTACAATTATAGCAAAGATGTTCACCAGCAAAACCAGTTGATGAAACTAACATGATCTAACAAGGTCATGCTAGTTAAGTTAGTTATGAGACCTGGCAAGAATAGCATGCCCACATTGCACACAAGCTAGCAAGCGATAGCAGAAAACTGCCAGTTCCAAACCTTACGCAGCCTCAGGGAACTGGCAAAGTTTGCCAGATTTGAGTGGCTTCAAATGTAAAGTTTACTCACAAATCTTACATAATAAATAGATAGATAGATAGAGTGGGAAAAAATATTTGATCCCCTGCTGATTTTGTATGTTTGCCCACTGACAAAGAAATGATCAGTCTATAATTTTAATGGTAGGTTTATTTGAACAGCGAGAGACTGAATAACAACACAAACAAAAAATTCAGAATAACGTATTTCAAAAAGTTATAAATTGATTTGCATTTTAATGAGTGAAATAAGTATTTGACCCCTTCGCAAAACATGACTTAGTACTTGGTGGCAAAACCCTTGTTGGCAATCACAGAGGTCAGACGTTTCTTGTAGTTGGCCACCAGTTTTGCACACATCTCAGGAGGGATTTTGTCCCACTCCTCTTTGCAGATCCTCTCCAAGTCATTAAGGTTTCGAGGCTGATGTTTGGCAACTCGAACCTTCAGCTCCCTACACAGATTTTCTATGGGATTAAGGTCTGGAGACTGGCTAGGCCACTCCAGGACCTTAATGTGCTTCTTGAGACACTCCTTGTTGCCTTGGCCATGTGTTTTGGGTCATTGTCATGCTGGAATACCCATCCACGACCCATTTTCAATGCCCTGGCTGGCTTCAATGCCCTGGCCCTGACAGTACATGGCCCCGTCCATCATCCCTTTGATGCGGTGCACTTGTCCTGTCCCCTTAGCAGAAAAACACTCCAAAGCATAATGTTTCCACCTCCATGTTTGACGGTGGGTATGATGTTCTTGGGGTCATAGGCAGCATTCCTCCTCCTCCAAACACGGCGAGTTGAGTTGATGACAAAAAGCTTGATTTTGGTCTCATCTGACCACAATACTTTCACCCAGTTCTCCTCTGAATCATTGGCAAACTTCAGACGGGCCTGTACATGTGCTTTATTTAGCAGGGGGACCTTGCGGGCGCTGCAGGATTTCAGTCCTTCACGGCGTAGTGTGTTACCAATTGTTTTCTTGGTGACTATGGTCCCAGCTGCCTTGAGATCATTGACAAGATCCTCCTGTGTAGTTCTGGGCTGATTCCTCATCGTTCTCATGATCATTGAAACTCCACGAGGTGAGATCTTGCATGGAGCCCCAGTCCAAGGGAGATTGACAGTTATTTTGTGTTTCTTCCATTTGCGAATAATCGCACCAACTGTTGTCACCTTTTCACCAAGCTGCTTGGTGATGGTCTTGTAGCCCATTCCTGCCTTGTGTAGGTCTACAATCTTGTCCCTGACATCCTTTGATGGCTCTTTGGTCTTGGCCATGGTGGAGAGTTTGGAATCTGATTGATTGATTGCTTCTGTGGACAGGTGTCTTTTATACAGGTAACAAACTGAGATTAGGAGCACTACCTTTAAGAGAGTGCTCCTAATCTCAGCTTGTTACCTGTATAAAAGACACCTGGGAGCCAGAAATCTTGCTGATTGATAGGGGATCAAATACTTATTTCACTCATTAAAATGCAAATCAATTGATAACTTTTTTGAAAGGTGTTTTTCTGGATTTTTTTGTTGTTATTCTGTCTCTCACTGTTCAAATAAACCTACCATTAAAATTATAGACTGATCATTTCTTTGTCAGTGGGCAAACGTACAAAATCAGCAGGGGATCAAATAATTTTTTTTCCCACTGTAGATAGATTTCTGTTTCAAATAAATGCTTTTATTTACATTCTATTCATCAAATAGTTTGGAAAAACAATGATATTGTAGTTTCCACCAAAAAGTAACAAATAAATGTTTCTTGAGCAGCAAATCAGAATTTTAGAATGATTTCTGAAGAATTATGTGACACTGAAGACTGGAGAAATGGCTGCTGAAAATTCATCACTGGAATAAATTACATTTTATAACATTAATTCATCATATGACGCCGTTGCATTACAAGCGTCCCACCCTTTCCCAATCTCACCCTCCTCTCTCCCACTTCACTTCCGGTATCCTCTACACTGTCCTATCATCAAAAAGGCAATTAACGCCAAAAATAAAAATCTTTAAAACAGGGTTCCTGCAGATATGAACAAGTTAAATTTAAGACTTTTTAAGACCTTTTTTAATACCACCTTAAATGAAATTTAAGACCTAAACCCGTAATGGAAATACACATTATTACACTGTAAAACCCAACAAGTTAGGGTAACTCAAACCGTTTGAGTAAACAAATTCCCCTTGACTTAAACCATGTAAGTTTTAAAACTTGCAGTTAAGTAATTAAGTGATTAATTAAGTGCTGATTGAGCATTAGTGATGAACACCTGCTGTTAACAACCAGAATCACTGAAGAAAAGAGAAACACAAGAACAACAACTGACTTCAGACACAGCCTTAGATGAAATCAACTGAACTAAAATACATTAAATCTCTCAAAATCTGATTAAACAACCCCACAAACAGCATCACCAGCTCCACTTATTAATAACCAGACTGACTTTATTTCTGTCAGACATCTACAGAAGATCTTATTGAGAATTAACTAAGGTTTAGATGTTGATTTAGTTTCATTTGAAGTAACCATGTTAGAGATCAGTGTCTGCTTCAGTTGTGCTCTTGACCCTTGACTTATATGTTAGTTTTTTTTTCTGGCTGTTGTAACCATGTGTTCCTAGAACATATTTGTTGTAGCTCAAAAGCTCAGAGAAAATGATCAGTGGTTGGTTGTTATATATTTATAATGACAATCATCTATTAGTGAACTGATCTCATTGAGAGTCTAATCTCTGGTTAAATGGATGTTGTATTGATTACAGTAAAAGTGATTCTGTGACAGTCAGTTAATATGAAGGACTTTCCAAACAGTTTGTCCACATAAAGTTTTCATCTATGGTAGCACTTAGACTCACACAGACATCAATAATCAACTTATGAACCTCAACAATGGTGACCATTAAACAAAACAAACAAAAAAAAAAATCATGCTGCAATGCATGCTGGGTACTAGCATAAAACTCATCCATGGCTCCCAGCATGCATTGCTGCATGATTTTTCTTTTTTTTATTGGTCACCATTGTTGAGGTTCATAAGCTGATTCTTGATGTCGGTGTGAGTCTAAGTGCTACCATAGATGAAAACTTTATGTGGACAAACTGTTTGGAAAGTCCTTTATATTAACTGACTGTCACAACCACTGGCTCTTAAAATCACTTTTACTATAATCAATCCAACATCCATTTAATCAGAGATTAGACACACAATGAAACTATGCTCATGCTCAATGAGATCAGTTATCTAATAGTTGATTGTTATTATAAATACATAACAACCAACTACTGATCACTTGCTCTGGGCTTTTGAGTTATAACAAATATGTTTGAATAACACATGGTTACAACAGCCAGAGAAAAGTAAGAACGAAAAAAAAAAAAACTAACGTTAAAGTCAAGGGTCAAGAGCACAACTAAAGCAGACACTGATCTCTAACATGGTTACGTCAAATGAAACAATACATCAACATCTAAACCTTAGCTAATTCTCAATAAGATGTTCTGCAGATGTCTGACGGAAACAAAGTTAGTCTGGTTATTAATAAGTGGAGCTGGTGATGCTGTTTGTGGGGTTGTTTAGATCTTGAGATTTAATGTATTTTATTTCAGTTGATTTCAGTTAGTTGTTGTTCTTTTGTTTCTCTTTCTTTCAGTGATAATGGTTGATAACAGCAGGTGTTCATCACTAATGCTCAATCAGCACTAAATTAATCACTTAATTATTTAGTGAACTCAACTGAAATAAGTTCAGAGCACTCATAACTGTTAGTTTTAAAAACTTAAATGGTTTAAGGCAATCAGTTTCCTCAAACGGTTTGAGTTAACCTAACTTGGGTTTTTAAGGCAATCTGTTTACTCAAACGGTTTGAGTTACCGTGACTTGTCGGGTATTATATTCTTTTAGTGAACTCAACAGAAATAAGTTCAGAGTACTCATAACTATTAGTTTTAAAAACTTAAATGGTTTAAGGCAATCAGTTTCCTCAAACGGTTTGAGTTAACCTAAATTGTCGGGTTTTTAAGGCAATTGGTTTACTCAAACGGTTTGAGTTACTGTAACTTGTTGGGTTTACAGTGTACATACATATATGTAATATTTGATGTGTTTAATGTAAAAAGAAAACAAAATATAATTGCTGTCATAAATGATACTTATTACAATGATATACTGTTAACTTTTCATATCAGCAGACAATATTCCATACAAAATATCCCCACAAATGTACTGCATCATCAAGACTTTTGGTGGTGTAAACAATTTATTCTGAAGCATTATTTTCATCAGTGTTCTATCAGCGTTTACATACAATCTGCATATTTTATTTTACCTTTACAAAGGCTTTTTTCGACCTTTTTAAAAGTATGCATCTTTCAAGTAAAATTATTACAATCAATCAATAAATTCAATATACACTATAGGGCTGTTGCCAGTCAGATTAAATAATTTACCCTGAAAAATTACAACTGCAATAAAATGTTATCAGATTAATATTTTAAATACATATTTGGATATACAAATAATAAATGTTGGTGGGGGAAATGCATATTTTTAAACATACTAAACCACCAGTAGGTGGCGGTAAGTCACTTAATGAGTGAGTCATCTGATTCGTTCAAAACGCTGAATCATTCAGTAACAAAACACCACCGAGTGTTGCTTGGAGAATGTGCTGATCTTTGTTTGGAACTATATTTGTTGGTGAAATAGAACACAACAGTAAATATTGTGTCTAAAATGTAAGTAACGTAATAAATACTTGACTACTTGTTTATTGAACTAAAATCAATGTGACATTTGCAATCGTGAAATATTCAGTAAAATAGCCCCCTTGTCATGGTATGTCATTTAACTAACGTACATAATTTTATGAATAAACTAAGCATTTTGAATTTATACCAGTGCGTTTCTTCTGAGTTTCTTTATGTTTGTTGTTGCTCAGTTGTTTAGACATCTCTCACAAAGAGACAGGCAGCGTGAGCCTCGACAGCGTGACCTTGATAACATAAATAATGTTACACTATCCAATATCAATCGCTGTTTACACTGAATGTAATAAAATCAGAAGAATCATTCTCGCGTCTCAATGCTTCAATGGTTATTATTTTGGTCACTTAAATTTTAAATCAGGCTATTTGTCTGGTCGGGCAAGTAAAAAAAAAAGTAATAAAAATTTAAACTAGCTAAAAGGCTGGTCAGCTAGCTGTAGCTCAACCTATATTATTATTGAGAACATTATATAAACAAAGAAGGTAGTTCGACCTGTATTCTGCTTCTGCAATTCTCTCTGATGAAACAGTAGCTACGTGCGGGGAAAGAAAAAAACATCTTCGGTCTGTTCAATGATTGTAAACAGTCACTGGGTCCGTCAGACTGAAAAATATATTTTAGCGGTGATCTGACCAAAAATATTTAAGACCCATTGAATCTGGATTTAAGACATTTTAAGACTTTTTAAGGCCTTTTATTAGGAAAACGTTATTTAAGACATTTTAAGACTTGTTAAGGACCCGCGGACACCCTGTTAAAATATATTAATTCAATGTAATTATTTTCAATTGCAAAAAATATTTCACAATATTACTGTTTTTACTATATTTTTGATGTAATATTATGGTTACATAAGGGACTTCTTTACAAAAAAAAAAAAAAAAATATATATATATATATATATATATATAGACCACAAACTTTCAAAACAGCTTTCAAAACTTTCTGACAACATAAAATTTGATTAGAAAGTCTACACATATTCATGCTATTTTTACTGATGCATTCTCTCTAGCCAGTTGTGGACTGACACTGCTGTGCCTTTTTCCATGACAATCCATTTTTGTTGTAATTTTCATGCCATCTGTCTACGTGAGTAATTCTAAGCCAAAACAAGCTGCAAGGACTAGATATTAAGCAAAAAGTCAAAAGTCTGGCTAGGGTCAGTGCCGATAGCTTCGCTGACATACAGCGTCATTGCAGTACGGGCATCCCGAGTACGAATCACGGCTCAAACACCTTTCCTGATCCCGCCCACCCCCTCTCCCACTTCGCTTCCTGTCAGCTCTACACTGTCCTATCGGAATAAAGGAAAAAACGCCCCCAAAAAAATCTTAAAATAAAAAAATCTGGCTAGACAATAATATGGTAGGGATTCGACACACCAGCAACCAAAACACAACATACACTGGTGATCAATTCTGCTCTTTTCAGCAGGGAGCTGATCCATATCACAAGCAAACAACATCACAAACCCATTGACGCATTGAATGTAGCCCCTTTGTCCTAGCAAGGCAACTTCAGCTCAAACACAGATAAATCCAGCATAAATGAAGCCAGGATATGTTGACTTAGATAAGAACTGGGAGTCTGACAGCAAGATAACAATCCATACCTCCCCAAAGCCCATCCAATAGAACCATCCGCTCCCACGTTCAACTCCAGTGCTAGTTCCCACTTCCACCAGCATTCTAGATAGCGGCCTAATACCCTCACACAGCGGTGCCATTCTTCCATCCGCGATAACACGCGCTCTGAGTCATGGTGCTGAGATGCTGAGGGCTCTGATGGGGATTACGATAAGAGTTGGCTGGGAGGTTTGGAAAGGAGTGACAAGAAATAAATGTTTTCTCTACCTTGAACCTGTTGACTAGCTTAACTTTGAAGGGGCCAAGCCATTAAATCAAAAGCGAATCCATGTCAAAATGCTAAAATGTTTGGAAACGTAGGCAAGAACTTTCTGTCTAGCTTGGATTTGTGGCATGGCACTTAAATATAATCAGACGATGGCCGGGCTTTAGCCGGAGATGAAATGCAGGTGACTGGTACAGTATAATGACGCTATGGTGGCTATAGGGAGATTTAAAGATGATGGACTCGCCGGCATTATCCTCTCACTGTCAGGTCTAAGCAAGAAGAGATGGCTATTACTGCCACTGCTGCGAGTAATTGACTTTTTCTGACAGACACTTAAACAAGCAGGTCTCAACGCTCTTATTTGGTTCGTTCTTAACACATGGAAAAGTTTTTTTAAACAAAGAGCGAATGGATTGAAAAGGATGGGCTTTCAAATCTTTTAATACTGTTGCTTGGGGGCAGTGCGAGCATGAATAAAACTCATTTATGGTTCAAAATCTGTTTGATTTCTTGTTTGCCCTGTGGCCGCTGCGACATTCAGAAATTTGAATAATGTGATTTTGATTATGAAGCGATGAGATTGTTTTGCAAGCAGCGGTAGCGGCGGCGAACAGGGCATGAATGGAATGTGCGTGTTCAAGGGGGTTTGTGGGTAATGATTTAGAGAAATGAGAATGCTCATGTCCCCCATTGCAATGATGATCTAATCATTACCTCTGAAAAGTATTGCTTTTCCGATTTAGAGATGTGAATAAATAGCCCCATTACCGCTCACTTGTGCTCACAGCAAACGACGCGTCCGAAAAGATCAATGAGTTGAAAGGGCTGGAGTGCATGACATGTGACTATTGCGAGCACTGCATTAGGACAGAGTTCATAGGAAAGGAAAATTGAGTTTGATGCAGTTAAACTAGATTTGCATTTCCTGGAGGAAATGCCATTGCTTGCAGGGAAGCAAAGAATTGCATTATAGTTTTAGGTAACTCAGGCTTGAGGCTTCAATTCTGTGTAAATGAAATGCTGCTTTAGATTCTATTGTCATGACACTCAGTGGACTTGTTTTTCGGGAAAATCAACACATGACAAACTAAGTTTAAAAAGATAAAAAATACAATTGCAATTCACTATGCAAACGGATGTGCAAGAGAAGACCAACAAGAATTCATTACCTAAATACGACATCAAGCCCAAAGTAGAAAATTTAACATCAGGGTTGTGCACCAGTTGAAAACAAGGAGTCATATAAATGTAATGGATGGATGTGATGGATGGGATGGATACTGTAGAACAATACATACAGATAGATAGAATGACTGAACAATATAACAACAAACCGATAGATAGATAGATAGATAGATAGATAGATAGATAGACTGTAAAAATAGTGTATTTATCATTCTTATAATATTGTTCTCTATATTGACTATAACAACAGCTTTTATATGCATGATAGCACAAAAAACTCCCTGCAAAACTCCTCTCCACATAAAAACTAACTACTTTTGCACTAGGAGCACAATGAGGTAATTCATGTGTACCTGCAAAAGGCTGCAATGCAGCTAAAGCTAATGTGGACCTGCAGCTGTGAGTGAAACTGGGGGAGTAGCCCAGTGCTGCAGCCTTAATTCTTTTTGCCGTATTCTCTCCTCTTCAACATCACATTGCCTCTCTCTCCCCTGCCCCCTACTGGCCTTCTGCTCTCATTATACCCTCGCCAGGCCCTAGACACGTTGCCATAACTCTGTGGATCAGGATTGTGTTTTGGTCTCTTTGTTGTGGCTCCCTCCCACCAATCACTGGCTCGAAGCCCCATGGACGCTGCCGTTTAACACAGACAGCGAGTGATGTGTGGCACATGGCGGTGCGAGGCATGGAGGGGGAATGCGACGGTGTTGACACAGACGGTGCATGTCAGCGCTGCCCCTTTAGCACCGCCTGTGATGTCTAATTGATTTCCTCACTCTTTGAGTGGATGCATTTACAGCCCTCGCTCAAAGAGACGGGCTCAGTGTGCTCTAACACAGAGGCAAGGGAGAGGGCGGCTGAAGGCTTTATTACTTACATAATACTGCAAGGCATGTCTAAAGAAATGCTGCCTAGTGTCAGTGGTTACTAAAATGTTAATAGACTCGAGCTAAAAACATGCTGGATGAAACTCATAAAGAACCTGAACCTCAAAAGGAGAAAAAACATTTCCATTCAGTCACTTTGAATGACACTTGAGCAAGGATATTCACCTCACGGTGTCACTTCTAGTGAAGTCATTAAGTCAAGTGCATCAAATTGTCTGACAGAGCATACATTTTTCATTTTATTTATTAAATTTTTTCCCTGAACGCAAAATGCGTATGCTCTTCTGTATCAGCCACAATACAAGGATGCGCTATTTTCATTCAAATCAGAGCGTAAATACACATAGAATACATATCCTTGTATTGCGACTGATTCAGAAGAGCGTACGCATTTTGCGTTCAGTGGATAATCTCCAAAATTGTGCTACGGTGATGCGGAGAGACAGAGAGGAGACAAATTGTTGAAAAAAATTCTTTATTTTTATTTTCTTTGCGTACAAAAAGTATTCTCGTCGCTTCATAAAATTTAGATTGAACCACTGATGGCAGATGGACTACCCTAACGATGCTTTTCATACTTTTCTGGACCTTGACAGTGTTAATTACTTGGCAGTCAATGGGACAGTCACAAGCCTCCCGGTTTTCATCTAAAATATCTTAATTTGTGTTCCGAAGACGAACAAAGCTTTTATGGGTTGAAAACAACATGGGGGTAAGTGATTAATGACTAAATTATCATTTTGGGGTGGAGTATCTCTTTAAGCACTGCAAGCAATGCATACAGCGCCAGACATGACAGGTTTTCTGGTATGCAAAACAAGTACTTTAAAGGAATACCTTAGCTTATTACCATTACTGTGGCAGCCAACAACAGCACAGCTTAACCCTCCAGCCTGCATATATTTATATTTAGTTATATTGAAAAAGTTTCTATTCAGTCGATCTTTTTTACCCCGTTTTAACATGGATTTCTCTGGAGACTGGGCGTAGCTGTCAGGCAAGATGTCGGATAGCAGCGGTGGCACATAATATACGCATTCTGATTGGTCAGATCGCCTGTCAATCAAGCTCTTTGCGAAAGGTCAATTGCTTACGTCTTTAAGAAAAGCCCTGTTTGCATGTTAAATGAGAAGTGTTACAGGGGTTTTTCAAAGTTTCCTAATGTTAAGGACCACTACTGTCCCATTTGAACAATACACTTTTCAAAATATAACAGGTGTATATTTTCATTTATGAAGTGTAATTTATGTAAGTGTAATATATATATATATATATAGATAGATAGATAGATAAATAGATAGATATAGATATATAGAAATGGCACCATGAACAAACCCTCATCTTTAAAAGACCACTAATAAAACTATACAAAAATATAATCAAGACTACATTAACCATTCAATTGCAATGAGGATAAACAGCTTGTGCTGATCAAAAATAAAAAATATATATATATATACATACATACATACATATATACACGCACACTAGGGCTGTGCGATTAATCGAAATCGTCATAAAATCACGATTTGAGCGTGCACGATTTCTAAATCGCTTTATAGCACGATTCTTCCCGCGCCCCCGACCTCCCGCAGTATGCAATCCGATTCAATCAGAATGCAGCGCGCCTAAATGGAGCGCGAGAACAGAACAGACCGGGCATAAAGACGTAACGCCAGGTTCACACATTCTCCGTCTGTGGTGCGTATGCGGTGTGTATTTTTTTCAGCGCCCATGTTAACGGATCAGAGTGTTCACACTGCACACGGTTGCAGTCCGGCAGAGCGCTCCAGGAGCAGTGCGTCTGCAACAGTCATGCAGCGATCGTTTCCGCACGGAGTCTATTCTTGCTTTGCTGCACGCGCTGAATTAAAGTGAGTGACAACACATTGTTCGCTGTAAAAATAAACATGGATTGACACGGAAATGTAGTAATTACACCATAAATTCATATAATTAAAGTCTACTGTTTCAGTCAACACATGGCTTTTTGGCTAGATTTTAAACAAGCAAAAGTGCACTTTTAGATAAACAAGGCAATATGATTGCCTTGGCAAATGATTGTAAAGAGCTTTGGGTGTACAGCAATACACAATAAAGCACTATATAAATGCATCATTCATTCATTCATATGGCACTCGTTTGAGTTCATATTTATTGAGTTTAAATGTGAATATGTCTATGAAAGATTGTATTACTGTACTTTGATAAAAGAGAATCACAATGCTGAAAAAGCATTTGCAGTAACAACATTTGGATTTGAAATCAAAATAATGGATAAATGTTGTGTTTGTGGTAAACCGCCGCAGATCAGGAGTGGACTGCAAACGCATCCTGTGCGAAAGCAAAATGAGTCCGTGCTGCTTCTTCACCGCATACACATACTGTATACGCAGTTACGCACTGCAGACGGAGTATGAACCTGGGCAACAAATCTATTTCAACACCCGAGGCAGTGCCACAAAGAGCTCTGACCAATGCATGGCAAAAAAATAATAAAAACCCTGGACACGGGATTTATTTTTTATTTTTTTGCCTTATGTCTGTTCTAGAGACGTTACAGCTTTTTGATAAAGCTCTAATTGTTTTTCTTTTGGAAATACATTTCAAATTCACACTGAATGCATTTATGACTGTAAAGCATGTCTGTGTGTGTCAAAATCGTGATTAAAATCGAAATCGCAAAATTGATCAAAGAAATCGCGATTTCTTTTTTTGTCCATATCGCACAGCCCTAACGCACACCCACACCCACATACATATATGATTTTTTTCTTAATTTCACAATTCTGAGTATTTTTTTTTCTTACAAATCTGTCAAAACATTCCAAGATGTAAACTCTGAATTTTGAAGGGGAAAAAATCACAAGATATAAACTCATAATTGAGAGATGTCAATTTGGAATCACAAGAAAGAAAGTTTTATAAGAATTCTGAGTTTCTCTCTCCCACTGCCTTTTTTTTCTCCAAAAATTTGTTCAGAATTCTTAGAGATATAACCTTATATTAATGAGAAAAGTCTGAATTATGATATAAAAAGTCATTATTTCCTTTTTTTATATACCATGGCGGAACCCGGCTTCCATACTAATTTCTAACTGGAAAAAAAATTCTGAGACAGCATTAGACTATGTAAACAGCACAAACAAGTCAGTTGCTGCCATCATATTTGGTGATGTTTGTGAATGGGGTTTTGGATAAAGGATATGTGGTTGTGAGGACAAGTGTTGTCTAACTCAGGCGGGAATTAGCCAAATGGCTAAAATCACTCCTTTAAAACCATTTCCATTTCCTCTAGAATCTATGAAAATGATGGAGTAACACTGCCAGCGGTTTTAGTCACCTTGCTCCCCTCTGTCTGCAGACTTTGTATGGCTCAGCATTCTAATCAGACCCTGAGGGCACAGCAAAAAAAAAAAAAAAATGCTGAGCAGCTCTGCAGGTCTAGCACTTGCTTTCCTCACACTAACTCAGAAATTAGCCACCTCCGTGCCTCTGCTAACCTGAGAACATAAGCTACAAATATAAATGTCACTCTGTATAACAATGCACCAAGACGTTCTACATCTACACCTTAGCCTTTTTGTCCCATACTGTCTCATTTATCAAAAGCAGCCTATGTAAAATATATCGATGTGAAGACCATTCATTGCTCTTGTCAGGGCCGGTCGCTAATGATAAATGTCAATTGCTTTGTGTGTATCTTGGAGGATATTTGCGATGATCACCTTCCCTTCAGTTCTGGTTCATGTAAGACTGATTCGGTGCATTCCCTGATTCCCTGTTCCCTGAAGTGATCAATCTTGGGGCCGCCAAAAATGTTAGCGTGTTACACGATTTATAGCATTTTATGCCTTATTTATTGCATGATCAATTCACATTCCGGAAACACCTTGTGAGGAGACTGCAGTAGGAGGGAAAAATTACTTGATGTGTCATTTGTGACAGAAAAATTCCCATAACATTTCATATCTCAGCATTACTGTATGTCACTCAACCCCAGATGATTATGGGATCTAATAAACAGAGGCAGCAAGAACCAACATGAGATTATATGCCAAGTTTCTGGTGCAAAGATCTCTGTAACTTCAAGCATGAACTGCTTGACAAAACAAATGCAATAATGACACAGAATTTAGAATGTAGAATCACTCAAATGCTGCCATATAGATTAAAGGTTTCATTTGCCTTTCTTTGAAAGTCAAGAAAAGCAAAAGGTAACTAGTCTTCCTGAAAATGTCATGGCCTCTGAGGAACAGTCAAGAAAGTTTGAGATCAGGGCTGTCATGCCGGTCACGGCGATAATGCAAATATCAAAACGTCTGATCATCATACCAGACTGGCTCTGGCATATTTTTCAAAGCAAGTTTTGTCGATTTGAATTCTGGTGGAATGAAATTCACCAAACAAAGCAGCCCAAAGAGTTCTGCCTTAACATTCATGGGGAGATGGGGCCATAGGCTTTAATTAAAATAGATCGTTAAACACATCCTGTCGCTTTTACCAGCGAGTGGGAACCATGCACCAACACATCCTCATTCTTGGGACCCATTCACTGATTCCCCTCTCGGCTTGACAGCTGACAGACTCTGTGCAGAATGTAGAGGTGGAAAGTGAGGGCTGATCAGTTGAATCAATAGGAGAAAAGCATGTGTGTGAATTATAGTATCAAACTTGTCGCTGTCAATCCAATATAATGACATAGAGCAGACAGAGCAGCACACCTGTGTGGGTGGAGGTTGTGCTGACACTGATCTCATTATTTTATCTTTCTAGTTATGAAATCAACTGGAAGATGTAGGTCTGATTTACAAACTGATGTTGCACCAACATATATATTTAAAAAAACGTTTTAACTTGCCACAGGTTTTTTATATCTAGTCAGAAAAGGAGCAAACCATCTGTCCTAATTCTTGATATAAATTAGTGCTTTCAAACGATTAATCGCGATTAACTGCATACAAAATAAAAGTTTTCGTTTGCATAATATACTGTACATATATATAACATACAGTATATATTTTGAAAATATTTACATGTATTTACATATACATGTAAATGTAAATGTAATGTCTATATTTATATTCATATAATTTATATTATAAATAAATATATTTGATATATAAACATAACATATTTTTCTGAATTATATACAGTACATGCATGTGTGTGTATTTATATATATGTAATAAATATACACAGCACATATACATGTATTATGTAAACAAAAACTTTTATTTTGGATGCGATAAATAGTGATGAATTGTTTGACAGCACTAATATAAATTGAGTGCAAATTTATTTTTGTCCTCCCACTTGTCATTGTCAATTCCTCCTGCTCAACTCCATTACAAATAAATCTGATCTTAATGCAAAAAGTCTTGCATTAATAATTTAACAATGCGGCAAACTGCATGACTGAAAATCATGAAACGGCATGACGGAAATTATGACACTAAAAATTAAAATCTAGAAATATAAGAACCACTTTGCCAGATAAAACTTTGCATTATTATTTTGTGGTTTTCTATTATATAAAAGTTTATACAACAGTTCTTTCGGGTCCTCGAATCTCAATGTGTCAAAATGCGGCGCTTGGTGATTATTCACGTAAACCCTCGTCAGTTATGTCTTAAGTGAATGTAATCAGTTAAGAATGAAAATACGTGTGTTAAATAATCGTGTTTACAGTATTGACCAAAATAATCGTGATTATGATCTTTGCCATAATCAAGCAGCCCTACTCAACGTTCCTTCATTACTAGTTCTAAAGTGACGTTTACGAATTAGTAACAAGGGCTTGGTCTCAGCTGTTAAACTGTCAACTTGAGATTAGAATCCGTGGCGAAAGGAATTAGTTCTGCACAAAAGAGGGTCTGTGCGGGGTTGTTGTTTCTTCTGTATTTACACACTCATGCTGTCGAACTGTTGTATAAATGCCATATCACACTTGTAGGAGTGCGATATGGCAGTATATCGGCACACTGTGATTACCTGTGGCAACGATATGCAGCCATATCGCACTGCTACTCCTGTGATATTGCTCATACATATAAATTTCCCCCCATACTATCAATATATATAATAAAATGTATGTACACATTATATCACAAAAAAATGTAACTAATAAAATGTTATGAATCAAGCTGAAACCTCAACAAATGTGATTAGGATGGCAAACACTGTTGCCTCACATAACAGCAGACCTGAGATGTGTCTTTGTGCCTAGTGTTTTAGTCCAGCCGCTTTAATGTTTATCTTCAGACAGCATCAAGGTAAGCCTGGAATTGATTTCATTTCCTCTGAGACATTAGATTATTGCACAAAAGTTCAAGTACAGTGGGATTACATAACCTAGTTGGAAAATCAATAGGCTCAGAAACATTTGAAATTAATTCGTTTAAAGTAATATCATGGTTGTATAATCTGTGACCTTGGCATTTCACTTTTCCCCCATATTAATTAAGCCCAGACCCAGTGAGGTTAATTGACTTTAGACTAACCTGACTATCATAATATTTTTATTTAATAAGATGCTGTCTGGAGACAAGCCTCTCTGGTAGATATTAGCTTCATGTAATGCGCTATATCGTGAAAGGAACCTTGTTAAAGTTTGTTGTGGCTATATAACAGACCGCATTACACAATACAGCTTGGGTGGTGAGCTAATGCCATCTTTCACATTAACAATCACATGCTCTACTCATAAAAACTGTTGATCTGATTTTAACATCAGTGCAGTTTACAAGTCAACAACTGCCCTGCAACATAGACCATCTGCATCAGAATATAAACAACTCTATTTCGTGGACCAATGCGACCATCCACCAGGGAAAGTGTAATTTAATAACATTAGGGTAAAAAGATATTGGACACAAGAGGTATTTTGGGAAAATGGTTATGTTTAGCCTGTTGATTCAGAGTATGGGGATTACTGTGCACTTTTATAGTATACAGTAAACAGGCTTGCCAAATGGATTATTTCTGCTCCTGAATCAAGCTTTACAACAGAAACTGCTTTCAAGTAGTCCTAAAAAACTGTGTAATTACTTGGAGGCCAAAACAACTCATGTACTGTATGCAAAAGACTTGTCGTCCTGTTACTGGAGCATCAACCAACAGCTTCCAGAACAGGACATTTAACCACAAGTAAATCTAGTAGCCTAATTAAGCTTTAAAAAAAATAAATAAATAAATAAATGAAAATAAAGTGTCAGATAACAAAGCCTTCAAGCAAAGGCTAACATTTAAGTTGAATTAAAATCTCCATACATTGTGGTACATGCATTGATCAGCATAAATGTGCAAATTCAGTTTAATGGATTTGTTTCTGGCAGATTTATTAATTAAAAAAAATCCTTGTTTTTTAATATTCCTTGTGTTTTGTGTTTGTTTTGTGTTGCTTCTCTGCATAGACATTTCATAAGCTCTAATTTACGGAGATGGGTCCCCTGGGACAAATGTCACACCGCCTGAAATGTGTGGCTGAAGGAGAAATTGTGTGTGAGACATTCAGTACCCCACGGGCTGCAAGAATAACAGCGAGGCTAACCGAAACAGTCATAACACATCCTGAAGTATGCAGCGGCTGAAAATAAAATTACCAAAGCGTGCAAGCATGCACATACTGCTCATCCTATCAGCTCTAAAACGCTTTCCAGAGAATCAAGCCTGAAGGGATTTCATACCTGCTGCGATTGCCCATTACATTCCACCCAGCTCCCCTTCCACCCACCATCACAGCAGGTGCAGATTCATCACTTGTATGGAAACCAATGAGGGACTGTGCTTTGGAGGACAGGTTGTATTTCAAACTTTCACAATGGATTTGCCCACAAGCAACACAAAAGTTAAAATGTCCCCAAACAAGCCTGAAGATGTGATATCATTTCTAAAATAGTCCTGATTATATGCATTAACAGGATAAGCCGACTGGCCGACCCCTGTCGAACTCTTTTAATGAGCTAGGACTGATGAGACAATTAAAAGATTTCAGTATTTTACTATAACATTGAGAAAGGAATCTGCACAGCCATTGAGCAACACACCAATTAAATCATATGCTCTGGCAGTTTTCTATGCACTAGATGCGTTACCAAAATAATTTGTTTGTTCAGCAAAAATGCATTAAATTGATCAAATACGACAGTAAAGACATTTACATTGTTGCTAAATATTTATATTTCAAATAAATACTGTTCTTTTCATCAAAGGATTCATGGTTTCCAAAAAATATTAAGCAGCATAACACTGATAATAATAAGAATGTTTCTTGAGCACCAAACCAGCGTATTAGAATGATTTCTGAAGAATCATGTGTTACTGAAGACTGGAGTAATGATGCTAAAAAAAAAATCAGCTTTGACATCACAGGGATAAATTACATTTTAACATATATTATAAATAAAAATAATAATATTTGTAATAATATTTCATAATTTTACTCTTCATTTATTCACATAAATGCAGCCTTGGTGAGCATAATACATCTTTCAAAAAAATATTTAAAAATATTTCTGACCTAAAACATTTGAACAGTATTGTATAGCCTGTATAAAATATATGACCACAGTACTTTTTTTGTACAGCACTTTCTTGCAGGTAAAACACTTTATCCCTTGGTGAAAGAGTCAATAGTCATCATGTTGAGAGCATCAGCATCAGTGATGTTAATGCTGACCCTCACAGCTAGTGGCTTTGCTAAATCAGATAAAAACAAGAGATCCGTCTCCTACATGTTGGCATATCATGCACATTCAGCAGCAGGGATAGAGCTCTGATATATCCTCAAATTACAAACTGACTAATTTGAATATTCTTTCAGCTAGTAATGTAAGTGCAGAACTATTAACACATTATAATGTTTAAAAAATACAATCATCTCTAAAAATAAGAATATAAAATGCAAATAAAATCCACATAATCTTACTGGACCTGATGGAATGCTACATTTTTTTAAATGACACACTCTTAATACATAAAAAGATTCTGCGCAATCAGACAAAGCCAAGTGCCGTCTGACAAACTCAGCAAGCATCTGATAGCCATTGAAGAAGCAGCTTTCACAAGAAAGTTTTATCAATGTGAAGCCCTTGACAGAATCACTCTGAGATAAAGTGGCTCGCCATGTGTCGCGGTGCCCCGGGCCTGCCTTAATGGGTGCCTCAAACAGATTGTGACTGGCAGAAATCAGTCGGCAGGGAACGTAAATCCGGCACCGCTTCTCCTGAGGCACAAAAAAAACAGACAACATGCCGATTTTGAATTCCACAGAGGTTCACGGAAGAAAACAGCTGCTTTGACCAGGGATTTAAATTCAGATGTAGTCTTTCTTGCCACCGCTTTGAATCTAAAACACAGCTGGCGAAGAAATTCAGAATGAGGAGTATAGGAATGGCACGTGACAAAAAGACTAAAGCAGAGAGAAGGATCAGACGCAACCTAACAAGGGCCAGAGCGAATAAACAAGAGACTTGTATTGTTTGTCACCATTTCTGGGCAAGGAGCACAAGCTGAGTGCAGAAGATGCCTCTCACAAATTATTCACATTTCAAAATTTTCATGGATGCAACACCACAGGAACATTGTGGAGGAACAAACAGATGAAAAGCATTTGTCAAATGGCCGGAAATTGCTGAAGCTGAATCCCATTATCTATAGCACACTAAAAGCAATTATAACAGAAAGAGACTAGCTTTTGAATGCAAAGTAGGCCCAGAGCTTAATAAGTCCACTTAATGCTACCCATATGCATGTTTCTGAATATACATGGAAAGCATCAGGATGTTCTTGGGTTAACGCAGTCTTTGTGCTGACCAAATTAAGTAATGTTAAAAGCACTGGACAGGAATAATGGTTCTGATCTCAAATGTTCTTTAGCATTTACAGCTCAGTAGGCATGGTTAAAGCATACTAAAAAAATAGAGCCATTTTTGCAAGTCTCAGTGGAAATATCTATTTAACTGATGGAGCTGTCACAACTGCCACATGAAGTGTATCAAAATGTCACATATTTCACAGCACATACTTTATTATAGAGTGCCCAAGCCTCACTGCATTCAATCGGATATTGAGTGTTCAACAGATTAATTGTTTCAAAGAGAAAAAAAGGTATTGTTTGCAAAATGTAGATAAGCCAAGCAAAAAGCAAAACAATCAAACCTTACTGATAAGCAATGCTCACTTAATAACAGAAGAACTGCAGCAAGGCTAATCTGGAAATAATGTAAATTTAAGAACACAACTGTTGTTTTAGATCTGAGGCGGCCTCGTTCTTAAAGTCAAATCAGTCGTGCTGATTCAGAAAAACAAAGTTACTTCAATAAATGAACAAGTTCATACTGAGTAACTTACATTTTAGATGCAGCATTGTCAGTTACTTTTTCTGTTTTTGATCGCCAAAGTTCTGAACAAATCCACAGAAGAAAAGCTGCACGTCTTTGAGCAACACAGCAGTGTTTGATTCCTGAGTGAATCAACAAATCACTGATTCAATGACTCTCATGAAGTAAGTCATTTGTTTCGTTCCTTAATGAATCAGCAGTTTTTAACAATTCGGTTGAGTGAATGAATCAGAGACTCACATACTTTTTTTTTTATTCGTGAACGAAGCAGCGTTTCTGAGAATTGGTTGAACATTATGATTCACTAATAAAGACAGTCAATTTCTGCCACCTACTGCTTTTATGTAACGATGTCACTTAAATAATAGCCTACACGCCAAAGTTTTTACTTAAGAGGAGAATACTCTGAAAAGCTAAAATATAAGAGATTTTCCATTTGTTTTTGTTCCTTACATAATTTCCAACCTTCCATTTTGTGTTATTTCACTGTTTGTCAACTTTATTATTATTCTAAAATATGACATATGTCTAAAATGTGAACATATGTGTCTATATTTGCTTAATATCAAATTTAAACACTCAGGTGATGAATGCTGTACCAAAATGTCTTTCATATAATGTGTTCCACTTCTAAAATTTTGGTCTGATAAGGTAAAACATCTGTAGAAATGTATTTTGAGTCCTATCCTTAAGTCAGTTAATGATAGCCTCTGCTCTTTTCAGAGAGCCACAACTGACAGAATACTGACAGAATTAGCAATAAAGGCAAGTCAGTCTATTTTTGGAACAGACTGACATTGGATTAAAGCCTTCCAATCATTTCCGTATATGGGCTGATCTCCAGATCTCTGCTCTATTCCCACATCACGATGTAATTTGCTTTTTTACACTTCAAACAACGGTGCAATTCATACAGGCCTCTGGCAGACCGTCTGTTTCACAGTAATGGCTATGAACACCTGACATTTAATAAGATGAAATCAGACTGCAAACAACGCAGGTCTGCTGAATATCAAAGCACAGAAATGATTTCAGCTACCTAATTTCTTATTTAAAAAATTTCGAGCTTTTGTTATTTATCTTCTTGTTTTAAATTGTCATATCATCTCCTTTATTTAATGGTATTGGCCGCAAAATAACATTCAACATTTAACTTTTGTAATAATAGTGATGAAAACACTTAACATAACTAAATAAGTGTCTTAATCACACAAATTGTATGTATTCACAAAGATTTTTGTCTATTTGTGTCTGTTGTTAATTATTACAGTGTTTCAGAATAAATAATAACTTCACATTAATAAACTTTACACAGTCAACAGTTTATCTATTGAGACATTTATTTCATGACTTAATGTATTACATTATCATTTGCAGCAAGGTCCATATGGTTCAATAAGATTTGTTGTTGTTGTTTCAGTTCTTAGTTCCCCTGCTGCCTTGCGTGAATCTCAAACGCATTAATTAAAATTAAATACAAGCGGTCTAAATTTTTTTTTTTCTCCAAACACCCTCCACTAGAAATTGCTCTTATCTTTGATTCTGTGTTAGGTCTATTTGTTTTTCTACTGAACCTTTTATTCTGAAAAGTCTTAAGAATCCACACGAGAGCTCTTGAAATCCATTGAGGTCTAGAAGAGTTAAGATGCAAAGAAAGCTCAAGAGAGTCTTTATCTCAGTGTTTCACACCAGCCCACCAGTGCTGTGACTCCTATTTGCTTCTATACTTAACTGTTGAGTCATTGTCAGATTCCCTATACATACTCTCTCTGACTGACTGTTTAGTAATAGTTTATTATTATAGGAAATACTGTACTGTGTATAGCACACAACAGTTCCAAAATTTTATTGTACAATAATTGCAACAAAAATAATGTTTGAAATTAATACTTTTAATTCAACAAGCATGCATTAAATTGAACTAAATTGATAGTAAAGACATTCCGTTTTATTCAGATAAATACTGTTCTTTTAAACTTTGATGAACTGTATTCATCAAAGAATCCTAAAAAAGTTTCCCCACATTAAGCAGCACAACTGTTTTCAACATTGATAATGATAAGAAATGTTTCTTGAGCAGCAAATCGCATAGTTAGAATGATTTATGAAGGATCACGTGACACTAAGCCTGGAGAAATGGTGCTGAAAATTCAGCTTTGCCACAGGAATAAATGACATTTTAAAATATATTAAAATAAAAAAAGAGAAATTTTAAATGGTAATAATATTTTAAATATATATACTGTATTTTTGATCAAATAAGCATCAGAGACTTCTTTAAAAAACATTTTAAAATCGTACCAACAAACTTTTAAAGGGTAGTGTATGTGAGTGTAAAAACTTGAAAAGACTTGTATAACATGGCTGGGAATTGTTGTCTGAGTCAGTTTCTTACAAAGGTTTGCATCACTAATTCTATTAAGCAGTAAAGAATACTGTATATCTTAAACGCTCAAGCCAAGAATCAGTCCTGTGTGTGCTACTCAAACCACACTGATCAATACCTCAGCCTTTGAAACCATTTAATCACGACGCCTCACCCTGCATTCACTCCGCTCAACTTTGATTGGTCAGTAAGTCATTAAAGATGTGATTCTGCCAAAAGTCTGTATTATAATGGAATAAATTAGCCCCTTCACAGATTACAGCATATGCAATCACATTTCCAGGCAGTTAAAAGCATCTAGCCTAAAAGCCATCATCTCTTATTTTCATCTTAAAAGTGAGATCATGCCTTTCATCATGTTATCAGGTTTTTTTTTTTTTGTAGACTGTTAACATTCTGGTTAGGATCAATTTATATAGCCAGCTCTCTCAAGATGCGTATCTTGATTGTTATTCTACTCTTACCTCATACAGACCTCTGACCTAGACCAAACTAGTCTGAAGATGTATAGGGAAAAAAAATATGACATCATTATAATTAGTCCTCAGTTCCAAACAGAAAACATCATTGACTGTAAAAGAGTGGGGCAGTATGAGCTGTCACAGCCTATCAGCCAATCAACACTTCCGTATTGGTCCCGCCAACACTCTTTGAAATCCCATTGCCCCTGCATGCAAACAGGCCACGTTCTGTCGCATCACACACACACACACACACACACACACACACATACACATACCCACACATGCATATACACAACCTATCAAAATGCATTTGATTAATCCCTCCCCTCTAGCAAGCAACACATACATAATTCATCTGTGCAAATGACAAATGAAGCAATCAATTCCTGGAGCACGTTCAAAGAGAAACATTGGAAATTCTATCCAAATTAATTTTCTACCTATCACAATCTGCCCAACGATATTCAATATGCTAAAACTTCTCCAGATGATCGTTCACAATGGAACGGAGGCCTCAACGGAGTGTAATAAATAAACAAAAAGAGACAACAAATTACAGCAAAAGTGGGCACTGGATTACTAACAAATCTGATTAAAATATTGATCACAGACAATCACACGATACTACAGGCTGCATGTAAAATAAAACTGTAAAATGAAAAACATTTATTCACGATGTTAGCAACTCTGTAAAGCCTGAAATACAAAATAATAATAGTCTGAAAAATGTATTTTTGAAACTGAACAGTTTATTGAAATTTCTGAAAAAAAGCCTTAACATATTTAACATGGTTTTCTAAAAAAAAATCATATACAGATAATCAAGTAAACCTAAGTTGCTTCTGTCCAGTAAATATTTGTCTTGAAATATTACTAGCAATATAAATTTTGTTTGGTTACATTTTACAGTAAAGTTTCATTTGTTGATATTAGTTAACATAAGCTAACAATAAAAACTATTATAAGCATTTATTAATCATAGTTAATGTTAATTTCAACATTTATTAATACATTAATAACAAAAAAATCAGTTAATATTATTTAATGCACCTTAGCTAACATGAACTAATGATAAAGTTATATTTTTATTAAATAACATAAAATGTAATAAATATTGTAACGAAAATATTGCTCATTGTTAGTTTTTGTGAATTCATTAACTAATGTTAACTTATTGTAAAGTGTTACCATTTATTCTTAGGTTTACGTTATAAAAATCATTACATAAACTGAAACTAGATCGCAGATCTACAATGGCCTTCATAATAATATTAATTATAATATTTCTTGAATAATTATTAATCAAAGTTACATTTATGCATGTTAGAGAATATGGCTTTAGTCTGCCTTTCTACTCTCTAAGAAGCTGCTCTCATTGTGTGTGTGTAACCATGCCCGATAAGGTTTAGGGCTGAGGCAACCTTGAAGTAAGATAAGTGTTTCTCTGCGTATGTGTGTTAGTATCTGTCTGTACAGGGAGAAGCTCAGACAGTCCAGGACAAACGTTCAACTGCCAATGTCCAGCGTATCAGATATACGTCTTTGGAGAGATGTATTGCGTCTGACCTCTGATCAGTTCAACAAAATAGTCGTCAGAAGATATACTTCAAGCTTGCGTCCATATGTGGAAATTGTCTAAGTTTATCTAGGTTTTAGAACCAATCACAATTTGTCAGCATTGACGCAATTAGCAATCTCTGTCAGGTATAATTGTTGGTGTTTTTGAATTGTAAAGCAGAGCGGCCTACGAACTCCATCGCGAGTGTTGAAGCTGACTTCTGCCTGAAACTGCAAACAATTTTCTTCAGTAAATTTTTCTTTAATTAATCGTATCTCTGACTCCTTTGTTCAGAGTCAGAGATGCATCTTTGTTCATCATACCTGGTCCATGGGTTTTAACTGTAATTCCCCAACATTATTCTTATGTTTATTTTATAAAAATCACATAACAAAAACACACGTGTACCACTAATAAAGTATAAACTTTCAATCAGACGAAAGCAGGCATGTAGTCGATTGTGTACAACAGGTTTTTCAGCAAAGTTTTGAACATGTTGATAATTTTTGAGACTTGGATGTGTGCTTATCAAATATGACACAGTAGGCTTTATAGGGTTAATGTTTAGCGTGTATACAAAAAGGCTCTAATTTTCTTGTGCACAGTTGGGGGAAGTGTCAAAAATCAGGCATAATGTAATTGCAAGTGCTCGTGTAAAAAGAAATAACACTCCTCATTTCCTAAGAGGCTGTCACTAGTGTTGATAAGTGCACAATGATGAAGAGCACAGCACACAGAAGCACTTCACCTGCATTGTGCCCTAATTTACTGAAAAATTTCCAGTAGCAAAAGATTCTGGAGTGGATCCTGATCGAGTCATTTTGTAGTTCCTGAGGTCAAAACACATCACGGCTTTCAAGAGAACAATTAGGCTTACCGTGTGCTGTATAAAGTTAAAATGTGCTTGAAAGGAGGCTCTGGGACTATGATGCCCAAATTACCTGACAGCCGAGAGAGAGGTCTGACAACAAGCAATTTATTTTGAATTCAGCTTAAGCGTTTTGCTGATGTTGACTGGAGACCTTGGTGCTTTTTTCCATCACACATCTCCAAGTATACTGGAAATGTGCCTGACTTTCAGCCACGATTATGAACCTGTCTATAGTCTTGCACTGGAGTGCTTGTCCATTATTGCCTTGAATTGAACTGTAATGGTGTTCAAGGGCAGTCTTAGCAGTTAATGCACACTAGGCTCTGCAAAATGTGTAAAGAGCTTCCCAGCCATCTCATGAAGAGAAAAAAAAATTGTTGAAGGAAGCAAACTCTCAGTCAGGACTGATGCTGTCACTGTTTTAGACTCTTAACCTATAGATATTTGTATGTTTACGTAGCCAGCAAATCCCCTCAGGCTTCAACAGGAACTGCTGGTGCAGTAAAAACAGGCAGATGGAAGTTTCTGTGATGCATTATTTATCTGGGATTTCTCTTTAGCTCTAGACTCATATGTAGGATTAACATTTGCAAGCACAAGCTCCTAGGCTCATGTTGTCAGAGCAATGAAATCATGGCTGATTATCTAAAATGCTAGAGTGCATTCTACAAATAAAATGAGGGAACTGGTGCTTTGATTGCCTTGAGTGATTTTTATTCTCTCTATAATGTCTGAAACTGCAGTTTGATAATAAAGGATTACTATCATAAAGCTAAAGATGTACATATAATAGTATTGTTTTTCTATAATATTGCAATGCAGTGAGAAAGCAAATTTCTGCTATGAACTATTAAGCAGATTCAACCTGGCACAAAATCCATAACAAAACAGCATAAACCCGCAACTATCTAATCTTTTTCAGTGAGAGTCATTTTCACCAGAGTGTGAAATGCAAAACAGCATTTTTCATAAGAATACTTTTTAGAAAAGTTTCTATCTTTGAGGTTTAGCTTGGGATGCACGATTAATCAGAATAAAACCAAAATCATGACATGATATGATCAGTTTTACCATTGCTTTGAGAAATGTGAGCGAAAAAGTTCCTCATGCAGATTTTACTTTGGCAAAATTAAAACATAAAAGCAGAAATATTAGTATTAGACAAGTTATTTTTTTTCCAGTAAAATAAAATTATTTTAATTATAATATTTTTTATTTAAATAATGATTTTTGGTATGTTACAGTGAAATATTACAAAATATTTTTATAACATGAATCAATTAATGTTTCTTGTCTTAAATTATAGATTTATATATGTACATTACATAATATACGTTAATATATTTTAAATTAATAATAATAGTAATAAAAATAATAATAATTGCCATCACAATTGCTATTTTTATCCCCAAAAAAGCAGCCCTAGGTTTAACATATTAACAGCACTTGAGACCCAGTATCTATTCATGAATTCACTCTCATCCATCATAAAGTCTCGCTACTCCAGTTCTGAAAGAGAAAGCAACTTGGGGCTAACAATCTCTCTGCACAGTTGGCACGTAGCCACCCACAATTGAAGGCGATGGCCTTTCGCTGAATTACTTTCTCCTTAATCAATGACACTGCAAGTAAGAAATATATTCTGAAAAATGGGGACGTGTCGTGTTATCAATCAAGCGTATCTGCGTTGTGTCTAATTGATTAGCCAAATACATCACTACGTCTCGTCACCGTGAACATTCATAATTTAACAAGGATGGGCGAGAGAGTTATGAGAATGAGCACAGGGAAAATCAACTGTAAAATCCACCAATCAAACTCATTGTAGCTGCCTAAGCAAGCGCCCAGCGGGTTACTTATTCAGAACTTAGTGGTTGCTTTTTAAACTTTAGCATTCACAGTTTGTAGCCAGAGTGGTGTTTCTGTTGTGTATGTAAACAACTGCGTTGATGAGAAGGAAAGATTGCAATGTTCAGGAAATAACTTTTTAAAAAGCCTTTGACAGGCATTGTACTGCGGACAAACATTCCCTCGCTGTGCATCCTGGGGATGGAAGTAGGAAACAATTAAGTGGATCAGCACAGGGAGACTAGTTTCCCTCAACAACAACAGCGAAATCAGGTAGTGGATAGTCTGGATACTTTTAATCCGACATCCTGAGGCACATAAAATGTTTTGTCCCAGAGTAGCCACACAAGCAAACGCTTCCTTTGATTATTATTTCCACTGTTTTCCAGGTCTGAATGAGTGATTCCAGTTAAATACAATATCCATTGTCAAAGAAGGAGAGTGTGCTAATGATTTCTGAATGGTGCATTTGAATCCCGGGTGTCAGAAAAACGGGGCACAGTAAATTATTTATGCGCCTCTTTCAACAAAGTGACATTCAGTTATTCAAATTACGACATTTAAAAATGCTTTGGTCCTCCTCGACATCGACTTCCCTTGACCCTGTATGCATGAACTTCTATGTGACCCCAAAAGCATTGCCAAAACATCTTCAGCACTATGCAAAATTAATACAGATGAGGGAAGCACTTAAATAGATTACTAGAAATGTGTGAATTCTGAACCACTGGTGGCACCAAACGGAAGTGCAGTCTGTTTGTTTGAGAATAAATTACACACTTTACTTTTATACATACTGTATATCACACATCATCCTAGAGGACAAGTGGTACTGTAGCAGCCAGTAATGTCTTAAAGGGATAGTTCACTCAAAAGTTATTTTTTCTTCTTCTGTGGAGCACAAAAAAAGAGATGTTCGATTAATAAACTCATTTTGGGGTGGATAATCACTTTAAGACATACTGTTCAAAAGTTTGAGGTTGGTAAGATATTTTAATGTTCTGAAATAAGTCTCTTTTGCTCACCAAAGCTGCATTATTTGATAAAAATACAATAAAACAGTAATATTGTGAAATATTATTACAATTTAAAATAAATGTTATAATTTTAATGAATTATTTCATTATAACTTTTATTATTTATCCTTTTTTAAAATAAAATATTTTTTTTCCCTGTGATAGCAAAGCTGAATTTTATTCAGAAATCATTCTGATCATCATATGCTGATTTAGTGCTTTCGACATTATTATTATTAATGTTGAAAATGGTTGCTCTGCTTAATATTTTTGTGGAAACCATGGAACTTTTTTCAGGATTCTTTGATAAATAGAAAGTTCAAAACAGCATTTATATGAAATAGTAAAGACATCTTACAAAAAGATCTCAGTCACTTTTGATTAATTTAACACATCCTAGCTAAATAAAATTATGAATTTCTTTCAAAAAGAAAACAAAATCTTACATACCCCAAAGTATTGAACAACAGTATACATGAGGGAAAGGGAACAACAGCAGGTCAGTTCACAAGAGATGTTTTTTCGCCTCTGGGCGTAAACCAGGTTTGAGCTGAAATCTTTTAGTGATTACAGATTGTGTTTTTAGTGTGACTGTGGACAGCGTCTCTACAGACAGAGCCATTAATGGATCCGGCGGGGGTGTAGATGTGTTGTCCTGACTTATTGAAGCCTGTGCAACATAGATGCAATCAGGAGTTAAGTGTCATGCCACAGAGGTCTGCCTAAGGCTAAAGCTCCTTGATTAATGTGTTGAAATTTCTTCATGATGTCCCCATTGAAAATAATTAGGAATGAGTCATCACAAGCTCAACCGCTGATGTTCCCTCTGAGTCTCGTCTTCTCATGAATAACAATCATTTTTCAGCTCCTTCAGAAACGAGTTGGCTGGAGAGGCATCAAACATGTATATAATTAATTCCTCAGTGCTAATTGATTGTAGTTTTTGTTCGAATTGCTGTTATAAAATGATTATTACTATCCTTTTATGATAAATGATGATAATAATAATAGATAAACATAATATTGCCTCCCTGTCAGTTTATTAGGTGTTCATTGCAATGGAATTGGCCACACGGGATGTTGAACTGGAATCTGAATTGAATGAGGAATTTAATTATTCAAACACAATTTTTGTGATTTTGTCATATTGGATTATTGCAGCAGGATTATTTTATTCCCCGATATGTAGAATACTTAGAATGCTGAATAATGTTTCCCCAATCGATTTGACATGTTCTCTGAAGTTTATACTGTCAAAACAATTATATATATATATATTATATAATCAGTATCTTTATATTGTAATCAATAGATAGATAATATAATCTACTACATTATGTAACATAATATTGTTCCTAAATTAAACAGCGCAGTTAGTTTAGTCAGTTCAAATACAAAATTCAGCAATAGCAATGAAATTTAAAAGACATTCTTGGTTCAGTTTTCAATGGCACACAAACTTAACTGATATAAGGTGTTTTTTTACCTGTGCGTCCATGAGCAGGTGTCTCATTAGAGCCATGGATTGGCTCAAAGTATCCCTCTCGGTGGGCAGAAAGGTGTCCTCTTCATGGCTCATGGCGTTGGGTTTGTTCACCATGAAGTGAGCGATCTGGTCATTCAGGCTGTTCAGAGATTGCACAGCTGGAGAGAACGAATGAAAGACAGATCAGAATCAGTGCACACACTGATAGCATCCCAGCCTATATGTGTTTGATATTTTATTATTATGCCAAGTTTACATTATACAGCAACAACCACCCATACATAAAGCACTGTTATAACTTCACTGATGGAATAATTGCCCTGTCATTTATATCAGATAACATGAGGCCATGAGACTCTCTGAGCTGTTATTGCTTTTCTTGAATTGCTCTGGGCAAAAAGAACACAGCCCATAAGAAATAAAGCCAGCGCTGGCACTCCATTTGGACCAAGTGTCAACCATAGGATAGCAATCAAAGGCCTTTTTCACACATACTGCATGCTTACATTGGGCTTTCCCACTGTCAGTGTTTCTGCAGCTCTTACAGAGTATTTTTCTGTGATAATAGACAGAAATTCTAAAATAGCTGTTATTGTATGTCATTAAAAAGGATTACAAAATTGATCCTTATGAAATCTAATTTACATGAAAAGCAGGATTGCATTTACACCACCATTCTGGGATCAGTAATTTTTATTATTTTTTTTTATATAAAAAATACTTTTTTTCAGCATGGATGCATACAGTTAATCAAAAGTGGCAGTAAAGACTTTTACATTGCTATACAAAAAAATAAAATACGAATAAATAATAAAATACGAATAAATACTGTCCTTTTTAATTTTCTATTTATCAAAGAATACTGAAAAAAGTATCAAGCTTTTCACATAAAACATTAAGCAGCACAACATTAATAATAATAATATATATTTCTTGACATATTAGAAAGATTTCTGAAAGATTGTGTGACACTGGCTGCTAAAAATTCAGTTTTCCCATCACGGGAATAAATCACATTTTTAAATGAATTAAAATAGAAAACAGTTATTTTAAATTAGTAGTATTACTGTTTTTACTGTATTACTGATCAGATAAAATCAGCCGTTGGTAAGGATAAGAAACTTCTTTTAAAAACATAAACAAATATTACAAACCATAAAATTAGAATACTTTACATAGGCTACAATATAAATGACAATTTCCCTACAAAGAACAGAACCCAAACCCAAAGTATAAGTTAGATTTCTTGAATATTTTCTTTTTTTTTGTTATCAACAATTTTTTATTTTCATTTTTTTACAAACAACACAACATAATATCCAAAATAAAACAAAACAAAACAGCAGACACATACTCAACATCTAAAAGTTCAATCAAAAGGGAGGGAGAGAGGGAAGGACAACAAGAACACAAAAGTCACTCCTTCAAATAATCACGTACATTCAGTAAAAAACACTGCCAAGCCTTAATGGTTGAAGGCCTGGCCCCACCGACTCGCGCCGTTGTACACTCACATGAGACAATTTGCAGGAGGCTACGGATCCAATATGCCTCTCTACACATGTGTGGTGTAAACCAGTTCTGAATTATTGTCTTCTTCACAGCTGTAAAACCAGCAAACAACATTCTCTTTTGCATTGAACTAATACAGAGATCAGAATCATCATTAAGAAGACACAAACTTGGGTTAACAGACCAATCAATTTTCAGTAATGATGACAAAACCAGGTTTACATGTGTCCAGAGACTGATGACGACAGGACATTCCCAAAACATATGCAGAAAAGTGCCTGATGATGTAGTGTTACATATATGGCAGTTCAAATTTGACTGCAGTTTCATTTTAAATCTTTTGTAAGGAGTTATGTATGCTCTATAAATGATTTTGATGTGAATAAGACGATGAGCCAGATTTTTAGATGTTAAACTGAGATTAGACCACACTCTCTCCCAGTCGACAGATAAATTAAGATCAGATAATTCCCTATTCCAAATAGTTTTAATAGAAAGAGGTTTTGTAATACAATCAATAATTTTATTATATATTAAGGAAACAGATGGCCGACCAGCAGGTGGTGCAATCCAGTCCCGCATAGGATGAGAGGAAATGGAAGAAGACCAAGGAACGCCATACGCTTTGAGAGCAGAACGTAATTGAAGAAAAACAAAATATGCAGATGCTGGTAGACAAAATTTGGCTCTCAATGCCTGAAATGAACAGAGGCCCTGGTTATCATACATATCACCGCACGTGTTCACACCTAAAGAGGACCAAGAGGGTTGGACAAATGGATGATTTCCGCATACAAAGTTCAAATTGTGCCATAAAGGTGTACTGTTACAGAATTTGAAGGGTCCACCTATCCGACGTTCAACCGTTTTCCAGATTTTAATAGAGTTAGCCACAACCGGACCAAATTTATAATTATCCCCTTTTTTTCCTGTGCCAGTAAATAAAATATCTTGAAGTCTATTTGGTTTAACCTTGTCAGCTTCAATCACCCTCCATGAAACTGTAGATTGAGGATCAACCCAATTATGAAGGGCCTTAAGCTGGAACGACCAATAATATAATTCAAAATTTGGTACAGCCAGTCCTCCTGCGCTATTAGGATGTTGTAATGTGGTAAGTTTAATTCTGGGACATTTATCATTCCAGATAAACTTAGAAATTATGGCGTTGATCTCCTTAAAGTAACCTGGAGGGGGAGAAAGTGGTAACATAGAGAAAAAAAAATTAAATCGAGGTAACAAATTCATCTTAACAGTGGAGATTCTTCCTTGGAGAGAGACTTTAAGATTCTTCCATCTTTGAATGTCATTTTTGACCTTAACGAAAATGTTATTAAAATTGTCTCTGGCAATCTTATGAATGTTTTCCAGTTTGGTCCTCCTTGATCAGACTGTGAATTACCTTCTCCAAACGAGAAGCAAAAACTTTAGCATAGATTTTTAGATCACATGGGATAAGCGAAATCGGTCTGTAGCTGGAACAATCTAATGGATCTTTCCCTTTTTTAAGAAGTAATGAAATCAGTGATGTTTTTTGATCTCTATGAAATGCCCCATGTTCAATTGCAAAATTAAATGAGTTAAGCATAAGTATCCCTACCAAATCCCAAATTTCTAAATATAATTCAGGGGGGAGACCATCTAGACCCGGCGATTTGCCCTTTTGAAGGCTTTTTAGAGAGACGTGAAGTTCCTCCAAACTTAATGGGGCCTCCAAAGATTCTTTATCCATCTGTGAGATCCGAGGCAGTTCCAATTTATCTAAATATTGCTTACAAATTGGTTTATCAAAATCTGTTTCGGCTTTATACAGATTTGTGTAAAAACCTTTAAATATGTCATTAATTGCCACAGGGTTCGTGGTGACCTGATCATCCGATGATTTTATTGCGCTAATACAGTATATGCCTTAGACTCGCATTCTTTCAACCTAAGGGCCAATAAATGACTAGGTCTCTCTGATTCAAAATAATATTTTTGTCTAGTCCTATGTAAAATAAATTCTGCCTTTGAGTGTGAAAGTAAATCATATTCTTCTTTTAAAGAGGACAACTGTGTAGCCTGTTGCTCAGTAAAATGTTGTTTTTGTAGGTTTTGTAATGATTGGATTTTATTTTCTAATTGTGTAAACTGGTGAGTTCTCGCTTTGGCAAGAGTAGAAGAGAAAGATATACAGAAACCTCGTATAGCACACTTAGTCGTTTCCCACAGTATTTGAGGATCCACATCAGAGGGCATATTAATTTCAAGAAAGTCCTTAATATATTCTTTTAGAGAGGTAATAAAAGTCTGATTACTTAATAATGATATGTTAAAGCGCCATCTAGGGGACTTGGCTTTGACATCGGAAAGAGGAACACTGCACAACACAGCAGAATGATCAGATAATAAAATTGGTAATATAGATATAGAGGAATTAGACGAAATTAAAGATGGGCTGAGAAATATGCAGTCTATCCTAGAGAAAGTCTTGTGACTATTAGAAAAAAAAGTGAAGTCCTTAGCTTTAGTGTTCTGAATTCTCCATAAATCGATTAAGTTGAGCTCAGTGATAAATTTATTCAATAATTTAGAGGATGGATTGGCTGTTGTATCAGATTGAGATTTATCTAAAGCAGGATTTATGACAGCATTAAAATCACCACCCACCACTAGAGGGCAATCAATCTCCTCAAGTAAAGTTTTGGAAATCTGTGTAAGGAATGCACTGTCTGTCTCATTCGGACCATAAATAGAGACCAATGCTAACCTATTATTATATATTTTGCATCGGATAAAAACAAATCTACCCTTTTCATCACTACCAAGGTGTTCAATTGTTAAATTTAACTTCCTGTTAACAAGGATAAGCACCCCCTTAGTTTTATTTTGAGCGCAGGAAAAAGCTATTAATTTGTAATACTTATTCTGGAAACGTGCCACGTCAGATTGTTTTAAATGTGTCTCTTGTATTAAGGCACAGGAGATAGATTTACGGTGTAAATATTCTAATACACGGGTTCTTTTAACAGCAGAATTTAAACCATTCACATTCAGTGATAAAATATTTAAAGTATGCATTGAATATTCATAATCCCAAGATTGTACACAATAAATGCAAAAAACAAAAAAAACAAAAAACAGAAGCACTTCCATTCCGTAAATAACCCGTAAACACTGATGTGCATTTTAGATACCAAACCTCCTATATGAAAAATCCCTTTAGAAATAATGTAAAATAGATAAAAGTATAAATGTCTGCTGTAAAAAACAAAAACAACATAAAAATGTGAACAACCGACAACCATAAACAAAGAACAACTCAGACCGCACATTACCGAGAACATAGGTCTGACTGAGCAACAAAAAACAGTGATAGGTCGTGACCGATCCACCCTAACGCAAGACATGTCTCCCGAAAGGCTCACACAGCCAAAAAAAAATATTTTTTAGTAATTAAACCTACTCTCCATTAGTCCCCTCCAAAACAGAAAAATGGAGTGTCAGTCTTACCAGCAAAGAGATCGTTGTACCGGATAAATAAGGACAATATCCCAGTATAAGAGAAGAAAACGCAAACAATAGGTTTAGCAAGCATCCATGGCCATCCTGCTATCATCCCCTTCTGGGCAGCTAGGACCAAGTCCATCCCGGCCGTCACGCCCCTCCCGTCGAATTGGAGAAACAGCGGCCGCTGCTCCCCCATCGTCCCCCCGAAGAGCGGCGGCATAGGACTTCTGCTGAGACATGGAACTGATAAAATCCTCCGCTTTCTGAGGGGAATCGTAGCTTCTCTGTTCTCCTTTGTGCCGTAGCTTAATCACCGCTGGATAGATGAGGAAGGGCTGGAGACCAAGTGCAGTCATCTTCTTCAAAACCGGACCAAATGCCTTTCTCCTGATCGCTGTAGCCGGACTAAAGTCAGGAAAAAATAGCAGTGTGACATTGTTCTGTGCGCACTTGACCGGATACGCCTGCCGAGCACCTTTCAGGATATCTGATCTGTCATGCCATCTCAGTACACGGAAGATGAGAGTGCGCGGCCGATCGGAGCCCCTCCCTCCGTCATACACGCGATGCGCCCGATCAATCTCGATGTCACGGCCCCTCAAGGAAGGAATCCACTTGGAAAGATTAGCTCGGAGGAAACTAGCTGCATCTGGACCCTCCATCCCTTCTGGGAGTCCCACCAGTCTAACATTGTTCCTCCTGCACCTGTCCTCCATATCTGTCATCTTCTCGGTGAGTCGCTCCAGCTGATCCTTTAAGTCCGTGACTGTTCTCTTATCTTCCCGCGCCGCTGCCTGAACAGAATCAACGCGGTCACGTGTCTGCTTCGTCTTGGTAGCTATGGCCTCAAACTCCTCTCTTAGCTCTTTAACAGACTTATTGGTCGCTAGTATGTCCTCACGCAGTTCGCGCAATGCTGGAATCAGCACAGAGTCCATCGCATCTCTTACTGCCGAGTTCACAACCGAATTTAAAGTGCTTTGGTGTTCTTTAAATGCTAGTTCAATGCGGCTAGCAATAGCACTGTCCAGCTCTTCACTGGAGATGGCTGAATCTCTGAATTTTTTCTTCATTGGCGATTGCTCAATCTCCCTTTTCCGATCTCCTTTGTCTGCCTTAGCACTCATGATGGGTCCAATGCAGAATGGTTCAAACTTCACTGACAGGATCGTGAAATATTCGGCAAAGTGAGCGGAGCGAAAAACTAAGTCTGCATCACCGTCGAGGGGTCACGTGATCCTCCGATTTCTTTAATATTTTCCATGCAAACAATGCTGGGTGAGTAGTTGACTCGATAATTTCTTGTTGCTTCATAGAAAAGCATACATAATAAAGGATCATGTTTTACGTTTATAGTGTACTGTCAATGTTTTCTGCTTGTGCACCCGTGCAAAAAATGTGACTACTGTATGTCACTCTGTAATTACAAAAAAGTCAAAACGTTTCAACATGTAATTCCAAAATGTCATCACAGTTAATAGCCGTTTGCCTTCATTGGCATAGGTGTGCTCATGTGCGTGATCTCGGCTGGTATGTGTCTGGCTTGGTTAGTTCATCAAGCTTTGCTGCAACCCTCCAGATGATTTGGCTCATTGGCATGCAGTCTGCCCTTCTCTAATCCTTCTCCCATGGGCTCGGCAGCTCCTTACGCAAGCTTCCATTTACCATTAATCCCTCTCACTTAGCGAATGCTGCCAGAATTATTGTAAGTCCATTACCACTGTAGAAATCTCACATCCATGCCCATTTGAATGCATTTATTCATAGTCCCCGGCAATCACGCCTGACTTGTTTGCCTCTATCAATCAGTGCATCAGCGTATCCAACAAATTAAAAGAGGCACATCAGTCTTCTTCCCCACAACAACATCACACTGAAGAGTATTCAGTGTGGCATTGACCTCAGCTGGCCGACAAACTAATGCTGACATATAGACCAATTTGGTGTTTGCAAACAGTGATGACGTTTTTTGTGGGCGGAGCCTATCTGGTGGCAGAAAATGACAGTTTTCAAGTGGCGGTCTATGGAAACCATGGAATAAAAGAATAAAAAAGGTAAATTATTCAAGAAATTATGGCTGTAGCATTTCTGTCATAAATAAATGGCCAAATATTAAAGATTAAGTGGACATTTGAATTAAATGTTGTTTAGTCAATAGGCTATTAAACAAGGATTAGATCACGCAGTAAAACAGTCGTCAGGCCATTGGTGCCCTCTGCAGTCATTTGTTATAATGCATAATATACAGTACATTAGCTCTGTTTATAATGCTTTATTTTCACAGTTTTGTTCAATAAAACCATATCACTTGCTTCTGATACTTTATTTGAACTAATTATTATCACCTCATTGTTATTATATATGTATTTTCAAGTAATTTTAAAGGCTATTGTTCACTTGAGTCTATTTTTATTACCACAAAATTAATTATAATTAAGATTATTTGATTAATCGTCAGAATATTTGTCCGATTACTCGATTACCAAAATTATTGTTAGTGACAGCCCTAGAAATTACCATTAAAAACAATAACACATGGAACCTTATTGTGAAGTGTTATCAGAAAATCTTGACATTTGATGAAATATTGTGAGAAATGTCAAGTGTTCTGTACCAGGTCAATAAAATATGATCATATTACACCAATTTTACAGTCTCTGCACTGGCTACCTATTAAGTTCCGTATCAGTTACAAAATATTATTACTTACCTATAAGGCCCTAAATTGTTTAGCTCCAGCGTACCTAACTAGTCTTCTATCTCGCTACAATCCATCACGCTCCCTAAGGTCGCAAAACTCTGGACTCTTGGTAGTACCTAGAATAGCAAAGTCCACTAAAGGAGGTAGAGCTTTTTCATATTTGGCTCCCAAACTCTGGAATAGCCTTCCTGATAACGTTTGGGGTTCAGACACACTCTCTCTGTTTAAATCTAGATTAAAGACACATCTCTTTAGCCAAGCATTCACATAATGCATTCATATAATGCATCTCATAATCTTGTACTGCAGTTATATCTGATCAAACGCACATTATTATTCTTTAGCTTTGGTTGAACAAATAATTTTTGCTTGGATGGAACAACAGCTATGCTAATTATGTCTCTATTTGTTTCTCTGTTTCTGCAAACTAGGAATTACACAAGCTTCAGTCTGGATCCAACCCTTAAATGATCTGAGATGACCAAACACCTGAGAAGAGATGATGCCTACCCCTCAGAGGACCTCAGAGGATGCCAACCCTCAGACAACATACAGAATTACCACATGTTGCCATAAGTTAAATATATTAAGTTTCTACAATATATAAATATTTTGTAGAAACTTAATTTCCTGTAAAGATGCTTTGCAACAATTGTATCGTAAAAGGCACTATACAAATAAACTTGAATTGAATTGAAAATGTACATTTGTGTATTTATGATTTAAAATTTGTGTACTGCACACATCTTTGTGTGTTGACAGCCCATTCATTTTCACTGCATAGAAAAGGCATTCTGATAAATGTCTCCTTTTGTCTTCCACAGAAGAAATAAAGTCATAGAGGAACAACATGAGCTGTAAGTAAACAATGACATATTTTTCATTTTTAGGTGAACTGTCCCTTTAAGAGTCTGGCTAGAGAGCTCCCACATCCTGCAGCTGTCATTCATCGAGGGAGCCTGTTAGTGCTCAATGCATCATGTGGAAAAGCAGTCCTGGCTGATATGCTTCACTATGTTTAAAACCTCAAGAAAATAGTCAATTCTACTTACCCCATCTGTTCTGTCCACTAAAAATATTTCCATCTTCAATACATGCATCTAATCTGAAGCAATATATATACACCTCTCCATTAACGGTTAAGTGCCTCAGTCAGGGGGAAAAAAAATCTCTAGTCTACGGATCATGGGTTTCAGGGTTTGAACCTAGGACCTTTGGGTTACCAGCCCACATATTTATCCACTATGCTGTAACCATCTCATTGACAAGTGAGAGAATATGGAGTCATTCACTGGATGAAAAAAGGACCAGTTTGATCTCATAATGCACAGTTAATGAAAACTTCATTAACTTTGGGAGGATGTGACTCAGCAGATCCAAAGGCCCTTAGCAGCAAAAACAAGCACAAGGGCATGAAAGAGCCTTTACTATCTTCCTTTCGCACTGAGGTATGGATTTAAAATCTGGTGCAGTCAGCTACAGCATTGCAGGGGTCATTTAAGATTTGAGAAAGATACCTTCACATAGAGACAGCAAATAAATACTACTGTCTCCTCTCAGAGAGAGTTTTCCAACCAGTATTACTTCAATTTTCCATGGGTGGATTGTTTTTCGTGTGATCGGAGATGCTCAAATCGCATTTCAGGAAATACCACAATATCTCTGCTATTGCTGACTGTGGCATAACACAATGCTTGAACGGAATCACATTGTTTCCTTATTATCCTCAAACACTCTGGAGATAAAAGTGAGGAAGCTTGTTTTTATAAACACTGAATCCATTCACCAAAATTGGGAGAAGTTGCTTAGAAACAGCACTGCTGAATTGCAAGTTTAGTGGAAGTTTGTGCATTGTGCAATAATATCACAGATGGCGATACACATTTTAACCTTGCTGAATGGCGCTCTAGAATACTTCATCTGATTGGTTGATTCCACGAATGAGCACTCAAACACATTTGTATGACTGCTAAACTGTATATTTCTACATACTGATGATACTTTCAGATCTTTAGCATCCACTCACCACCTATCTTTTCATATCAATGCAAGTTAAAATATCTCACTGTATGAGTCAAAATGCTCACCGCACTGCACTTGATTTCCAGTAAAAATATCTAGAAATGTTTGAGGATAAATTAACTTGAGAAGCAGTTTTTCAGAGAATGTATTGTGAATACAGTTGTATTTTGTCTTATGCAGATATTTTCACTTGTTTTTAACTTATAAAAATGAAAAAATAATAATAATAATCTGGCAATGTGGTTAGACAAGTCATACCTGCAAAATATATATTCTCTGAAAACAGGTGTTCTGAAAACAGGTGTCAGTTTTTATAATGCAGCTTCTCAAGTAAATGCATCTTTTTTTTAAGTATTTATAGATATTTTAACTGACAAAACAAAAATACTCATTATGAAAAAATGCATTTACATTCATTCATTTAGTAGACACTTTTATCCAAAGTGAAAAAGACTACAAACCAAGCATGAAATACACATTTTGGCAGTGCAACTGTGGTAAAAATGGCCAATTTTATTGTGGGTAAAGCCTTGATAGATGACTAAAAGCTCAAGCTGGTTAAAAACCCAATTAAAAATTCACAAAAACCAAGAACCACCAACTGGTAGAAGATTCAAAAAGCTAGATGAAGTGTTACATATAGTGAAAATGTAAATATATAACTTCTAAAGCCGGGCTCACACTGCACATTTTTAAAAGTCCTTTAGGATTGTACTTGTCAGACTGTACGAACATGATGATCATGTCACACTATGGGATCACAGTTGTCATTAATGTCAGACTGTACGACAGTCAAGACGAGTTAAAAAGGGGTGCGCACAAGAAAACTAGTCCGGAGTTTTACATTACTGCAAACTGCATTGCACGCGGGACCGAAATGTTGGCTATCATGAAAAGTATATGAACGGTGGCAATACCGGCATATTTAAGAAGAATAGTGTATGCAGCTCTACTCACCCACATGAAAACAGCGGCGCAACCAGTGTTTATATAGAAAAGGCAACATATCAGATGAATTCCGTGAGTGGAGGACGGGAGTGCCAGAGTTAATAGGATAATTCTCTAGCATTAATTCTGCTCATAGCTTGTCTTGAAAAACGGAGACAGTTTGACATTCATCGTAGGGGTAGTCACACTGCAGGACTGCGCCAAATCTTCTGACACTGCCAGAATTTCATCAGAAGTGAAATTTGATCGCAACAGCCATTAATCGGCTGTCGGTGAACATGTCAAACCAGCGATCAAAGACTACATATTTTAGCCTAGGATTATAGGAATCTTTTAGGATTTTCAAAATTTGTCTCAGACGACCAAATCGTGGCCAAAATCGCACAGTGTGAGCCGGGCTTAAGTAGAAAAAGGAACTTGGAGCGCAGATTAAAATGAATAATATATGAATCAATAATATTGTAGTGTTGATATTTTTTTTAGAATGTTATGGACAAGTTTTCTTAAAGGGGTCATATGATGTGATTTCATGTTTTCCTTTCTCTTTGGAGTGTTACAAGCTGATGCTGATTGTGCATAGATGAGATCCCTAAAGTTGCAAAGACTAAAGTCTCAAACCCAAAGAGATATTCTTTATAAAAGTTAAGACTCATCCATGCCCCCCTAAAACGGCTCATTCAAACACGCCCCCACATGTCTACGTCATGATGTGGAAATATTTGTGTAATGCCACCCAAATGTTCACGCAAAGAAAGAAGGCGTGGTTTCAGTAACCACAGTTAGTGTTGGTGCAGCCATGTCAGGGAGATGCTGTGTGTTTCTGTGCGAAAGCAAAAACACTTTATTTGGCCTTCTGAAATTAGATGCAATTAGGAATCATTGGTTAAGATTTGTTTACAACACAACAGCACAACCCAAATGTTTGAATTTGTGCAACGCATTTTACGGACGACAGTTTCATGAACCTAGTAGAGTAGCCTACAAGGCTGGCTATGCATGAAGGCTATTTCTAAAAAAAGAAAAGGGTCAATTCCGACTTTGCTATGACAATCTGGCGCTTCTGAATCAGCGACTGTAAGTATGTTTTGTTATTAGTTCAAGTATTTGCTATTGACTGTTCAAATGTGGAGTTTTGTGCATAATGCGTTGTGTGTGTGTGTGTGTGTGTGTGTGTGTGTGTGAGGGGAACAGGGTCACATCACAGCGGAGTGTACAGCCCGTCAGAAATCATCTTAAACGCGGCTTGTGTACTGCAAATACATACGAGCATCATCACTGTGTCTGTCACGCGACTCTGTTCCCCTTTCGGGCTTGAACTGATAAAATAACTTGAAAGCTGAAGCTCGTGATTATGGTAAGGGGAGTTACATACCCGATGTGTGCTTGTGGTGTTCGGCCAATCACAATGCACTGGGTCAGTTGGCCAATCAGAGCAGACTGCACTTGTAGGAAGGAGGGGCTTTGTAGAAAACGATACGTTTGAGAGAGGCGGAGCATAGAGGAACTACAATAATGTACAGTATTTGAAAAATAATGTGTTTGTTGAACATTAAAGCATGTCAACATATTCTGTTACACCAAATACACAAAATAAGGATTTTTAAAATAGCATCATATGACCCCTTTAAATATAATTTAGACCCTGCTTGGTTTACAACCCGAATTCCGGAACTGTTGGGACGTTTTTTAAATTTGAATAAAATGAAAACTAAAAGACTTTCTAATCACATGAGCCAATATTTTATTCACAATAGAACATAGAAAACAAAACAAATGTTTAAACAGAGAAATGTTACACTTTTATCCACTAAATGAGCTCATTTCAAATTTGATGCCTGCTACAGGTCTCAAAAAAGTTGGCACGGGGGCAACAAAGGGCTGAAAAAGCTGAAAAAATCGAATTGTGAAAAGATTCAGCTGGGAGAACATCTAGCAACCAATTAAGTTAATTGACATCAGGTCTGTAACATAATTAGCTATAAAAGGGATGTCTTAGAGAGGCAGAGTCTCTCAGAAGTAAAGATGGGCAGAGGCTCTCCAATCTGTGAAAGAGTGCATAAAAAGATTGTGGAATACTTTAAAAACAACGTTCATCAACGTCAAATTGCAAAGGCTTTGCAAATCTCATCATCTACAGTGCATAACATCATCAAAAGATTCAGAGAAACTGGAGAAATCTCTGTGCATAAGGGACATGGCCGAAGACCTTTGTTGGATGCCTGTGGTCTTCGAGACCTCAGACGACACTGCATCACTCATCGGCATGATTCTGTCATTGACATTACTAAATGGGCCCAGGAATACTTCCAGAAACCACTATCGGTAAACACAATCCGCCGTGCCATCTGCAGATGCCAACTAAAGCTCTATCATGCAAAAAGGAAGCCATATGTGAACATGGTCCAGAAGCGCCGTCGTGTCCTGTGGGCCAAGGCTCATTTAAAATGGACTGTTTCAAAGTGGAAAAGTGTTCTTTGGTCAGACGAGTCCAAATTTGACATTCTTGTTGGAAATCACGGACACCGTGTCCTCTGGGCTAAAGAAGGCACTATGAATGCTGAAAGGTATATAAAGGTTTTAGAGCAACATATGCTTCCCTCCATATGACGTCTATTTTAGGGAAGGCCTTGTGTATTTCAGCAGGACAATGCAAAACCACATACTGCAGCTATTACAACAGCATGGCTTTGTAGTAGAAGAGTCCGGGTGCTGAATTGTCCTGCCTGCAGTCCAGATCTTTCACCTATAGAGAACATTTGGTGCATCATTAAATGAAAAATACGTCAAAGATGACCACGAACTCTTCAGCAGCTGGAAACCTATATCAGGCAAGAATGGGACCAAATTCCAACACCCAAACTCCAGAAACTCATAACCTCGATGCCCAGATGTCTTCAAACTGTTTTGAAAAGAAGAGGAGATGGTAAACATGCCCCCGTCCCAACTATTTTGAGACCTGTAGCAGGCATCAAATTTGAAATGAGCTCATTTTGTGCATACAGTTGTAAAATTTCTCAGTTTAAACATTTGTTATGTTATCTAGGTTCTATTGCGAATAAAATATTGGTTCATGTGACTTGAAATTCTTTTAGTTTTCATTTCATTCAAATTTTAAAAACGTCCCAACATTTCCGGAATTTGGGTTGTATTTAATGAACAGATGACTGTACATTATCCCTTATTTATCTGTAAATAATTCAGTACAAAAAAAACATCTAAATGGCAGCAACAACTTCTAATTACAGTACAAAATCGCTCATTTGAAGCCAATCAGCTTTATTGAGAAACAATAAAGCTCAGAGTAGCATATTAAAAGAACAATAGAGATGATCAGTCTCAAAAACACCTGCAGTAACAGTGTGGTCATAACTGATTAAAGAAAGCCCTCACAAGGATAAAGAGGTCATGTGGAAGAAGGTTGTAGCCTGTGTGGGCTCCTCTATTGACCAATAAGGTCATTCTCAGAAAACATTGAGATTGTGAGACAGGCTTGCCATAAAATGCTGTTGCAGCGTGCAGAGCATATGCGTCGAGCAGATTTATGATCAGATCTCGTGTCTGAGTGCTGCAGCACATCTTGGAACCAAAGCCAAAGCTAAATAAAATGTTTATGGTGCCAACTGACGAATGGAGTCTAATTTCACATTCAGCAGTTTACGAGGTGTGTGTCTGAAGAGGATACCTTAAGATGTGACAGAGGATAATGAAACCACGACATTGAAAGTGGCACGGCATCACATACCGAAACGCAGTGCAATACACTGTTTCAATTTTCCAGCAGAGCTGTCTGTCATGGAGTTTGTGGTTCAATGCGACAAGCAAGAGACTTTTTCCAAGAGAGAATCAATAAAGACTGAGTCTCAATGCCAGTGTAATGACAGAGAGCAATCTGCCTTCACAGCAATGGCTAAAGAACAGAGTTTATGTTTCACACTGATCATTTATAGAAACTTTGCAATCAGAACTGTGGCAGATTGTGACAGGTCAACTGAAGAATGGAGATATTTTTAAGATCTATTTAGTGTATCAGTTGTTATTTTCTAGACAGCAAAATTATTAATTGTCATGTCCAAGGAGATTTGTTGAAGTCTTGAGAAAAAGTCCACAGTACTCTCAAATGACTACTCGTTAAAACACTCCTAAATTAATCAGCAAAAATGGTATGGTGATTATGATTCAATGACTCTTTCATAAAAAGAATCACATTGCATTCCTAAATGAATAAGAGTCATTTAAGTGACTCATTCATAAAGAATAACTTTTTATGTTCCTAAAGCTTTAGTACAAAACATTTAAATTAAAGATTTAAACACTCTTTAATAAAGAGAATCACTGGCTACGTTCTTAAATTAAAGTGTTTTTGAATTAATCGGTTCAGTGATTAATTCATTGATTTATTCGTAAAGGCAGCCACCTGTGTCTTTCTTAAATGAAGTAGTGTTTTTGAACAAATAGATTAAGTGAACGATTAAATGACTCATTTGCAAAGGTACCCTAGTGAAAAAAAAATAAAATAAAATAAAATATATATATATATATATATATATATATATATATATATTAGTGGTGTCATAATTAGCGCATTAACGCAGGAGATACATTTTTTCAGATTAATGCATTAAAAATATTTTACGCAATTAACGCAGGGGCGGGGCTAGGGTTGGCCACCCCATTCACAACTGCTGCCTCTGTCTCTTTTTTCTTGAAAAGGATTGCGTTTATTTAGATGCAGAACGTCTTTATGACCACATCAAACAGGAGACGTTTCAGACACGTGCTCTAACGTCGCCTCCGCACCAGGCGCGAGTCAAACGAGCACGGAAAAGACACTGTGCTCGTAGCGCACGCTCTTTAAATACATGCACAAAGGTGCCGGCACGCGCTGTAGCCTGTATCATTTCATATCAAACAGCGAAAGAAACTACGTGCATGCAATGTCGTAGTTATGCTGTCAGTTAAGGCATTAAGTTACCAAAAAGGCGATTAAAGCTGCCTTAAAACTGTGTGCATGCATGCAATATGTTATATATGCGTCACAATTAAGAACATGTCTTTGAAATGGTTTTAAAAACTGTCCTGAGGCACCCCAGCACTGTCTCCCTCATCTAACACCCGATTCAACTCGTCCTCTCATTAGAAGAGACAAAGACCTGAAGTGGGTCAGAAAAGGTAAAGAGAGTTGTGAGAAAATAAGATGCATGTCAGATCCGCTCACTTTCAGCAGCAGCAGCTTTTAAAGCAATAGCAGGCAAATAAGCTAATAACCAGCTGCTGTGGTGTATATTAATCAAAGAACAAAAGAAAAAAATAGGAAATCAATAACTTTTATAACTTTAAGGGGTTCATCTATATTTAATTTAGAATTTAGTGTTTGGTAACTATTCATTTTCTGTATATTTCTGCTGAAGGGCACAGGTAGCTAAATATGTCATTTATTATAATGGGTTCGTGTGAAGATTGTTTTAAGTTCACTTAAATTAGAAGTTAAGTCTAATAAATGTTAAAATTGATAGCTGTCAATTATACTGTAATGCTGAATGACTACAGTCAATGGTTAAATATTAAGGGGAAAATCTATTTTATAGAGACAGTAGTATTGATATCAGTGATGCTGGCCTTCAATCATAAAAAAAAGCCATTAAAGAAATATTAAAAATGTATTGTCTTTATGTTGTTTGTACATTGTACATTTGAAGTTTGAATGTGAAATTATAGCAATATAAAAGTATATTTAAAAACTGTAATGTTAGGTGGGATTAATCGCAATGAATTGCGATTAGTTTTAGAAAAATTTACGATTAATTAGTTGTTGTTTTTTATCGATTGACAGCACTAATACAGTATATATATTATATATATATATATATATATACTAAAATGTATTTGAAATACATTTATTTCATGCTAAGTATACTACAAAAATAAATTTACTTATTTATGTACTTAATAAAAATAACCTGCTATTGTACTTTAAGTATACTAAACTGGTATACTTACTAAATTGAAAACCTAAAAACCTACTAAATTGGAAAAACTAATTTTGTACTTAATACACTTTAATTGTGCTGAAGTAGTGCTGAGGTCCAACTAAAAAATTCTATTATATATTTATATTTATAAAAAAGTATATTTGATTGTGCTAAAGTGGAAATATTGCAAGTATACTTCAGGTACACTTTAAATATCTTGCATTTAAAGACTGATATTATTCAAAGATCATACAATCCTCATCAATGGTGACATTAAAACACAATTTAGGCTTAATAATAAGAAATGTGCATTGTGCACAAGTCTCGAGCGATATGTCAGTAAATATGTTAATAGATTTGAACTATACTTAGCATGAAATAAAGGTATTTGAAAAGTGAAAGTGACGTGATGTATGGCCAAGTATGGTGACCCATACTCTGAATTTGTGCTCTGCATTTAACCCATCCAAGTGCACACACACACACAGCAGTGAACACACACATACCGTGAACACACACCCGGAGCAGTGGGCAGCCGTTTATGCTGCAGCGCCCGGGGTGCAGTTGGGGGTCCGGTGCCTTGCTCAAGGGCACCTCAGTCGTGGTATTGAAGGTGGAGAGAGCTCTGGTTATTCACTCCCCCCACCAACAATTACTGCTGGACCTGAGACTCGAACCCGCGACCTTCAGTTACAAGTCCGACTCTATATCCATTATACCACGACTGCCCCGTTTTATTATATAAAAATATATTACTTTTTTACTAGGGTAGCCACTTGTTTGTTTATTAAATGAATCCCTGTTTTTAAAGAAATCATTACCTACTGGCGTAATGATGTAACTTACAAAAAGAGTCACTTGTAGGATAAAATGGCAATAATTATGAGTGGTTGCATTAATGCACAGACTGACAGCCCATTTAGAAATCCAGAACACCCATTATGAAACCCAACAACATTTTTGAGATGTTAACAGTGTTGCACATTATTGACAACAATATCATCAAACTTTATTTTGAATATTGAGAGGAGCCATTTTGTTTCAAAAATGTGCTTTAGGATATTAAGATCCTGAGCTATGAAACAGCAATGTCTAAATACTGTTTGTAAAGACATAACATATCTTCAACCTACTTGCTTTGGTAAGATTTCATAATGGGTGTTCCTGGTCACAGCAACACAATTCGTCTTTCAAGGTTTCCTCTTAAAAGTCATTGACAAATGAAAGAACATTTCAACAGTTCAACATTTCTCTTCGGTGACTCTGTGTGTATGTCAGTTCTGATGAAGCTTTACAATCTGATCTGGGAGATGAATGGAATAAAGTTCACTGTTCAAAGTGACAGTTTCATAATTACATCAAAGAACCATGTGTCGTCACACCAGACTCTGGATTCCCTGTGGAGACATGAAAGAGAAAGACTGAGAGAGAGAAACATCGCTGAACCAAGCCTGTGGCCATCTGATCTTTAATCTTGCTCTCAGATGATGACAACTGATGGCTGGTGTCCTCTCTCTCCCTGCCTGACAGGAGATGAGAAGAACCCGACGCTGAAGCTAACACAGGGCCGCTCACTCATTCACACTGTCAGCGTGGCCCCTGCAACACATTACCATGCAAATGACTACACGCACTCCTCTCTCAGAGAGCGAAATGACACATTAAACGTTCCGACAGAAGATAAAATATGAAAACTTTCTGAGAACGAGTGGAAAATGATTTCAAGAGTCATAAGCCAAGCTGGGGTTTTATGGATCGAAAGAGATCAGTTCTTTATGAGCCAAAGACAAGATGATAGGATGAATCACACAGATATGTAATCTGTTATGCATTTCGACCAAGCTTGGACACAAATTAATGATACTCACCACTTTCAGACAAAAGAGTTTATTTTGGAGGTGAATTTCATAAACCGGGATTTATGAGATTAAGGATTATGTTGTGAAACATCTTGGCTGTCCCTCATATTTATGATCATGTTAAAATAGTCATCACTTGAGAATATTTAATTTAATGTCATAACAATGTTATCTTTAACGCTGTCACATGAGCAAGAGTACGGTTGTAGGCCTACTGAATATCACTGACGCTCAATTGGAGTGTTCGACAATTCTGTTAGCAAGGAGTCAGTATATTTAAGCAATATTAGCAGCCTTGCGAGCAGCAGATAAATGCAGACATGATATTCAGACCAAAAGCGTGACTGCGCATGTTATTTTGCAAAAATACAACAGTTCAATAATCAGAAAGTTAATATTGAATCATTCACATTTTAAACACAATATTCTCACTTACTTTGTGTATTTTTTGCTCCGTAGTTCCAAAAAGTCGATTCACCTGTTGATTCAGTGTTGTAGTGTTCCTAAATGAATCAGTGTGTTTGAATTGGTTCAGTAAATGACTCAATGACTCACTCATAAAGATAGTAACTTATTGCCACCTACTGGCGTAACAATGTAACCAGTAGAACAATTCTCAGAGAAGTCTGTGTGATAAAAATGACAATAATTATTAGTGACAGCCAGTCTGTAATGCAAAGATGCGTAGCCAGACCTTCAGACTGATGGTCTGTAAGCGTGATGTTCTGATGCTGACAAGCAGAGCGATACAAACAATGAAAAGTTCCAGCAGTGCCGGGCAATATGGCCTGTTCACGCAAAGCAATTTTGCGTTTAAAAACGCAAGACACAGATGGCCATTGCACATGGGGAAAAAACAAACAAACAAACACAAAAGTAGGCTACTCAAGGTCTAGGGGCATTTTGTAAAAAATGATTTTTTTATTTTTTAACTTAAGTTTATGTCGTTTTTGTCATGCACAGGATGCTGCAAAAGAGCGGAACAGTCTCAATAATCTGACAATTTGACAATAATCAGTCAAAAATGAAAGTTGTGTTAAAAATAAATAAATTAATAGCCTAATTATGTGAACAGCCCCTACTGTATATCTTAAAATGCTGCCCGGCCAATCCAATTAAAAATAGAGGACAGAAAGTGCTTTATAATGTCAATAAATGATATGATCTTGTTTATGCTTGTTTTAATCCAATCCAAAATAACACTCTAAATGCCACTCTAGTTACACATTTTTCATAATGGATCAAATGGATTAAGGTGCATTGCAAAATCATGTCAAAAACCATTTTTCATGATAACCAATAATCTGGAAAAAAAATATGGAAATGCCTGATAAATGAAAATGCATTGTTTTACCGATGTCAGTGTTCATTGCAGCCTCGACATGATACTGCCATACTGAAACTTAATTTAGCAGATTATCCTCCACTAAAATTTGGTTTAGATCTACAAAAGCATTTCTGATGCATTCAGAACAAAATCAACAAAAGATGATAACAAGAAAGCAAGAAAGAAACAGATTTTGAGTACTATTTTGTTCAAGAGGGATCTGATGAGCTCTTTGATTCCACTGTAGTTGCTGGGAGCAAAAGGAGTCACTATGGGGCACTGACTGCCAAAGCAATTTGAAGGCTTTCCAATGGCTTCACACTTCAAAAGTGAGAAGCAGAGTTAGATGAATGGATATTTGGTCCCTCGCAGGTTTCCAAGGGCTCAAGGGAATGCATTCGGCATCACCCCATTACCAAGGAAAAACACAACCAAATCAAAATGGAGACGAAGCAGAAAAGAAACAAGAAATGGCTGAAACTGCCTTCGGGGGGGTGGGGGGTGTGTGTGTGGGGGGGGGGGGGGGGGGGGGGGTGTTCCCATTCTTAGCCTCGCAAACAAAGGGTGAAATCAGATTCCAGAAGTTGGCATATGCAATAGTCATGCTAATTGCCAGGCAAGGCAGAGGTAGCTTAGACATTTCTGACAGTTTTATTATAGTTTTCCAAGCCTTTGTTTTGCATATTATAACAGAATTCCACACCATTTGCATCACTCACTCAGGAACCTGCAATTTTGTTGTTTACATCACCGTAATACACGGCTATCTTTGACAGCGTGCAATCCATTCCCTGAGTGCCTTTGATTGTATGGTCTCCTGAGAGGCAGAGTGTGAGCCTGCACCTGCATTCCTGATACAAAGACAGTTAATGCATTTGCAGTTTTGGACATGATGATTTGGCTCAACAGGACAAGGAAAAAAAATGATAAGTGCCACAGATTAAACACACATAACTGTTTTCATTCAATGACTGTGCTCATCAGCCGGGGATTTTTAGCATGTGTTAGCCATCTGTGAACATTTAGACCTTTGCACCGCTGCAATTTGCTTCAAGCAAGAGTGAGAGGCAGAGAGGGAGGCTTGTGAAAGTGTTGTACAAGGTCAGTCATCGGTAGAGAATTTTTTTAAAATGGGGTGATTTCCAAAAACATGGTCTAAAGAGTTAAATGGATAGTCCTTTGTGTGATTTTAAGATGCACATTTTCAAATTCTCTACATCATGCAGTTATGAGACAATAATAACAATGTCCTTTGGCATCACTGATGCAGTGGTTTGTCAAACACTAAATGACAATTTTTTAAAAATAAAATAACTGAAAAAGGAAAATAAATTAAAATACATTTTCATAACTCCAAAACTAACTAAAATAAATTTTTATTTTATTTTTTAAACTTTTGTTGGATTATAAAATATTAACTATATTTTAGATTTTATAATTGGCTATATATTATCCTAATATTATAAAATAAAACTCGAAACCTTTACAACCTCCCTGCATTAAACAAGACGATATTCTAATACATTCTCTAAAATGTACAAATAAATAAAAAATAATAGTTACTAACAAATACAGAAAATAGACTGATAAATGTAATGCTATTAAACATTTGTAGATAATATCAGTTAGTGCATTAACTTTGCCAGCACTAAAATCTTGAAATTTAAGAAATATTAAACTGAAGCTAGAAAATAATAATAACAATGATAGAGTAAAAACAATGAACTGAAAATAAAATAGAAATATGTGGAGCTTATACTGTCAAAAAATAGAAAGTTCTAAAGATGAAGAAGAGGCAAAAGTTTCAAAACGAAGGTAATTTTAATGAACAACTTCCAAATGCATAACAACAACCGACAAGGAACAGAAAACCAAGAGGAACTTAAACAACAAACAGCTGTGATGATTAATGAGTGTCCATTGAAAGTGATGAAAGGGAAACTAGAACAAAATAAACAGGAAAGTGATGAGAAACAAACTAAATGTACATGACAATGAAACTAACTAAACATAACTGTGATATTTACAGCCAACCATTTATTTGAACTGTATGCAAAAGAGCTGCACCAAAATTCAGGTAAACTTTTCATTTTGCGTTCCACATAAGAAAATCACCTCATTTGGACTGGCATTAAATGATGTCCAAATTTTCATGTTGGGGTGAACTATTGCTTTAAGGCAAGGGTGTCTAAATCTGCTCGTGGATGGCCACTGTGCTGCAGAGTTTAGCCTGGAAGTTTTTAGTGAGTCTGAAGACCTTGACTATATAGCTAGTTCAGCTGGGTTTAATTGGGGTTGGATCGACACTGTGCAGGACAGTGGCCCTCCAGAAACAGGTTTGGACTTTAAGGACTCATCACAAGCCATAACTTCAGGCATCTCCAAAACAAACATTGAAGCAGGTCAGCAGTTACTGCACCGCTATGCTGTTCCCTCAGCTTACATCCATCCACTGCCATTTTCCCAGCCTGTCAACCAGCTCCCCCGAGGCCTCCTCAACCACCTTGACTTTCATTGTGCAACAGGCTTCTTTGGCTTTGAGAGGAACATGGGGCTGGTAAGCACCTCCACAAAGCCTCTAATCAGTGGCATACACAAACTGCAGTCCCCCGAGCCCTCAAGCTCTTCCAAACGACAGCCCGGCTGCCTGAATCAGGCAGCACTGTCAGAGACGTTTACTAGGCAGAGGTGGAATTAAAGAAGAGAGCGATGGAATAAGCATTTAAAAGTTTGTGCGTCAGCAGTCATGCATGATAAAACGCAACCAGAAGCACAGCAGAACTAAATAATAATATTCTCCAAAAGTAAACAAATTACAAGGAGCGTTACATCTGATTTTAATAATCTTGAATACATCCGTCGTGCAAAACTGTCAGTGTGACACAGGCAAAAAAATGATAAAAGGAAACATTTTCATAGACTGAACCTGGGCTTTTATAAATGTGCCCTTATCAGTTAGGATACATTAGGAGTTCTGCTGAGTCTTAAGAAAAGTTGCACAGCCTTCAAGATTTATACAACCAACTTTAAATTGAATTTTTTTTTATGTTCCTCATTTCACATTTAGCCCCTCCAGAAATATTAATCCGTTCTGTCTTCCATTTAACCTCCGTAGGTGAATTGTTTCCATAAGCTGAAGGATTCCGTCAACGGAATTACACGGCAATGACCATACATTTGATCAAAATTCAAATTACCACAGAAAACTGAAAAATTCCCCACATACTTGCTCTTAATCCCTCTGAAATATTCAGTATGAAGCAGTCACAAAGGAAATTCTCTTTGGTGACAGAAAATATGCAGTCGAAACTTCACGAAACATCCCGGGCTTACGAGGATATTACAGCTTTGAACTTTTTCACTGCACACGACTGTAGTGCTGTGCTTGTGACTGCCAGTAATTGCATTAATATTTATTGAAGTATAAAAAAGCCCTTCCCCGATAAGAGTGCCAAAAGGACCTGCTAGGTTCCTCTGCTAACAATAAAAAAGCAGATAGAGCGAACTTCATTTTTCTTCTACACAAAATTCAAAGTATTTCAACAGCCGCTGTAATCAAAATTCAAATGAAGGTGGGTAAAACTCCCTACATCAATAAATGAAAGTTTAACTTAAGTCGGTCTCAGCGCCGGTTTCCATGGTGACAAAGCAGCCCTCCTTTGCTCTCAGATCAATGTTAATGTCACACATGCCGCGAGGCTTTGCTCTTATCAGTCAGAGAGCTTTTTCCCATGGCTGTCCTCCAAAGATTGTTTGACTGCTTTACACTGAGAACTATATTGAACATCATGTTGTTGGAAGGGACACTGGGGTGTTTCCTAAACAAATAAATCATTGTGTATGTTTAGAGGCGCATGTGAGAAAATCCTGTGCTCATACCCCCTTCAAATTTTGGGTAGATTTTCATGTCTCTGGCAGATGCTTTTATGTAAAGCAAATTAGAGAGGTTTTAAGATAGGCCTATGTTTTTTATTATTATTATTATAAAATATTTTATGTAATTTATAATGAACATAAAATGTTAGATATGTTATATAAGTCTTTTAATTACTAATTTATAGTGTTATAAATTTATTATATACTGTATATATATATATATATATCATATTCATTTACTAACAAAATAAAATCTATAACATCATAAATATTAAATGAGTTATTAATTTATATTGAACTATTATAATATTTATAAATGTTTTATTAAAAAGGCTCTTGTATATTTCTTTAAATAAATTTATTAAATATGTTAATATTTCTAATATTTTTAAAATATTAAATATTTTTTATTAAATAAATTTATTAAAAGGCTTTTGTATATTTCTTTAAAAAACTATTAAATATATAATGAATATTTTTATTATTTATTATTATTAATATATTTTATTATTATTTTTGGAAAAAATAGTTCATTACAAATTACTTATTACATATAAATAAATCAGTACAAATGTAATATATATGTAGTACACATTTTGTAATATATATGTAGGACATTTTTTAAATTTGAATAAAATGAAAACTAAAAGACTTTCAAATCACATGAGGCAATATTTTATTCACAATAGAACATAGAGAACATAAAAAACAACAACAAAGGGCTGAAAAAGCAAGAACTTTTGAAAAGATTCAGCTGGGAGAACATCTAGCAACTAATGAAGTTAATTGACATCAGGTCTGTAACATAATTAGCTATAAAAGGGATGTCTAAGAGAGGCAGAGTCTCTCAGAAGTAAAGATGGGCAGAGGCTTTCCAATCTGTGAAAGAGTGCGTAAAAAGATTGTGGAATACTTTAAAAACAATGTTCATCAACATCAAATTGCAAAGGCTTTGCAAATCTCATCATCTACAGTGCATAACATTATCAAAAGATTCAGAGAAACTGGAGAAATCTCTGTGCGTAAGGGACAAGGCCAAAGACCTTTGTTGGATGCCCGTGGTCTTCGGGCCCTCAGACGACACTGCATCACTCATCGGCATGATTCTGTCATTGACATTACTAAATGGGCCCAGGACGTCGTGTCCTGTGGGCCAAGGCTCCTTTAAAATGGACTGTTTCAAAGTGGAAAAGTGTTCTATGGTCAAACGAGTCCAAATTTGACATTCTTGTTGGAAATCACGGACGCCGTGTCCACCGGGCTAAAGAGGAGAGAGACCTTCCAGTTTGTTATCAGCGTTCAGTTCAAAAGCCAGCATCTCTGATGGTATGGGGGTGCATAAGTGCACACGGTATGGGCAGCTTGCATGTTTTGGACGGCACTATAGTATGAATGCTGAAAGGTATATAAAGGTTTTAGAGCAACATATGCTTCCCTCCAGACGACGTCTATTTCAGGGAAGGCCTTGCGTATTTCAGCAGGACAATGCTAAACCACATACTGCAGCAATTACAACAGCATGGCTTCATAGTAGAAGAGTCCAGGTGCTGAATTGTCCTGCCTGCAGTCCAGATCTTTCACCTATAGAGAACATTTGGTGCATCGTTAAACAAAAAATACGTCAAAGACGACCACAAACTCTTCAGCAGCTGGAAACCTATATCAGGCAAGAATGGGACCAAATTCCAACACCAAAACTCTAGAAACTCATAACCTCGATGCCCAGACATCTTCAAACTGTTTTGAAAAGAAGAGGAGATGCTACACCATGGTAAACATGCCCCCGTCCCAACTATTTTGAGACCTGTAGCAGGCTTTAAATTTGAAATGAGCTCATTTTGTGCATAAAGTTTAATTTCTCAGTTTAAACATTTGTTGTGTTATCTATGTTCTATTGTGAATAAAATATTGGCTCATGTGATTTGAAATTATTTTAGTTTTCAATTTATTCAAATTAAAAAAACGTCCCAACATTTCCGGAATTCGGGTTGTATATACACACACACACACACACACACACACATATATATATATATAAAATTGACAATTAGCAGTAAAATACTAACAATAATTAAATATGTAACATTATACATAATAAATGTGTCCAATTAATTGTATATTAAATTATATTAACATATATGAATGTATTATGAAAAAAAAGGTTGTAGTCCTGGGAATTGAACTAACAATTGGTGACTAAATGCAGCATAAATGCAGCTGAAGCATATATATAACATATTAACAGGGGTTACTCAAGTAGGCTACTCAACTGTCTCAATTACAGATGCAATAATGTAAGCAGTGAATAAATAAGCATTAAATGTTAGAGGAAAGAGACTTGCTAACAAGTCAGTGAGTTGAGTGTGTTTCTGTAATGAAGTAACATTTAGCAAATGTCAACCAATCACCTTTGAAGACCGCAGCCAGGCTATATTTCAGCAAGAGACTAAAACATTCTTATCAAGCTCTCAGAGAACTACTCTTTACCAGTCACACTTAATCATGGCTGCACCTAGACCATGGCAAAGTTGCTCAGAGTTTTCTCACTGACCCGCTCTTCACAGAAGATTAACCCCACAGCGCAATTTGAATTTGTCCACAGCCAATTGTAGCAGTTCACACAAGAGCTGGTGGTCTTGATTTTTTCTCAATTATAGCATTCTGAACTGTTCCTTTTTTGTTGCTTATTTTTCTTCATGAATGAGTTTATAATTGCCTATTGATCTGCTTAGATCACAAGGATTTTTAAAGCAAACTCGACATTTTGTTAAAGCAACAGAGCTCTGGTGACTGTAGTTAGAGCTCATTCTTAGGTTTATTTCAACAGTAGTATCATCAAGAATTTTTGTGGATCATATTCTCACACCCATCTGTGAACTTCAAGGGAAGAATGTCTGCTATGCTAGAATCCCAATGACAGGAAATTCTTCCCATCACACACAGCTAAACAATTATCATATGATACATTCAGATTTAAAAATACAATTCAATCAAACTGATCTTTATGCATTCTGCATCGCTATTATATTATGTTTTGTACTCTGTCAAATTCATTACACCTCAGCAGCATGCAATTAGCACTAAAAGTGTTACCAAATCAACGAGATTGAGGAAAAGAATATCTCCCTCACGTTGGTGCTTGATTGATATACTGTTTAAAAAAATATTGTCTTGTCACCTTTTTAATTATTTAGCATTTAGAGGTTATTCAAGTGCTTACAGTGTTTGAGTCAACCGTTAAATCACATTAGGATGAACCAGACAGGTATAATATTTGGTACATTTGACTTTCCAAAGAGACAATATTGCCCCCATATGGTTTTGAAAGTTATAGCAGCTCAAGCAATGAATGTGAATCTGATGAGGAGAAGTGATTCAACTACATTAAACACATTAATAAATACAAATCTAATAATATTTTTTTTTCAATTATAACATGAGTTTCAGGTTCAGGCACACTGTATGCTGATAACACATTTTATTTTAACGATAATGAGTAATAATGAGAGAGACTATATAAGGAATGGAATACTTGTGCACTGCTTACAGCATACTACTTTTTAAAAAAGCATGCAAAACTGTGTATTATGCAAAAATTAATGTTTCAAATAGTTGTATGCTACATTATCTCAGAAATGAATGAATTTTTGATCCAAGTTTATTGAAAAACCTGTTAACTTTTGGGTCTGATTGAACAATAAGTTGAAAGAGAGAAATAAGAGATATTAGATAAAAGATATTGTGGAAGCAACAAAAGCTACGGTTTAAGGTTAAAAACATCTTAATGATGAATTTGTTTCTTACAAACACACAGCTTTTCACTTCCCAAGTCATTAATTGATGGACTGGTGTCATGTGGATTACTTGTGAATTATTTTGATGTTTTTATCAACTGACGGCACACATTCACTGCAGAAAATCCATTGGTGAGCAAGTGATGTAATGTTAAACTCCACCAAATCTGTTCCAATCAAGAAACAAACTCATCTACATCTTACTACATCTTGAATGGCCTGAGGGTGAGAACATTTTCATCTATTTTCATGAACTATTCCATTCAAATATGCATACTGTGCACAATATACATACAGTATTGCAAAAATAGCAAGAGAGATATGCGACTCTGAACACAATATAGATTTTTTTACCAAATTTTTATTGCTGAAAAAAAATTGTATAAAGGCCATTCTGAACATAGCATACTGAACTGCACAACATGCATACATACTACATATCACTTTAATAGTAACAGCAGTATGGAAGTATGTCTTTGCGAATATAGCATAAAGAAAATATGCATACTATACACAGTGTAGACATTACCTAAATGTTAAAAGTATCCAAATTTGCATACTGTGCACAATATTACAGCCTACTACTCACCATAGAAATAGTGAATTGAGCGGCATTCTGAATGCAGTGCGCAGAACTTTTAATTCTACTGCACAATATACATTTCAAAGTTTTGAGGTTACTTTAGTGTTTTTGAAAGAAATCTCTTATGCTCACCAAGGCTATATTAATTTGATAAAAATACAGAAAAAGCAGTAATATTTCAAAATATTATTACAACATAAAAGAACTGTTTTCTAATTTAGTGTAATTTAAAATGTAATTTATTCCTTTGATGCAAAGCTGAATTTTCAGCATCATTAATAAATCATTCTAATATGCTGATTTGGTGCCCAAGAAATGTCTTTATCAATGTTGAAACCAGATGTGCTGCTTAATATTTGTGTGGAAACTGTTATCAATTTTTCATGATTTTTTGATATGCAGAAAGTTCAAAAGAGTAGCATTAATTTGAAATATAATTGTTGTGACCTCAGTCTTTTGAACAGTAGTGTACATACTACAGGCATGGTAGGAGTAGTATGATAGTATGCCAAACACAGCTCAAATGAGTGATCTCTTCCATCAAAGCTGTTTCTCAGCACTCTCTGACACCACTGCTTCCGTTATTCACAGAAGGGGGACATTGAGGTCAAGTCAGTACACAGAGCCGAGCAAATACTTCTAGGCATCACTGTTTGCACGCTGTCGTGATACAGCCGTGTCACTCTAGAAGCGGAGCAGCTGCCCTCCTCAGGTGAAATCTTTGATCAGTCCGCCACCTAGTGAGACATCCTGCCGTACAGCTCGATATGCTTTGGATACTTCCTCACTGAATTTAAGCCTCTGGAAAAACAGATTCCAATACAAGCTCTGACAAAGCTTTTGAAGATAAAAGCCTCTTCTGACCCTTTGATAACCAGCCCAGGGCTTACAGTGGACTAGCTGTCTGCCTTTGAATTGCATTACACGTTTTCTCCCTTTTTCCTCTTAATGCTAGTCAGGCCTTTTAGGGAGAAAATGCGAGAGAGAATTAAATTGACATTAGAGCTACAAGAAGCACAAAGCATCAATTATACTTGTAATGAAGCATGTAACAATAGGGTAGATAAGCAGTTGTGTGGGAAAGGGTGCTTGCCTAATTGTCCATATTGATCCCACTAAACAAGAGGTCAGATCGCATTTGCATACTCACAAGCGCCATTACTTTTCCACAATGCGAAAGGACGCAAATGAAGTTCAAACAGGTGCTGCCACAGGCATTTCTGAATATAAAATGCCACGCCACAATAATAAAGACCGTAACAGTCGGCTGACATTCGGTTCATATTGACGTGCGACTGTGAAATCAAATTACCTTTGATACTGTGGAATATTCTACATGCAAAATGTATTCATGAGATGCAAGCTGCTGCTGGCTTTTTTACATTCAGACTGGGGAAATTAAGAACCACCTGACCACATACAAAGGGAAGAAGTATTGTACGGGGTGTCTGCTAAATGAAATATAAATGCAAATGTAAGTAGGCCTATATATGCCAAGTCTCCCTGCTGAGACTCGGCTTGAGAGAACAGTCAAAGGGAACTTTTACATGCGAAGCAAAGATAAATATGACTAGGTAGAGGCGTCCCTGAGGCAGATTAGCACTGACACAGCGCACGTCGATTTTTAATGCCTCGATGATGTGCCTTTGCAAAGCAAGGACTACAGGGAGAACCTGTGACAAGGCTTGAGCCAATTAAGGGTGTTTGTGTGTGAATGCCAGCGCCTGTCATATTCAGAGGAGGAAAGTGGGTCAGCACTTCTCAACACCTCTAAAAAAGAGAACACAAGCGTGAAAACTTTTCCTACACAAAAAAATGAGACCTCGCGGAGCAACAAGGATTTGTTTAGGGCGCTAAGTGCATAATTCGCAAACAGTGCATTGTTATGCAAACATTATTTTGCACTGAAATATTCGTGCCATAACGCATGCACAACTACATGACTGAAACAGACATTCCAGAGAGATTACACCAGTTCTATGCTTTTTAGCCAATCCAAAACACTCTCTGCCTGCGAATCATTTCGCAATTAGAGGGCATATTCTTGAAGTTTGGATTGCACTTTATTTTAAAGGTGACCTATTATGCCCCTTTTTACAAGATGTAAAATAAATCTCTGATGTCCCCAGAGTGTACATGTGAAGTTTTAGCTTAAAAAACCCACAGATAATTTTTATAGCTCGTTAAAATTGCCACTTTTAGGGTATGAGCCACAGCACGCCGTTTTTTTTTTCAGAGCTCAAGCTCTGGCATACAAATAAACATTCCATTATTAGTAGAAGCCTGTTATGTTTACAGAAAATGTACTCGGTTTAAAAGTCAGTCATTTGATTGTACTGTGCATAATAAATGAGAGTTTATGAATTACACAGATGGGGAGCACGGCACAATAAAAATAACGACATAGCTGGTCTCATGGTGCCTTCGCGTGCTATCACAAACTTTTTAAGTCCGACATGTGATTATAAATTCTACAAATTCAAGCGGTCGACTTCATATTGCTTTCATATACAATTTCTAACTACCACATACCTATTCACGATCATTCTGGTAGCACATGAAGGCAGCATCAGTGTAAACATGTAGAAACAATGGTAGCTTTAGCAGCATTAGCCTAACAGAGTGCCAAGAAGCTCTTTCAGAAAGGCAATTTTGAAAACAAACACATGATATTTACTTTGTCTGGAGCTGACGTTCAGGCTAGGGATGTGCAACAGCGATCGAGTACTCGAGTACTCGGCCGTGACAGCGATGATCTATCATGAAAACGATGATCGTGGGAAAAAAATAAAATAAAAATCTGTTTGGTTATAGCAGCACTTTGGGCGGCACCCTGAGCTCTGATTGTTTAGCTTACAGCAGCATATGGTTCAAAGTATAGACATGAGAAGAGAGAAAAGCTTGGGTAGTGATGTCTGAGTTAGCTACATACATATCTGATTAATCTAATATAGGATGCGTTGGGATATTAGCATTTATAAATATGCTGAATGCGCTGCATATTACCAGTGTTTAGTTTCATGCTTATTTTTGTTATTTATTGAAATGGTCATATTGCTTTTAGATATTTCTTTAAAAAAAAGAATGATCCTATAATAATGCAGCAGTGATTTTTTTCATCATATTTGTTCAACAGTATGCATACTTCAATTAAAATTGTTTTCGTACTTCGTATGGCTTCGAAAACATGCAGGCGATTTTAGGAATCACTTGATAATGTAGATGAAAATATAGCACAAATCTGCCATAAACATCAATGACATAAGCATTATAATGAGAACTTTATAGGATGTGACATCTATAGTAAATCCTGTCCTTGTCCGTGTTTCAGCGCGCTGTTGACAGCGCATCACAGCGGGAGCGAGTACTCGATTAACACCTGAGTACTCGATTAATCGTTTTTGAAACCTATCGATGATCGAAATAAGAAATTGCCAAAAATGCCCATCCCTAGTTCAGGCACGAAGCATTGGTATTGATCCCTAAACATATAGGGGACTTTACCGATTTTTTCTGGGATATTTCCCTCAAAAATGAAACCGCAGTGTCCTCAGCAGCTCAGATGGAGGGAATCTATGGAGACTCCTATGTTTGTTGGTGCATCCCAAAACACAACACTTGTACACAACACCTCTTTAGTGCTGACCTTTTATATCTCCAGCAGCTAACATTACAGCAAGAAAACAGTAATGGCGGACTGTTGCCTCACTCAGGGCTGTGTCTATGCTAATAGGGCAGAGAACGTCACAAATGGGCAGGACTTTTTCCCCTATGGTGATGTGTACATAGGGAGAAATCGGGAACTGCTTGTTTGGAGAGACTGTTGTAGAATATCAGAGACTGAATCAGACAAATTAAGATTCGATCAGAACATGGTTGAAACATGAGAAGCCGAATTCCACAAACAGGAGAACAAGACAAGGTCATAAATCTGTCCACGGTACCCTGGCGCCATGAGTCTGGAGCAAGCCTAACCCGCAAGCCTCTTTCACAAAACAGCTTGCAACATTGAGACAAAAGAACACTTATTGATAATTCCAATTCAGGAAAAAGACTGTCAAATTTGGGGCAAATAACCAAGACTGATGGTCAAAGAGATGACCATCACATGGGTTCCACGCTGGAAAACCACAAGCTACAGACTTGCTTAGATTGACCACCCCCACATAGAAGACAGACCAGACTGAAATTACTTTGTCCAAAGAACATGTTTTTGTTCTACGTAGAACTAGGGGTGGGCGATATGACCAAAATCTTATATCACGATATGACAAATTTTATATCACGATAACGATATATATCATGATATAGTAATTTTTTTCTTTTAAAAAGGTTTTTATGATATTAAAATCTTTGATACTATAGAACTTTCATAATCCTTGTCACCAATGTCAATATCAAACTAATACAAGCCTAAAAAGAGAGACACAAAAAAAACTCAAGCTCACTGAAGATAAATAAACAGTCAGTGATAAAATAAGAATAAGAAACTAATTGCAAGCAATAGGACAAAAAACTACAATAAGAAACGCTACATATATTGTGTAAATTAATTAGTCTTCACTGTGTCTAGATACTGTGTCACTTGACTATGATAGATATAATTAACATGTGTATTATGTATAGATTCTATACATATATATAAATATCATTATTTTTTAATTTTTTAAATAATATTTATATATATGTATAGAATATATACATAATACACGTGTTAATTATATCTATCATAGATAGATAGTGCTGTATCTATCTATCTATGATATATATAATTAACATGTGTATTATGTATAGATTCTATACATATATATAAATATATCATTATTTTATTTTATTTCTTATTATTAAAGTTACAAAAGTGATTTAGTCAAGAGCAGTGAGAGATTTTCTAGCAATGTGCTATGATTAATAGGAATGGCAGACAGAACGAATATTGGACCGCTTCCCCTTTAAGACCGAAGTCCGGATCCAATACACTGTTACATATGCGTTTTCTCTTGCAGCTGTTTTCTTTCTTAAGACCTAAATCGCAGTGTTTATGAGGATACTTGCAAAGACGGGGATTCTGACGCATAAGTGTGTTTATGTAATCGTTCAAAGCCAATAAAGCGGCAAAAAAAAAACGCGGTCCTCTCACACAGAAACAGAGACGGCGCACACATAGCTCTGTTGTTTGTGTTTCAACAGCTTAAAATCGGTTGTTTTAAAACTGCAGTGCTTAAAAACGCGTGCCCATGCTACAGATGTAGTCCCTCGTTTAGTTCTGGTCGTTCTCCACCTGCTTCCGTCTCCCCTTCACGCCCCGTGGTGGCGTGTAAAGATCGCAGTCATCCAAATGATGAAAAAGTACCGTAAACAATGTATTTTGCGACACCACGAAATAAACGATAGAACATAATATGAAACGATAGACTTTTTATTTCGTCCATCCGATATATATTGTCATATCGCACAGCCCTACGTAGAACTACACACAGAGACTTTCTTTTCATATGCACCTAAAATCATCCTAAAAGGACATTTTTATGCCTAACTCCATATCATGTATGTAACCCACACAATTAACTATCATGTTTTAATCACTGTGTGTATGTCTTGCTTTTAATAAGTATTGAATAGCTTAAGCCGTAAGGGTTAATATTCATGTTTAGTATGTATGAGTTTGAAAAATCATGCTTTAAATGTTTCTTCCAATCAATTCTTTGTCAAATGCATCATAGTCTTCTTATAGAAATCACGTCCAAAATTATACTTTACAAGAGCGGGAAAATTCGGACCAGATAACATAACATGATTTATGATTGGGGCAGAAACAAAGCAACACCCCTAGCTAAGATCATTTCTAATTGGTTAACGTCCAGGTGGGACGGTCCGAAAGCCGAGTTTAAAAACTCAGGACACCATCAAACTCTCTCTTGAATTTCTCTTAAAAATGCTCTTACACCTCTTAGTCCTCTCTAAAACTCTCTTCTCTTCTAACTTCTAGCCATGCTTTTTGTCATCACTTTCTGTGTTCTTTGAGTGCCATTCCATGTGCTTCGGCCTGCACGCCAGCTAACACCATGATGAGAAGAAATACCACCTAGTCTCTTTACATCCGTGTATTCTTTTATTTTATTTTATTTTCTTTCCGTTGAGTTTCGTGTTCAAAAGTTAAGTTTGCTGCAAAGTCCAGTTCGACTGAACCCGCTTCAAACTTCAACAAGCAACTGAAACCATCGCCAGCCAACGCCCAACCATTGGCTTCCCAAGACACGTCAACGACTACTGAACTCTCATCCAATCAGCAAACTCGGGAAACCCCCTTTCCTGCCACAAAGAGAACAGAAGGGAATCCCTGCCTTAAAACAAAGGCAACAGCAAGTAACCTCCAATTTTTACTGAATCAGTGCAGTTTACTACAAATTTTTGCCTCATTGAGAAACTCAATGCGAGGGTTAAATAATTGATTGATGTTGTTCAGGTCTATGCAATTGCACATATTACTATAAACTTGGGATTTCATATTTTCATTCTCTTAACTCATCCTTCCATTACTTTCTCTCCTTCTGCAACGTGTGAATGTGTGTGTTCATGTTAGATTAGTTTCCATGTCTTAGATTTATCAAATAAAGCCTTGTTTATATTGAAAGGAGTAGTATCTTGTGTTTTGTGCTCACAAGTTAATGTCTTAATCTGCCTATTTTGTTACTGTGCTATTTAATAGTGTTTTCGCTATATTTTGGATTTTAATATCCAGTGCAGAGTTTGGATATCAAACTCCTAATTTGCAGGTTATTAATAGTTAGTAAGGTAGTTGTTAAAGGTAGGATAAGGGATGTAGAATATGGTCATGCAAAATATGTGCTTTATAAGCACTAATAAACAGCCAATATGTTAATAATAAGCATGCTAATAAGCAACCAATTTATAATTTATAGTGAGAATTGGTCCCTATACTAAAGTGTGACCGAAGTTTGCAAAATGGTGGTCTACTCGTTCTTGACCAACCAAAAAAATAAATGTATTTCCTCACTAAATTCTTTTGTTAAAATCTTGTCATTATAACTGACTGTACTGTGTGGCGCTGTGGTTGTGTGATGTGGAGGTAATGTGCACATTCAGGTGTGACATAATTTTGATTCTTATTGGTATATTTGGCTATTGTTAGAGTCATGCATCCCACCGGATGAGGATCTGGTGTAATGACGGAAAGAAAATACAAAGCGCTACAAACAGATAGAACAAATCACTTCTATAGCAGTAATCTTTGTTTCAAAACTGGTGTGAGTGCAAATAATGTTAATATGGTTAATATATTAATATTCATCATTTTATTTTAATTTAATTCTTTTTTGTAATATGACTTTATTTCATGTGCTATATAGAATAACACAGGTATTTAAGCTTATTTTTAAAATATTATTTATTTGTGAATAAAACAAAATTTTCATATAAACATTATTTCTATTTTCTCAGTATTTTAAATGTAAGTTAAAAATATGAAGCAAAAATAACATTTTAAATTTTTATCTTTTTTTTCTCACATTGTTCATTTATTTATTATTTTTATTTTTCATAATGTGCCTTTTATATCTCATATGACTTTATTTCATATGCTAATTTCACTATAAATCTTCTTTTAACATCAAGGTGGAAATTGACTTCCATATTTCCATTCTGAATAGCACAGGTATTTAAGCATATTTTTAGCTATTATATAGTTGTGAATAAAACAAAATATAAATTATAATATAAACAATACTTATTTTTCATTAAAATTATATGCAAATTAAAATATAAGATAACAATAACAATTTAAATTTCTCATACTCGACTTCAAAATTATTCAAAATACCCATTCCTTAACATGGATGCGCACTCAAACACTAATAAAATCTTATGAATTATTTATCTTATGACTTACTACCTAAGCTGACAAGCAATATCTGGTTTGAATTGAGGAGATATGGAAGAAACAATGGATCAGGCCAAGCTTTTTGTAGCATCTACTTAAACTAAAACCTATAAAATATTTAAAGGGGTTTGCTGAAGATGCGGTGCTCACTAAATGCAGCCTCACTCCAGCCATTTCAGCCCATAATCCAGACACCTCAGCTCAAAGTGCAAGGAGAGCAGGCTCTCAGTTCCATGATAGATGGATCACTCATCCCGCACAAGACCAAGACCTGCATGAATTAATCTCTTCACCCCTGTCTCATTTCCTCTCCGTCTGCCACTGCCGAATATGACCTCATCCTGCCGTTAGTCAGTCTGATGGGGAGAGAAGACAAAAGACAGTTATAAAGAGTGCAGAGGGTGGCTTTTCCCCTCCATAAATCTGAATTATAGGGCGCCTACGCTATGGAATGTGATTGTTTACTTCCATCCACAGCTGAACAATGCTGATCCAGGCATTTCAGCGCACAGGAAGCCTTTAGCTTGCTCAAGACATGTCTATTGCCCATAGCTAGGTTATGTCAAAATCAAAATGTTACTGCCATGTTGAGTCAATCATGTGCCTTCAGTGGGCTGCAAACAATGAACTCTCTGCATTGGTGCACCTCACGTCAAAAACTGACAGACCTGTCACGCACTGCAAATAAGGTGTTCGTGGAACATATTTTTTTTTTTCAATTATAAGTAAAACTCTTGACTGAACTTAAAATGTCAAATTGTCATGACATAAAACCTGCCATCCCTGTAACAATGACCTATTTAGATGAAGTTGCTCTACAAGGTATTTACATGATTTTAAACTGTTCAATGTTACATGCTCCATCTCATGTTTGAAAGCATAATCATCACATGATTACTATGAATTGATTAATTAAAAATACCTTGAAATGCCACACAGACCTCAACGCTTGGTACATCAAGCACAACAAGTGCTTGTTGTTCTGCTTAACATAATTTTAAGCAGAACAACAAACACATCTTGACATCACAAGACAATAAGTGACTAAATGTGACAACAAAATCAACAACAGTCTACATAAAACTGGCAAACAGTCAAACAATGCATTCATATAAATTATTCATGCTGTAATGCATGCTGGGAAGCGGGTGAATTACAAAAGCATTTTTTCCAGGCATGTTTGAACTGAATAAAAATCCAACTGATATTTTATATTTATATTATATTCTTTATATTTTTTTAAAGAAACAAATACTTTTGTTTTATGAGGATGCCTTAAATTGATCAAAAGTGATAGTTACATTATAATGTTGCATGTATTTCAAATAAATACTGTTCTTTTGAACTTTAAATTAACCAAAGAATACAGAAAAAAGTGTAGCACTGTTTCCACAAAATATTAGGGAAGCAACCGTTTTTAACATTATTATAATAAGAAATGTTACTTGACCAAATCAGCATACATATTAAAATGTGTCTATTCTATAAACTGATATAAAAGCTACATTTATACTTATACTTACAAGACTTATATTTACAAAAATCATTAGATTAGACGTAAATAATACTGAGAATTAATCCGATTTTTCTAGATTAGTGTATTTTTTTTGTTACATTTATTCCTATAACAAATGCACCTAAGAAAAGCACCTATACAAAATTAATACATTTAAAATGTTTTATTTACATCTGAAGATTCATAACTACCCGACTATGTTGATCAATGAAATAAAGAACAAGGAGGACATTTACCTGGGCAATCAATGGACTTTACCTAACACTGCTGGGTACTGAGTTTTCATCTTTAACCCTTGGGCTTCTGAACGTACCTCTCATCGCAGTAATACCTTTATTCATTTTAAATCAGCGAGAAAGTTTTCCCCAGCTCTGCCTCAGATGTCTAAATCAAGCGTTGCCTGGAGGGAGCCCAAAGTGTGACTGATCACTAATAAGCTTTGGTCTATTACATGTCACCGAGCAAAGCCAACGTGGCTGCTGACATCAGAACTCATGGCGGTGTCCTCATTTTGCTTAATCTTGCTTAAAATAAACCCCTTTTGTCACGCCTCTCAATCCCTGTGTGTCAACACAAGCTGAATTGTTTGCTAATATCTGGCATTTTGCAAGCAAATGACAGTAGCACTCCTCCTTGAGCAAAGGATGAGGCAGAACGAGCAAAGATAAAGCTTGAGCCTTAAGTCAAATGAAAGTCAAAGCATATAACATTCAACACAGTTTTCATAATACATCTAAGAAGAGCAGGCAGAATATTCCACCCATGTTCTTTAATATGTCCCAGTCCTACAGGCTAAGCCAATGGCGTCTGCCGAAGAGAAAAAACACATCTACCCTAGTCTACGTCAGGAGACTCATCACTATTGAGCAGTAAAATGTACTGGTTTAATATTCAAGTCACGTCTTGCACACAGATGGGAGAGCAGTGTGTGTCTAAGACTGAAACAGATAATAACAGTGTTAACTGAGCAACCTCTCTACATGATAACACACGAAACAAAAGAGCAATAATGTGTGTATTTAGCAAATGCACATGGTTTTCCAACCAACAATCAAGCTAACTGGATGGAAAATTCCAGCAAGTGTGCCAGTCTTAAAGGTTACATCAACCAAAATCACATTTTATGATTGACGCACGAGGTGGTGAATGATTTATTAAATGTTTGACATCCATTTTCTCATGAATGTTCATGTCGACAATGAAAAAGTCATGTAGGCAGCCATCAAGCTTTGAGATTTGTTACTGCAGCTTCACATTTATTTTTTCATTTGAAAAGCTACATTGGGGACATTTTAAATACAAAAATCTTCATTGCAGAAATTGAAACATTTATTCTTTCCAATATGGAGTCCACAAATTTGGATTTACTGAACTTTGGGATTACTGGTTTATGTATAAATTACCATTCAAGTCAGTATATTTTTTTATTTTCTTTAATTCATCAAGGACAAATTAAACTGATCAAAAGTGACAGTATAAGACATTTATAATGTTACAAGTGATTTGTATTTCAACTAAATTATGCTCTTTTGAACTGTTTAATCATCAAATAATTTATCACAGGTTTCAAAAAAATATTAAGAAGAACTCATTTCAAAATTGATAATAATAATAGTAATAATAAGTAATTTTTCCTGAGCAGCAAATCAGCATATTAGTGTGATTTCTGAAGGATCATGAGACACTAAAGACTGGAGTAATGATGCTGAAAATTCAGCTTTGCCATCAAAGAAATAAATTACATTTTGACTGTATTTTTACACAAATAAATGCAGTCTGGATGAGCAGAAGACTTTAGATAAGACTAGACATAAGGTTAAAAATAAGGCAGTAAGAAAGGTTGGATATACAGCAAATCCTATATAAAGGCAGAGGTACCAAATAGGCTGCAAGTGATTAAAATTATTCTCTCCATGGAGAGGAGAGAGAAGCATAATCTACTGCTGCAGATGTTAAAAACGGATGCTTGGCTACTAAAGCATGACAGAAACCTAATCTCAAAACAACCTCTTTCATATAAAACTGTAGTACAAGGTTTCGTGTACAATAAAGACAGGAGAAAATGCTACAGCATTTCCCAAATGCTTAAATTCAGAAAGGTGTGAAATTGACCCTTGTGTAAAAAGTTCTACAGCACAAAGACTACAGCGAGGAAAATAAGAGAGAATGACGGGGGAGGCTGGGGAGGATAATATTAAGCAGTCTTCAAGTTACATAATGAAAATGAACTATGTGGATTTAATCCCACATTCCGGATGATGTGTCAAATTTTCAAAATAAATAAATAAAAAATACGACGCACTTGCCACAGAAACATTACGAGATCCCTTTGAAGTGGTTTCTGAAGAAAACAAATTTGCATGCAGGAAGTTCTTTAGCTGCTCAAGTCTTGCCAGCTGCCTCTGTCAAAATATATTCCCTCAGATGTAAACACTATTCAGAGCAGTTCAGAACATCATGTGTAGGGACTGATATCCAAAGCAATTTTAGGCTCCAAAGTAACCCGTCAATTGGATAAAACTGGCATGCTAGCCTACAATCACACCTAACCTCACGGTAAACAGCATCAGGCATATCCACGCAGGCTCGTGTGCTACATAATTTTTCAACTTATTCCTTATGGAAACTCTCCAGGGGAAATGTTGTGTGTACTTCTTGCAGTTTAGAGGGAGTTACATCACTTTTCTTATTATAAGTGAAATAGTTCAGGAATCTTCAAACTCCTAAGCTTAAATTCAAACAAAACTGGCCCCTGTTTAAAATTCATGAGAACGCTCTAATCAACGTGCGCTGCCTGTAAGCTAAGCCTTTTCTGCACTAACGGCTGCCTTGCCACTTAAAACCAGTTTCTTTCAAATAGACTTAGAAGAAAAATGGATTTCCGGCCAATTGTGAACACCAAAGTTTTAGGAATTAATATTTGCGGCATTCGATCAGCAAATTCACGCTGGTACAAAAGTCTTCCCTACAAAACTTGGCAGGCCTATTGTTATAGCATTTTGTGACAGTAATTAGAAATAAAAAAATCAAATGGCATGAACACGAGGCCTTTCCATCTCAGCAGCTTCTCAAGCCAATGATCGGATGGATGTGACATTCAATAATAGTGATTAAGAAAGAGAAGCTCTCAAATTAGCCATCTATTGACCCAGATGGAGTGATTGTCGGCCCTCGTGCGGGACATCTAATGACTCCAGGGTCGATAAAGATTTGTCAGTAAACCTACAATATAACCACTGCAAAGAAAGTGGTTCAGGGCAATCAATTTTTGCAATCTTGCAATCAGAAACGATCAACAGTACAATGTTGCGAGTAACATTCTGTTGTGAGCAGCATATGCGCGATATTAAAGCGTGAGTCTGTGAGCATCTAATGTCCCAAGAAAATATGCCTGAAAACATATGGGAGAAGTAGTCATAGATTATTATGCAAGCAATGTAGCAGCGTGTTGTTTTGGTGTTTGTCGTCACATTGCAACCAACAACTTGCAAGTGGCAGAAACTACTGATGTTCAAATATGTAAAATATGACTAGCTTTTTATATGAAGTGGATCTACTGTATTTGGACAATAGATACGAAACCGATAAATAGTGTTATCTGCAAATAAATAATAAATACCTGATGAGAAAAATATATATATTTTATACATATTATTAAAATATTGTTATTAAACACTTTTAGGTTGGCTTCAGTGTCACTGTTACAATGTAATAACAGGGGAGCTCTGATTGTGCCCTGTCTGCACAAATATAGGGCTTTAGGACAGGATCATGGCTTCCTCCCTCGATTTATTGGTGGAGGTGACAGAAGAAAAGATGTCCCAACTTCTAGACAATTCTGCTGATGGTATTCTTTTCCCACTGCTATTACCTCCTCTACATCGGGCCAATGAAGCAGAAAGGTGACTTATTCTTGGGCTCGGTGCAAACAGACTTGGCAAAAGCAAACCTGATTTCTGTGCTTCCAGGTCAACAAAGATGCACGCAGAGAAAGTATGAGAGATAAACCTACAGTATAAGAGATAAACTTTTTGTTTACTCCAGAATGAAAATGTCCTTATTATTTACACAACCCCATGTCATCCAAGATGTTCATGTCTTTCTTTTTTCAGTCGAAGAAAAAGAAAATGACCAACCATTTCACTTGACAAGGCCATTGTTCCTCAGCTGGGATTGTGGGATCATTCCTCAAAAAACTTAATTTCTTTGTGACTGAAAAAAGAAAGACGAACATCTTGAATGACTTGGGAGTGAGTAAATTCCCTGTGTAGGCTTTCCTGTAGCTCAAATGGTAGAGCATGGCGCTAGCAACGCCAAGATCGTGGGTTTGAATCCCAGGGAAAGCAAGAGCTGATAAAATGTGAAAACTGTAACTTGAATGCAATGTAAGTCGCTTTGGATAAAAGCGTCTGCTAAATGTAAAATGTAAATGTAAATTATCAGCAAATTTTTATTCTGGAAGTGAACTAATCCTTTAATAGCTAGTTTTATAATTTATCAAGCAAACTGTAATTTGTATTCTACAAATTATTTCTAAAATACTTAAATTCTGGAGACAAAATTAAAGAATAATATATAGTCAGTAATTATTTCACATAAATGGACATGGAAATACTGATCTGAGTTGACATTTTTTTATTATATGAGAAAAAAAAGAGAGCGCAGAGTGATGCAGCATGAAACTAGCACATAGGAAATTCTAAATATACAAATTATCGGTCCTTACACGAAAATGTTTGACAGCAGATTGTTCCAACTGACCAATAAGAATCAAGCATATTAAATATATATGTGTGAAGTCATACTTGGTATGCAGTATCAAGGCTTATTTCCAGAGTAAGAACTTCTCAATCAAACATGCAGTGGGAAAAAGAGGTCATCACATCCTGAAACTCCGTGTAACTCCGTCTGGCCCTGCAGGTCCCTATTAGAATCACTGGCGCTACATATTTTACCATTGCTAACATCTGCAGACACACACAAATGAGCCCACACTTGCAGCCCCATCCAACCATGTCCGTTGCGTCAGCCAAAACAGTCTGTGTGCCGGCGGGTGAGTGCATAGACTTCATCAATGCTCATGCATATCCATCTCAGCAATGCTCATGCATACCCATTTAAACACCAACACAGAACATAAAAGCATCGGCGCCCCATGCCAATGACCTACACCATGGATCATTTTGCGTCGCTTGAAGACGATCTTTCAAAACACTTATGGAGCAAAAACAGGGCACTTTGATCAATGTTAAAAGAGAAAATTGTTTGAGGCAAAAGTGCATTGAAAAAAGCTCCACATCCTTCTGTTGGAAGACATTCATGCAAATTAGAAAAGAAAAAATGAAAGGCGTTTCAAATCAGTTCATTGTTTATAAAGGCAGAAACTTCAGAAAATTTCATGTCCAGTGTGTCCACGGGGAACACCACATCAGAATGTTTCGAAACTACAAAATCTCATCATTATGGATGATCCAGAATTTGAGACAGTCAAAGCAAAGAGCTACAGAGAAGTGGCTGATGGTAATACATACAGTATTTCGGCACCGCCGAGGCTCAGATATTGCAGAGGAGTCTCATCTTCAGGCACTTCAGAAACACAAATTCAGTAAAGAGGCTTTCAGCGCTCTGAAGCCACACGCAGAATATTAATCATGGCAATGTCACACACTCTGCAGACACTAATACATCCCTGCATAGCAAACAGCTAATGAGTTTGCAGAAATAAAGTAAACAAAGGGCATTATTTATAAAAGTTTTCTTCTATTTCAGGAGAGTAAACAGAGGGAGAGACACTTTTATCCAAGCAAACCCAACAGCCCTAAACCATCCTGTTTCACTGCTGCTGTTCCCCACAATGATCCCAAAACACCCTGGAAAAACACCCATACAGAAAATCTACCACTCCGATAATGCAAATTTTATCACACTTTAAAAAATGAAGTAAAAATGAATTTTAAATGAGACTCTGGTGGTTTAAAGTGCAACAATCTCCTGCAGACGAAGGTAATTTAAGGACATTTCCATGAAAAAAAACAGTGCACTGAAATCATGGAGTTTAAACCCAATGGCACCGGCTACACCTATTAAAAAAAAAAATAATCCCATATCATATGGAATATGAAATATGAAAAAAGGCATTTTTGCACAACTGATATTTTGCATCACAAACATTTTAGGTTGTATTTTAGCAATACTGTGAGTTACTTTGGAGAGAAAGCATTAATCAAAAACATAAAGGCAAATATATATCTAATCTAAGCTCAAAACAGAATGGACCATCTTCACTGTCTGATATTCTCCAGGGCTGCGGTTATAGATGCATGCTTTTTCAAACTCTGTCCCAGAGGAACTGTGTAATCACGTGATTCTCAACGGCGACTCGGCACGCAGCATGGCTTATCTCTGCTAATTGGCATGTTAATGTGTAGAGACATGGAATTAAGCATCAAATTAAAATCTGTTTGGATTGTCATTACCGCTAGTATCTCGGTCATTTACAAACTACTGTTTGAGTAATTGCATTCTGCTGCAAGTCTCTTTAATTCAATTGCTCCACCAACATCTAAACTGTGACTTTGACGTGAGAGTAAAATCTGCTATAAGGTAATATAAAATATTGATATAGACCTGAGATGTCTGTGAAAACAATGTAGAAGTACATTTCATCATAAAGCAATCATCGCCTAACAGAATATTAAATGTAATTTTAAAACAGTACAATAATTCCCTGACAGCTTCATAAATATTGCAGTCCTAAGCACTGATGAATTATTAAAAATTCTTATAAATATAGGGAAGTTTTAAATCACACTACTTTATAAATAAAATACATTACAATATGTGAATATTATTTAAAAATATTCATAATTTCATGTAGTCCGTTTATATTTCGGCACATAAATAACACCTTACAATGTATATTAAATCTCAGATTTAAAAATGTTATGCAAATAAATTAAAGATTTTATATATTATGTATATTATATACTAATTTTGAATATGTTACATGAGTTTCATTCCAAGTTACGAGTTGTTAATTGGTCACTAGTTTCCATCTGTGGTCGTTCTAAATTAAGACGAGGATTGGAAATATTTTGGTCCACTTTTACAAGCCAATACCTCACGAAACCTGAATAAAGTCATTAAATGCAGAAGTACAAACTGAGACAGAAATTATGAAGCGGCACCTATTTATAGCACTGGATTTTTATTTATTTTTTGTAAGACAAAATTCATAATTCATCAATGCTTAGGAGTACAATATTTATGAAGCTGTCAAGGAATTAATGCACTGTTTCAGAATTGCACTGGAGAGGTTCACTCTACCCTGAAAAATCTGAGTTAGTTGCTCAACATAACTTTCATGTTCCTCTTTCAGCCTCAGCTCTCATTGACTGACTTATTAAGATTACTACATCCATAAGCAAGATGAGACACACCCGCAGACACATTTCTTGACTGTGTGCAGCTCATTAGCGGTCTGAAATCAGCGGGAAAGAAAAGCTGGTTTTCTCTCTGCATGCTGAGTACCTAAACAAAGAGATCAGGATTTGCAGTGGACCAGCAGAGCTTTCACAGACCATAAGCAAGCACTCAGCCGAGACTTGATATTTACCACCCCAAGGCCTGCAAATTGACATAACCTTGCAAAGCATGTGTTTTTCGGACCCGACGTGACAGATCTCAGGTACTTACTAGCTTGCATCAACTGCCCTTGGCGGCCGAAGACCTGGGAAAAGGTGGTGGGAGTACAGGTGAGAGTGTCCTCCATGGTCGGGATGTCCCACTAGTCTTGACGGGCAAGTCTCTGAATGACACGCCACGCAGAAAAGCACCGGTTTGTCGTCCGTACCCTTTGAGAACAGCAGCTGGAGCAACGTTGCAGCTGTTTAAAAATAGCACAGAGGTTTCTGCTCGGGATGGAGAGAAATAGCCTCACTCACATGCAAGATAATGAGGGAGTGTGGCTGTGTGTGCATCAAGGAGAATGAGTGAGAGTGTGTGCGGAGAGCGAGCTTGAAAGAGAGAGAATCAGAGCAATGATGTCTTGCCTTTTCCTGCTGCTCTATGATCATGTGTTGAGGTTGTGCCTCGCTGGCAGGTTTCTCCAGCCTGAGCGCGGCGGTCAGAAGCTCCTGGTCCAGTGTACTCTGTCCTGCTGACTGAGTGAGAAGCCTTCGGTTCCCCCAGGCTCAGGGTGGACTGACGTTTGTTGTGCTCCGATCGGGTGCGTGTGCCCTCTTCTCTCCTCCCTCTGCCTCAGCTCTACCCCTCCCTTTCATTGCCTTCTCTCTCCCTTCAACTCGACGATCCGTTTCGTAAGAAGCGCTGCTGCAGGGAAAAGATTTTTTTTGCAACTCTTGCAGCTCTACTTTTTAATTCCTCCCCCTGTGGAGGAGAGAGGAGAGGTTGAAAAGGAAAGTTCGTTTTGGGTAACTCACCCAACGGTGGCAAAATATTAGTTGGAGCATACAATGAGAAATATTAATAAGGAGGATCTTGGGATGTATTGACCTACAGTGACCCCCAAAATGTATTTGGACACTTAAAAAATTATGAATGTCTGCATTGTATAACAAAATATATAATACATCCAGTAAAATGACCTTGAGACTGCTTTAAATCAATAAATGGGGAAAAAAGCTATTTCTAGGTGTCTTCATGGTCATGCTTAAAAATTATAACCACATTTTCCAATAACAACTTTCCAAATATTCAACCAATCCATCTAAATTTGGTTCTTTAGCATATATATATACATATACATATACACACACACACACACAAACACACCCTTAGTTTTAATGTGATGTAGTTAAATGTACTTACTATAACAATAACAGTAATGATAAGCAACTAACCTTAAACAAGCTTAACTCTAGTGCTTAGTAATTATTTGTGTAATTACACTATAACATCACCTCAAAATAGTGTTACCTTCAGTTTCCTTTGTGACAAATTATTCATCCAAAATAGCTATTTCAAGATAAAGAAAGAAATTATTGCAACAAATGCCTGTTTCATACTTCTACAATCTTGGTCAGGAATCACTTCAGCATTCATTTTTAGCCGTTTCCCCATTCGTCCAATGGAAGGCTCAGGTCAGTGTGATGTTGAATCCGCTCTCTGCCAAAAGAACATGGAAGATCTGCTAGTGCAGTCAATATCTCCTGTTTTAAAAGAAAACATGGTCAACCTGGTATTATGTAACATCCATCTACATCAGCTAGTCATGAAGTTGAAAGGTGACTGCATGGTTTACACAAGGACAGCCTACAGTGCCATGGCGCTGAAAGAGAAGGTAATTCTATATTCTTTTTCTTCCTTTTATATCAGCAAAACTCTGAAATTTAGAGTTGTGACAAGAGGCACAGTGAGTTTCACAGCTTTCAACTGACAGACAAGGCAGATGCCAAGTGGCTGGAGCGCGCTGGTATTAATTCCCTCTGTCTAACTGAAGGTTCACTCAAATCAAATTCCTTTTTCAACGTGAACTGAAGAGACATGCAGATAGTAAGCTGTCAGCTGGGAAGGGTAGAGCTGTTCTTATATGCACTCCCCTGCCAGAAGAGATCTCTCTCTCTCTCTGCCGTGCTCTCTCCTTCTCACTGATCTCTCTCCCTCTTCTGCTCCCTTCAGAGAGGCAGAAAGGTATTTGATAACGCACATCGACACAAACATCCTCAGCCTACCTAGTTACGTAAGCTAACAATATTTAATGGTCTCTGAACATAGAGATGTCAAGTAACATTTTGCAGCAATACAGAAAGCAATAAAACCAGTAGCAGGTCTGAGGTTAAAACTGAACAAAAAAATCAAGGCCACTTATATAATTGACAAGTTCCTGGTCTTGATGCAGACAATTTATTGGTGCATAAAATGTAAAAAAAAGAGTTTAAATAAAATATATATCTTGCTTTTTCTTTTTGCAAATAAATGCCAAAAGTTAGACATAGACATGTTTTGTTTTTAGCAAACTTGCACTGCCGTTTTCATAATCTACTCAATTCCCAATTTTTTTAAATAATGACCAAAGGATTTGCAAATGACAAACCTTTTGAGATATTTTATACCTGATGTGAAAATAAATGTTAATAATAGATGGTTCTTGTAAAATTATTAAGCAGAAGAAAGTCACATTTCTTGTGAGCAACATCCATATGCATATCTTAGCTTCACATCCTCATTTTAATGTACTGCATCGACCAACTCGGAAGCTGCATGGGGCTGCATTTTTATGACTAGGGTTATGCCACCTTGCACAGCAATCAGGATTAAGTGTGACTATATTTCATCCTGTCAAGCGGAGCACAGCATCATCCACCTCTTCTCTCCCATGCACAGCATGGAGGAACCATAAACCACAGCACTAGCCTATAGAGGAACCATAAAATACAGTATCAAGGCATGGGGGAAACATAAAGATGTGCTTTCCCTGCTACATAAAGATCTATCCGGTATAACAGAACAAACTTGCACTCAATTTTCAATTCTTCATTTGAAAATTGGCAAGCCAGACAGTTGGAAGAATACTTACAGCTATATGAGTATTCAGTCAGGGTTAGCTAGCCTAGAGAAGAACTCTATTTCACTCTAATGGCTTTTTTGATGGTCAAATACAAGATTCTGACAGCCATAATAAAACCAAATCCTTCTGGAGAGATCAAGCTCTCAATAGAATGGGTTCAATTTTACAAGCCAGGTGATTCAGAAAAAAAAAAAAAAAACATACCTATAATGGACCTGGACAAAAAAACTTAAATGCACTATTAGAAATAGGTACGCAAAAGCCTGGATTAGTCATGAAGCAATGCAGACAATGAATAGTGATGCAAGCCTAAATATTGACTACACTATGACAAATTAAACCGACTGGTACTGTATCTCCAGATACTTTCTACTGTCAAACTAAAAGCTAAAATCAAATATACTCTGAAAAAAAAAAAAAAATTTAATATGTCAATTAGAACAATGCATTTTACATTTGTAAAGGTTATTATTCATAATCACAAAACACGGTCAACATTTCATTCCCAAAAATATATCAATGCAGGACAGCAAAGACATACTGCAAGATGAAAGTTCTGTAAAGAAAAAGAAATATTGTTTCAAGTTCCTTGCTTAAAAAACATTTCAAGCATTCAGATCTTGTTCAGATCCGTCCTCAATGTCCATGTTTTAAAGTGGAAATGACTCGGCAAAGACAGGCATAGGAGTGAGAGGGATTAGGCTGTCCAAAGGCAGAAAACGCATCAGTTCAAAGCTTGCCAGGAGGTAGACCACTAAGGATTTGAAGTCCAGTTGATGTTCTGTTAAAGCAGAGGCCTTATCCATTTTATAAAAATGAGAAACGATAAAAACAAAACATTTGTGTAATGCTTGGTGAACAAAGAAACCGAGTGCTTGCGGTGACATCACAGCAATAACGGCAAATTGTACTAATAATGCAACAATAATAACTAAATCTTAATTAACTGGAAGCAAATTTCTGAAGTTGCTTTAGGCTATGACATACATGCTTATACCAGTGAAAATTAATGCTGTTTTCAAGCAGGTGTCATCACATATTGTAAAATCACCTCAAACTTTGAGATGTCCATAAAAGGCAAATTAGCCTAAATAAAGTGCTTTTTTTTCAGAAACAAGTAACCTGATTGACCAGATCACTAATTACATAATTTGGGTTGTAATAATGGCAATTACAACTATTAATTCATTTTCATGCAAGTGCAGAAGAAAGTTTCCCAGTTGTAGTTTTAGTGTAGTTTTAATGGCCAGCAGCCCTGCTGTAGATTCTGTAGATTACAAAAGGTACAGAGAAAAAAAAAAAAAGAAGAAAAAATGGCTTACGGTTTTGGCTGGTTTAGGTGAAGGTCAAATACCTTTTACATACAGCAAACTATTTTCTCCTGCTCACTCTGACTGTATCAAACAGCTCAATTCATTTACTATGTCAAAATAAACAAAAACATAAACAACAAAGTAAAAACAAAAAAGCCTCTCAGAGAGCCTCAGTATGATAAACATTCCCTGTGAAGGATTACATTTACTTAAATATACATATATATACTCTTCAAAAAAAAAATCTCAGTAAAAGAGGAGCAGGTCAAAATGGAGTACAGTCGTGAAGAGAGGATCAGTCCAATCATACTGTATACAGAATTACATGCATTAGAAGACCACTGGATCTGAATACCTCACAAATTAAACGGGGTGAATTAGTCTCAGTAAGAGAAACTGTTAAATGATTGCCTCTTGCAAAACCTAAACAAACCCAGAAGGTCAACATTGATAAATCAAGTAATATGATGCTTAATAGAGATTTATTTATTTATCATATTCATCAGTCCATTTTGGGGGAAGGAGCTTAAAGGCTTATTTATTAAAGTGCACTGAGAAGATACTTCCAATGAGCAAACGCAAAACATGAGCAGGGAGATAACTCCTTGTCCCCCTGAACATTCAGGCTGTGATCAGGTTAATCCAATTTAGTTGAAAGAAGTTCCCCTTCCAGTCACTGACTAAAGCAATCCTTTGGAGACTGTTCTACCTGGCTAGCTTCAATAGAGACTCCTGAAATAAACACATAAGAGAAAAAAAATCAAACACTCCCAAACTAACAAATATACAATATTATGTTAATGCTAACAGTGAAACTCTACATTACCTCAGACTGTCCTGGTTCATGGTTTGAGAGGTCTTCAGACTTCACTTCCAAGGGAGCTGAAGCACTACTCATCTGTACACTGCGTGTCACTGGACCACCTTTTCTCTCCCGTGTCCTTGTCGAAAAACGTTCCTCCTTCTTAGACGGTGTCATTTTCACAACAGACTCCTTTTTGACAACCTCCTTTTTGACAACAACCTCCTTCTTGACGACAACCTCCTTAGATCGTTGCATTTTAGATGGCGGTAGTGTCGACGAGTCATCAGTAAGTGCAGGAGTTACGGAAGTCAGTGGCTCGTTGCTCTTTTTGCCTTTCTTAGTTTGTGGGGCCATGTTGTCTGCATTTGAGGCTAGCCTCTTTGTACGTACCTGAGGTGCTTTACCTTTACTTGCTGGTGGAGCTTCACTCTCAACTGCCTCAGAGCTCCGGGCTCTGGTTTTCCCCAAGGGCTTTGCAGTTGGTCCAGAACCTGGTTCTTGTTTGATTTCAGAGTCAGTGGCTCGACTTCGGAGACTCCTGTTTTTGTCTTGAGGCATCAGTGCTCCTTTTTTCAACTTCTTGGCAACAGGTCTTTGTGGACAGCTGCAAGCAATGTGCTTACTGAGGCTGGCTGGGTATGTGAACTCTCGGCTACAGTATGGGCATGCATGGACCTTTTGAGTCTCCTCTTCCTTTACCCGGGTTTTCGGTTTCTTTATAGAGGCAACCGACTTGTTCTTCTGGGATATGGCTTTCTGGACAAGCTGTTTTTTCTTCTTATTTAGGGCTGACAACTTTGCTTTGGATGTTATATCTTGGTTAAAATTGAGCCTTTTCGGTTGACCCATTCTGCGGAAAGCATTCTGCCCAGCAGCAGCTCCTGTGGTGATAAGAAGACCATTCGGAGACTGTTTCACAACCTGTTTAAGAGGAATGGGATTCTTCTTAGGGGTGTAGCGTCTCTTATCGCTAGCATTAGCACAAACTAATATGTGCTTATGTAGCTCAGGCATGTTGTCAAAGCCGTTTCCACATTTGGTACACCGGATCGCAGTGCTAAATGTTTGGGGGATGTTGTGTGTGGTGAAATTAGTGGCGGAGGCAACCGAGCCATCAGGTGTTCGGTTGTGGTACGGGAAAGGTGGAGGCTTATAGCTGGGGTAGTGTTGATTAATGCCAAGCCGTACATCTGGACCTTTCGGTTTACCAGCCTCAGATGCCATAATCTTTATTGTAGTGTATAGTTCTTCTGTAGGGTCCTCGTGGCCATTTTCCTCTTCTTCCACCTTCTTAGTGTCATTGTTGCGCTCCGTGGAAGAATCTTCAGAGGTAGCTCCAGCAATTGAGTCAAGAACAGCATCTTTCTCCACATTTGCGCAAGCAGGATCCGTGTAATTCTGAGGTCTGAGCTTCCCGTTTTCAACGGCAGTGTGAGTGCAATTCTGACTTGGATGTAGGTCACTCTGATGTTGCTGGAGATTGCAGAGGAAGGCAAACTCCTTTGAGCAAATAGAGCAAATATAAATTCTTCCCACCCCATGGAGAGAGGAGCGGTGCTCGAGGAGCGCAGTCGCGTTACCAAATAACTGCACACAAAACTCACACTTAAAAGGCCACTCTGATGCATGCTCTATTATATGGCCACTGAGGTCCTTGATGGACCGAAATGGCTCTTTGCAGACGTTACACACAAAACTCTTGACAAAAGTCTCCCGTTCTGGTGTCTCAACCGCATCAGAACTTCTTGGTGGAGTTCCAGGTGAAGTGTTGCCACCATTTGTGGTTATATCAACCGGCCCCTCGTTTTTCCCTGTATCCTCTACAACAGAGTTATCAACCGCTGAACTCTTCTGGGAAGAATCCAATTCGCTGAGGAAGGTTGGTGCGGAGGGTTCCTTTTTAGGAGTTGATTGTACTGTAGAAAGAGAAAACTTTGATTTGTGTCGGCCTTCTGTTTTAATATTGAGGTCTTGAGGGAGAGTTCCTTCACAGGAATGGCTTTGGCTGGTTTTAGAAGCAGTATCCCACTCTAGGCGAGAAGAACCTGCTTGATCTGCATTTCTTAAAAACTGAGGCTTAGAATCAAGGGTTGAGCCCTCAAGTAGTGTTTCCGACTTTGAAGATGAATCTGCTGTACAATGTCTTTTTGCATCCTGAGGCAGTGGAGAAATCGCAGGGCCTAACCGCTCAGCAGTTTGGTCTGATTCATTAACAATGGAATTTAATGTATCATAGCATAATTCTGTTAAAGCAGATGAATCCGACACTTCCTCTAAACTATCACCTGCCTTGGGGGACATTTTAGGGGACAACACAGGAAAAGAGCCAGGTGATGAGGCATCTGACATCTGAAAATGTGGCGATGATAAAGGTGGAGGTGATGGGATAGTGGGTAAAACTGGAGGAGGGGGTGTAGATGATGCTATACTAGATGATGAAGACGGAGAGGACGGATTAATAGTCATAGGGGTCAGAGAGGGAGGAGAGTTTGATTCACAAGGAAGGCGCTCTGATCCTGATCCGGGACTAGAAGGGCCAACACATGTGGTACTCTCAGAAGACGAAAGACCGTCAGGGCTTCCGAGAGCACTGGATTCTTCGTCTCCAGGTGAGTTTAGGGCAGCATACTCGTTCATCAAGACTTTCTCTAAAATGCTGGTATTGGGTTTCTTTCTTTTCACATGTGGTGTTTGTGTGGCTGAGCTTGTCTTTACTTCATGGTCAACAGGACTTTTACGGTTCACACTTAAGTCAAGCACAGCCTCTCCAGAGCCTTTGCTTACACTATAGTCTTTTTTACTGAAGGAATTCGAAAGGTCAAGTGGCTGCTGATTGCAAGAATTCCCCCCACTTCTTGAAGGAGACCAGTCTTTTCCTGTCAGGCTTACAGCGTCCCCATGATCTTTGCTGGAACTCCAGGAATGCGTCATGCAATGGCTTTCAATCTTTGGCACCTTCAGAGAACATGAAACCCCAGTTGCAGAGCTTATGCTGTCATTTCTTTGTGACGGGCTACTCTGTGAAGTTGTGGGAGGGGAGGCAGTTCTTCTTTTAAACTTTCCTTGGACAGCAGGCAGTGAAGTTACTGAAAGTGGGGTGGTTAATCTATGGCTATCTGTGATTAGACCTATGGCTGGTTTCTGACCGTCTGGGGCCTGTAATAGTTGTTTGAGTTTCGGAGAGAGATAAACAGATTTCTCCTTCTGAAAAGCTAATGTTTCAGTTGACTGGGAGAAAATGTTTCCTACCAACAAAGAGGACTGTGAGGAGGGGGAGGACAAGGAGGAAGAGGAGGACACCGTTTCTGTTTCCATTTTCACAGCAGGCAGCAGTGGTGGTGTAGCAGTTCGTCTTTTAGAGGCTGTCTGTGCTACGCATGAAACTTCTTTTGCTGGACAAGTCCTTGTCTCGATTTTAAAAGCGTGACTAATTTGTTTGGGACTTAGAATGAGAGCATCAAGGCCAAACAAAGCTGCAGTGCTAGAATCAACCTCGATGACGTCACAGCTGCTCACTGTGCTTGTAGATGGGATCTTTCCATCAATGTAATGGCTGAGATTTTCAGAAATGTTGTTAGAGATATCAACCATACACTCCTCTCTCTCTCCCTCATCCTCGGTCTCCACACTGGGCACATAAATTGGTGGTGGACTGGCACTTAGTGACTCTTCCTGGAGCGAAACAGACTGCCCTTGTTCATGCTGCTGCTGTTGGGAGGAGCCATCCTGCAGGAGCATACCTTTCCGACGAACACCTTTCGGCATTAGATGCCGTTCGTGGATTCTGCGCTGGTGCCTGCGCATGTTGGTGTGTGTGCCGAAAGCCTTGTTACAGTACTTGCAAGGATGAAGCTCTTTTGACTCCCCATTCTCATCCAATATAAAAGGACGGTCAGATTCAGCACCAGGCTCTGTTTTCAAACTGTCAGAGGTTTGCCGAGGTGGACCGTTCTGTGTGTTAATAACGACTGAGTGGCATGGAGAGGATGCACTGCCAGAGGTAGCAGAATCATTGGGTGCCGTGGAACTGTGGATGAATGCTGTTCCGCTAAGTGATCCGGGCCTATTTAAAGTTTTACTCCCATTCTCATGTCTACGTTCATGTCTGCGCCTGCCAACCTGAGAGCCAAAGGGCTTGGTACAGTACCGGCACTTAAATGTATGAGTCTGATGGTTTGAAGTTGTGTGAATGTGCGTGTGGCGCTCTAGGCCCTGTTTGGTGGAGAAATGACGCTCACAATGCTGACAGGGGTACGATCCTCCTTGGGGGTCATCTTCGAAATCCCCCTCTGCCTCCAACTCAGGATTTGCTAAAGAAGATATACACTCTGTATCACACAACAGACTCTCAGTGCTTTCGTCGGCAGGGCTGCCCGAAAGTAAATGCAGGAGAGACTTTTCATTCCCATCAACTGATTCTGACTCAGAGGGGTGCTGTGGGCTCTGATTTAACTGTGGCTGCTGCAGTTGTCCATCAACTTCTGCATTTTCCTCATCCAGTCCTTCTCTCTGGTTTATCTCTGTGGCATGAGACTGGACAGGGTTTTCATTTTCCGCAGAAGAAGAATGGGACGACTGGGCTGCATTCTCCTGCTGCAACTCGGAAGGTGAAGAGGGTCTTTCCTCACCATTCAACCCTGAATTACAAGAAAAATATAATTAAAAAATAAAAATCACTGAATGAAGTTGAAAATCATTAATCTGAAGACATAATTCTGCTACAATAACACTGCAACTAGGACTGGAACTAATCCATTAAATTGGTAGTGAAATAATTCAAAACTAATTTCATTGTCTAGTCAGGTTTGTGTGCTGTGCATAAAAGCCTCCACTAATGATGTCTCTTTACAGATGTAAAAAAATCCATTTCAACAAACAGAACACATCTAAAAAAAAATAATAATGGAAATCACAGTGCAGGAAGAGTGGAAACCCTAAGCTGTTTCAAACATGAGGACACTTTATATTAAGTGTTTCAAACAAATCTATAAGCACATAGGTTAACGTGGCGTTCTATTTCTGGTGCCTGGACAGATGTGTGTGCTATTTAATGCGCTTAAGACATGTTTTATTCAGCACATAACTTACATTTTATGGTTTTATACTCATCTATACATTTTTCTAAAATTAGAAATTCAAATCACTCTCTTGTTAAAGCACATCCACACTTTAACAGAGCACAACAGCTAAATAAGGCACAATAATTCTGACTAAAACAACTGTTGGACGTTAACTTAAGGTTTAAAATTCTACATAATCATATTTTGGGAATGCTCTTTTAATGAGCAGCAAGTTTACCATTTTTATTAATAATTGTATTGTAATTATGTTATTTACATTTTAAACCTCTGCAAATTATACATATCATAGCCTTCACACTGTTCTCATAACCTTCAATTTGCACACTGTTTAAACTTGGGGCAGGATGTAGAACAACATGTTTTTCATTCATACACAGAATAATAAGTGAAATTTGGCTTTTTTTATCCAATTAAAACAGAAATAAATGACACATTAACTGATTATCAAAATAATTGATTGCTGCAGCCCTACTTTTATAGCCCTACCATAACAAAAATATTATAACTAGGGCTGGGTATCGAGTTCGATACTTTTTAGGCACCGACCGAATTGCCTCGATACCATCTTATCGACGTCTCGTCGATAAGTCTCGTCTCGTCGTTCGGTACCAAATTTCGATACCTAAGCGGTTAATCTCATCAACGTCAGTGAGCCAGCCTGCAGCACTAGGTGTGTTCAACTAGTAGGGCCCTATGATTTCCGCGATGCAGAAAACGCGGACGGAATCGCGGAATCCAGTCATAAAAACGGAATTTACCGTTTAACACGGAATGTCACGGAATTTGTCAAAGTTTGGAAGAATTAATCAAAAGTATGTCATTAAATGAAAACAAATCGTGATATGGACTAGAATCTGTAAATATTAAAAAGACTACTTAAATATGAATCCTGCATGTTGCACGTGTCTGAACACATGTACTGAAGCGCGCACAACGCTCGCAGTGATTTCAGCGTCTGCCGCCTCACTAAATGAGGACATAAATACATGAAAAACATCTCCAGAACTGCTCTGAGAGTCACTTCATGAGCATTTTACCGTTTCATTTGATTATTGTTAGTTTCCGGCGGCCGCAGCTGTATCCCTTCTAGCCACAACCAGCGTCAGTTAAAGGTATTCACAGCAACCCGTCAAAATAAAAGTTCGGTAAAACTTCAAGACATTGCGCCAGAAATATATCTCTGTTTAGTGGTTAGTAGAATGTACCTAATACTACTACTACTACTGTTAAAAAAAATAAAACATTATTTTTTAAGAAATAAATCAGAATATTTCTTTCATGTTTTCATTTTAATAGTAAATCCACTTTATTTGCCAAAAAATATTTGTTTAATTTTCATTAATTAAAAGATTTTATGCCTTCATTTGATGACCAGAAAAATTTGAATACACAACACAGAATTTCTGAGGGGGAAAAAAAATTCACAAGGCTATTGTAAGAATAAATAAAAGTTGTTTTTATGCATTCAAATAATTAGACATGCTAAAACACAGAATTTGGAAACAATAAAACACAAGGTGAGAAAAAAAAACATTTCATAGGGCCCTAAATATGTAATTTTAGTTAATCTTTTAATAAGTTTGTTAAATTGTATAAGTTTTATGATTTTAATTAATAAGACATGCTTTTCTGATTAATAAAAATTAAATTTAACCATTTAAAAGGAGTCCAGAAAAATTAAAACGGAAAAAACGGAATCCAGAAAACGGAATTTGGAAAAAAATAAAACTGAATTTAGGAAAAAATAAAACGGATTTCATAGGGCCCTAAACTAGAACGCGCAGATTGATCAGTGTTTGACATCCGCGAGAGCGATTCGAATGCGTATGGAGCAGTCTAGGTTTGTGCCGATAGAAGATAGTATCGTGTATCGACGATAGTCAGAGATATCGACTATAGCAAATGTCTTTGTCGATAGTCAAGACGATATTAGGTACAATCTCCTATTAATGTATAAAACTATTATTATTATTATTGTTAGGCGGCCTATTATTATTGGGCTATCAAATTGCCCCGCTATTTCACCTCAGCGCCGCACTTCACACACACGCACAAATGAGGATTAAGGCCAAAGTATACTTCTGCGTCCGCACACCGTCCTTATTACGTAATTTTCGTCATCAAGAGGGCTCGCGGACAGTCGCGCACCCCGTCCGAGTGCAGGCAATTTTTTGAGACCGCGCAAGTCAAGTTGGTGGTACTGTGCATGTGTCAAGCTCATCCGTCTGTACTCTTCAGCGGCTGAGTATACTTTGAATGCTGCGCGGACGTGGCTGTGCGCGAGACGGAACGGAACGGAACGGAATGCGGAAAGTGAAGTATACCCGGGCATTTAGGCTTCTCCTCCTCATTGGAAATGTTTTAAAAACGGACTCTAAAACTAAGCCCACATCAAAATTGAACTGAGGGTGATAATCTTTATTTACAAATTAGGCTATGTCAAGAGTGCAAAAAGATACATCTTTTAGACATCTTCTTGAACAGCTTCCAGCTATGAATGAATGAATGAACATGACGAAACTGCACCGGCAGCCTTTCGTTTTCTTTATAGCACATTATCAAAACACATGGATGCTTATTCTTCATCATTGTTATTATAAAAATATGCAGTTAATAAGTTATCAGTCTAAAACTGGGATCGTCATGGGGCGCGCGGAGCGCTGTATGACTGACTACCTATCCGTTTAATTTAGCTTTAGCCTACTCCAAAAATATGAATTTACCTGAAAATACTTTTATATTTAACATGTTCATTTATGTCCAACATTTAGTGTTAAACTGTTGGTCTTTAAAATAAATCTACTTTTGATTTTCACCTTGAATGATGTTTAGACTGATAACTACCGCGCCAATGCGGCAAACCTGTCACAGTAGGCCGTGCGGTCCTAATAACGATGTATGACTGCTGTATCCGAATATGAACTAGCTGTTTTAAATATTTTTATATTTAACATGTTAGTTTTTCAGTATGTTTGAAAGTATATTATTTCGGTTATTGGTACTTCCAGGCTCTCTCTCTCTCACACACGCGCGGTTTAAAATCACCAAATAGTTATGAAATAGCTTATGACAAGTACAGAGAGTCTCTCTCTTGCCCACACCCACCCATGCACGATAATATCGTGTATCGGCGATCTCACAGGCTGGCGATATGACGATATGAAAAATGACCATATCGCCCAACACTAGAGCAGTCTGCTCATATATATATATATATATATATATATATATATATATATATATATATATATATATATATATATATATATATATATATATATATATATATATGCTATACCTCGGGTGTGCATTATTTTTCTAATAATTCAACGGTCCGAAGTCAATTATTCCGCTTATACTACGGTTGCCACACCTCAAGACACTGATCAGATGATATATTTCAAGGCATTCGTCCGGTTTTTCTACTTAAATCGCTATTGTGAGTAGGATTATTTCTTCCGCATCTCATCCAACGCCTCCCTTGCTAATTCCAAAACGTCATTTTAAACCGTAACAGAGGCTTGAGCCGTTGATAGCAGACTAATGCAGTTAATACAGTTAATAACTAAGTTATGAGAGGAGAGAGAGAGAGAGACATTACCTCTGTGAGTCTGTGCGTCTCTCTAAAGTGTTCGGCAGCAATGTCTCTAGTTACAGTGAAACTTAAAGTTCTTTTTCTTCACAGCGCCATTGTTGTTACCTCGCTTGTGAAGTCATGTAGTTTTTAAGTTGTTAAACTATGTTACTGATAAAATCGTCAGAGTACCGCTAACAACATTAGCGCGTATGTTAACTGTGCATCTGAGAGGGAGAGAGAGAGAGGGAGAGATAGGCTATGTGCTTTCCGTACAAAATAAAAGCGTAATTTTGTGGCAAAAACATGGATATAATCCGTCGATTGTATCCTTTTGTTTACTATATGTATTTGTTTGGCCAGTGTCGTTGTGGGTTTTGGTTATTTTGCTGTTTTAGGCTGTAAGGATCTTTGAAATAAAGCAAATCATTTGGCGAAGTGATATGGACATGTAATGCGGTGCCTGGAACTACGTTCGCCATGCGTTTTCCCTGAAAATAATTGCACACCATAGAACGTTCGTCAGCCAATCAGATTCAAGCATTCAACGGCCCCATAGTATAAATATATTTATTACACAGACTGGAGCGCGCGTGATGCTCGCGGTGATTTCTGCGTCTGCCGTCTCACTAAATGAGGACATAAACACATGAACAACATCTCCAGACCTGCTCTTAGAGTCACTTCATGAGCATTTTACCATTTGATTTGAGTAAAACTAGCATCATATACACACAGAACTGTAAAGGTATTCACGGCAACCCTTCAAAATAAAAGTTTGGTTTAACTTGGAAGACACTGCGGCAGAAATATATTACTATTGTTCAGCAGAATGTACATACTGCTACTACTAGGCTACTATTACAATTATTAAAACTTAATTTTTTTTTTTTTTTTTTTTAAGTAATGATCACACAACATTTCTTCCATGTTTTAATTTTAATAGTAAACCCCCTTTGTTTGCCAAAATAAATAAAGTTTGATTTTCAATAATTTAAAGATAAATGAAATTAATGTTTTATGCCTTCATTTGAAAACCAGATACAGAACAGAATTTCTGAGGAAAAAGAAAACATTTCATAAGGCTATTTTAAGAATAAATATGAATAAACTAAGTTGTTTTTATGCTTTCAAATAGACATACTACAACACAGAATTTAATAACAATAAAACATATGGTGAAAGAAACTAAAACACCCACTTATGAAAGTGGATAAAAATTTTAAATTTCTTGGAAGTCTTTAACAACCTAGAATAAATGAATAGAAATTATTATTCTGTCTGAACTATGCGTTTTAAAATGAACACGCACTAGTGTAAACGTAGCCTAACTGATGTGTAAACTGAAAACTATTTGAACTTTATTAAAACTATTTGCACTGATTTATTGTATTGGATATATTTTGTTCCTTTGTGCAGTGGCTCAGGAAATGAGTCTTTGAGTCTGTATAAATGTCAACAAGCTGAAAAATAAAACCAAAGTTTTTTTTTGAGATAATGTAATCTTGTTAAATCTGATTTCATAAAATTGGTATCGAAAAAAGTATCATTCAGGAACCGGTATCGAACTCAAGGTATCGGTATCGAACATTTTTGAACGATACCCAGCCCTAATTATGACTGAGCTAAACATACTTGTGAAGGACACAAATCCCTGCCAAAGGCCGGCGAAGAGCATAACATACCTTCCTCTGAGTCCCGCATCTCTGTGATTGAGGGTTCAACGCCACTCGATTTATTTGGTTCACAGAATCCACTCAAATCAGCCTGTCTGGCTTTTTCCGACAGCTTCCTCCTTGCTTTAGGGAGAAAAAATAATCTATTTTTAGTTTTAAAAAATGAAATAACTTTCAAACCTCACTAAAGGCAGCAAAAAGCAATTAGGTTTAGGTTTCCTATCACAGCCATCAAAACCTACAATAATTGAATCCAATGATATTTCATAGAAGTAGGAATAAATGAATATAAACGGAAAACTGTAAAACACCAATAACATCTGTTACATTAGCTAGAATAAAGAGCTCCACCTGCAAGATCCAAAACAAAACAAGTATGCCACAGCCTTCTTTTCTAAACGAGCAGCTCACCACAAAACCAGACTGACTACTCTGTAACAACAGCACTGTGCATGACACAGGCAAAGAAATGCTTGTTTTTCACATATTTAAAATCTACATCACAATTATTGCATGAGAATTGTAGAGATAATTAATTGTTACTGAATTATGTAAAGGGATAATTTACCCCAAAAAGAAAATTCTGTCATCATCTACAAACATGTACTCACTCACATGTCATTCCAAACCTGTATGACTTACTTTCTTCTGTGGAAAACTATAAGATGATATTCAGAAGAACACTGAATTTCATTAAAATATCTCATTTTGTGCTCCACAGAAGATAGAAAGTCATACAGGTTGTGATTTGAGGGTGAGAAAACAACAGAATGAACTTTCCACTTTTACACACAAAGTTTCAAAGACATTGTCTCAGCCAAGAAAAGAAACCAGCTATCAGCTGCTGTCCTTGTGACAAGGTCATCTGGGAACATCTTATACAAAAAACCCAATTCATAAAACAGACACATGCAACTAACTTGGTCATCTGACCATACTTGTCAAATAGTCCTTCCCACAAATCCATTTTCACAAGATCAAGGAATTATGTGCATATATAGTTATACTGTTTTAACGTGTTAATGACATTTAAAAGTTTGCTGTCAAACTGTCTAAAACGATTTTTATTTGATTTTGTAACCTAAATGTAAAATATTTTAGCTTCATTTAATAATTTATTTACAATATCTCGATCCCTCATGATTTTAGACAGTGTGACAGAAAACTTTACAATGTCATTAACATATCACATATTTCAAGGACTAATTTTACTAATATATTTTTAAAAGAAAAATTGGATATGAGCTAACTTGAAACTTCATGCATTTAGCTGCACTGTCATTGAACAGGTTAAAGTCAAATGTCCATTTACTCAATGAAAGGACCAGTAAACGCTCTTCTCAACAGCAAGTTTAGGTCAGCATTTTCAGTCATTATTACATCAGTCTATAAAAACCATCCAGACCAGATACACTCACTTAAACTCAAATATATATTTGTGTAACATTTTATAGCAAATGTATTTCCCTAAAACGTTTATTGAATTACGTACAAGCTCATAAGTATCATTCAAATAAACTTAAAACAGTGATGTGCGACGAATCAATAACAAATGTGCAATGGACAAGCAAACAAATCAGACTCTCATGCGTAGAGCTTTTAGAGGATACACTCTTGTATTTATTTTATGGCCCATTAAGGTCTCATTCAAAATGCTTTGCGAGGAGGGTTTGGAAGGTCATCTCTGTCAGACATAGGTTGAGTCTCTAAACCTAGGGAACTGCCTATCTAGATGGCATACTTGGGCATCACAGACGCGTTCAAACTTTTTAAATCGAACACTCGGACGTGTCCGTGATGCTCAAAATGCTCTCTAGGTGAGAAGTTCACTAGATTTTGAGACAATGAGTTAAGGTCTGAGTCTGCAAGGCGGCTAACCGACTCGTTCATCAACATGAGGAAGAGTAACGTTACGTTACATTTCACCGCACCCTGGCTCTGTTCTGGGCTGTTTTTCTTTTAACAAAGTTGATTAGAACAGAACATCATCCACAATTCCTGTTTCTAAATGATCTTCGTATGAAATAGGCGAATAGCCAGAGGGCTAACGTTAATATGCTAGTTCCAGCTAGCGACTGCGAACGCGTCCACATATAACAAACATATGTTTTCGGACCCCAATTAGATATTTCTATATAAAAAAAACACCAGGTTTGAGCAATAACAGGCGGTGTTTTAATTTTACCTCGCTTTGCTCTAGGTGAACTCTTCTTGTTCAGGTTGCTAGTCCTTTCTTCCTCTAATGCAGCAGCTATCTCAGGATTGTCTTCCCCATTGTACCACACGAGAAGTTCTTCGTCCGGTCCGATTGGCTGACGGGGAGTATAAGGACCAATCAGAGTCGAGCTTTTTGGCATGCCATAGGATGAACTGCTATCTAGGCCTTGACACTCTGTCAGGCATTGAGGAACAGACCCCCATAACAAACTAAGGTGCAGTCTCAGCTCATTGAAGGGAATGAATATTTTATAACATTTTATGTGACGTTAAAGACGGGTTGTTCGTCTGTTAACCACCACAAGTGTAGAAAATGATGGGTATAAAAAAATAAAGATTTTAAGTAGAAGCACAGCGGTAATAATACTCATTCTATATTAGTCCCAGACATATTACTACTATTCAAAGTTTAATAAAATGACAATCGTTGTTGTATTTAGTCCATTATCTTTGAGGGCATTTATATACTAGTGCAGGGGTTTTCAAACTTGGACCCTGAGGAGGCTGCAAATGGGTGCTGTGAAATTTCAGTGAAAAGTAATAATAATAAAAATAAATAAAAAATCCCATCCAATCATGACATTTATTCTATCAAGATCCCCTTTTTAACAGTAAGAAATATAAAACTATATAAGTTTATATTAGCATACAGTAGATACAATTATAGGCTATACGTACATTTTCCTTCCTTGCAATGTACATGCTTTCACGAACAGGTTGTACTTGTTACCTTCTTGCTTGCTCAATGGGAGTTCTATAGCAACATTCTCATTCATATTTAATTTTATTTAATTACTGTGAAAAGCACAAATAATAAGGAAATGCAACTAAATACAGTTCTCTTTGCATTATACATCTAACATTAATAGTGGTAGAAAAAAACTATGCCATTAAGTTGATACTGGCTAACTTTAAAAAATGCTTTTGCTTTAGTAATCTGATAATATAAAAGCTAATTTAATCTTTTTTTTTATTATTGTTTTTGAAAGAAGTATATTATGCTCACCAAGGCTGCCGTTATTTGATCTGATACAAAACAAACAAAAATAACAGTAAAATAGTAATATTGAGAAACAATTACAATTTAAAAATAACTTTTCTATTGTAATATATTTTAAAATGTAATTTATTCCTGTGATGCAAAGCTGTATTTTCAGCAGCCATTACTCCAGTCTTCAGTGTCACATGATCCTTTAGAAATTATTCTAATATACTGATTTTCAGTGCTTAAGAACAATTTATTATTATCAGTAAGAAAACAGTTGTGCCGTTTAATATTTTTGTGGAAACAAAAATATTTTTCTGGATTTTTTGATGAATCGAAAGTCCAAAGGGTGACAGAAATCCTCCATAATAAGGTAAAAGTTGTTACCGTCACTTTTTTACTGTTAATTTAATGGATCTATGCTGAATAAAGTATTCTTTTTTTTTTTTAAGTCTGACTAACCCCAAACTTTTGAACAGTGGTACTTTTAGGAAAAGTGTCCCCTGCAAGGAAACCTATTATTTTGGGGGTCCTCCGCATTAAAACATATGAAAACCCCTTTACTGGTGTACTATTTCCCTGTAAGTATCTCCTCCAGGCTCATGTTGAAATTCAAACCAATTCATCACATCTTAAAGGTTAACTTACCCTTAACACTTTGTAGTAAATAGCTCGGTTGATCTCCAGTGGAAAGAGGTTTTGCTCTTGAGAAGAGCGCGCCCAGTTCACATACCGCAACCAGTTTCCTTTCATTGGATCTGTGGCATCAATGCACATCCACCCCCAGGCTGGAAAATATACCTAATGATAGTGGAACAATAAGCATTTAATAAAGGACCACTGCTAAAAACCTACATTACCATTCAAAAGTTTGGCATCAGGCAGTTATCTATTCATCATGAAAAAAAAGTATCACCGCTTCTCCACAAATATTAAGCAGTACAACTGTTTTTCACACTTAATAAGAAATGTTTCTTGAGAAACAAATCAGCATATTAGAATGATTTCTAGAAAGATCATGTGACTTTGAAGACTGGAGTAATGGCTGTTGAAAATTCAGCTTTGTTGTTTTTACTATATTTTTGATCAAATAAAAGCAGCCTTGGTGCGCATAAGAAAATCCTTTTAAAAGCAATACAAAATTGACAGACCCCAAACTTTTGAATGGTAATGTGTATTGCTCCAAATAAGCTTTGTGTTCATCAGTGTATTCAGACTTCTAGTCAGGCAGAACTAGAGTTTCCTCTATACGTGTTATCGAATACATACCTCCCACATGTAAACATTGCTCGTCACTTGAGATCTCTTCTTTCGTTCTCCTACAAATGGTCCAAACCGTTTGCCTTTTGGTATTAATCTAGATGCCCAGACACCTGTAGAGAGACATGGACAGCATGTCGTGTGAAATCCTATGCGAACAAACATTGGGAAAAGCAACTTTATTGTCTTCTCCATTCATTCATCATATTTTTTTAACTTTTTTTAGTTGACAGGTTTTTGAGCAGAGCATCAGAATGAGGCACTGTAAGATCTCCAGAGACGCTCTCACGGAGCCATTTTTTTGAAGCATTCGATATTAATCATTTATCTGTAGATTTCTAGGGCACCACCGCACCACAGCGTACTGCACATTCTCGGTTTCAAACATCAAACAAAATAAGACTGCAGTTATGTTGTTTGCAACTCTTTAACATTATCAGTCAATTTGGTTCACAATGCTGACCAGCTAAACCATGAGTCTATCAAAAGTGATTGTTGTAGAGCAAAACAGGCTAACTTTGTAAATATTTGAACATTAAATATATTTCAAAGTCAAAGGTTTGGAGCATTTCATATGCTTTCATCAAGCAGAAAATACACACATGATTTCTCGTTAACAGAATCGTTTACAAATATTCAACCATGCTGTTGCTCACCAATGCGACTGGGGTTGACAGCTGACGGTCCCAGCTTCATGCTGTTTGGCAGCCCCTTCCACACATGGGCTGGGATGTCATCCAAGGTTTCATATGTTCCTTGAGTCAAAGCCATTAAAGCCTTAAAAAAGAAAAGGGTGGGCTTTACAGTTTACATGTGTTTCTTAACTGTATGTGTAACCATTGCTCATGGTTTGAACTTTTCAGTTTTTAAATGACATTAGAAAATAAATTGTTTCACCATACCTGCACCAAGGATTTAACACTCGATTGAACTTTGAGACTCCTAAGAACTTTTTAATTTCATGGATTCTGTAAAACAGAAAATAGGAGCAATTATTTTTACCATGTAGAACAAAATATTCCTCTATGTTTTTGATGCAGGATGGGACTTGCTCTCAAGCAATCCCAAAGACTGGCAGACCATATAAAGGTGTGCTTAAAACTGCAAATACTCCTTCAGTAAACTCAGAGTTTCTGATATTTGCGTTTCTTTTATTTGCATTACAGTTTGAAAGTAAGAAAGGGGTCGGTACGTTTTTTTTTTTTAAAGAAAAGATTCAGCAAGGATGCATTACCTTGATCAAAACAGAGTAAAAACTTTTAAACTGTTACAAAATATTTATATTTCAAATAAATTATGTTCTTTTGAACTTTCTAGAATACTAATAAAATATGAATCACAGTTTCCATGAAAATATTAAGCAGCACAACTGTTTTCAGCATTGACAATAATAAGAAATGTTTCTTGAGCAGTAAATCTGCATATTAGAATGATTTCTGAAAGATCATGTGACACTGAAGGAGTAATGATGCTAATGAAAATTCAGCTTTGCCATCACAGAAATAAATTGCATTTACAACAGTTGTTTTAAAATGTAATATAACTGGTTTTACAGTATTTTTGAGCCTTAGTGAGCATAAGAGACTTTTTAAAAATAACAATTAAAAATCTTATCACAAACTAGTGTGTAGTGTTTATTATTAATATGTCCAACATAATTCATACAGTAATGCAACAAATTATCAAGTTGCTTTTCTAGCATGTTAACATCTGAGATGTTTAGTGAAGAGGAGTCACCTTCACTAAAATGGTGATCTAACAGGTGTGGTTAGACTATAAAAAGTATCTATTACCAGGGGCCTCACTGACATTACACGTGTAATTAACTCAACCTCATCTACAATCCAACCAACCACCTGAGAAATAGCCCTCCAAAAACATATTACTTAGTCAGGCATACAGGTGCAAATCCCACAGTTTTAGACAAATGATGATCCATTTTGTTGTGGGTCTGTGGAGAATTCTTCTCATAGCATAAGAATAGAGCAATAACCAAAGCTGACGGGACGGTAAGTAGAACATTGTCATCAGGTTTGGATGACAGCTACAGAGAATAAGGGGAAATTGAGAAAACAGCATGACACACAAGGGGCCTCTCTGATGTGACACTGTTACATAAGCGTGGATGTCGGAGACAGATTCTCGGCTTCCGCTGCCTTTGACTTTCACATGGGTGGGAGCATGCAAACCCAAAACAACAGAAAGTGTTAAAACATGCTTCTGGAATCAAATTAAAACACCAAATAATTCATGTCAACATTGCACTCAAATCTCAGTAGTGAATAAAAATTCTAATTTGCAGAAGCCTATGTGTCACACAGCCACTAAAAGATTCTTTCTCTCAGTCGGTAATAGTCTTTGTGCTCAAGTGTAGGGCAGTCATTAAGGATTCATTCTTTTATCTTGTCAGTAAAAAATTATTAGTCTGCAGCAGTGACCTGCTCTGAAGTCATATAGTCTCATTAATGTGTGGAATAACTTTATAATGAAAACCCTAAACTACCAACTTTATATACCTTTTGGCATGAGTATTTTATTCCCCAATTTAACCCCAATCAGTAATTTTATTCTAACAATAAAATGGCTTTTTTTGTCCATGGATTTCCTAATCCAGTTGTCAAATAAACCTGCCACTGTATTACAAATTTAGTTGGCTCCTTAAAGACTTGCTTTAGTTCCACTTTTGAATAAAAGCATCTGTTAAATGCATAAATGTCAATGTAAATGTAACAGTGGGTTTAAACTCTATACTGACACCTATTGGCCTTTAGGCATGAGGTTTGTTTACTAACTGATGCCGTGCAAGGTGTTTGTTTTGTTCCTTTTCATCTAAGTTCATACACCCATATAATGTTTTATTACACCTGTCTATATGAATTTAATCTCAATAATTGTCTACATTGTTTATGCTTTACAAAGCACAGTGAGCACTGAAAGCACTATATAAACGTTATATACATATATATATATATATATATATATATATATATATTAATGCTGTTATTTTTTTTCCATATTTTTTTTTAAGTAAACAACAACAAAATAAGATTAAAAGCAAAACAATTACACCAAAAATAATTAAAAAATAAATAAAATAATAAAAAAAATATAAATTGGCGAGATACCATCATTATGGCTTAGAAATGTATTATTCTTAATATATTCCAACATGGCAGCGTCCATGAGGGTGCGACCCACTCTATGCAAAAAAAAACATAGAAAACTGATATGATTTCAGTCTTCATCTCACGTAAATGTTTATCATTTTAATGTGTTTATTTCATTACATGTACAACTTTTTTAATTAGGAAAAAATGATTGCTGAGTGCACCTTTAAGTTCACCTCAGCAAGATTTCATCTGTACAACCTCCACTATCCTACTGCGTTTATTTGAACAGATTTTCTCTAAACTATATGTAAGAACACGAAAAGATTCTTTGCGAGGCAGGAAAATGAATAAAATCCAGAGATGAATGAGAAGTGTTTCATTGTGGTGTGATCTTTGTTAATAACAGACGGTGGCTGTGGGACAAAGAAAGAAGGCGTTTCAGCACCCACAGCCGAAGATGGTTGAACTAACAGCGAAAAAGTTTCCAAATTCTTAAAAGAAACACCAGCAAAAACGTACGATACGATATTCAGGGGTAGATTTTGATGCGCACACACACAATACTTCTATGCTCACTGCATTATTATAATAAACCGGAATAAAAATAACTCGCAAAACAAGTGCGGGTTGTATGCAAAACAGATGTAAATTGCATCCTTGTGCTTAAAACATTGTCATGGAATCCAGATGGTGTTAAATCGTGAATTAAGCCAGTAGCTCGCGCAAAGACGCTCAGGTTGTAGCCTATATCTCGATTTTCAGGCAAACAAACACACACCGCGCTTTAAACACACTTCAAATAGTCACATTTCGCTTGAGGAATCTTCTATGAGAGAAAAAGTTCTCCAAAATGTTTCAACAGAGCCCTCGACTTGCTTTGTGGACTGGCAGGGCAAACAGATTTTATTGTTATCATCAATCCGAGCACTCAGAAGTGCACAAACCCGATGCAACTCACTCCGAGCAAGGTGTCCTCCTGCTTTCCAAGCCATTCAGTGCAGCGTTGCAAAGGCTTGAATGAAATAAAAATGCGAGCATGGTGTTCTTGAACACTTACCTGTTGTTTTTTACCGGCACTGTGCAGTTTTTGGTCTACCTGCTTTCCAATGTGCTGAAAATGGCGGATGGAGACTAGAGCTTATAGAGCTTCCCCAATGTAACTGGTCGGTCGGGTCGCAGATTTGGGAGAGGCACACGACCATCACGATGGGCCACTGGTGTAAGTAATGCTGGATGGCGAAACCTGGGCCATCGCAAATCAGCTCATTTAATAGGTCATGCTATGCCAAAATGGTTAACTCGTGTTCAGCTGTACATTTTGCATTGGGGAGACTGGGGCAAGTTGTCACTTTTTTCTCCAGTGAATATTTCTCAGCTTGAGTTCATTTTGTCAGTTTCTTTATAAAGTAATAGCTCAAGAAAAAAAAAGAAAAAAGCAATTGATCGTTTTCACTTTTATTGCCCAGGGAAAAAGACTCCGGTTACACACTGACCCTTTTGTGACAACATGCTTCACTAGTTATGGTCAACAAATAATTAATAAATTGGCCCAGCATTTATGAAAAATGTCCTTTTTCTGAGAGCACAGTTGAAATCTGTATAAATTTATGCGATTGTGGTTTTATTGTGTTCAATTTTTATTCAACAACTATCAAAAATGGTATTTCAATTTTATTTCGGAGGATCTATTTTAAAAAGAAATCACAAAGGAACTCAAATGTAGGATATTTGAAATAATTTAACGATTTAAGACTTTTGACTCAAAACCTTCCCCAAAATTAAAATATTTTTTTATATATTTAACAATATATATAGTCTTATTGCAGAGCCATTTCAACACAAGACTATGAAAATGAACCTGGTATATGGCATTTTTATGATCGGAGATGATCAGATCATAAAAAATAATCCAGATTTATCACATGGTGTGTACTGACATTCAGACTATTGCTTATTCATTCATCTTGTAGATCTGACCTGCCTTTTCCTGCATTTTAAAATAAGACAATATTCTGCTTAGAATGCAGCAAATCCACTAAACATCAGATTTCATCAATTTTCTCTGAACATATAATAATAATAATAAAAAGGTGTTATAAAATTATGCAACATGACAAGTAATGTCTAAATGGAAAATTCCATAAAAAGAGATATACAAGTGTAACATGATAAATAACTTATGAGGTTGGTAAATAACTAATCTAAAGTGCATTACATTTAATTGTAACCTCCAAATACACAGTTTCTCTAATTGCATTTTCCCCCCATCCCAAATAATTGGTCTAAAGGCTTGTAGTAATTTCGGCCACTGGGGGGCACTGCGAATTAATGTCTTTAGATTAAGTTTGAGGCATTGGAATCTCTTTCTTATATTCAAATCTAACAATACATTTAACATGTATTGGGTCAGAGATAAAATGTTATGTTTATTTTTTTTCAACGTGTATTGAATCACAACAAAGGAATTAAAATATTTTAGAATAATTAATAGATATGCATAGAGCTCTTTCTCCATTCTCAGAGAGAGCCGTCAACACATGTAAAGCCCTTCTGTGTCTGGTCCACATGCTTACAACAGCCCACATCCCAAATAAATCCAGAACCAGTGTTTCCAATAAATCTCATGTGTTATGATGTGGAGAGTGAGACATCTGCTTCTCAGAGTGATGCATGTTCCACATATGGATGCAGTTTCTCTGCTTGACCCAACAACTATCCATTGTGAACATCCTGCACAACATGTGCTAAACACACGTGTATAAACTAAATGTTCTCAGAGACACTCACAGCTAGTAACAGTCTATGAGGTGTCTGCATTTATTTGCATAATTTGGGAATTTGTGATTTACTGATTTTTTTTATTAATCTACTACGTGAAAGAGAGGCATGAACAGATTTATAAGTTACAAATAGTTTGATCTGACACTACTGAAGGAACAGTGCACCCAAAAATGAACATTTCTTAAAATGTTCTCACTCTCAGGTCATCCGAGATGTGCATACATTTGCTGCTTCCTTGGAACAGATTTGGAGAAATTTCCAATGATGCCTCTGCTATGAATGGGTGCCGTCAGAATAAAAATTTAAGCAGAAACATTACAATAATCCACAGAAATTTATGATAGAAACATCACAATAATCCATTATTTTTCCACATCCAGTCCATCAATTAACTTTGTGTGAAGCAAACAGCTGCATGTTTGTGATAAATTCCTCATTAATACGTTTTAACTTTAAACCTTTGCTTCTGGCCAAAATATGAGTCCATAATCTATAATAAGGCCCCCTCCAGTATATATACAGTTGCATCTCAATAAATTAGAATGTCGTGGAAAAGTTCATTTATTTCAGTAATTCAACTCAAATTGTGAAACTCGTGTATTAAATAAATTCAATGCACACAGACTGAAGTAGTTTAAGTCTTTGGTTCTTTTAATTGTGATGATTTAGGCTCACATTTAACACAAACCCACCAATTCACTATCTCAACAAATTAGAATACTTCATAAGACCAATAAAAAAAAACATTTTTAGTGAATTGTTGGCCTTCTGGAAAGTATGTTCATTTACTGTATATGTACTCAATACTTGGTAGGGGCTCCTTTTGCTTTAATTACTGCCTCAATTCGGCGTGGCATGGAGGTGATCAGTTTGTGGCACTGCTGAGGTGGTCTGGAAGCCCAGGTTTCTTTGACAGTGGCCTTCAGCTCATCTGCATTTTTTGGTCTCTTGTTTCTCATTTTCCTCTTGACAATACAGGTCTGGTGAGTTTGCTGGCCAGTCAAGCACACAAACACCATGGTCATTTAACCAACTTTTGGTGCTTTTGGCAGTGTGGGCAGGTGCCAAATCCTGCTGGAAAATTAAATCAGCATTTTTAAAAAGCTGGTCAGCAGAAGGAAGCATGAAGTGCTCCAAAATTTCTTGGTAAATGGGTGCAGTGAAGTTGGTTTTCAAAAAACACAATGGACCAACACCAGCAGATGACATTGCACCCAAATCATCACAGACTGTGGAAACTTAACACTGGACTTCATGCAACTTGGGCTATGAGCTTCTCCACCCTTCCTCCAGACTCTAGGACCTTGGTTTCCAAATGAAATACAAAACTTGCTCTCATCTGAAAAGAGGACTTTGGACCACTGGGCAACAGTCCAGTTCTTCTTCTCCATAGCCCAGGTAAGACGCCTCTGACGTTGTCTGTGGTTCAGGAGTGGCTTAACAAGAGGAATACGACAACTGTAACCAAATTCCTTGACACGTCTGTGTGTGGTGGCTCTTGATGCCTTGATACCCAGCCTCAGTCCATTCCTTGTGAAGTTCACCCAAATTCTTGAATCGATTTTGCTTGACAATCCTCATAAGGCTGCGGTTCTCTCGGTTGGTTGTGCATCTTTTTCTTCCACACTTTTTCCTTTTACTCAACTTTCTGTTAACATGCTTGGATACAGCCAGCTTCTTTGGCAATGAATGTTTGTGGCTTACCCTCCTTGTGAAGGGTGTCAATTATTGTCTTCTGGACAACTGTCAGATCAGCAGTCTTCCCCATGATTGTGTAGCCTAGTGAACCAAACTGAGAGACCATTTTGAAGGCTCAGGAAACCTTTGCAGGTGTTTTGAGTTGATTAGCTGATTGGCATGTCACCATATTCTAATTTGTTGAGATAGTGAATTGGTGTTTTTTTGTTAAATGTGAGCCAAAATCATAACAATTAAAAGAACCAAAGACTTAAACTACTTCAGTCTGTGTGCATTGAATTTATTTAATACACGAGTTTCACAATTTGAGTTGAATTACTGAAATAACTTTTCCACGACCTTCTAATTTATTGAGATGCACCTGTATATATGAACTCCATCCTCTCATACCAAAATCCACCATTTTATTTGTTTTTATTTATAAATGGTGCTTGATCTGTGCATGACTCTCCTTTTTCACTAGCTAAATTTTAGCTGAAAACAAAGGTTTTAAGTTCAAAACATTAATGATGAATTTATTACAAATTTTCATCTTAATTGATGGACTGGAGTCGTGTGGATTACTTGTGGATTATTGTAATGTTTTTATCAGCTGTTTGGACTCTCATTCTGACGGCACCCATTCACTGCAGAGGATCCATTGGTGAGCAAGTGCTGTAATGCTAAATTTCTCCAAATCTGTTCTGATGAAGAAAAACTCATCTACATTTTGGATGACCTGACGGTGAGTACATTTTCAGGAAATTTAAATTTTTGGGTGAACTGTTCCTTTAAAGTGCTTAATTTTACCACTTTGTTCACAAGAAGGTATGTTGCATCATCATGCTGTTGTTGAGGATGTAGATTATAATGCATTAATCCAACACCAGTACTCACCAGATTCAGCACATTTTTCTTGATCTGGCTCTGCCTGCAGAGTCCACGGTGATCAGAATCATTAGAGAGAAGAATGCAGTGTCCAGAAGCAGACCTCAGCTAACCCCTCCTGAAGCACAAGGACTCTAAACAATAGCAGTGTTGAGGCTACACACTGATCATATTAGAGCGCATGCAACGCAGAAAGTATGTGGCACCCTGGGCACCACTGGATTGCTAGGCTCTTCTAGAACATCCACAGGTTTCTCAGAATCACCTATTTCAGGAAAAAATCTCAGAAGCAGGAGGAAGACAAATTGCAATGTTTTTTTGTCAATAAATAGCTGAGTTTTACTGTATTTCTTCCTCAAAAAATATGGTCAGTGATCAGAGTAATATTTGTGTTATTTTGCAGCAATTTAGATCAGATTGCTGTCCTGACAGACCTTCCAAAGACTTACTCAAAGTTCACATGCCCATAAATTTGACATGACAGAGAAAGAGCTTTTTTTAAAGGATGCCCACAGCACGTCTTCCAAGACGCCATTGAGTTGAAGAGATTGATCTGAGGGGTCGATGCGTGTGTGAATTTACAAACAAAATCTATTTTCAAGTGGCTCTGAACGTAAGCTTCAGATACTAGAAGTAGACCGCCAAGTCAGTGACAGCACCAGATCGTCAAATTCAAAATAGGTCAGTAAAATACCAAGGGACTGTGTGTGCTCTTCAGGAGGAAACTGGGATTACAAAGACTTGAGCGATTTCAAAGCACCATGGTGAGTGCACCAAATATGTAAGTGTGAGGAAATGCAAACTTGTAGGGGGCTTCAAACACCACAGCATCTTGAGAGAGCTTCTCAACGCTAAGAATATCCAGTCAACGGCTGTCTTGTCATCAGAAACAGGTTTGTACTGAAAAAGCAAGATGGCTAACCTAGATCTGCTGAGCAAAAACAGGCTAGTTAACAAGCTTATTGTTCTAACCCATTGTGACAGCCGAGGCTCAGCTGCACATGTACCATACCAGACTACAGTGTGTACAGAACACTTTGATGAAAAATGAATCTCATTTGAAGTTTAATGTGAGATTGCAACCTTAAAAGTTCGTTTTAGGGTCAGTTGCTTTCATGTTTCATGAAATAAGTTGACACAGCATACGTGGACACTGAATGTCTTATCCCACATATTCCATGGCCTCATTTATCCTGCATTTTTTGAGTGAAAAAATCATAAAACAAATATGTGGGCAATAAATCTTTTAAATTTAATTGAAATTAATTTTATAATTGTACCTGTATATTATTTTCCCACAAAGCACTTGGCCTAGCAACATGATGAACACAGCACAAATATTTTATTACTTAAGTCATTTCGGGCTGTTTTAATACCATTTATGAAATGAGAAAAAGCAAAGACCATTAACATGGAACAAAAACATCTATAGATATCTGTATGTCAACAAATCTATAGATGTGCTTTTTTTTGAGAGTACTGTGTCAAGTGAGAGATGCTGCAAAAATGCAAACATCACATCTGTCTGGTGCGTTTACATAGAAAAATGTTATGTAAAAATGACAACAGTGAATGCCATATACATCATTGATGAATTTTCTGTTAGTATCTCTAAAAAAATAGTGGTTAATGTTAGTTAAAATGTAAGAAATACGGGCGTCCCAAGTTCGAATACCGGCTCGAGGACCTCCTCTCATTCTCCCACTTCGCTTCCTGTCATCTCAACACTGTCCTGTCACAATAAAGGCAAAAAAAAAAAAAAAAAGATAATATTTGGGATCAGAAACAGTTTACAGGATATCAATTTCATCTATCGAATTCAGTTTTTAGCCGTTTTGGAGTACTTCAGTTTTTGCATGGATATGTATATGAAATAAATATCACGAAGCAGCAAAGATTCCACAGTGAAGTTAACATATTTTATTTCTTTAAGTGCCATTCATGCATATCGGGGTAAGGGGTGGTATTGACGATCCTAATGACACTTCAGAGTTATTTTACAGCACTAAAACCAATACAAAGAGAAGCAGTGTCATCTTTTTGGACAGCAAAAGTAATAAACCGTGCAATAACAAAATGGACAAAAAGGGGAAAATAAAGGAAACAACAAATACAAGAAATGACCAGGACAAAATCAAACAGAAAACAAAGATTAAAATAGAATATAAACACTGAAACACTGAATGTTGAACCATAGTACAGGTAAAAGGTAGTGTCACACAAAAAGCCAACGCATTTTCATCACATATATACAATATAGATATATACATACTGTGTCACCCTTGGATTGGACAATAACAAAATACTCTGTATTCATCTCCCTCTTTTCTTTCGCAGGTGAACCCGAGCCCTTGCCTTGATCCCTCACCACCCCAGAGGAAAAAAGGACAATCGAAAAGACATATATTTACAATAAGCACAACGACACACCAACAATGAATAAAATAGGCTCCAAATACCAGAACTTGTTGGCAGTTTTCTCCCGTAAATGTAACAAGGCTTCTTCCTTGATTACAGTAATCTCTCTGGCAGATGCATCCCCACTTGTTTTTAGTTCTTTTTTTCTTTTGTTTTACGAAAACTGAGTTGTCTTTAAACAGTTAAAACTTTCACACAACACAAACACAAAATCTAAGGAGCAATGTTTTTCCTTTTTCTTTTTTGAGAAAAAGAGGAAGAGAGAGAGCTCATCACCTGTCAAGCTCATATTCTCTAGCGCTCCCTTTACGCTTTGTTCAGTCCGGACCTTCAGACTTACGTTACCCTTCACCTGGGAAGGGCGCCAATTACCTGCTGCCTTAAATGTTGCAAAATTAAACTTTCTCTCTTTGGTAAACAAGAGATCCAAACACATCACTACCACAAACAGATTGGCAATACATACCAAATATTTCCAACCGAAAACTGACCCTCTTTCTGCGGTCGAAATCCAGACAAACCATGATCGAGGGTGAACACCACAGTATGGTATTAAAGTTCACACCGAGGGTGGATCGATGCCAGATGTTCACTCGGCAGTGAGCGAACGAGGTGAGATCCTGCTTGAGTTAATGAACGACGTAAGCGTTTGTGCTTCTGAATTCTTTTCAAAGTGCACAAATGACCAGATAAAAGCTCTCAAAGCTCTTTGTATGACAAACACTGAGGCTGGGTGAACAAGGCTCGTGAACACTTCAACAGTATCCAAACAAAAACATGAGATGGAAAGAAAAGAGCAAGAACAGGATGCAGGGAGCCAAAGCAGATTTGGGCAATGAAGCTTAGCTTAAGAACAACGTGCACAGCGTCGCAGTCAAACAAAAACACAGACGCTGAACAGTCTGTCTGGGGTAAAGTGGATAACGGTTCTGTCACCGTTTTTCCTTCCTTGTAGAATCAGGCAATGGGAGCAGACTCACAAAATCAGCATCATGAGCAATTTAATTGGATTTCTATGTTACGTTAGGCTTCGGTAATATGGTTTCGCCAATTTAAACCCTATTAGCGTCAGAGAATCTGACAATTGCTTATGTAATGAGGGAACACATGGATATGTAACAAACTACATAGCTGATAGTGGACAGGACTCAGTGAAGAATCAGGCTGAAATGTCATGAACATGAAGAAAGTTTGACAGGGTTCCTTAACCATTACAAACATTTTAGGGTGAATCTCTCAAAACCTGTCATATTTGACCCCAAAATCAAAAGGCAGAACTATTTTGCTCAAAGAAACACTTTTTTTTTTTTTTAAGTAAATTGTTTTATTTTATAATATAAAGACTGTTAAAATGTCATTACTAGTAATGTAAGGGGAAAAAAAGCAAAACAACACACTATTTTTTACTGCCTTTAAGCTAAATTTAATTATTCAACTCTGATATTTTTTCATGAAATAATACAAATACTGTTTTACAGTAATGAGATAATAACTAATGAATCATTGCTGAAAATAATGGGAATTACTAAAAGAAAAATAAATGTAAAACGTCTGAACAGATTACCGTAATGGGAATTTTGGAAGGGAGATGTACTTATTTGCCATTATAATAACGATGTTTCATGATTAATGTCAGAACTCCAAATATTATTAGACCTAAAATATTTTTTATGTAAACCATAATTTCTTTTTCTTTCTGATTTTGAGGTTTAAATGTGTGTTTTTATGAAGGACATACGACAAACTTTTCCATTATATTAAGGGCCTTAGGGATCAAAGGCCAATATATCTCAATGACTAGTGTAAATACTTTGAAAGTTTATAATACTGAAATACAAAAAAAAGATTGTCATAAGATCATTTCACTTTTCCAAGTCTATTAGCACTTACACTCTGATGAATAATAAAACAAAGCCCATAAAGATGACTGAAAACTACTGAAGACCAAGCAGACCAAGGTGTGCGTAAGCTATGAGAAACAGATCCACTCCTTCCCTTTTCAACTGCATTTTAATGGCTTTTCGAAACCAGCACTGCACTCTAAAATTTGGTCTAATCCAAGTGCTGCTTTTCTCACTGAGAAATACCATGCTAAAGGTCAAAGACCAGACATATTTCTAATTTGGGTTCCGCTATTCTAGTCCAGATCTTGTGCATTAGTTTTGTGCTCTTCAAAAGAGATGATTGTAATCACTGATAGCCCTAAATTAATTATATTGCACAAAAACATTCCATAATATCGCTGATATAATAAAATGACACTGTGGTTTGTAAAGTTAGCAGACACTTTCAACTAAACGTCTTAAAATATAGACTGTAGTATGCTAATTACAGCTGATTAAGGGCGCTACACTTGATAGAGCAGGATGTTACTGTCTGGTTCCTGCATCCAGGTTGTTGTTTTTTTATTTGAAGGACAGTCTGAATGTGTGATTTTAAACTTTGCATGACTTAGTAGTAGAATTTCAAACGCAGCAGTTAACATTCCTCCAAAATAAGGCTATTAGTGTATCCAAGTATTTTAGTCATCTCCTTTCAGTATTACGCTACACCCAGCATTCAAAAGCAACAGCTAAAGTGAAGGTACGCGCTCTGCAAAAAGTCCTTGTCAGTGCAGCAAAGAGCAAGCGATTTCATGTCAGTTGGTTCTAGGCTTAAAATAAAGAGGGCTCTTTTATTGCGGACCATTAAGCAAATGTGCCTTGACGTGATTTTCATCTCCTTCTCAACGCTGCTGTAAAGAGCCACACAGCAGGTTGATTTCAAAACGTGATCAGGGCTCTCCGGTATCCCACAAACCTCCGGTCAGGGAAGCGATTGCTCCTAAACAATGGGTGAAATTTTCTGTGGCAGGTCCTGAGGGCTTTAAACGAACTCAAAAAGCAATGCAGTCCGATCGGGAGACTACAGGTTGACGGGTGATGGTCAACAGAACGAGGATTGTACATGCAAACGTAAAGCGAAGAGGAAATCGATAATAGTGAGGTCTGGATCGATATCATTTTCTGACGGACACGTTCAGACTAGCCTAAAACTATTAGTGACAAAAAACATGACACACTTCAGACAGCAAAGATACACAAGTACAAATACTGCAGGTAATGTGGTTTACATGTTTCGTTATGAGCCTTAACAATCAGTAAAATCTGCTGGATTTGGATGCATGGCGACGTCGGCAATATTACAGTGTGTAGGGTCGGAGGAGCAAAAAAAAGGGCTACTTGTGCCTGAACGATGGCAGGTGCTTCGAGTGTCACGTTACCTGCACCATCGGCCCTCTTCTGAAAAGTGCCCTGCATCTCAGATGAAGTTTCACAACACAAATGAGGGAGCCAATCTTGTCTGATAGGCAGTCGAGGCCTGAGTCACCATGAGAGGGGAGAACAAGCCGGATGCAATCACTCAAAAAATCACAGAACAACAGTTGAAGAGCAGGGGCGAGCTTGGCAAGTTTGCAGGGAGGCTGTGGGTCGGGAGACATTTGACTTAAACCTCTTGCCCCTTGGACAAGTACAAAAGCGATCACTTAAACATGTCCTAGTAAATGTGATTGTCTTCAAAGTAATATCTTTTTTTGTTTGTTTTTGTTTCATAAAAACACCAGGAACACAGGAGTCTCTTTTAGGTCATAATGAACAACATCTGCACTATTTTTCAAGTGTCCCATTCCAATCTGCCTTCTGTCACGGGCATGCAGACACCTCAGGTCCAGCCCTCTTTCTCTGTAACACAAACACTCTGCATCCATACGCTCCGCTCTCGTTTTGTCTGCACCACTCTTCGCTCTCGGGGACTGGGTTAGACGATGGAGTCCCAGTCGAAGTCGTCCTGGATGTCTTCGGCAGGCATGCGGCGTATTTGGAAGTTTCCAGCAGGCATCATATGCTGCTGGTTCATCTGAGCGTGATGGCCTGAGAGCAGAGCAGAGGAAAACTGTCATGACGTACAATTCTTTAGCATGCAGAGATTTTTTAAGAAAACTATTTCTACTCAAATTGTGGAAATATGGAATACAAATTGCAAACGAAACACAAAGGTGCTTGTTTCTATGTAGTTGCTCTGAATGTGTTTTACAGTGTTGCTATGCCTTAAAGGGATAGTTCACCCAAAAATGAAAATTAGCCTGTGTTTTACTCACCCTCAAGTCATCCTAGGTGTGTCTGACATTCCTCTTTATATTCGAAATTGTCCTGTCTGTTCCAATCTGTATAATTGCAGTGAATGGTGCCCCTGTTTCTGAATCCGAAAAAAGTGTATGCATCCATCAAAATTACTCCACTCGGCTCTGGGGTGTTAATAAAGGCCTTCTGAAGCGAAACGATGCGTTAGTTTAAGAAAAATGTTGATTCTTAAAACTTTATAAACTGTAATGTGCAACTTCCGGTCTCTCAAGCAGGCATGTTCACGACAAGGTGGTCGAGCGTATGACGTAGGCGTAACGAAAGGTGCAACGTAAGATCCGGAAAGAAGACTGTAGTCTCGCGAGAGCAAGCTCCGGGGAGAAGTGTGTAATCTCGCGAGAACCAAGTTTTGTGTACAGCACAGGGAAACCATGTGAACAAGTAAATTGTATCTGTATTGATTTAAATGGTGCGTTCGTGTCGATACCCGGGATGTTTAAATAAGTTCATGACAGGTGTTTTGTTTTGCTTTCTCCTCTGTGCATCCATGTTCATCACTCTCTTCCCAGATCTTACATTGCGCCTTTCGTTACGCCTACGTCATACGCTCAACCGCCTTGTCGTGAGAAACCGGAAGCTGCACATTTCAGTTTATAAAGTTTTAAGAATCGACATTTTTCTTAAACTAATGCATCGTTTCGCTTCAGAAGGACTTTATTAACACCCCAGAGACGTGTGGAGTAGTTTTATGATGGATGCATACACGTTTTTATGATTCAGAAACAGGGTCACCATTCACTGCAATTATACAGATTGGAACAGACAGGACAATTTCGAATATAACTCAGAATGTGTTCGTCTGAAAGAGGAATGTCAGACACGCCTAGGATGCTTTGAGGGTGAGTAAAACACGGGCTAATTTTCATTTTTGGGTGAACTATCCCTTTAACTAAATTAAGTGTGGTTCCTAGGGTGTTTTGGGAATAATCAGGGTGTCTCTTTGATATCCTGGTCACTATATATATTAGGGCTGTGCGATATGGACAAAAAAAGAAATCGCGATTTCTTTGATCAATTTTGCGATTTCGATTTTAATCACGATTTTGACACACACAGACATGCTTTACAGTCATAAATGCATTCAGTGTGAATTTGAAATGTATTTCCAAAAGAAAACCAATTAGAGCTTTATCAAAAAGCTGTAAAGGCTCTAGAACAGACATAAGGCAAAAAAAATAAAAATCCCGTTTCCAATGATTTTTTTTTTTTTTTTGCCATGCATTGGTCATAGAGCTCTTTGTGGCGCTGCCTCAGGTGTTGAAATAGATTTGTAGCGCCAGGTTCATACTCCGTCTGCAGTGCGTATACAGTATGTGTATGCGGTGAAGAAGCAGCACGGACTCATTTTGCTTTCGCACAGGATGCGTTTGCAGTCCGCTCCTGATCTGCGGCGGTTTACCACAAACACAACATTTATCCATTATTTTGATTTCAAATCCAAATGTTGTTACTGCAAATGCTTTTTCAGCATTGTGATTCTCTTTTATCAAAGTACAGTAATACAATGAATCTTTCATAGACATTCACATTTAAACTCAATAAATATTAACTCAAACGAGTGCCATATGAATGAATGAATGGATGAATGATGCATTTATATAGCGCTTTGTGTATTGCTGTACACCTAAAGCTCTTTACAATCATTTGCCAAGGCAATCATATTGCCTTGTTTATCTAAAAGTGCACTTTTGCTTGTTTAAAATCTAGCCAAAAAGCCATTTGTTGACTGTGAAACAGTAGACTTTAATTATATGAATTTATGGTGTACTTACTACATTTCCGTGTCAATCCATGTATATTTTTACCGCGAACAATGCGTTGTCACACACTTTAATTCAGCGCGTGCAGCAAAGCAAGAATAGACTCCGTGCGGAAACGATCGCTGCATGACTGTTGCAGACGCACTGCTCCTGGAGCGCTCTGCCGGACTGCAACCGTGTGCAGTGTGAACACTCTGATCCGTTAACATGGGCGCTGAAAAAATACACACCGCATACGCACCACAGACGGAGAATGTGTGAACCTGGCGTTACGTCTGTATGCCCGGTCTGTTCTGTTCTCGCGCTCCATTTAGGCGCGCTGCATTCTGATTGAATCGGATAGCATACTGTGGGAGGTCGGGGGCGCGGGAAGAATCGTGCTATAAAGCGATTTAGAAATCGTACACGCTCAAATCGTGATTTTATGACGATTTCGATTAATCGCACAGCCCTAATATATATGGCTCAGCTCCTTCAAATGCATGACTTAACGGGATAGCTCACCCAGAAACATAAATTCTGCCAATTACTCACCCTCATGCCGTTTCAAACCTGTAAGACCTTCGTTCATCTTTGGAACACAATTTTTTTTTTTGATGCAATCCGAGAGCTTTCTGACCTTCCATAGACAGCAAGGGAACTTGAGGGTGAAGGTGAGTAATTAATGACAGAATTTATATTTTTGGGTGAACTATACCTTTAAGGCAACATTCACATCCATAGCATAAATGATGTGGGATAAGTTTAAATAAAATGAACACTTTTATTCCGCAAGGGAGCATTAAATTGATCAAAAGTGACAATAAAGACACTGAAAATGTTACAAAAGATTTCTATCAAATAAATGCTGCACTTCTAACTTTCTATTCATCAAGGAATTCCACTAAAAAAAGTTTCACAGCACAACTGTTTTAAAACATTAATAAGGTTTCTTGAGCACCAAATCAGCATATTAGAATGATTTCTGAAGGATCATGTGACTCGGAAGACTGGAGTAAAGGCTGCTAAAAATTCAGCTTTGCCATTACAGGAATTAATTGACTTTTAGAAAATATTTTACTATATTATGTATTCTTTAGGTTAGGGGTTTGTTCTCTAATCCCAAGTATGAGGGATAGTAATATCTGTGATGATGGTATTACATAAAACTAATTTTAGTTTTTAAACTGCATCCTGTTCAACATGATGCACATGCTGCCACATTTATAAGAGCTGAAAAGGACAAGGACCTGTCATAGTGGGGCCAGCACTGCTCATGGGCGGCATATGAGGATATCCCGGCGGACCCATCATTGAACTCAAGCTCTGTCTCGAGTCCATGTACATGTTTCCTGAAAAACAATCTGATGTTACTATGTTAATATTGTGGCAGTCTTAATATGTGGCACTGTGGATTGTAGTGCGCTCACCTGTGTTGATGTGTGGGTTGGGCTTTGGATGCATGGTGCTGTGGCACACTGGAGGTTGCACTGCCCCTTGTGGCTGGATTCCTGTGCGAGCAAAGAACTGATTGATGGAGGAGCAGAGGTCTGCAATCTGAGTGGGCTCGAGAGACCAGTTATTCAGCTCCGCCTGCCTCATACTCTCTTTCAAACCTTCAGAAAAACGGTGACCGATTATTTAATCAGTCTGTCCAGTTGATTTCTCAAAACTAAAATGAAACTACTTGCAAAACGCTACCGTTTTAAAATTAAATGCACAGTTAATATACAAAACAAACCACAGAAATAGCTTAACAGGTCCTTTGTTCAAGTTAATATTAAGCAATTTTCCAGTGATTGTCAATTAATAAAGAACATTGCTTAAAGTTTCATTATTTACACACAAAAATACACACATTTTCTTTTAATTTCGTAAGTAATGAAACAATGTTTTTTTATGTTCTTTGTTCTTTATTTAGCAATGTTCTTTTTTCAAATAGCTTCTTCAGTTTTTCAGTTTAACTACTCAAATTAGCCATCGCAAATTTAGCCTACACAATTTATTTATATATATATATATATATATATACAGTGGGTACGGAAAGTATTCAGACCCCCTTAAATTTTTCACTCTTTGTTATATTGCAGCCATTTGCTAAAATCATTTAAGTTCATTTTTTTCCTCATTAATGTACACACAGCACCCCATATTGACAGAAAAACACAGAATTGTTGACATTTTTGCAGATTTATTAAAAAAGAAAAACTGAAATATCACATGGTCCTAAGTATTCAGACCCTTTGCTGTGACACTCATATATTTAACTCAGGTGCTGTCCATTTCTTCTGATCATCCTTGAGATGGTTCTACACCTTCATTTGAGTCCAGCTGTGTTTGATTATACTGATTGGACTTGATTAGGAAAGCCACACACCTGTCTATATAAGACCTTACAGCTCACAGTGCATGTCAGAGCAAATGAGAATCATGAGGTCAAAGGAACTGCCTGAAGAGCTCAGAGACAGAATTGTGACAAGGCACAGATCTGGCCAAGGTTACAAAAACATTTCTGCTGCACTTAAGGTTCCTAAGAGCACAGTGGCCTCCATAATCCTTAAATGGAAGACGTTTGGGACGACCAGAACCCTTCCTAGAGCTGGCCGTCCGGCCAAACTGAGCTATCGGGGGAGAAGAGCCTTGGTGAGAGAGGTAAAGAAGAACCCAAAGATCACTGTGGCTGAGCTCCAGAGATGCATTCGGGAGATGGGAGAAAGTTGTAGAAAGTCAACCATCACTGCAGCCCTCCACCAGTCGGGGCTTTATGGCAGAGTGGCCCGACGGAAGCCTCTCCTCAGTGCAAGACACATGAAAGCCCGCATGGAGTTTGCTAAAAAACACCTGAAGGACTCCAAGATGGTGACAAATAAGATTCTCTGGTCTGATGAGACCAAGATAGAACTTTTTGGCCTTAATTCTAAGCGGTATGTGTGGAGAAAACCAGGCACTGCTCATCACCTGTCCAATACAGTCCCAACAGTGAAGCATGGTGGTGGCAGCATCATGCTGTGGGGGTGTTTTTCAGCTGCAGGGACAGGACGACTGGTTGCAATCGAGGGAAAGATGAATGCGGCCAAGTACAGGGATATCCTGGACGAAAACCTTCTCCAGAGTGCTCAGGACCTCAGACTGGGCCGAAGGTTTACCTTCCAACAAGACAATGACCCTAAGCACACAGCTAAAATAACGAAGGAGTGGCTTCACAACAACTCCGTGACTGTTCTTGAATGGCCCAGCCAGAGCCCTGACTTAAACCCAATTGAGCATCTCTGGAGAGACCTAAAAATGGCTGTCCACCAACGTTTACCATCCAACCTGACAGAACTGGAGAGGATCTGCAAGGAGGAATGGCAGAGGATCCCCAAATCCAGGTGTGAAAAACTTGTTGCATCTTTCCCAAAAAGACTCATGGCTGTATTAAATCAAAAGGGTGCTTCTACTAAATACTGAGCAAAGGGTCTGAATACTTAGGACCATGTGATATTTCAGTTTTTCTTTTTTAATAAATCTGCAAAAATGTCAACAATTCTGTGTTTTTCTGTCAATATGGGGTGCTGTGTGTACATTAATGAGGAAAAAAAATTAACTTAAATGATTTTAGCAAATGGCTGCAATATAACAAAGAGTGAAAAATTTAAGGGGGTCTGAATACTTTCCGTACCCACTGTATATATATATATATATATATATATATATACACAGGGCTCGACAGTGCAAGCATTTCACTCGCATTTGCGACTAAAAATAGATGTGTGCGAACTGGAAAATGTATTTAGGAGCATGAGTGCGAATACAAAACAGCCTAACTTATACAGTGGCCAATAACAAACGTATTAATTTCTTCAGTTTATTTATGGAAAAATAGCAATACAGCCTCATGATTACTGAACTTTAAAAAGGCAACGGTTTAATTTAAATGAGCACAGATGAGAAAGGCGGAGCGAGTGAAAGAGACGCGCTGAATGACGCACATTCGCCACTAGAGGGCGCTGACGCTGCCGTTACCCCGGTAACCCTGTAAACAAAGCATCTGCTGCTACTTTCCTAACTGTGTAAATGTTTCACAGTCATTTAGATATTTATATTCGATTTAGTCTTCACAATAGCACCAAATAATTAATACTTAAAGACTTAATGAGCTATTTATTTTCAAACTTAATGAGCTATTTATAAAAAAATAAAAATCGAACCTAAAACATGGCCTATCCACTGATCTATAATAGAGAACAGTGGGCCTATCTATATATTGACTGATTCGTTGTTATTGTTCAGCAACAGGTTCCATTAGTTAACATGAAAAAACAATGACTGCATTTATTAATCATTTTCATGTTCATTTCAACTTTTAATAATACATTATAAAATCAAAAGTTGTGTCTGCTAATATTATTCGATGGAGCAAACATGAACTAATTTGTATTTTTATTAATTAACATTAACAAAGAATATTAACTACTGCAACAATTAGCTATTGCACTTTGTTAGTTAATGTTAACCTGCTTTAACTAATGTTAACAAATGGGACCTTATTGTAAAGTGTTATATTGTTCTTTCGTTCATTTGAACAATCTTTTGCACTCTAATCTTGAAACACTTGTTTATTTATATTTTTGTATATATATATATTTTTAAATAAAGTCTTTCTTTAGTAAAGGATCTTTAATAAAGTTATTTAACCTGTGAGGAGGACAACACTTTTTTCACTTCGAAATTATATATTGTGATAAAAAAAAACATACGTTGACAAAAGCTTCAATGACTATTGTGAAAATTTAAAACTGTCACATACCTAATGCACATACAGTTTAATAGGGCTATAACTAATTACATAATTAGCCTATTAAATCAAGTCTGAAGCAAAATGATTTAAAAACCTTGTGTACTTTCTGTATTCTGATAAATTAAATAATTGTGCTTGTAAGTCTCTTTATATCCCCTTATTAAGCTAAAACACCTAATTTGAAAAATTTGCATTGCGCCCCTAAATTTTTTTAATGCGCTCCTAAATTTTTCAACTTAGGAGCACATGTGCTCCTTGGGAAAAAGGTAAGCGTCAAGCCCTGATACATACACACACACACACACATATCCGCATACACGTATATAACAATATTTATAAATTTTAAATGTAAAAAATATATTAAATATATAAAATGTATACATATTGTTATAGTATATTTAAGTAAAATAAAATAAATTATTTAAATAAAGTAAAATCTAAAAGGGTAATTTTATTTAAATACATTACAAAAATACAATACACATAAAATATACAATACAAAAAAAACGAAAAACGTTTATAAGAAAAAAAACTAAAACATTTAATCAAACTTAATTAAACTAATCAAATAAAATCAAATTTAAACTAATCAAATACATTTTTTTTTTTACAAAATTTACAGTTTAAAATACCAAAATAATGAACTCTTGTTCATTAGCATTTAGTCTCTTGATAAAAACAACACCACCAACAGTGAATTTAGTATATAAACAGACATTTTGATTATACCTTGGAAGGGTGACAGATCAACATCAGCCCAGTTGTAGCTGCTGGCGATGCGGCAGCTTTCTTTTAGCGCATCCAGGTTGGGGTACCAGTCACTGGGAAGACCTGCAGACAAAACAAGAAGGTAGTGAAGGCCACAGCAGACAGCAGAACTCTGAATGTGTGGAAGCTGCTGTGCACTTCCTGTTTGAGGCAGCAGGGGGAGCCATAACCCTCTGCTACAGGCCTGCTCTCTGAAGTGTGCTGCATTTGCTTTGTTCTCATTAGACGAGCTGTATAAATCACCCTGTGATTTACTGCTGACTGCTCCAAAGTTGCCATAAATTTCTTAATCTAAAATAAATGACTGTTAGAAGAGGCCTGAATAAATCGGCCTGTCAGGGCAATGCCAGCATGAAAGGAAGTATGCTGAGGGTTCGAGACAGAAAGCAAGAGAGACGATCAGATAGCGAGAACTATCACAGACACACAGACTCTTACCGGTGTTGCACTGCATCTGTTGCTGGGCAGGATGAGGCTGGTGGGAGAGATTCTGGTGCTGCTGCTGCGGTGTGTGCTGGCCGTGGGCCTGGTGCTGGGAGGGATGCTGCCCGTGCTGGCTGTGTTGGCTGTGCTGGGGATGTTGGCTGTGCTGGCTGTGCGCCGTGTGTGGGTGCTGGCTGTGCTGGGTGTGAGGGCCATGCTGGGAGAGGTGCTGTCCGTGGGGCGAGTTGTGGGCCGAGTGAGGGGGGTGGGAGAGAGGCACCTGGCTACCGCTGTTGGGGATATTGTTGGGGTGAGAGTTAGTGATGCTGTTCTGGTTGTTGTGAGGGTGGGTACTGATGGTGCTGCTGGGGGAGTGTTGGTAGGAGCAGGAGGTGTGGGTCTGCTGGGACGACTCCGAGGGCATACCCATCAGACCTGTAAGGATCAAACAGATAGCATCATTTCAAATAGGCTGCCTGCATCTGATTAGAAGCTTTTCCATCATGTCAATCTAAACTATTAACTAACACTCAAATCTCAGTCGATGATACAGGCAATACTTTATATGAAGGTTGCGTATGTAATTAAATAGTTAACATGAAGTAACAAGGCACTATAATTTTATGGCATTTATTTATCATCTGGTTATTAATCTTAATGTTAATTTTTACATATGCTTTAAAAAAAAGTGTAAAGTTTTAAAAAAACATGTTAACACTAGTTATGTTATGCATAAGCAAACTGTCAGTTAAAAAAATGGCACGTTCATGTTTTTATTTCATCAGTCACTGAAAGGTAACACTTTAAAACGTTTACACAAACTTGCATTTAACAACAATATTAATGTTTAATTGATATTTTTAGCATTTAGTTATTTTAATTCATTTAATTAACATTTCATTTATTTTAATAATAAGGCACAATCATTTACAACTTTTATTCATCTGCTGGTTATTAATCTTAAATGTTAATCTCTACATATAGTAACAGATGTTTAATATTGAAAGTGTAAAAATTCATGTTAACATGCAAACTAACAGTTATCAAAATTATACATTCATTTATATTTTTCTTTTGATTAATTTAAAATGTAATATCAAAACTATTTTTTATTATACATCAAGTACAATTAATTAATAACATGCAAATGTGAATCAAACAAGATTACTGAATGCTGTAATAAATGCATGTTTATTGCCATTTCACAAGACTTCGCCCATTAACTAAAACTAATGTACAGAACCTTACTGTAAAGTGTTACGTAAAAACCGACGGTCGAAGCTGTAGCCTGGAGGGCTAACCTCCATGCATTCTCTGACTGAGCCACTGTGCTTGTGTAGGCAGCACGAGCTTGACTCCAGCTTGCAACTTTTTCTGATCTAGTTTCCTACTTTCCCCATAATCATACCTTATCCTATCATTCACTATTTTTATCAATGTGGCAAAAAAGGCCAAAACATTTTGAAAACATTTGAATCTGTCTTTTTAAAATGCACCAGGGTGCCGAGACGGTGACTCAGCACAAAGTTGTCGTCTCTTAAATTGCACCAGAATTATTCTCTCTCCAACTTTTCACTCGTGCAGCGATTGTTTTGAACTAGTTTCTGAAAACGCCTGACAAGCTTCCAACATCTGCACACTCAATAGCAATCAGCGAAGCGTGCGGCTCGCGGTCTTAAGAGGCCCTGTCCATCATGGCGCTGGCACCGTAAACCTATTTCGGTGGAGAGCTTTTAGAGCAGACTGCGGGCCCTGCATCGCTGCAATCGCCAGAGAACACTCATCGGCGGGGTGACAGGGGTGCATCTCTTATCAGCAGAGAAAGCCTATTGTCCAACCATGGGAGAGCACAGAAAGCAATTAGCTAGCAGCCCCCCTGAATAATAATGCGAGTTCATTACCTATTATCAAAGCCAGTGAATTAGCTCAGTGTCTGCAGCAGTGGGGTGTGAAATCCTCTCGCCAGCTTTATTTGCTCATTTTAATTGCCCAAGCTTGTCTGACTAAGAGATTTCACTTTTATGCACATAAAAAGGTAACAACGTTCAGCTAATGAAACATAGATGATAGATTAAAGAAGTTCACTTTGGAAACATTAACATGAAAAGCATCTGATTTGAGCAAAGTAGGTTAGACGCGGGGGCTCGTCTGGCGTTGCGTGCAACCCGCTTGTCAAGTGCCTTTTTGTACATCAGTCAGTCAGATTACAAACAATAGGAATTAACTTCTAAAAGACAGGCAAGCTCGCAGAGAACTAAATCTAGCACTGCATTTCATGGGCTGCCTGAGCTGGAAAAATCTCTTCCAATGAAAAAATCTTACAGTACACTGAGCCAATATCTTCCTTGCGATTCATAAAAATGGCTGCTAAACATGATCTAAAGAAAACAAGGCTTGGGAAAAAACGTACATGTTTAACACTTTCTTTTTCAAACAAATCCTCAAAGAACCCATAAACAGGAAGTTAATTGTGTTTTTAAAAGGCATAATACTGTTTTAGATAAATAACTCGCACCACAATAAGCTTGTCTTCATTTATTTTATAAAGTACTTTATGCTTTCAGCTACATAGAGGGTCATAGTCTGCTACATCGTATTTATTTTGGTTTAGACGCTAAATTCATTATATTGCAAAACAAATAATGATGTAAAGTCAAGTTTTGATCCATTTTAAGTTACCAGCTGATATAATACTTAATAGTATATAAAATTACATAAATTATATATATATAAAATATTATATTTTAAATAATTTTGACCTGTATTATACATTATTTTTAATATATACAATTAAATAATTTAAGAATTCAATTAAATAAAGCTTTGATCCATTTTAAAGTACTTTCTTTTGATATACAAAATGATAAATTATGTATAAAATATTAGATTAACCTTTCCAAAAATAGAGGCCTATTCAGCCAATACATATGATAAATTATAACATTAATATATACATTTCAGTGAATATTATGAATAAATTATTATATAAAAATTTAGTTTGCAATATATGGCAGTGAATTTCTGAAAATGACTCATGGCAGGCCCATACAGAATCTGCACATTCCAAATTCTGCAGAACTAAAGAGTTCCACATATTCTCCACTCTCTGGCAGGTTGGTTTATTAATTATTTTGGCTGATTTGTTGATGCTTTCAGCTACCAATAAGCCTGAAGTACTCTAAGCTCTGCAAGCTGCACAAAAACTCTGCAGACTAGACTTGGCCTACGTTTTTTTCCAGAGCTGTCTGATGGGATGTCCGAGTGTGCAACTCACCCTGTTGGTTGTAGGACTGCTCAAACACAGTCTTGTAAAGGCTGCGGAAGGAGGCACTAAGATCTTCGAAGTCGGAGAAGAGCAGCTGCTTGTCGCGTTCCGGTATGTTGTACTGGGCCTGAGGGGCCTGCTGCAAGCTCATGGACTGGGACACAGACTCTGGATGACTCGTCACCTGAAGGGGGAGGAGAGGAGGATGACTGCGGTGCGAGGGGAACGAACACAAGATTAGCAACAATGACAGAAATCAGCCTTGCCACTCTAAACGGCAGCACTGCTCAGCCAGGCCCAGTGACCAGCAGATTAGAGCTGAGATAGAACATGACAGCACTGACTACAGCACTCAGCATCACGGCACAGGAAATGAACTGCCAGACACACTGCAGTACAATATGCAGGAGCCAAATCTCAGGCGCACAAAATCTTGACCGTTTATTTACTAGCCCGGCTGAATCTCTACATAACCATACAGCAATGATCAAAACAGACACGTCTCCTGAGAGTCTCTCTGAAGTTGTTTTTATGGCTATTTATTCTGTAATTAACAGCTTGGCAAAACTAACTGAGCAACGCAACCGAAATCAACAGCAAGATCATAAAAGCTCGCCTGCAAAAAACAGGCACTGATCCATAAAACAAATCTTTCTAATGATAAATATCCAGTACAGGTTTGCCCATCAAAACGAATTAGCTTGCGTGTCTTAAACTCACGTAAGTGTTTCACTCCAAATGTGATCTGCTCACTGTTTTGAGTCTGAAGAGATGCCTTTCATGCCCAGAATGAGTGATTCATTGAATAGCTCCCAAGGCCTCCATAATGACGAGCATATTTGTGGCGTACACAAGGGCAGAGGCTCTGCCATGTCTAGCTCAAGACAACAGTGTTTAGCAGACTGGAGAGGCTGGCAAAACAGTCATCTGCCACTCTGAAGAAGTCTAATTCTAGCTGTCAGTGCGAACTAGTGAGGGGAAATACATGTATCTGAACACATCGCAAAGCTATTGCAAACAAGTCCCGTAAACAGTTAATTATTAGCACCGGCGTTTCCTACAGTGTCTCCCACTGATAATAAATGGTTCCAGCATTACTATTTTTTATTAAAATACGTTTTACAGCAACAAAACTTAATGAATATCTTACACTTCAGGGCTCTAGAAAGGGCATTTGCGACCATTGTTTGAGAATGTGCGAGTAAAAATTTGACGTGGTCGCACTTGTGCGAGTGCATGGTCTGCGCTGCTCCAAAGCGTCTGCTTCATACAGCGCGTGCTGCAGAGCGGCACATTGTAGCAGGAGTCAGATTTCAGGAGTCAGCACGACGGAGGATTTGTGTTTTCAAACTAAAATGAAAGACTGCACTATTAATTTTCTGGCCGACACTGATAAGACGATAATTATTTTCATGCTGATTCTATACTATCTTTAAAACTATACTAAAACATTACAAACTAAAACTAATACTACACATGAATTTAGGCATCACTAAATCAAAGCAGGTAACACTAGTTAGTTCGCATAGAACATTAGCAGCAAAGACTAATTGTACACAAGAAATATGAGCAGTGGGAGTCAGATGACACACTATGCATCACTGTAAAGATGAGCACATATAATCTGGTTATGTTCAAACAGACTACAGTGTTCAAATCAGCTGGATGAAGCAGAAAAAGACAGAGACTGAGTGAGAGAGAGAGAGAGAGAGAGAGAGCATTGTCTGGCCCACTGAAGTGAATCTATCAGTGTCTGTGCCGGATCAATGCTGAGAGCCTGGAGCGAGAAGCATGCGGGGCTTCTAGGGGACCACAACAAAGAAGCGGCTTCTCTGGTGGGAGGACATCAGAGGCAGCGTCTCTCTTTAGCAGAGCTCCAGCAGTATGAGCTCTGCCTTTCATTCCCTTAACCTCTGTCAGCACGCTCCCATGCACAGGCCTCCATACTCCAGCATTCTGACAAACGCACTGGAATCTTTCTGCTTCTCATAAAGCAGCGCTCCACAATAAAACTCAGCAAATTAAGAGCTCTGCTTCAGGTTCACGAGAGGTTAAAGAGCAGAATAGTGCCAGCAAAGTTTGAGAATTCAGCTCTTACTGGTGTGTAGCTGTGCACGCTGCCCACGCTGTTGAGATTAACAGAGGCCAGACTCTGGTCAGAGAGGCTATTGTTAAGGCTGCTTCGAGGGCTGTCACTCCCGTCCTGGTCAGGGTTGTACAATGCCACCTGGAAATCAAGAAAGAGAAAGGGTCAATGATTTAGACAATGAATGAATGAATGAGTGCTTATGATAAAAATCTAGTTTAAAACACAAGTGTCAAGCTCTTAGACATGCACTCTTTGTTCATGTTGGTTTCTTAGGGTTATGAAAAACGTGAAAAATGTTATGCCTTTAATAATACATTATATTTAATGATATTAAAAAGGACAACATTTTCCTTATACACTGAACACAACTCCCTGTACACATTTTAATTTAATTATATTTGTATATATAATATTATTTACAATAGCAGCAACAATAAAAATAATAATAATAAAAAAAATATTTAAAAAAATTATTTATTAATTTATTACATTTTTAAATGCAAAATAAAAATATTAAATGTATATAAATATTTGTATAAAAAATGTTAAACATGCAACACATTACATGCATTTATTAAGTAACTCATTAACTAAGTTTTAAACACGTTTTTCTTCATTATATCAATATAGCTGCATAATAAACATTCCATTAATAAAATGTTTAGTGTATATAAACACATTAGTATGAAAATTGGAAAAATAAATATATATTTTTAATACATTAATATACAGGACCTATATGTATGTGTGTGTGTGTATATGTATGTGTGTGTGTGTGTATATACACACACACACACACACACATGATATGAATATTGCATGTAACATATTTAATGGTTAATATTTTTTATTAATTAAATACATTTTTATATTTTAAAATATTATTATTATTGTTTGTATATTTGTAGGCATGTATATGATAAGTTGATACCACAGGTGGAGTGCTGAGGAAAAGGAGACAATGAAACAGAAACTGCCTGGTTTCAGAGGCCATGAGGGGAATTCTTAGCACTTTTCATAACAGTAACGGTTACGGATGCGTCACATACGTGACGTGTGGCATGCGTACGCCACACTGTCTGTACAAGAGTAAGGTCAGCACTAACATGCTGCGCCCCACACTGTGGCTCATATGGAGAGAGAGCGTGGCTGGTGGCCAGCAAGATGATCTTCTGTCTCAGACGGCTGAGAGAGGAGAACTCTCCTTCAGTAAAGGTCACGATGCTGGCAGCGTTGGAATCGTCAACTCGCACAGCGCAAATTGGTTTGGGACAGCTCACAAAGGTCCCGAATGCTACAGAGACCCTGACCTTTCTGTGTGCACTGTTGAATGCGCAGTTTTCCGAAGCGGAAGAACCTCCACTTCAAAATGATAATCCCAATTATCATTTGAAAAGCTGAACTGCAAATATGTACTGGTTGCAAAATGAGAATAAATAAGGCATTGGAGGGATGGTAAGGGAATGAATATAATGAGCTCCTGGGAGAATAGTCCTACATTGAGTTTGCCGTGGTAGGAAAGGATGAATGGAATCGCAACAATGCTGGCCGTGCTCACATCACACGCCACATGTCTTGGCAGCAGCAGCGTAGTACTAAAACCACGCAACAAGTCCCAAGATTCACCTGCATCAGTAAGGACGTACAGAGGCTTTCATGCTACACTTAACCGGTCACTTACACAAAAATTAAAACGGTCATTATGATCATGTTGTTACAAACCTGTGTAAACATTTTTAACAAAAGTCTCAATGCAAGTCAATGGGGTTCAAAATTGCATTAAACCCTATTGGCTTTCATTGTATGGATATTTACTAAAACCTAGGGTTAACCATTTCAATAGTGAAAGGCGCAATACATTTTTGGTTGCCGCAAGAGATGCAAACGCTTCGGTCCCGTTCCCCCTTGACTCAGCGCGACAACAGATAGAAAGACCCATTACCGATCACGGTCTCTTACAGAGAATTATCATTCAAGCAGAATAAATGTTTCCCAATCCTATTATTCCCTGTTCATCAAAAGAGCGGAGCATAACGGTTGCCGGGGCTGCACTGGATTGAGGGTGGATGGGGGGTTAATGTCATGGAATGATTTGCATATTATAACTCTTCCCTCTTTCAGCTATGTTTAGGCCTGGAAACAGTACATTACCAGAACAACTAACCCTGTGTGCAACTAAGCTCAGGCATGTTGAAAATTCAATCATGCAGAAACCAGTTACAATTATAATCAAAACCTGGTGTGAAGAACAAGTATAAATGTTATATGTAATTAAGTCATAAAAGAGGCTTTTAGCCGTGAACCTTTCACCACAATCTATTTTTACTCCCTGTATCCATAAAGTATGATTTAAAAACCTCGTTACACTGTGGTTTGTTCAAGGCCCAAAATATAGACGCCTACATACTAACACTGTGTGCATGTCCGCACACACACACGCACATACACAGTGGGAAAGTAACACGCAGAGAGAAGGTAAGGGGTGAACAAATCCATTGCAAATACTCCTGTGTGTTTGCTGCGGTGGAAGAGGAGCGCTATATTTAGCTGTGAATTAAAGTCAAAAGCCAGTGGAGTCTTTCATACGGGCGACTAATCTTCAGCATGAGACAAGGATTATGAAATCAAAGAGAAATCCACCCAGGTGTCTCTAACAATAACTCGCATTCAAAAGAAAATTTTTACTTCGATGCAATTTAAAGACAATGTTAGAAAAGATGGAAAGAAAGAAAGTTCAGCTTAGGCTTTTGTTCTTTCAATATAAAATAATAAATGTTATAAATATATTTTAAATCATATCTAAAAATGTATATCATTAAGTTACAGATCTCACACACACACACACACACAATTATTTTGATTATTTAGCAGCAATTTGTACTATGCATTTAAAGAAAAAGTTAGAAAAATAATAACAAATATATAAAATATATACAAATATACATAAATATAATATTAACATCATAAAATTATTATTACACACTATACACCTATATATCAAATATATATTTTTATTAATTTAGCAACATTTCACATTCATTTCTACTATGCAATTTAAGAAAAAGATTAAGAAACTTCATGTTAAGCATAAAGTATTATTATATTTAAATTATATTTGTATATAACATTTCAATAACCTAACTTTCTTGCAAGACTGCAGTACAGTCAGATTAACATTTTTAATTCACTTTGCAGAATCTCTCTATAAAACATCATAGAATAGAAGTCTGCAGATTCCATCTGGGCCTACTCACGAAGCTCGGCAAACTGAACTGAGAGAGGGAAAAGCATAGCAATAGCATAGTGATCATTTAGTCGGAGAGGGAGAGGGAGAGGGAGAGGGAGAGGGAGAGAGAGGGAGAGGGAGAGAGACAGAGAGAGAGAGAGAGAGAGAGAATGCTCAGTCACAGCCAGGCTTTCCTTCTCCATGTTATGCAGCACAGGCGCTTTCCCATTGGCCTGCACCAGCAGGCGGGAAAGTATGAGAAAGGAAATTCCTGTGGCTTGGCATGAAGTGCTCAAGAGGCGTGGCATGTTATCTGTTTACAGGGCTCACACTGAGAAACAGCATCTCCAAGGAGCCACCGAACTCTTGTTTTTAACTCTCCTGTGTGTTTGGTTTCTAGTCTATCAGCGTTTCGAGTAGGAGGGCAAAGAAAGCATATGCTCATGGGATAACCCTGATATCCCGCTATGGGTGGATCTTGAAATTCTTCCCATATGAATCAGTCATACCTTAAGCTTACATTGTTTTGTTGTGTGAAACGCTGTAAAAATCCTTTGGAGTTGTGCAAAACAATACTAATATTGCAATAAAACAATCAATAAAAAGATTTATGGTTTATTGTGTTAACATATAGGATGTGTTCTAAAACCATAAAAAACAATGTCAATATTTGCATGCTATTTATCCTTACATATATTACAGTATCACTTTGTTATTTGAAAACTGGGTCACTTATACGGTTCTATTTTAGTTAGGATAACTCACTAGGTTTTACAAAGAAATGTTCTAGCAAACACAACAGTTCTATATACACTGTATAAATATTATATACAGCAGCAATACAGTATTCTATCCAGATGAACAGATCACCAAACACACTATAATTCAATCCAAATGAATTCCACATCCCCCCTCAGTCCTCATCTTAAACACCATGCTTAATGTGAAATACTATTGGTTTAATGCCTGAAGTAAATTAATAACTGATGCTTTTTGGCTTTGTAAAAGCACTCCAGAGAGCGTGCAGCCCGCACCAGGCCAAGAGTGGAGCGCTTAAGGTTAAAAAGCCTATTTAAATTTCAGAGCGTTTTGCCCCATTCCTTTTTACACACTTCTCCATGAAGTCATGCCACGGAGGGCGAGTTACGGTACGAGTCACTCCGGGTGCTCTGCCTAGAAGCATACAGCAGGTAATCAGACCTCCAAACATTCTCCAGCAGAAAAGCACTGCAACCATTTAGCACCATTATACAAGCTTTTATAGATGTAGCACAACCTTTAATGTAACTTAACTTTCACAAGTATTTGAATGTTTACAGATTGGTCCCATTCGCTTTCATTGCAAGTAACCAAGATTTTTGCTTTTTTAAAGAAAAGGAGAGACAAATGGAAATTAATATAGTTGTTTCTGCATATTAAGACAGTCTAAGACGAAGCATTTAAAAAAAAAAAAAAAAAAAAAAAAATCACACTTCAGCTTTAACTGAATGACAGAACCATTGAGGCAAACCAAACCCAAAGATGAAGAATACTGTATTCGTGCACGGCTTAATATCTTGTGTAAGCACAAACCTGACATTTTGGACTCGACAGACATATGGAATAAGGTATTAGCGATTCACAATACAACATGTATGCACCGTTAAGAGGATTTGTGCACATAACGCCAGCCCAATATAGATGAGAGTCAACGTCAGTTTTCTCAGCATCCATGTAAACCAGGGGTCATCAAACTTGATGCTGGAGGGCCTGTGTCCTGCAGAGTTTAGCTCCAACTTGCCTCAACACACCTGCCTGTAAGCTTGAAGTATACCAAGTAAGACCTTGATTAGCTGCTTCAGGTGTGTTTGATTAGGGTTGGAGCTAAACTCTGCAGGGACACCGGCCCTCCAGGACCGAACTTGGTGACCCCTGATGTAAACAAAAGCATCACACGTCAGTCCTGTTATGAAATGCACACATATAGTCATGGCAGGAAAAATAAAATATAATCTGGGTATGTAGGATGCTGGTGTCAGCTGTGATAGGAGAAACACAGCCAGGACTGAACGCTACCTTGTTAGTCACAGTGTTGATTGCCAGCGTTGGAGAGGCACTTCCAGAGATGATGCAGTCCATTCCCAAGTTATCCGACTCCAGGCTGTACGGCGTGGATGCCTGCAGGAAAACAAAAGAGACATACTCAGCCAACCAGGATGGAGATGATGAGGGATGTGAAGTGACTTTGATTTCTATTCAAAGCCGTATGGTATTACTCTGGTGCAAGAAATTTAAAAGCATACGCAGTGAGCGTTTATCAACAACAAAAGAGCAGCACCTTTTATTTAGGTCAAAATTGGAGGCATTCTGGGAAAGAGATGAGCAGGAGAGAGGAACGGCTCCCTGTGCTCGGTCTGCTCTTGCTGGGGTAAAAGATAACTTCAGCATGCCTGTCTCCCAAAACTGCTTATTATAAGAGGATTGCCTGGCAACAATGCGATTTTTAATTTGTGATAAACAAATGAGATTTCGCTAAGTCACAATTTTTAATGTCAAAGAATTTCTTAAACGAGACAGCAGGAGGATGAGAGAGAAACAGATAGAGAGAGAGAGAGAGAGAGAGAGAGAGAGAGTGTCTAATGAAATATACTCCTAATAGCGAGCGTCACACTTTGCACAGACAGAATTCCCACTTATTTTTGCATGCAGGATCAGGCTGAGAGAGAATGGATCTAATTGGAGGTTTTTGATGTGAGTGAAGTGAGTGTCAGTATGAAAAATGTTTGTGTGTGGCCTGAGGGCAGAGCTGTGTGCCGAGAGAATGATACTCTCACTGGAGTCTAGAGTGTGGCAATTATAAATGACACCGGCCTAACTACCATACAGGGGAAAACACGCGCCACCAACTCAACACACATGAGGTCAATTAGGCTATCAGGCTTATCACATGTGATTTCTGACATATACACTTTTTGTCCAACCAAATTACATTCTCTTAAAGGGACAGTGCACTAAAGGTGTGCGATATGTATGGTCTCTGATAATATCGTAATTGTTGTTTTAACAATGAATGAGCAGCCACGTACAGGGCTCCAGACTGCGAGTCTGCCGGTGCGAGTAAATTAAGCGCAGTCGCACTGGCGCGACCACCGCATTTTTCAATTCACGCTGCCATTTCTGTTGCATATGAGAAACATCAAATGACAAACGAAACAAACCTTAACAAAATCCCACTACTCGTTTAAGTTGCGCAGCACGGAAGTTTATCAGCTCGGACCGCGACGCACCAAACTTGGCCGAGTTAGAACAACTTTACGGGAACCAAAGTTGATTTCGCGGCACTGTTACAGCACAGCGCTGCGAGATCCAGTGAGAAGTGTTTGAATTCGCTGCACAATGAATAAAGTTTGCTGTGAGATCTAGTGAGAAGCATTCAAATTCTGCACAGAATTCTCTGTTATAAACAGATCAAACGGCACTGACGTAGAAAACCAGAAGCAGTAACGCTAACTGTAACCATGGTGTTGTGGTAGAAATTGTCAAATGTTATTACATTATTCATTTCAGGGTTTATACAACCTTTTGAGAAAGAAATTCAAGCAATTTTCAGTGACTTACAAGCATTTCACACAGCTGTTGCCAGCACTTTAAAGCTCCAAAATGATCCAATTTGAATGTTATTTTCAATGGGATAATTAAAATACACTGTAGTGAACAAACACGTGTAAAATTAAAAAAATACCTTTATATCACCTTTATAACCTGTAGGTGGCAACAAAGGAGCACTTATTGGCTTATTAGACATTAATTTATACTTTTTCCTTTATATTCTGAAATTATAACATAACAATAATAAAATCACTAGGCTATTATAAAATATCAAATCATCAAGAAATCAGATTTTGACACTTTTTATTTTTGTGTGTATGAAGTAAGAAAAATCACAAAGTGCTTTGAAAAACAAACTTTTCTTCAATTTGTGACTAAATCACACAATCACTGAAGTTGTTGGTCAGTTCCAATAAGAGTACAATATAATAAGAGTACAATATATACCTTTTCTACATAAAAATGTGATTTTGCACGTTACTGTTGTTAATAAAATAAATATTGTAAGCTTCCCAACTCAAGCTTAGTGCTTTACTAAGAGCTGATAAAATGTAAAAACTTTAACTTGAATGCAATGTAAGTCGCTTTGGATAAAAGCGTCTGCTAAATGCATAAATGTAAATGTAAATATACTAAATTAAGGCTAATTATTCAAGCAAAACAATATGATTTGTTTTTCATATCATATATTGTTTTTATAAAAATATAAAAGAATACTGCACATTGTAATTTCTATGAGTCAAGTCTATTTATTATCAAAGCATTTGTCAGTAATACAGTTAAAATGGGGAAAAGATGTGAATGATTGAATTGCAGGCTGATTTAAGGTGTGCCTTAATTTTCTGCTTGTGCTCCTAAAAATTCAGTCAGGGGCTACAGTGCTCCAAGCAAAAATAGTTAGTCTGGAGCCCTGACTTAGTACATCACTCACTTTGCCACAACAAAACATGCCTTCATATCATGCACTCCATGAGCTTGATGTAGTTTTTTAGATTGCAGTTTGATTTTCAAGACATGGGGCAAAAAAAAAAATAAAAAAAAATAATGCCCCTCTATGTGTTTTTGTCTATTATTTATGTCATATGATACAATTAGGTGACACACATCACACAAGCAAGAGTGCCGTTTTCCCCTGAATATCAGCATGACTACAAACATTAAGAAAGCGATATGAATTTTATTGAATAAATGTACAAATTTGACATAAAAGATGATGTATACATCTATTAATATTAAAAAACAGTGGTGCAAAAAATACGAAGGATATTAAACATTTCTCTGTCAGCTGTCCACAGGTCCAAACCAGTCAAGATACCAGCACAAACACACTTAGCAAAATATTGTTTGATTATTATCAACAAAATCCCTGAAATTAGCGCGTTATAATTCGAGCCGCATTTTGACACAAATTTTACGATTCGATTTGATTTCCAATTTGATTATAGGGGTGTAAATCAGATGGTTCGTCACGATTACGATACGATATCGATTCTCAGACCCAGCGATACGATATTTGCCGATACCTCAAAAAATTCTACGATACGATTACAATTTGATTCAGGAGTATATCGATCGATATTTCGATATTATGATATTATATACCTATTTTAAACAACAATCTATATTTTTATTAACTCAAAAATGTAACCAAAATATATAACATGAACATTTATCTGAAATGTTCACATCCTGTACCTCAATTGGGACTTTCACAACAAAAAAATAGGCCTATACACTTTTTTTTTTTTATAATAAAAAAAATAAACAATTGGAAAAACAATTCTGGCTGCTACTATGGGCTCAGTGCTAAAAATCTTTTCTACAGATAACCAAATTATAAGCAATAGAAGAAAATAAATACAATAGAACAAAGATACAAGTTCAATAAACAGTGCTTTTCAGGTTTTTCAGCTCAGTCTAAAATAAATGTTCAGGTACGCTACAGAAATGTAATAATCAAATGTAAAATAACTGCATAGTCTTCACTGTATAAATTAAATATAGATTAATCATTTTTGATGTTACAAAGGTTATTTAGTCAGGAGCAGTGAGCACTTGTATTTTTTTTTTGACAGCATTAGATTTATTATTAGTTTGCTTTCACTTTAAGAAAGCACTGATTTAATATACTGATACACGTGCGTTTTCTTTCTCAACTGTTTACGTTAAGACATATGCCTAACCGACTGTGTTTACTAGGATATTCGCCAAAATGTGCATTTTGATGTAATTTTGTCTGTATTTACTCATCCATGCACAAAAAAGCGGAAGAGAGCTCAATTTAGTATTCGCGCGGTGTAGACGCGGCAGTCTGTGTGCATGTGCTTCAGATGTGTGTGCAGAAAACTTCTCACACAGCACTTGACTGTTCCGCCAACAATCCAGAGCGTCTTTTATGCTCGCCTTGTGCCTTCGGGCAGTCCTTATATTGAGTCCTGATACGTGAGTTTGAATGAGAATGCACGCGTTGGTGGTAATGCATAGACGGACATTGTGTGAAAATGTGGACAGTGCCAAAATAAAGGTGCCTATTTATACTACAGATATCGATATTTTACGCATGGCATCGATGCATCGTATCGTCAGACATCGTATCGATGTATCGATCCATATCGATGAATCGTTTACACCCCTATTTGATTCATTTGATTTTCGATTATTCTGGATATATAGTATAGTATACAGTACATGCCAATTTTTCTCCCCCAAAAAAACAAACAAAACAACTAATGCTAATGTAACTAATGTAAAATACACATGAGAGTCAGTAGGTACTACATTACTATAATATTGAAGGTTAAAATGAACATTTATATACACACGCTTAAATTACACAACATTTTTATAAGTTTAAGTACAACAAGTTTTAATAATAAAGTTATAATTACTTAATTATATTACTACTCCAATTAGTTTTTGAAACAAACATTTAAATAGTGGCTGTCATAAAACTTGACAGATTTATTCAAACAAATTAAACATTGAAGAACAGTAAAAAAATTATAATGAATGTTATATAGTGCTTATATTTAGCAAAATGCTCCTCTCTTACATTAATTTTTCTAGCTGACTAACAAGTTTTTGGTCACTGAATATATTTTTTTTCTGAGGTAAAACGTGACATTGTTTATAAGCTGTTGTACTGATACCTTTCTGCATTTGAAACACTGATTGGGCAATTACATGAGACTGAATGCGGATTTTGGTAAGCTGTACTCTTTCTTTTAACATACCTTAGGATGTTCATTCATGTTTATTTTGTGCTGTAACTACTTAAAGCGGAGGAGATGATCAGTTAACGTGTGTTTCGTGCTGCCACTTTTCTTGAACTGAAGCGCTACAACAATCTGTCACTCCACATTAAACAGCACCAAAACGACATTTATTGTTTGAATATTGTAATAAAATGGTAAGAATTTTAAATCGGAGACTTTGTTTCACATCAGAAGTAACAAAGTACAAACCTTTTTGCGAGTTTTTGGATGCAATGTGCGCTACAATGTTCCGTTCATTAACTTTAAACAGGTAAGTCCCAGTTATAATTTTAGTCACATTCTGACGCCCTGATAAATAACATGCTTCGCAAATGCTCTTTTCATCTATATGGTTTTCTGTCATGGTTATATGTCTACATGTCTTCAATCCCCGCCCCTTGCTCTTACTTTAGCTGAACTTTTTCGGTTCGCCTGCCTTCGATCCACAATGCAGGGTTGGACAAAATGATGCAAGATGCCTCTGAGCCAGGTCAACCTCGGAGGCCAGCGTCGAGTGCAGCCGAGTTGTATATTTCAGTGAGCGCTGCTCATAAATAATGGAAGGAAAAAGCTCTGGCAGAAAATAACCGGCGCAGAAACTCTGCATTAATTGATGTTTGCTAAAAAATGACTGCAGAATGCAACGTATGTAAAGGCTGCCTGGGGCACAGTTTATTAATAAGCTGGACCCCCTCTACAAGATAAACTGAGCCGCACTGAGTGAGACAGCTATATAAAAAGATATGAGCATACAATCAGAAAACCTGTGTGCGGCACGACTGTAAAGCACCGACTCAGACATGAAACAAAGCCAGTGTTCTCGACTGAGGAAATATTCAGTCCCATCTCATTCTTTTCTATCAACACACCAAGCCCATGTTGTCACACATTTCTGGCCTTGTAAAAAAGCAAAAACCTAACACAGGCAGCATCATGCTAAGGCAGACTGTCTGCAAGATAATGCTCATGGAAAAAAGAGACTTGAGCAATATCTTTATTTTGGAAAGAAGCTTCTATGACTAAACTAATACATACTATGTAAACATTAAATCTTATGTGTGGTTGCTTGGTTGGTTTTGTTTGTTGCTCTTTCCTAAACATAAAAAACATGTGCAATGAGCCATCAACACATACTCTGAAGAAATGATATGGTTTTCTGCTGACCGTTAAAGTTTAGAAAGATGAATCTGACAACTATAGGCTGAGATTTTTACACCTGTAATCCTTTTTTTCCTACAGAAATCTGTTTTCACAGCAGGGACTCATAAGTGATCCTTACTACATACTAAAACAACATTTTTCTTTGTAACATGTATTTTAAACAGTGTTGTCAATCGATAAAAAAAAAATTAATCGCATGTTTTTTTCTGAAATTAATCGCGATTAATCCCACCTAACATTAAACTTTTTAAATATACTTTTATATTGCAATAATTTCACATTTAATCTTCAAATTAATGTAGAAACAACATAAATATATATTTTTAATATTTGTTTAATGCCATCTTTATTTAAGACCTAAAGGCCAGTATCACTGATACCAATACTACCGATGCCTCTATAAAATTTTAATTTTTTCCCTAATATTTAACCATTGACTATAACCATTCATCATTACAGTATAATTGAGAGCTATCAATTTTTATATTTATTAGACTTTAATAAAATAACTTCTAATTTAATTGAACTTTAAACAATCTTCACATAAACCCATTATAACAAATGTCATATTTAGCTACCTGTGCCCTTCCGCAAGTAGGACATATACAGAAATTGTATAAAGTTATCAAACACTAAGTTCTAAATTAAATATAGATGAATCCTTAAAGCTATAAAAGCTATTGATTTCCTCTTTTTTTCTTTTGTTCTTTGATGAACAGACATCACAGCAGCTGGGTTATTAGGTTGTTTTGGGTGCTGTTTCTTTAAGAGCTGCCGCTGCTCTCTCTTTCCCTATCCCTTTTCTGACCCACTTCAGGTCTTAAAGTCTCTATTAATGAGCTGACGCACAAGAAAAAAAGAGACAGAGGCAGGCTAGGCAGCAGTTGTGAGTGGGGTGGCCAACACTAGCCCCGCCCCTGCGTTAACGGCGTTAAATATTTTTAACGCGTTAAACTGAAAAAATGAATCGCCTGTGTTAACGCGTTAATTTTGACAGCACTAATTTTAAAACAAACAAATCTCTTTGGTGAATGTGTATCTTTACATACACACTGACATAACATCCAGTCAGAAAGAAAGGTGGATTAAAAGAACTGATTCATGAGATTAATTTGTTTGTGAATCAAACAACCCTGAATCAAATGCATGAAAAGACCTGTTTCTATATATTATCTTTGAATTATTTCAGTTTTTAATATCACACTCCTCTGAAACTGCAAAATCTTGGCTAAAATGGCTTGGCTAAATTCTATTTCCATGGCAGCGTAAATCAATGGTTCATCGGAACATATTTGGAAAAATGTTAGCATTACATCACTTGCTCGCCAATAGATCCTCTGCAGTGAATAGGTGCCGTCAGAATGAGTCCAAACAGCTGATTAAAACATCACAATAATCCATGAGTAATTCATTCGACTCCAATGAAGCAAAAAGCTGTGTGTTTGTATTAAACAAATCCTTCATTTAGACGTTTTTAACTTCAAATCACTGCTTTACAAGACATTAACTAATGGACTGGGTTTGTGTGGATTACTTGTGATGCTCTCATTCTGACGGCACCCATTCACTGCAAAGGACTCATTGAGCAAGTAATGTAATGCTAAATTTCTCTCTTATTTATTTAAATCTATTCCGATGAAGAAATAAACTCCTTTTGGATGGTCCAATGCTGAGTACATTTTCTTTTTTGGGTGAACAATTGTTTTCAATTTTTTTTAAATAAGAGAAACCAAGAACTCAGTTCGACTTAAGATATTTCTTGTAATTCAAACCTTCAACAACTGTTTTTTCCTTAGATGAACCAGGGTTCCCACTGTTTTGAAAAACATCAATGTGAAGTAGCCTCTCTCTAGATACATGCAAAAGATCAAAATCTTCTAACTGCATGGACATTTTTTAATGATTTTTCTGGTTATGCAAAGCTCTTATTTTATAATTTTTCATTATTATATTAATTGGGCAAAAACTGTAAAAATATTTTTTTGTAAATTACAAACAACTGGACAAGTTATGGGGCCTTTGAAAATTATTATGGAGAATGGGGAGCCATAAAATCACTGTGCTGGAAACACTGTAATAATCACAGTGGCAACTGAACAGTAATCTAAGCAACCACAGGGTCAAGAGAAGTGAGGGAGCAAATCAGTGGCATTGAGCTTGATCTGGGAGAGCGAGACACTCACTGTTTTCTGCTTTTTGATCACTCCCGGACTCGAAGTAATGAGCGGAGTTTGGCTTGAGAAAGTCTGTATGTCTGAAAGTCGACCACCAGGGGGTCTCGGAGCACACACAGAAACTTAAACGCGCACACACACACACACACACACACACACACAAAAACACGCAAACAAACTTTCACTCACCCGCTCTCCAGACCGTGGCCTCTTCTTGGGTCGTGTGGGCAGCGTGTCCTCCTTTGGATTTGTGTCGATAGCCCAGTACGAACCCTAAAAACATGATGAGGATGGAATATTAGTCCCAAATAGGGATGCAACGATTATAGATTTTGTTGGTACGATTATAGTCTGAAGAATAATCACGGTTTCACGATTATTATGCATTCATTCATTTCACAACATAAAATCACATAAACACTCTTTAGAAGTGTTATTTATTGCTGCCTTTTGAAACAGAAATAACACAGTAACCAATAATACAGCACAAAATAATAATACTAAAGAAAAAAAAGTCCATCTCTTCTATTGGAATTAAAAAAGGTGACCTCTGCTCTGTAAACATCCATGTCAGTATTTCCCTTTGAATATAACAAATGGAAACAGATCACAAATGTATTTGGTGTTTTCATTTTGTATATTCTTTCTACATTTATTTTGGACCTGAGGTACAGAACTTGGAAAGATTGACTTATGAATAATACTATAACAGGGATGATAAATCACAATGTTAATTAAGTATTATTAATATAAGACTAATATAAACTTTATTTATCCCACAGAGGACACTGTTACTAATGAGGGGAATAAACTAAACTATTATTGTAATCAACTGTCATCCATACTTATTCATTTTAATAATCTTTATTAATCTGATTTTACATATGACCTGAGAAAATCATGTCTATTACTTTGGTTTGTGAGATCGAGCTGCCCACACAAACATTTAGGAGGACATAAACTTGTTGTCAATGCTGCCCAGCGACTTTCATTAATAAAATAGCTTAGATACTGGATCGCTACATTATATTAATCAGCAAAGAGGCGGTAAAATGACTGTTTAAATAACTAAACTCAAATCTTCATTGTTTGTAGTGACGCGCAGATGCAGGTAGGCTAATTCACACACGCAACTGTCACCTCTCTCTCTCTTTCTCTCTCCGCACGATTTCATCTTTGTCTGAAGCGGGCAGAATGCTAGAGCTAACGAAATTCTCGTCCTTGTGAAGGCAAGGACCACCTGATGCAGGTGGTCCTTGCCTTCACGTCATGCATTAAAATCGTTTATTGCACAGCGAGAACAGGTTGGCTAGCCGTGCATTACCCCTTATGTATACTCTTTAACAGCAATTTTTACAGCAATATTTAAATGACGCCCTGGTCGTTCTTGGTGTACCCAAAATGGTCCCACACTATCGACTTCAGTCATTCTCTGGTGGAAATAAAGGATCGCTGTTTGGCTCCTCTGTCATAGTTAATCTAGTATGTGTAGTAGCTCTGATAAGCACATTTTAAGCTGGTGCACCGCAAGTGTAACTTTGTTTTCGTTTTGCGCAAGTTGCAACAGTTCCGTTCCATGCAACAGAAATACTCTGTGTCGCAGAGCCTTTACGATTAATTAACCGTGACGTTTTAAAGCGCGGTTAATTGTAAAACCGGTTAATCGCTGCATCCCTAGTCCCAAAGCAAGTCATCATACTCTAAAATAGTGGTCAACTTAAAGCCATTCAATAATACTTTGATGAAAAGCAGAGCAGAATAATCAGCAGGGTTTCCAAGAGAGAAACTTCTGTAATCAGATACTGGGCGCATTCGCCGTCAAACACGTACAACTTTTAGTTCATCAAAGTTTCAGCAGGCTCATTTGTAAGCACGTCACGTCGGGAGAAAGTATATGTTGAGGTGCGAAAAAGTTGGGTCTTTTGCTACAGCCGTTTCGTGCGCTCGCTCTCTCGCTTCACATTTCTCCTGAGCCTTGGCAGAGGCAGGTAAAATGTTAAGCCCCTCCTGAAGCCCCTCTTCCTCAGCCGCAGGTTTATCGATTGCTCCTGTTCAGGGCTGGACACAGAGGTGTTGGATTTCTGGTCAGGTCTGAGCTCTGATAATCAGGCAGAAAATAGCACACCTTGGATTGGGGCTGCTGGTATCCAAGCACCCAAGACCCTGGCTGAATAATTTATCTTTGCATTCTTCCTGTTTAATTTATTTTTCAATAGTGCTGCTCTTCCCAGAAGCTAAAGGCAACTCTGGCCACGAAGTTAGGCAAAAAGAAAAAGAAATTAACCTCCAGTCTTGGGTTTTGTTTTAAAATATTTCATATTATATGGGATAAGATCTCAATTGTCCAGAGAGGGTGCGATCAAGACCTTCAAAATTACTTGTGCACAGCTCATGCATGCACCTAAGCAAGGAGAATAATTGAAAATCACCAAAGGATTTGTCTAGACAGCACGCTTCAGGTTCCTCAAACGTTCGGCCTCCAAAGACATATTGATAAAATGATGTAAATTTCTGCATTTAAACAGCAATACGGCACAGATTAGAATCCACAGAATAGCAATGAGCAAAGCTCCTGTGCCCGAACGTTTTTTTTTGCAGCCTCCCTACCTTACCTTAAGAAAAGTTCTCATTATCCCTGTTTTAATACACGGCTGTTGCAGCCATTTGTTAGCAAAGTGTGATGACAGCTCCAAAACAATCTGACCAATCACAACGCTCACAGCATGATCACACCTTGCTTTAACATGCCATTTTTTGGCCTTGGAAGCAGTGCACTAAAACCAGCCTAATGAGAGGATGTGACACAATTAACTTTAATCAAATGGTAAATTTTAACATTTGTAAATGCCAATCACTTTTTAGCAGTCAACCAAAGTCAGACATTATAGTCATTATACATTCTTAAAAGGTACATACTGTACACACACACATTTGTATATACAGTGGGTACGGAAAGTATTCAGACCCCCTTAAATTTTTCACTCTTTGTTATATTGCAGCCATTTGCTAAAATCATTTAAGTTCATTTTTTTTCCTCATTAATGTACACACAGCACCCCATATTGACAGAAAAACACAGAATTGTTGACATTTTTGCAGATTTATTAAAAAAGAAAAACTGAAATATCACATGGTCCTAAGTATTCAGACCCTTTGCTCAGTATTTAGTAGAAGCACCCTTTTGATTTAATACAGCCATGAGTCTTTTTGGGAAAGATGCAACAAGTTTTTCACACCTGGATTTGGGGATCCTCTGCCATTCCTCCTTGCAGATCCTCTCCAGTTCTGTCAGGTTGGATGGTAAACGTTGGTGGACAGCCATTTTTAGGTCTCTCCAGAGATGCTCAATTGGGTTTAAGTCAGGGCTCTGGCTGGGCCATTCAAGAACAGTCACGGAGTTGTTGTGAAGCCACTCCTTCGTTATTTTAGCTGTGTGCTTAGGGTCATTGTCTTGTTGGAAGGTAAACCTTCGGCCCAGTCTGAGGTCCTGAGCACTCTGGAGAAGGTTTTCGTCCAGGATATCCCTGTACTTTGCCGCATTCATCTTTCCCTCGATTGCAACCAGTCGTCCTGTCCCTGCAGCTGAAAAACACCCCCACAGCATGATGCTGCCACCACCATGCTTCACTGTTGGGACTGTATTGGACAGGTGATGAGCAGTGCCTGGTTTTCTCCACACATACCGCTTAGAATTAAGGCCAAAAAGTTCTATCTTGGTCTCATCAGACCAGAGAATCTTATTTGTCACCATCTTGGAGTCCTCCATGCGGGCTTTCATGTGTCTTGCACTGAGGAGAGGCTTCCGTCGGGCCACTCTGCCATAAAGCCCCGACTGGTGGAGGGCTGCAGTGATGGTTGACTTTCTACAACTTTCTCCCATCTCCCGAATGCATCTCTGGAGCTCAGCCACAGTGATCTTTGGGTTCTTCTTTACCTCGCTCACCAAGGCTCTTCTCCCCCGATAGCTCAGTTTGGCCAGACGGCCAGCTCTAGGAAGGGTTCTGGTCGTCCCAAATGTCTTCCATTTAAGGATTATGGAGGCCACTGTGCTCTTAGGAACCTTAAGTGCAGCAGAATTTTTTTTGTAACCTTGGCCAGATCTGTGCCTTGCCACAATTCTGTCTCTGAGCTCTTCAGGCAGTTCCTTTGACCTCATGATTCTCATTTGCTCTGACATGCACTGTGAGCTGTAAGGTCTTATATAGACAGGTGTGTGGCTTTCCTAATCAAGTCCAATCAGTATAATCAAACACAGCTGGACTCAAATGAAGGTGTAGAACCATCTCAAGGATGATCAGAAGAAATGGACAGCACCTGAGTTAAATATATGAGTGTCACAGCAAAGGGTCTGAATACTTAGGACCATGTGATATTTCAGTTTTTCTTTTTTAATAAATCTGCAAAAATGTCAACAATTCTGTGTTTTTCTGTCAATATGGGGTGCTGTGTGTACATTGAGGAAAAAAAATGAACTTAAATGATTTTAGCAAATGGCTGCAATATAACAAAGAGTGAAAAATTTAAGGGGTCTGAATACTTTCCGTACCCACTGTATACATATATATTAGGGCTGGGCAAGTTAACGCGTTAACGCATTAATTGATTAATGCTGACAATTATTTTATCGCGCATTAACGCAGTTTTTTATTATTATGAAAGTCCGTTGCTCACTGGCTCTGAATACACATACAGACAAACCATGGGTCACAGGAGGGGTGGGATGTTGATCAGTACTGGCTTGGGATGGGTGTCATCATACATCTCAACCAATGAGAGCATTTGGGGTGGGCCCATAGAGGTGGGCCTAAGAATGCAGCAGCCCTCTCATGAACACTCCTGTTCACTGTTATTTTTAACAGAAAAGAATGCAACATGCTCGTAATCACGACTTCATAAGTGGGAAATAGGAAGTTTCCAATAGAACTTGAAGACAGCAGAGAAGCGCTTTTGCCGCTCAGAAATGTTCACGCAATCATGCTGCATGTTTCAGAAGTTCCGTGCTCTGGTGCGGTATATGTGCACCGTGCCCGAGCTCAACTGAACTGTGCTCTGGCCCACCTCTTCCAACCGAGCCAGGGACGGCTAAACGAACCACGCCCGAGCGCAGCACGGAGCGATCACACTAGTCAAACGAACCGGGCTTTGGGGGTCAAACACACTCGGGTACGGTTCAAAACGCCTATCGTGATTACACCCTTTATTCTCCCGCATCCCGAACACAAGTCTCTACCCGCCCCTCACCCCCATCAAGTGTTGTCCCGCGAAGTGCAGGTCTCTACTCGGAAGGTGCCTGTTATAATGTTATGACCGAGGCTCTGGACTCTGAGCATAACTTGTTTTTCTATAACAAACTTTAAAACATTTTCTATAAAAACGTTAATGCCCTGGCAGTGGCAAATATCTTTGGTTTTATATTTAATTTGATTGCATTAATGTTTAAGTTGAGATTTTGATGCTGTTGTAATAGCTGCAGTATGTGGTTTTGCATTGTCCTCCTGAAATAGACGTCATCTGGAGGGGAGCATAAGTTGCTCTAAAACCTTTATATACCTTTCAGCATTCATAGTGCCTTCCAAAACACGCAAGCTACCCATACCGTACGCACTTATGCACCCCCATACCATCAGAGATGCTGACTTTTGAACTTAACGCTGATAACACGCTGGAAGGTTTCCCTCCTCTTTAGCCCAGAGGACACGGCGTCCGTGATTTCCAACAAGAATGTCAAATTTGGACTCGTCTGACCATAGAACACTTTTCCACTTTGAAACAGGCCATTTTAAATGAGCCTGGGCCTACAGGACATGACGGCGCTTCTGGACCACAGCGGATTGTGTTTACCGACAGTGGTTTCTGGAAGTATTCCTGGGTCCATTTAGTAATGTCAATGACAGAATCATGCCGATGAGTGATGCAGTGTCGTCTGAGGGCCTGAAGACCACGGGCATCCAACAAAGGTTTTCGGCCTTGTCCCTTACGCACAGAGATTTCTCCAGTCTCTCTTAATCTTTTGATGATGTTATGCACTGTAGATGATGAGATTTGCAAAGCCTTTGCAATTTGACGTTGAGGAACGTTGTTTTAAAGTATTCCACAATCTTTTTACGCACTATTTCACAGATTGGAGAGCCTCTGCCCATCTTTACTTCTGAGAGACTCTGCCTCTCTAAGACATCCTTTTTACAGCTAATCATGTTACAGACCTGATGTCAATTAACTTAATTAGTTGCTAGATGTTCTCCAAGCTGAATCTTTTCAAAATTTCTTGCTGTTTCAGCCCTTTGTTGCCCCTGTGCCAACTTTTTTGAGACCTGGATAAAAGTGGATAAGTGGATAAAAGTAAAAAAATTATCCGTTTAAACATTTGTTATGTTCTCTATGTTCTGTTGTGAATAAAATATTGGCATATGTGATTTGAAAGTCTTTTAGTTTTAATTTTATTCAAATTTAAAAAAACGTCCCAACATTTCCGGAATTCGGGTTGTGTGTGTGTGTGTGTATATATTTATATATGTGTGTATATTAGGGCTGCAACAACTAATCGATAAAATCTATTATTATCGATTATGAAAATCATCGACAACGATTCTCATTATTGATTAGTTGGGTCTGCCCACAGTGCACGTCCAACTTCAGCCGGTTGCTCAAATTACAGCACTGAGTAACGCATTTCTATGGACAAAATGCATCTAAAAATAGTGGAGGAAACAGAATGAGATACTGCGGAAGAGTTACGTGATCCAAGCTGCCCAAAACATGAGACTTCTTTATTTTAAGCTTTAAGCTAATGCATTAGCGTAATGGCTTGCCCTGTCAGGCGCTGTGACACATGCGTGTGCATCCTCAGCATCCTCATCATATCCTTATCTATAAATGTCACAAATTCACGTGAGCATTTCCATTTTTGCATAAAGGTCTGTCCTGACAGTCTGTGTTGTTTAAAATAGCGAATAAACGCCGGCGCGGCAGGCACGTGCGTCAGACAGACGGAACACAGAGAGGGAGACAATTAATAGGCTATTCAGCGCAAAAATATCCATTGTGCTAAAATATCTGTTGTTGAAAGTTAATTTAAGGTTTAAAAGTCAACATGCAGTGTGAATATTTTATGAGAGTAGGAACTTTTAAAGGGATAACTGCATGTAATTGTCTGAATATAAATATGAGACGCTCCATAACCGCCTTTTACAGGATAAAGAAATGACAGTAATGTGACTGTGATCAAAGTGAACATGTGTTCCTGCAGATCATTACTCTCATCTATTGGTTAACACTGAATTTGTGTTTTTATTCGTCTTTATTATCTGTATTATTATTTACATTTTTAAAAGAGATTTAAACTATATGCACTATATACAATGCTTAACAAATGTATTAAAACAAATTTATGTAAGGTTTTTAACAAATTATGTAAGTTTTGTCCCACTGCTGCTCTAAACTAACAGTATTGGTGATTACCAAAATCATGTTTTAGCTTTCTGTATTGGTTAGTCCTCCAATATACGTAAGCTCTTTAGTAAGAGTAGGCTATTTCTAATGCTATAAGTTTTTTTTTCAGATACCCAATTACAGTCAAAAAGTACATAAACAATGCAAGCAAGAATACAAGCTGTTATGAGGCCATTTTTGTTATTATAAATACTAATTAGTTGTTTCTGTTTGTAATTTGCCCAATAAATGACAATGACATTTTTAGATTTTTTTTTTTTTTGACATTCCTAAAATATTTGTGTTTTCTCTTTATGACAGGTGGTCTAATAAATTATTAAGCACTGTATGTTTTCATAGCATTCAGTTTGGTTGAAGGACATTGAGCAGAATGTGGAATAGTGTGGTTTTTTTCAATAAAATAAAACAAGTTTAATTAATCCGATTAATCGAAAGAATAATCGGCCAACTAATCGATTATCAAAATAATTGTTAGTTGCAGCCCTAGTGTGTGTGTGTGTGTCTATATATGTATATATATATATTAGGGCTGTGCGATATATCGAACGCGATGATCATGTGCATCTCGTCAGTAAAGGGGGCTTCCGTGATTAGCGGTATTTTACATTTTAAATTTTTTTCAGTTTAACGTGTTAAAAATATTTTACGCAATTAACGCAGGGGCGGGGCTAGGGTTGGCCACCTCACTCACAACTGCTGTTTCTGTCAATATTTCTCTTGACAAGAAGTGCATTTATTCAGTCGCAGAACATCCTTATGACCACATCAAACGTGAGACGTTTCAGACGCGTGCTCCTTCTTCACTTCAGCGGCAGGCATGAGTCAAAAGAGCGCGGAAACGGTACTGTGCTCGGTCTTCTATTGTACGCACAAAGACACCGGCGCGCGCTGTAGCCTGTCTCATTTCATATCAAAGCGTAAAATAAACTATGTGCATGCAATGTCATGAAGTCATGAAGTTACCAAAAAGGATTAAAGCTGCCTTAAAACTGTGCATGCATGTAATATATTTTAAATGAGTCACATTTAATAACATGTCTCTGAAATGGTTTTCAAAAGTGTCCTGGAGCAGCGCAGCACTGTCTCCCTCATCTAACACACCCAATTCAACTCATCAGTCAGTTCATTAGTAGAGACGAAGTGGGTCAGAAAAGGTAAAAAGAGTTGAGAGAAAATATGATGGGTGTCAGATCCGCATCACGTTCAGTAGGGATGGGGAGTCGACTCCAAAAGAGTCGATTCCTCGACTCTGAATAGCTCTAGAGTCGGAGTCGACTCTCGTTGTCGAGTCGACTCCGAAAAACATTACAAACTGTCAACTTTTAACCATTAAAACAATCAAATAATTGTGTCCTCTAGTGTGTTTTGGGGCATATTACATAAGGATTTAGTGTTTTTTGTTGTTGTTGTTGTTATTTTTTTTTTAAACGACCAATTACCAGTAGAGACCAGCAGGCACCATTACAGTTTCCATTAAAACCAATACAATTCTCATTATAAATCAGTAAAACCATTACAAATTATGTGCTGGTTTTTATTTATTTTTTCAGCATGGGATTGAAATAAATATAATCTAATATATATATATTTATTGTATAAACTAAAATACTTGAAAATTACATAAAAAGAGCAGAACGCAAAATGTATATTATGACAATGATAGGCTAAACATAAACCTAGAATCTAGAAACCTGAAACAACAGAATTCTTCAATTTGAGTACATGTTAATCAGACTAATCACCTTATAGGCGACTTCATTTACTGTATTTTATAACTCAATATCTCTCATGTAACCCATTGTAGAATCACTTAAGGCAGCGGCTATTAGCACTAAGTGAAAATAGCTATAGATTCTATTTACACTGTGTTAAAATAGCAGGATTTTCTGCTATTTATAGTAACTACTTATTGCAAATAGTGGCAATTATCTGCACCTCAGTATTGTAATACATTATAAAACAGTATGCAATAACTTATTGAGTGAGTGTAAATTTTAATTTTAATTCAAATTATTAAACGGATGTCACCTTATTGGGACAAAAAGCCCTCCACACCTACCCTAACCGATACTTTATTTTCAACTTTTTGATTATTTCCTTCATTTTTATTAAAAAATAAATGCTTTTCTGATGTGATTTGTAATTTGAAAAGGGAGAAAAAAAAAGTTCGCCAAAAGTCGGATTCGAACCCAGGTCGATCGCGCCAAAGGAAGTATAGCACACGCTTCACCATCTGCTCCACTAGTGCTGATGATTATCAACCGTCCTTTGTAATGTTGACTAGCTCAATCACATGTTGTTGAACCGAGTTACTGTAAATAGACATTCCGCATCACTTAATCTGACACTTTTTCTTTGATGATGAACCAGCCAGGCCGACGGCCGCTGGATGGATGGCCGTTCTGGACATCTCCAGAACATCCAGATGGCCAGTCCGCCCCTGCTTCTGTGACAGCTTTGTCGATGCTTTGTTATGCAATGTTATGTTTAATGCAATACAATTTGGTTTTCCATGGTTAACCTAGGCTATTTGTGTTCAATCATTAACCTTAAATCATTAAAAACTCACATAATAAACAAGAATAAACAAATCAATAAGTTTGCATTAATATGCATTTACTAACTGCTTGTTTTCTAAAAAAAAAAAAACACTAACACTAGCTTTTCTAATCTTGTTTGCTTTTTATTTGTTATACAATTAACAAAAGCAAAAAAGGCCTATAACACAAGCTTGCTCTATTCTTTTTCTATTCTATCTGTTTTCTTTTTATTTATTATATATAAAATAAAATAAAACTTGCTACGTGTAAGCTAACTGACTGAGACTTGTTATAGCACTTGCATATCATTGCTCTTTTGTTGATTTTGACTGCTTCCACTGTCCTAATTTTTAGTCGCTTTGGATAAAATCGTCTGCTAAATGACTAAATGTAAATGTATTTTTAATATCAATGCTGTTTAAGACAATAGCGCCACCCCCTGACATTATAATGTGACGAATTCATAGCTCATTTAAAGGTAATGTCACCGCTAAATTAGAGTAATTTTGACAGTCACGCTAAATGGAGTCGAAGAGTCGATTCCATCGACTCCTATGGTGGGAGTCGGAGTCGACTCCGAAAAACCTGGAACCGAACACCCCTAACGTTCAGCAGCAGCATCTCTTAAAGAAATAACAGCCAAAATAACCTAATAACCAGCTGCTGTGATGTCTGTAATGTAATAATAATAGTAATGGCAATTAACCGGTCTTAATTTTTAATCAAAGGACAAAGAAAAAAGAGGAAAAAAAGAACTTAGCTTTAAGGATTCATCTATATTTAATTTAGAATTTAGTGTTTGATAACTTCAATTTCTGTATATTTCTGCTGAAGGGCACAGGTAAATATGACATTTATTATAATGGGTTTATGTGTGAAGATTGTTTTTAGTTCACTTAAATTAGAAGTTTAGTCTAATAAATGTTAAAATTGATAGCTCTCAATTTTACTTTAATGTTGAATGGCAATGGTTAAATATTAGGGGGGGGGGCAATTTTATAGAGACATCAGTGATTGTTGTCAGTGATACTGGCCTTCAGTCATAAAAAAGATGCCATTAAACAAATATTTAAAAAATATATATACTGTCTTTGGTGTTTGTACATTCATTTGAAGATTGAATGTGAAATTATTGCAATATAAAAGTATATTTAAAAACTTTAATGTTAGGTGGGATTAATCTTGATTGATTTCAGCAAAATGTGCGATTAATTAGTTTTTTTTTTTTTATCGATTGACAGCACTAATATATATATATATATATATATATATATATATATATATATATATATATATATATATATATATATATATATATACACTGTATATATATATATATATATATATATATAAAAATACACACACAGGTGCAGTCAATCGATTAAAAAAATTTAACTCTGAAATTAAGTGTGATTAATCGTGATTAATCTCACCTAACATTAAAGTTTTTAAATATACTTTTATATTGCAATTTCACATGAAATCTTCAAATTAATGTACAAACAACAAAGACAGTATATTATATTTAATATTTGTTTTTTATGACTGAAGGCGAGTATCACTGAAACAAATACTGATGTCTCTATGAAATTGACTATTGATTATAGCCATTCAACATTAGAGTATAAATGAGAGCTATCAATTTTAACATTTATTGGACTTTAAAAAAACAACTTTTAATTTAACTTATAAAAGGGTTAGTTCCATTCCTCGATTCTGATTGGACGGCAGCTGTGTTTTATTCACGATACAGCACGGCTATAGTCCTTTATCACACTTCCGCGTCAAAACTGTTTAATGTATTATGTATTTCGGCAGACGTAACTGTTTGTTATTTATTTAAAGAAGCATGAGTGACCCCTGCTAGCGTTATGTTGCATCTTTCATCTTTAATTTTGAGACCCCGCCCTTCCCCAGTCTAATAAACGCTGCTCATGCGCAGATATGTTGATGTGTGCGCGCGTCTGTGTGGAAGCTTACAGTTTCCAAAATGAGGAGGGAATGTTACTGTATTTATTAGTTTTCTGTTTCAGGTATGATTCTGTATGTCGATATGTCCATCAGTTTACACTGTAATGACGCTTGCAAACTCGTGCTGTACCGCGAATCGGTCTGTTTTAAAACAATAAAATGACACAGCGGATGATAAGACCTCCTATTCTCTGTTTTTATTTAAGCTCCATTAGCTTGTTCGGAACATTCTCTTGCTGTTTACTGTTGCTGTCAGGAACTATTTTGTTAGCGGAAGGACAGCATTTAATGAACTTGCTTCAAAATAGTAACATGTCAAAACATAAATTTTTGGTTTTACTATTTTTTTATTGTGTGGTAACCATTTTATAAAGCATTAAGGTACTCGAGGCAGTGCTGTACCGTGAATAAATCACGGCTGATTTATTCATGATACAGCACGGCCTCGAGTACCTTATTGCTTACTTAAAACAATCTTTATATAAACCCATTATAATATATGTCATATTTAGCTACCTGTGCACTTCAGCAAGTAGGACATATACAGAAATAGAATAAAGTTATCAAACACTAAATTCTAAATTAAATACACTAGATTAATTCTGAAATCTACAAAGTTTATTGATTTTCTCTTCTTTTGTTCTTTGATTAACAGACATTACAGCAGCTGGGTTATTTTTTGGCTGCTATTTCTTTAAGAGGTGCCGCTGCTAAATGTGATGTGGATCAGACATGCACTGTGTATTCTCACAACCTTTTATTTATTTGACAGCACTTATATATATATATATACAGTGGGTACGGAAAGTATTCAGACCCCCTTAAATTTTTCACTCTTTGTTATATTGCAGCCATTTGCTAAAATCATTTAAGTTCATTTTTTTTCCTCATTAATGTACACACAGCACCCCATATTGACAGAAAAACACAGAATTGTTGACATTTTTGCAGATTTATTAAAAAAGAAAAACTGAAATATCACATGGTCCTAAGTATTCAGACCCTTTGCTCAGTATTTAGTAGAAGCACCCTTTTGATTTAATACAGCCATGAGTCTTTTTGGGAAAGATGCAACAAGTTTTTCACACCTGGATTTGGGGATCCTCTGCCATTCCTCCTTGCAGATCCTCTCCAGTTCTGTCAGGTTGGATGGTAAACGTTGGTGGACAGCCATTTTTAGGTCTCTCCAGAGATGCTCAATTGGGTTTAAGTCAGGGCTCTGGCTGGGCCATTCAAGAACAGTCACGGAGTTGTTGTGAAGCCACTCCTTCGTTATTTTAGCTGTGTGCTTAGGGTCATTGTCTTGTTGGAAGGTAAACCTTCGGCCCAGTCTGAGGTCCTGAGCACTCTGGAGAAGGTTTTCGTCCAGGATATCCCTGTACTTGGCCGCATTCATCTTTCCCTCGATTGCAACCAGTCGTCCTGTCCCTGCAGCTGAAAAACACCCCCACAGCATGATGCTGCCACCACCATGCTTCACTGTTGGGACTGTATTGGACAGGTGATGAGCAGTGCCTGGTTTTCTCCACACATACCGCTTAGAATTAAGGCCAAAAAGTTCTATCTTGGTCTCATCAGACCAGAGAATCTTATTTGTCACCATCTTGGAGTCCTTCAGCTGTTTTTTAGCAAACTCCATGCGGGCTTTCATGTGTCTTGCACTGAGGAGAGGCTTCCGTCAGGCCACTCTGCCATAAAGCCCCGACTGGTGGAGGGCTGCAGTGATGGTTGACTTTCTACAACTTTCTCCCATCTCCCGAATGCATCTCTGGAGCTCAGCCACAGTGATCTTTGGGTTCTTCTTTACCTCTCTCACCAAGGCTCTTCTCCCCCGATAGCTCAGTTTGGCCAGACGGCCAGCTCTAGGAAGGGTTCTGGTCGTCCCAAATGTCTTCCATTTAAGGATTATGGAGGCCACTGTGCTCTTAGGAACCTTAAGTGCAGCAGAATTTTTTTGTAACCTTGGCCAGATCTGTGCCTTGCCACAATTCTGTCTCTGAGCTCTTCAGGCAGTTCCTTTGACCTCATGATTCTCATTTGCTCTGACATGCACTGTGAGCTGTAAGGTCTTATATAGACAGGTGTGTGGCTTTCCTAATCAAGTCCAATCAGTATAATCAAACACAGCTGGACTCAAATGAAGGTGTAGAACCATCTCAAGGATGATCAGAAGAAATGGACAGCACCTGAGTTAAATATATGAGTGTCACAGCAAAGGGTCTGATTACTTAAGACCATGTGATATTTCAGTTTTTCTTTTTTAATAAATCTGCAAAAATGTCAACAATTCTGTGTTTTTCTGTCAATATGGGGTGCTGTGTGTACATTAATGAGGAAAAAAAATGAACTTAAATGATTTTAGCAAATGGCTGCAATATAACAGAGTGAAAAATTTAAGGGGGTCTGAATACTTTCCGTACCCACTGTATATATACACATACATGCATGCATACACACACACATATACACATACAATAAATAAAAATTACATATTAAAAAGCTACAGCATTACCACAATGTCATGCTGCACTCAAGTCAAGCACTGTAACGTCATGCTTAAAATTCTAAGTTTTAACTTTCCACTGATTACCCGGGAATATGCATGACGTATCATTACAGAGCAACGTGTGCAGCAAAAACGTCAAAAGCATCATCATACTGTACTTATAATCTATTCTATGCAAATTGATAAACAGCGCATGGCACTTGAGTTGAGAGGTGCACTGATGTGAAAGGATCTTCAGTTTCTTTATAAATTCTAATGTAGCATGAGTAGCTTAAAAATGTTAAATGTTAAAGGTAGTGAATGCTCCCAAACAATAAACAGACTAGATGAGTACAGCTACTTTCAAATAGTTTAACAAACGGTGAAACATGATCTTCACCTTGCATCACCATTTACGCATTATATTGCTGCATTAGACAGAGTTCATAACATGCATGACAATTATCATGTAACAAAAATCCTAGTGCTCTTTATTTCAATTTAAATAACCATGTTCCTGTAATTGATGCAGTGACGATGAAGGACAGCTGAAGGTGACTGAGAATGCTGGCAGTCTGTTACACCTAGCAGATGTAATTTAAATTAAAACTACTGCAAGACACTTTCACTGTGGAAGGGGAGGCTGAGTAGCGTTCCTTTTAATTAGCTGAAAAATCTTGAAAAACCGAAAGCCCTTGGGAGGGGAGTATCTGTAGGCTGCTACACAATCCTTGGAGAGAAAGCAACGTTTAAGGAAATCCATGAAAGGAGAGTTTACATGAATCTGAAATATAGGGCAATACAATAAGATTGTGTCGAGGTTACCTCTTTAGATAATAAACTCAGCTGAACCCCAAAATTAAAAGCCATTAAAGAAATGCACTAAAGAACATTAATACTCCTCCCTTAACAATGACCATCGCAAATCAAGTATTACATTTTTCAAAATGAAGTACATTTGTAACATTTAATAGCACTTTACATGTATTCACTTAGCAGACGTTTTATAAAAAATACTACTTAAAATGGGGAAGATATAAATATAGTACATACTATTGTTCAAAAGTTTAGGCTTGGCAAGATTTGTGTTAAACTGATCAACAGTGACAATAAAGACTAAAGGATCATGTGACAATGAACTGCAAAAATGTGTATATTATTATATATTTTAACACTAATTCAAATAGAAGAGAGTTCATTTAAATTGTAACATTTCAAAAGATTACCGTTCTTAATTTATGATCAAATAAATGCATAAGAGCATAAGAGACTTCTTTCAAAAATGCAAATATATAAATATGCATGTGCTGGGTTTTGCAGTGGCTTAATGGTAAACCTTACAATCTGGATTCTAATGGAAATAATCAGCAAGACCGTCTCAACACAGGCTAGACCTCTCCGACCAAAAGTCTACTCAAGGGCAAACACGATTGTATCTGCCCAAATGTTCGGCCTTCCTCATTCTCAGCAGCTGCTGTGGATCACAAAGGTGAAGTGAACAATCGTTTTTGCCATCTCTGAGAAGCACGCCTCAGTTACTATCTCGCACAAACAGCAGGGTCCATATTCCTGCCATATTACAATATTGATGGAACATATCAAGAGAGCCCTGCGCAGCTTTGAAGTTCTCCTTCCAGGGGGGAGGGCTGTGTGGAAGGAGGCAAATTCCAAATTGAACATTAGGGATGCAAGCATGTTGGCCATGCATTCGGAATAGAATCCATCCAGCGATAGATTATTTTGTATTTAGTGGAGCACATCCCAGGAGTGTCAATATCAGAGGATTACAGCAAAACATGAAATTAGCATTCAGTCCCCATCCCCTGCATGCCTCGGCTCTTCTCTTTATGTTGCGCTGTGAGCGTATGTGCGTGAACGCGCTTGCACAAGATGGCTGAGGATACAGAGAAATGAGTGTGTGTGTTTTGGCAGCGGTGCTTTATGAAAGAAAAAAAACAGGTTAACCGGGGTCCATCGATGCTGTATTGATGCACTGACAACATTGTATATATTTCAGAAAAATAAACACGTGTTATCAGATGTGCATGCTTATTTTGAGATGTATATCGCTCTGCACTCTGGCCTACACGCGAATCAGTCTGGGTTGTTTTTGCTCCGGCGGGCCGGGCTAGCGGTACGCCGACTGAGGAGAAGCAGGTGGTGGTCTTCCCCCCTCTTGTGCAGTAAGTGCCGGGCTGAAGTGCTTTCTCCTCTCCCCGAGAGAGCTCCGGAAAGCGCTTTTAAAACGTTACTGCAAGTGCTCGCTCTCATCTATTTTCACAAGTATACCTATGCATTTTTTAACGTCCGAATCTGCTCTGGAAGCGGCATTTTGTATTTAGCAAATGTACAAAACCTGCATTTCTGAATAAAACAGCACTACATATGGAGGAAAAAGAACGCTTACCTTTCCCGGGTCATCTTTGGAGCGAGGCACTTTGAGAAAACACTTGTTCAACGAGAGATTGTGCCGTATTGAGTTCTGTAGGAGGAAAGGGAGAAAGAGAAGTGTTTAGGTTGTTTATAGGTTAATGAGACTCCCGCATGATATTGCACTACAGTAGTACCTAAAACCCTCATTTACATGCAGCCTATAGCGTGCAGTCAGACGGCGGTATAGCAATCGCGAGCATGTAGGGTCCCTGCAAATAAGAGAATATGAATAAAACACTGGGGTATTATAACCCAGAGCCTGCGTCATCTTTTCTGCACTATGCAAAGCAACCAGGCCAGAGAAATATATTAAAGAGATTCATCTTGCTGCAGACGACAGCCTCAAAAAAAACAAAAAAAAAACTGCAGGACGATTAGGACGGTTGCAGAATATTGAGACACCTAAACTCAATAATAAAAACCCCTGACTCAACTATTTTTAACTACACAAGAGATTTTTCATAACTTCTGAGATTCCCACACATGTCCGAATGCAATGAGACTTATGTGACAAATAAAAAATCCTACACATGAAGGATGTCCTGAGGTTAATAATAAAAAAAAAAGAAAAGAGATCCAGTTTAATAGCATAGTAATTAATTAATCATCCCGTTCCTCAGGGGGAAATGAATTATGCAATTTTTTTTTTTTTTTTACTTACACAATTCTTTAATGAGCAAAAGGTAATTTTGCAGCATGTGAGGGATGAATCAGCAGGAGGCGGCTTGAACGCACATCATGCCTTAATGCTCGGCGCGTTCCAGCTGGAGCTCAGCCAGCCACTTGGCTTAAGACACTAGAAACGCACAGGTTTTGAAATAATTTGACCAAATTGTATTGACAGATGGCTGTGATATAAAAGCTCTGGGATCTTTGCATGAGCTGGTCTGGTGTGGAACGAGCCTACTGCGAGAGAAACGCTCACGAGAGAGGCGCTTAGATGAAAATGCTAAGAAAACACACAGTCTACGTTAATATGTGATGAATTTGTGTGAAATAACTACAGCATGACATCTAAATGAGGGCAATAATGGCCGTTTCCACTGGGCCGATCAGGGTTGACTGCAGGTGCGTGTTAGATGTTTAACAGCGGACCGAAGGGAACGACACATCAAGGAAAGGGAGTCTCCGACTGTGTCAGCAGTACTGAAACCATTAGTGGCAATAAAGGTGAGCTCTCCAGGACAGCTGAACCTGATAGTTCATGAGATGCACGCATAAAAACAAAGGCGGGTCAGAGCAGTTTATAACCCGCGGTTGAACCCGCCGCATCCGTCTAATCTTGTAGAGCATTAAAATTTTAGCAGCCACAGCAACTCCAAGGTTAGTCACGCAGACAACTTCACATTCTCTCCCTGGAAAAAAAAAAGAACAACGTCAACTACTTAAACCTGCTCTGCGATAGCAATGTGGAATTTGACCGTTTTAAATGCTTGAGTACTTGACGGATAAAACAGAAGGGTAAGTCGAAGAGGGCAGATGAAGCATGATCTTTCTATTTTTTTATTATTATTATTATTATAATAAGTGTGCATCAGATGGACATGCTTCAGCTCATGGGTTTCACAATCTGCACAGGATCACTGAATAGATGAAACGGATCACTTTTTTGTTCAAAGCAATGATTCTGTGTCCACCCTCTATAAGGTTAGGTGGCAAATAGCTAAATGGACAAGCAGGTCAGACAGCTGTCACGCTCTCGCTTTTGTCCTCCACTGCTTTAATCTCTCTCTTCTCTGTCTCTCACTCTTTCTCTGCTGGGGGCCGGAGGGTTCAAGGCTGGCTCAGCAGGGCTCCTGCAGACAGACATGGCTAATAAGCACTACTGCACCAGTCCAGTCTGTCTCCAACTCTCTATCAGGGGAACTAACCAGGAGAGCCGCAGGGCCAGCTGCCATTCTGACACACTGTGTGTGTGTGTGTGTGTGTGTGTGTGTGTGTGTGTGTGTGTTTTGTGAGTGAGTGAGTGAGTGAGTGAGAGAGTGAGAGAGTGAGTGAGAGAGAAATAAAATAAAAGGAATGACCAAAAGTCAGTGTGTAAAAGCCCACTCTTTATCAGATGGACATTTTACAGTGAAAGCTACCAAATCCAATGCATGTTATGAAGATTAGCAGCATACCATACATGACCACAAGGGTTTTGCTATAAAGCAACTTTTAAGTGATTTATTTTCTTTTAATATATTAAGACCTCTATATTATATTAACATATAACAGATATTTTAATATAAATATTTAAATAATATTAATAATAAATATATGAATTTCATATTTCATACAATGGTATAAATAACAATTATTATTAATATATTACTAATTAAAAATATAAGATCTCTTATTAGATGACAAATATTACAAATTACAAATATTTCAATGATAAATATATGCATTCCATATTTTAAATACAAATACATAGGCCTACATAATTTATGACATGCATGTAGGGGTGTTCGATATGACGATTTTTGATCATGGACGATAAAAATCTCTCCACGATCTGCTTTTGAAGAAATATCGTAGTATCGTGCTACAGCGCACATTCTATCAATTACAGTTCCGTCTCTATATACTGTACAACACGACATACAGTGGTAGAGTTACTCTGACAGGACACTGCACTTATTCGTGATCGCAAAAGTACACTATTTGCATACAAGCCGGTTAAATGTTTCATTCACGAGCTGGTCTGACCTGCGCTTTTTCTGAGTGCATAAAGCAGAAGCGCACGCGCTAAAAAGCCTGTCTAACAGCGCCTGATTACTGAACTAAGTTATCTTTTGCGCTAATACTGTCAAAACACACAAGGTTTACATATAGACTCAGTTGGTTATATCTAAAATTAATGTAAACAGATGAGAGACAAACGGATGCGTGCCTGTATATTAGATGTGTGCAGGTCTTAAAGGGACCGTATTAAACACGCAGCCGACTGTCATTAAAGGGATAGTTCACCCTAAAATTTAATTTCTGTCATTATTTACTCACTCACATGTTGTCCCAAACCTGTATTAATTTCTTTCTTGTGCTGAACACGAAAGATATTTTGAAGAATGTGGGTAACCAAACAGTTGCTGGTCCACATTGAATTTGATAGTAGGTTTGTAAGTCACTGTGGACCTACTGTTTGGTTTTCCACGTTCTTCAAAATAGCATTTATGGTTTAAAACAACTTTGAGTAAATGATGGTATAAAAATAAAAAACTATGACAGAATTGACAGACAGATGACAGAATTTTTATTTTTGGGTGAACTATTCCTTTAACGTTAATAAAACAACAAAACACAGAGAAAATTCACTCACTACTCTGGACTGAAAAACTTTAATACAGTTGCTTTAGGAATCAGTCTATATAGTGTTTTATTTTTATATTTGTTCATTCACGCTAAATACACCTATTGTACCTGAAAATAAAGCACTGTTTTTTTTATTTGTATTTGTAATGTGTATCTTTATTCTTAGAAAGATAAAATAATGACAGATTTTTATCTTCACCCACTTTGGCCTAAAAATCTGCCATTCTTTTTTTTTTTGTTACCTTGAAAGGCTTTGTCTTTATAATAGGGAAATTAGTTAGGCTATACTGCTCAGACAACTTGCAAAATAGTAAAACCAACATGACAAAGAATCGTGATAAAATCGTGAATCGTGATATTTCAAAAAAGAAATCATATGATATTTTTTTCCATATCGCCCACCCCAACATGCATGTTTATAATATAGAATGATACAATAAAAATATACTACTACTAATATTAACAACAATAACAATAATAGTAAATGACTAAATATGGCATCTTATGTCATTTTACTGCTGCAATAAAATATTGCAATTTAATCTTTATTTTATTTACTATTTACTAAATAGACTTAATTACATTTAAAATCAAATCATTTTTCAACAACAACAAAGTTTACCTTTCACAAAATAATTTCAAAAAGATAAAAAAATCATTTTTCTCTATGAATCATGTATTCCACATGGGTTGCAAATGCTTTTTCGTGTTGACGACATGATTATTCATGACAACATGAAGTGGTACTATGCCTTCCATCTTTGCACACTTAAGGTAGGACATGTAACCTGTCTAAATTCAGCAGAGAGGCCTGCTTGTCAGTGAACTGCACACGAAACCCACCCATTTTTCTTTTTTTGACCCTGCGTTCAACCTGGAAAATGAGTTTTACTTTTTGATGACTTGTGTCTGTCTTATATATCACTACATGTTAACAAGCATGTTATGTCTTATGCTTGATTGCATAGATTACAGCTGGAGCTCAAAAGCACTGCAGAGCAGTGAAGTGATGAAGATGAGGAGGAAGAGAGCTGTAGGAGTCATCGAGGATGAGGAGCTACATTAAGAGGGTCAGACACTGAGCTCTGTGGGAGTGCCTGTCCATTACTGTCTCGGTGGGCTGAGATGTACCTGCGTTCCACAGCAGGAGCGCTCTCTCGTAACCCCCCATGCAAACGCGCTCATTGACAGTCAGCGCACCCATCCGCCCACTCACCCCTGGCCTCTCGCCCACCTCTCCCAACATGACATAAGGGCAGGCGGGGGAAAGTGGGTCAGGCTGACCTCCTCTTCCCGAGTATCAAGCGCTCCGCGTGAGTCAAAGGGACAGGCCGTGTCACAGCAGAGTTCTTCATCAAGGACATACCACAGTTCCCCGCCTGCTCAGCCCAGGGAGCCCAGGTTACAGCAGAACCATCCCATCAGTGCCGGCAAATCCAGCCTGACATCCTCACTCGACATACCACGACACAGAGGAAGACTTTAAATTATGGGGGGTTGGCCTGGAAACCGATGATGACTTGATTACCAGATAAAACAAATTTTAACATCTGAAGGTCTCAATGTAAAGGCCCTCTATATAGCAGAGAAGCTATATGCATCCAATTCATGTCAGGCTATCATTGTGCTGTAACTGAAAAGCTTAACATATGAACAATACAATACAATATAATATAATATGCAGTAGGGGTGTGCGATAATGACAAAAAAATATTATATCTCAATATTTTCTGGAATTTTGTCGATAATGATAATTGGACAATATTTTGATGACCAGGTTATTGTGCTGGTATTTTGGCAGGTTTAGGACTGCCATGTACAGCTGACTCCCATAGATTTTTATATTCTTCATATTCTGTGCAGTGATTAGTTTGCAGGAGTAAGAGAAAATAACTTTTCCAATAAGGTAAAATTGATTTTTATCTATTATGGGCATTTGTACCTTTACTAGGCCATTTTTCAAACCTAAGCAAATGTATGCATCATCTTGTGTGTCAAATTCTTAAATTTAATCAAGAAATTCAAATAGTAAGACACTATAGGGCTGTTGCCAATCAAATAAAATAAATTTGTGTTTGCAATGCAGAGGTGGCACAGAAGCTATGTAGTAAATGCTGCTCCATCTGAAAGCAGGTGATGGAGATTTACTACTAATCACAGAACCGGCTTTACTGACGAGATGTGCATGACAATCACATTCGATTAATCGTGCAGCCCTAAATTCGCACACGCAGTAGTCTGACCTGCATCTCACGTGTACTGCATGATAGCACTCTCTTGGTGTTTTTGTTTGGTTTTTGCGATTTACTCAATGTCAAATCGCATATAGTTTAAACAACAATTACGATATTATCAAAAAGATATATAATGTACACCCCTAATAGGCAGTATGCTTACTGTAAAAATAAACTCCATTCCACATTATGGGCATAGGCCTATTTTACTGAAAATAATATTATCCTCAGAAATCTTCTATTCTTTCCAATGGAATGTTAAATTAAGCTACTATGATTTAGTTCCTAAAGAAGCATTTCAAAATTGTATTATAAAAAATAATATAGGTTTCAGTTTTATAAAGAAAATTTGTACTAATTCAAAAAAAAAAAATCTTCTCCTTAAAGTCGGCATGAAACGGAAGTTGCGACCGTCCTTTTTTCTCTACTGTGACGTATATCCGAGTGAAAAGGCATCTGAAATGAGAGGGCGGGACTTGATTTCGTCCTTTGGGAATTGATTGGATGTTGGAAGTTGGGGCGTTACTAACAAAATGGAGGCAGATCTGAAATGCCAGTGGGGGATGGTGGGGGATTTCTCGCCACTGGATTCACCGCCGACACCCAAGCATGAATAAATGTTTTATTTATTAGGGATGATGACCATGATCAACTGCACAAAACGTGCCTAAACAGCGCGCGCGAGAGAAAGAGAGAGTGCCTGAATGACTGAGCGCGTCCTCAGGTTAAATCATTATCATGAAACAAAATAGTGTGCGATGTCCTAAGAGTAATGTTGTTGTAATATCCTTTCAGTGTTTAAGGGTAACGTACTCCCTCATGACTGGTGTCAATGCTATAAAGTGAAGCATCAGCCTGTCGTTTATCCCAGCGTTTACCCCTCACATCACTAGCTCTGCCCTTGCGCCATCGCTCCTGACCAGAAAACTAGAGGAGTCGTTTTAAGGGGGAGGGGAGGTTAACGTTTTTGATTAAAGATTACGAGGGCACATGAATTTAAAAAAAATAATGAAGTGCACGGATATATTCTTTATAATAAACACTACAGTATTCCGTCAAAAAATAAGAATAGTCAATTTTGATTTCATGCCGACTTTAAGACATAAAACAACTGGGTATATGGAATACGTGTATGAATTTAGGTCAAATTGCTAATTTGAGGATATGTGTCTAGCCACCAATAAAGTAATTTTTAGCACAATGTTGTACTATCATGTGAAAGGTGTGGGGGAAAATAAAGAGCAAGGTTGATTGATCGAGCGAGACAAAAAGTAGCGTTTCAATACTCCAGGGCACGGAGGACATCCCAAACACAGCCTGGAATTCCCAGCATTCCTGCTTATACACTGTCACTTTTGTGCAGTGTACCCGTTCCCACCCATCCCATACAGTATTTTGTTTTCTCTCTCACAAATGCATTCAATATCTTTGACATATGGGCTTTTCCGCAAACCACGCTCAAGTTCCCTCAGCCACTGCAGTTCCTGACAAGCCCTTTGCAAACACAGAGACGTACACAGGCATTTCTTAAGCTTGCAATATCTCTACACACGTTAGGGAATGTAGCACGTTGGCAGACTGTGTTTGTAATGGGTGTGGGAAGATGCCGGAGCTGTTTTTTTCATGTACATGGTGAGAGGAGGCACAAACGGTGCTCTTAACTGGACTCGGGGTGGAACACACCATCCATCTCACAGACTAAACCTGTGAAAATACCAGGTTTTATCCAGCACCTTTGACAGACAAGCCATGCGACTGCTGCCTGGAACTGGATGCAGTGAGGTTTTAATCCACTTAGAGCATGGAGAATCCCTCACCCTCGGCCACAGCGATGAGGACAGCATGACTGAGTGTGAGAGAGGCTGGAGCTGATAAGGCGCTAAGATGTGGGGGTCCCTTGTTAAATGAGTAACGGGAAGGCATCATACTGGAGCTGTACCTGAACTCTGGCACGGTTTACACCTGGTATTACCATCAGTTTCAGGTGATCCTAGCACAAAAAAACACCAAGTACAATAAATATTAAGCACTATACTGATTGGCATACAAAATAAGTCTTGCGCATGTAACTGTATAGTTCAAATTGACTGTTATTGTTTTTTTTAAGCCACAAATGTGTGAAAAAAAATGTTTCCGCACTTCTGGAAAAATTATCATTTACAATCCAAATGCAATGTTGCCTGGTTTTCTGCCTTCTTCTGTATGTAATTTTTCTTTAGACTTATTTACAACACTATAGATTTTTAATGATTAATCATGTATGAAATGTTTTCCAATGAAATTTTATGTCACTGCAAAGTAACAATTTAAGTTTTTAAGGTTCCATTCATCACCTTTGTTTAATGCATTAGGCAGCACTTATTAATTGTGGTTAATGTTAATTTTACATATACTAATTCATATTTAAAATGTTTAAGTTTTCTAAATTAACACTAATTATGAACAAATACTGTAAAAAAAGATTCGTTGTTAGTTCAAGATAACTACCTAATTGTACCTAATTAAGAACCTAATTGTAAATTATTATGAATATTTATATAATTTTATAAATAAACATTTAAATTACAACCCCTAAATTCCTAGCATTGTTAATGCAATTCACAATTACTTTTTTTTTTAATTAAATTATATTTAACACTGACTACCTGAGTGCTATATTTAACACCGATTCACCAGAGATGAAAATTAATACCAGACAAACAAGCTTTAAAAGTTAAAGGTTCTTTATGGAATCACCAATGCCAATAAAAAGCTTTCACTTTTAAGAGTGTAAATAGGCTGTGATACCCGAGTATATTCCATATATATCCGTTTTCTGAAAAAAAATAAAAATAATGAAGTTATTTTTCATTTAAACGGCTGACAACCACTTGAGAAAACACACCAAAGCAGAGCAAAACGGCATTTCTAACTTCAGCTTCAAGACAAACAGCCCACAATCGAGCAGCAGTGGACGACTAGTTTAACGATTTCTCAACTTCATTTTTCCAAGGACTTCAAAGGTATTTGATCTCTTTTCTCTTGGCATCTAGTAGCAGTGTGTTGGCATGCAACGTTTTTAAATCCCATTCCTTCTCTGATCTTTACTCACTTATACGTCGTTTTAATAAAACATGAAGATTTTGCTAGCTGCAGCAAAAATGAATGCCAAGGTGAAAACCACAATAAACATAAAGAGCCCCATTACACAGAGATCTGCTCGCAACGAGAATGAGTTGAGAGGCGGCACGGTCAATACAAGCATGATGTAATGCCGCGTGCAGCGTACTCGGTGAAGTATTGCGATAATTAAAATTTGCAGATGCTGTACAAAGTAATATAACACCTTGGGGAACTGACTAATTCGGAGTTTAAATTAAACCCATCTTTCATGTAAAGTATGTTAATTTATAAGACTAATAATACATGAGCACTGAAAAGATACTAGACTAGACAATGCATGCATGATGACACTGGCTCTTTTTTTTGAGAATTTTTCATCTTGACCAAATTAGCAAAGAATCTGAGGAAGCCTTGAGGACGGAGCCAGTGACTATGTCAAATATCAAGTGCAAGTCTCTGTATTTCTTTGAAATACATAGGAGTGCTGATGAAATAAATAGCCTTAATAACCCCTTTGAGCATCTTGAGAGTCTGGCGACATGATCCTCTTATATAAAAAGAGGTGAAAGTGGCAATGAAAGTCTTCCAAATGGACTTCCTCCACTACATAAGAGCGTAGCTGTAGCTCTGTCACAAACACCTCGCAAGGCTTTGCAAACTAAACTGTGAAAAGTTTTCAATAGAAATATAAAAATCAGTCTCCAACTGTGTGACCAGGGTTCAAAAAGAGACAAGAGAGGACTATTCATTCAGATTTTCTTTCCGAGTTAGGCTGGCTTTGTCGCCCAAGGTGCTTTTAAGCAAAGAGAGCTTTAAGACCTGAGCCATTTCATATGACCTGACCTCTCTCTGGAGATTTCAAAACCCTCTGTATCGTTTTCTACATGTGTTCAAGGCTGCAGTACTTACTTTAGATTAACAGCAGATAGTCCAATTTAAAACAGCAGCCATTTAATAAGGATTTTAAATGTTTTGGGAAGAAATTCACTGGTGTAATTATGACTAATAGGTCAAAAAATCTCATAAAAAGGCACTTGTCTGGAGTTTTTAATCAATGTCCTGTAAAGCTGCACTTGTAGCAAGGCATGTTCATACTTCAATGTTGAAAGCCTAACAAAAGAGCTTTTTCTGCAATTTTCTAACCTTGAAGAACACCAAATTCCACAGAATCCTGCCTTGCTCTGGTTTAGAGAGAAGACATTCAGAGGATTAGCTTGATTGAATTCTTCTGCGCTCTGTAGAGATCGGTAGACAAAACAAAGAAACATGTCCTTCTACATCAACTGCAGCTAAACACTTGCACATGAAACGGAACACAGTTAACAACCTATAATGTAATGCATTTCCTTCATTATGCAAACCAGATATGGGTGAAGAGATTGGATCATGAAAAATGGGCGTTAAACACCAGAATGATGCCAGGTGGTTGGAAGTCAGGGATTAACACAAATTGATTTATTTAAGACCAGGAACATGCTTTAAGAATTTTTAAATCATGTTGACAAAACAAATGGTCACTAAAATCACTTAAAAATATATAATATAATATATAATATTTCGATTATTCAGCATTTTAGAAATGAAAAAGCGAATTTCAGAGAGATTAAAGCCTGGGGCTTGGCAAATGCAGGGCCTTCCTGTCTCTATTAAATGTGTTATGGCAAAAGGAAAATCAAAGTCAATCAGTACTATGTGCAAAAGCATCATATTCAGTTGACAAATTTTCAAGTGCAATCTTTGTCCTACTGGTCTGAGTTAAGCTAACGCTTTTGTCCTGACCTGGACCCATTATGTAATGCAATGGCTTGCTACCAACTAGGGCTGCCACTAACGACTATTTTTATTTCGATTAATCTATCGACTAATTTATCGATTAATCTAATCGATTAATTTCCAGCAACAACAAAAAAAATCAACAATTTTACTTAAGAATATTTTATTAAACCAAATTAAATCCAAATTTCTATGAAATCCTTTTTTAAAGCAAAAGTAAAGTGCAACAGAGTGCAAGAAGCAAGTGTCCATCTCACTGAAATCAGTTCAGTATTATAGTGTAAGAAAGACAACATATCCACGTGTTCTAGTCTAATAATACAATTATAATCAGTATTTTAAATAAAGGAGTATTTACCAGAAATATTATTTAGGAGAAAAATGCAAATGTGCAGTATTTCTGAAAAAACAACAAAAACAAAACATAACATTTTTAACATAAAATCAATTAATTGGAGATGATTTTGATTATTAAAATTTAATGGAAACATTAAAATGGAATCCAGAAAATAATGGAAAACAGAATTTGGTACAGATAAAATTGTAAAACTCAATTAATTAGACAGGCTTTTTGATTAATAAAATGTAATTTAACCATTAAAACAGAGTATAGAAAAATGAAAATGGAAAAAACTGAATTTGGAAATAAAACGGATTTCATAGGGCCCTATAATTATAATATATTTTTTTGTGGTAATTAAAATAGATATAAGTGAACAATAGCTTTTAAAATGACTTAAAATACATATATAATAGCAATGATGCAATAATACTTAGTTCAAATAAAGTATCAAATGCAAAAAATCATATGGTTTTATTGAACAAAACTGTTAAAATACATAATGTATTATAAACAATAGAGGTAATGTAGATTACGGATTACAACAAAGGCCTGCAGGGGGCGCCGACAGACTGATGATTATTTTTAAACATTACTGCGCGAACTAATCCTTGTTTAATATTGACCAAGCACCATTTAATTCAAATGTCCACTTAATCTTTAATATTTGGCCATTTCTTTAGGACAGAAATGCTATAGCCACTGTAATTAAATGAATATGTGGACATCAAAACGTGTAAACTCAGAGCAAGGGTTTGAGCTTTTATTTTGAAATCGCGATGTATTCTCCTGTGTTTGTGTAGATTTATAAATGATTTACCTTACAAATCTGATGAAATGGCGCATGTTGCATTCCCAGATGGACGTTATAATAAACACAAACTCACAACAACATGCAGAGATGTAGTTTGAGACGCTCCACACATGTAAATGGACAGTTTCTGTGGAACTACTGTGAATTAGAGCTGCACGATTCTGGATAAATTGAGAATCACGATTTTTTTTCTCAAATAGAGATCACGATTCTCCCACGATTCTGAACTAAACAAAATAATGTGTGACAAAATTTTAATTGCTGCAGTCTATTTAAAAGTGTTTAATTTAAATGAATTATTAAACATTTTAATATATAATACAGTATGGCCAGGTTTCACAGACGGCAATTTTTATAAACATGCTTAGAAAAAAACATTACTGATGTGCATCTTGAGACAAAACAAAGGCACTGATATATTTTAAGATCAGTCAATGCGAGTTTCTTTCAGTTGAAACAGCTCAGATTTACATTTTTGTCTAGGACTAGGCTTAAGTGGTATATGTATTTAAAATATAGTGTATTTAATACACCAACTTTTAGAATTAAAATTATGAAAAATTGGTTTGTATTAATGATTCAATGACTCACTCATACCTCACTTGTTTCATTAATGGATGAATCAGTGTTTTTGAACGAATCTCGAATGAATGATTCAATAACAAATACATTTTTTAACAGTCACTTGTCGCCACCTAGTGGCGAAATGATGCAATCGACACAAACGTTATTTGAAGCGCCAGTTGCTTTCAAAAGATGAGTGGCTCTATTTTGATCGCTACCATAGACATCAATGTTTGTAGCCGAACTATAAACTTTTATCCCAGTATTTCTATGAATGACTGTAAGACAGAAATAATACTGTGTAGTTGAAAAGACTGTTTGAGAAGCTTTTTCTTACCTAAACATGTTAACTGTCTGCTCTCTGGATCAGCAGCAGCGCGAATGCAGATTTGAATGTTCCGGTTTCAAAGTTTTAATTAGACACGGGCGAATCATTGTCATTCAGAAATTAGATCGTGTGGGTATTTGAATCAAGATCGCGATCTTTTAATGATTAATCGTGCAGCTCTACTGTGAATGGAGCCGCTGTGTGAAGCAGGTACTTAACCTACACGCATGTAGATAATTAAAGCGCATATACTGTATTAGAACTGCATCGCATATAATTATTTAATTAAATCATAGCTTTGGGAATTCACAATTATGCTTAATTATGATTTTAAATGGGTTTAATATCATGCAGCCTTGGAAAATAGGAACATTTTTATTAAGCAATGACGCAATAAATGAAACCAAAATGACAGTAAAGAGGTTTGACAGACTTCAAATAAATGCTATTTTTTGTAACTCATATGTTTTGTAACTCATATGTCAACATTGACAATAATAAATGTTTTTCTGAGCACCAAATGAGCATATTTGAATGATTTCTGAAGGATTAGTGACTAAACTTTTGAACAATATTGTAAATAATCAGCTAAGTTCCTCTATGAAATTACCTGCTGACAAAAAGCAACAACACACATGCATTCTCATTTCCCAACAGCAATAATGTTCTTTGCTTCAGGTTCTGATGCAAGTGATCTGGACGTAATGTAGATGTTTCTATAATACAGAGACAATGCCAGAACAAGAAGTAAGAAATAGGGATGCATCGATCCGATACTCAGGATCGGTATCGGCTCCGATCCGGTCATTTTCCGCGGATCGGGTATCGGAGAGACAAGACCGATCCAAATCCGATATTGTGTGTATACTATTCTGTGTTATTGTTAAGTCACACGAAAGCACAAAAGCATTATAAATCACCATAAAGTCAAAGTCCAAGTGTTCTGAAGCCGTTTCATAGTTTAATGTGAGGTAACGTTACAAATGAATATTTAAGTCGTTAAATTCAAGTTCAGGTAAACTCTTCTCTCTGCTGCGGCTGTCCGTTATCCTCCGTTCAGCGTTCAAACTGCGTGTTGCGTTCTGTTACTACAGTCAAAACAATGAAACTCTCTTCAAGAGCGCTCAATAACTGAGATTTAAAACCGTTAAAAGAAAAGGCTCAATAAACTATCGCGCAGATTTAATAAGCTACGCATCAATCTCTCTTTCCTCTGTGCTTTGAACTCCGGAGCTGCGCGCTGTGACTCCGTGCTGCTTCAAGCGCATCATTCTGCGCACGGGATGCGCATAAGCGCTTTGTACCGCTCTCTATTGGAGCTTTTCGTATTATAATACTTTTGCGCAATGAAATATTATTTATAGCGTTTCTTGTACTGTCCTATCAAGGCTATTAATAATCTAATGTATAGCACAGTAATGGAGGCAGGACTCCTCTATCATATGTTGCTGCCTTCATTACTGTGCTATATATTTAAAAGAAATGTATTTTAATTTTGTAGTTTATATTTATAAATAAATGCATTTACTTGTTTTCATTAATGTATTTTACAACAATGCAAAGAGCAAGGTGTAACATTTTACCAGATTTAGTCTTTCACATATTCACTTTTATTTGTTCCCCACTAAATAATGTTATTTCACTAAATGTTTAGATTTTATAAAATTGTGCACTCATGATTTTTCTAGAATAACTTTTGCTGCTAAATTATCCACTAACCTAGTTTATAATATTATTTTTGTCATAGATTATGAATGGGTCTGTTTACACCTGCACCATGTGTTTTCTCTGATCTGATATCTATCTGATTTGTTAAAACGTTTCCATTTACACTTGGCCACATAAATCTTCACAAAATGGATATAAATCCGATCTTCAATTCCCGCGCTGTATATAAATTTAACAAAGTTCACGTCAACGAAATCAAAAGCGCTGCATTTTATTAATTATCAGCTCATTTCCAGATCAAAGACCGCAATAGGAGAGCGCGCGGCATCAGCACTGGAAAGATATGTTTGTCTTATACTTTTAATGAAGATGAGTGTGTTGAGCGTCTGCGTCTTTCTTTCAGTTTCATTCGCGCCAGTTTGCGCGTCTGCGATGCTCAGCTACTCATCCGCGGTGAGGCTTGTTGCATTAGCGCAGTCATATCTGACTAAAATGTCATATAGTCTATAACACGGTCTCACACGTTTATTATATTTACATTTTGGGAGGAATAAAATTCACATATGTGGTTTCAACAACCAGATGCATTTACACATGTCCAGTTCGTCTGGAATGTGGCCCAGACCACCTCCTGAAGTGGTTTGAGCGATCGGATTTATATTACAAAACGCATGAAGTGACCAGGTGTAAACAGCCCCTATATATATTTTCATGTTATTTTTCATTAAAATGAAGTTGTCTAGTAGATTGTGTTTAACACACAAAAGAGTGACACAGAAGTATAGAAACTCTACATTGATAAAAAAAAAAAAAAAAAAAAAAAAACTGCGCTAGGATCGGATCGGAATCGGCGATACTCAGAATTTTCTGGATCGGATCGGATCTGAAAAAATGGTATCGTTGCATCCCTAGTAAGAAATGTATCACAGAAGAATTTTACACCACAATCAAAATATTTCCAAATAGGCAAGTAATCCAGTAACGCCAAACTGGTGGTGGTACATAACACAAAAGCCATGTGTATTAGTCCAGTAAAAATCAGGAATATCTCACCGAGGCAGACAGAGAACTTGGCACTTATGTGTGGCATAGCTGCGTTGAGTTTTAGAGAGCTCTTTGCTCCGCTCTCCTCGGAGGAGCCGCAGAAGGTTATGAAAGATTGCAAAGCAAAGAGACGTCTCCCAGTTTATCCTCCCTGAAAGCCTTCGTGTGCTCTCAGTTCCAGATGAGCGATCTGATGAGAGCCATTTGTCAGGCCCTCCTCTTAATTATCAGCCGGCTCAGAGCGGCATCCTGCAACAGCCACTGACAATGGCACTTTGGGCCTTATTCAGCACTGCCTCAAAACTGCTGTCAGACAGACACACAGGGAAAAAAAGAAGAAGCAGTGTTCGTCTAAGAGTGGAGTGAAAGCTACTCAGCATTCTGAGTTCAAAACACTTGTGCATTACTTCTAGTCTATTATAGAAGCGGAAGGTACAGCTGTCGCCTTTACGTGCCACACGGATTGGTGGGAAGGAAAATCATTTAAATGTTATAATTTAGGTCCATGCCAACAGATAAAACACAGGGTTAAGGAGCTGCGTGGGAGATGTACCTTTATAATCAGGGCTACGAGGAAGAAAATGAGAAGACAGTTGGGCAGAGAGCAGATGATATTAATGCTAGGGGGGAAATTGGTTTGTGGTTAGCTTCAAACAGCGTTTAAAAGCTGCAAGCGGTTAGTGAGCAGTCTGACCAAACAGGAGTGAATTTGTGGTATTTTAAGGGTTGTTTACTACCTTTTTAAATAAAGAGACACTATATTATTTTATATATATCCTAGTAAGTAAACAACATATTCCTCTCTCCATAAGGACTTATGTAATTTAAAATATCTCCTGAAGGTCTGTCATACACTTTTTACAGTTTACAATATGCAAAGAACTATCAAAAATCAGCTCTTTCTATAAACACAACACTGCACGAAAACCACATTAACATCACATTCGAAATTCAGATTTTTCTCTTGTTAAAATGTTAAAACAAACTGACACATAAATCATGAGTGAAATCGGGGTAATGGGTGAAAATCTAGATGTGACAAAAGGTTTTGGTTAAATATTTTACGAATCTCCCCTGATGAAAGAACATTAAGGCATTTAAATGACCTTACACATAGTACTTACAATGGAAATAATACATTCAGAAATGAAGACTTAATTTCATTACAAAAACAACCAAATTAACTAGTTCCAGTCAGGACATCATTAAACATATTCTTTAAAATTCCAATGTCAACAGACTAATTTAGGTTTGGGTCCATGTTGTGATGTTACATTTGAAGAATCAGCAACTGTTTATGCATGTATGAGGACTACGAGGACTTATATCAAGCTGGGTGTAGGAACCTCCAGGAAATCCATAATAGAACATTATCATAATACTAGAGTTTCTTAGGCTCCGACAGACAAAGAACAGCAATCTGATTCTTTGACATCTTTTGGTATAACCCAAGATACTGTTTTTAAAAGTCATATGTTGATCATTTTAAATATGTAAGCTATTGTTTTTTGCTGAAATATATAAAAAATTCAAAATGCACTCTACATGAGTGACAGACACGGCACAAAGCTTGTAAGATTTTTGATTGTTTTCAAAAGGAGTCTCTTATACTCATCAAGTTTGCATTTATTTTACCAAAAATAAACAGTAATTTTGTGGAATTATTATTAAAATGTAAAAACTTGTTTTATATTTTGATACATATTAAAATACAATTTATTCCTTTCATGGCAAAGCTGAATTTTCAGCAACATTAATCATTACACAGTCTTCAGTGTCACATGATCATTCAGAAATTATTCTAATATGCTGATTTGGTGTTCAAGTACCATTTCTTATTATCACTGCTGAAAACAGTTGTGCTGCTTAATAATCTGTAAAAACCATGATATATATTTCTCAGAATATTTTGGTAAAACAGTTTAAAAGAACAGCATTTGAAATCTTATCCTTTTGTACTAGGGCTGTGCAATTAATCGAATTCGATTCTCATGCGCATCTCTTCAGTAAAGCCGGTTCCGTGATTGGCACTAAATCGCCATCACCTGTTTTCAAACGCAGCGGCAGTTAATACACAAAGCCGTAGTTCACTGACAAGCTACGCGATATCGCGTTCATAATCGCAGATGAATCGAATTCGATTATGAACACGAAATTGCCTAGCTTGTCAGTGAACTACGGCTCTGTGTATTAACTGCCGCTCAATTTTTGTACCATTATAACAATCCTAACTAGGGATGGGAGAAATAAATAGATGCATCGCGATTCTCTCTCCAATGATTCTGGATCGATTCTGAGAATTTCAGCAAAATTAATGTAAACACAGCCAGTTATGTCTTAAGGGATTAAACGGACAGGACAAACCACATTACTTCTTATATTTCAAGAGATCCGTGCATGAATGCAGCTTAATAGATCTCCCGCTGTCAATGATGTCATAGTAAAAAACAACAGTATAGATCAGGGGTTCCCAAACTCGTTCATGGAGCCTCCCCAACACTGCACATTTTGCATGTCTCCTTTATCAATCACACCTGATTCAACTCATCAGCTCATTAGGGATAGCTTTTTCCCTCAGGCTATCAGGCTAATGAACAGTCAGAACTAATACACCCTACAGCACACTCCCACTTTACGATATGCCACGCACTGCACTTTAACTCCAACACAATTCAAACTGGACTACACGTACACACTGCACAAACACAACAATCTATCTGCTACCACTGGATACCATCCAATGCACATCCATGACATTTGCGTATCCAACTTATGTATAATCTACTGCACCTTTGCATATTATTGTGTGTGTATATATGTGTACATAATGTAGAATGTGTACATATGGTGTATAATGTGTATTGATAACTAAGTATGTCTAATAGTACACTGTGTGTACTGAGTATATGTATGTGTATATTGCACATTGTCATCTGTATAAGTCTGTAAGCAGTGTTGGGCAGTAACTAGTTACTGTAACAGTTACTGTAATAATATTACTTTTTGCAGATTTCAGTAATAATATTACAGTTAATATATACAGTTATACAATATTACAGTTACCATCCATAAAACATCTTAGTTACTTTTGATGCCTCAACCCTGCTGATTTAAAATCCAACAATCAAATAATTCCTAGATTTATTTTCATAATTTTCACAACTCGCACATGCATGTGATGTCCCCAGTGCTGCAGGCAAGCTTGGAATATGGAAAAGCTTACATTCTGCAGATAGAAATATTGCATTATATTGACTTTGTCAAGAAAAAGGATGATCTGAACACTGTTGTGTAAGTTGTGGCTTTACTTTACTCTGGCATTACATCCCACCCACATCCCTCTGATCAGCATGTGGTACATTATATTACTATAATTAAAAAATATTTTTGGAAAATTAAACAGCTTCTTACAAACTTATGTGATTTGATAAAATACATAATGAAATATAATCGTATATGGGAAACAGAGAAATTACAATTAGCTTCAAGGTAGACATGACAATTAATGAGATGAATACAACACTTCTAATTGAATTTCACTATCAGTCACTGTTAAGTGTTTATAATAACTTCTGACTGCGATCCAATGTGGATTTTGGTCAAATGATGAGGCAGAAATATGTTGTTAGTAACATTCTACAAGAATTTTATGTGGAAGATACACAGTTAAAACTTCTGTGGGGCGTGAAGAAAAAGTAATGTAACTAGTAGTGTAACTAATTACTGTTGCCAGAAAGTAATAAGTAACAATATTACTTTTGAAAGGAGTAACTAGTAATGAGTAATATATTACATTCTTTGAGTAACTAGCCCAACACTGTCTATAAGTATGTAATGGTACTGTCTATATGTTAATTGTTCTGCACTGTATGGAGCACGCTCTCAAGAATTTTACTCACCAAGGCACATGTGCTGTGATGATGTGACAATAAAAGTAATTTGATTTGATTTGAAGATCTGAAATGGGTGTGTCAGACAAAGGAGACATGCAAAATGTGCAGTGTTGGGGAGGCTCCAGGAACGTTTTTGGGAATCCCTGGTATAGATGAAGAAAAATCACTCCAGTGTTAATTTCGTCGACGAAGACGACGACAAAAAATATTCGTCAACAAACCTTTTTTCTGTGACTAAGACGAGACGTTGACGAGCTAAAACTAATATCTAATGATAAAAACTATGACGAAATTTATGCCGCGTCTTCGTTAACAAGACGAGATGGGACTAAAATGTTATTTGAGGACTACCGGACATTCAAAATACATCCATAGGCTAAGTTAACTGTCTTGTCTTTCAAAATGTGCGTCTCTGTCATTGGATGAGGGGCGTTTGTATATCTAGTCTCAGGATGGCAGCCGCAGTGGACGGATAGGCTATACGCGAACTAGCGATCTGAAACAATGGCCTCAGCACCAGAAGGGTTAGGGACTGGGTGACCAGACATCCCGTTTTTCCCGGGAGTCACAATTCATTGTCGATTAACTTAGTTATTGAAGGCGGGATAGGCGGAATCGCGCTGATAGAAGTGCTCTCTCTCGCGCACGCTCCACTTCTTAAGTCTCATACAAGGCGCGATCAGTTCTCAGCGCTCAAATACACACAGCAGTCCAAAGTCTATCGTGTAGAGCATCTCACGTAAATACAGTCGGTTATGGTTTAAGTGAGCATATAACAGGTGGGTGAAAACTGAATGTGTCAGTATTACATGTGTGCCTTCTGTCTTAAATGGACAACATTCCTAATCTGTGTCATCAATGTTAACCAACAAAAGATGTTAAATAAATGTATACTTAAGTAAACCTACTGTATCTGAAAAATGAGTTTAATTTGTATCCATTATATGTATACCACATATAAAATAGCTACCAAAATAAATGTTGGTAACTGCAGTTTGACTAAAAGTAATGACTAAAAGTTGACAAAAATGCAATGACTTTTCATCGACTAAAACTAGACTAAAACTATGAAAGACTCAAATGACTAAAATGTGACTAAGACTATTAAGAATTTTCGTCTCAAGATAAAGACTAAATCAAAAATGCCTGCCAAAATTAACACTGAATCACTCACAGTTCTTGAATGGAAAACATTCAGATAATCTAAAATAGTGAAAGCACTCTTTGTTTGTATGTTTCCATGCTCCTCTTTATTATTTGCTACTTGCTTGTATGTTTTGAAGTTATATTAGTTTAAAATTCTTAACATACAACTGTTTTAATTTTTTTTTCAATTTGTAATTATTTTAAAAAGTACTTAATTACTTGTATAAGGATATGTAAATGTAAGGATTTTAAGATTCTCAAGTCGGTAAACGAATTAATTAATAAGGTAAAAAAAAGTAGATCAAGAATCATTCTGGAATCGGATAGTGACTCCCAGAATCTGAATCGGATCGGATCGTGAGGTGAATAAAGATTCCCACCCCTAGTCCTAACCCTTACTGACCCCAAACTTTTGAACTGTAGAGTACCTTTGATGTTAAAAGAGGAAAACCGTATTAATTAATTAATTAATACTTAAATTATTAAAAGATTAAAAGATTTCATACGCCAATTTCATATTGTGACAAATGTATTGCAATATCACATTGTATCTTTTTTTTTATTATTATCTCCAACTCTAGTATGCTCCAAATGTCCAAAAAAAAAACTCAAATATTCACTGGTGCTTTAGATTTAACAGCTAACAAAATGGGAACAGGCCTGAATATGTGAGGGTCACCAGCAAACCCCGAGTTTGGAACGGCCACTGCGCACAAGTGGCTGATGAAGCACCAAGAGAAGAGCGTCCTCAGCACCACTAGTGAACGCAGCACTCATCCATCGCAGCTGGGAGAGCCGCCATTAATATTACAGGTGCTTAAAGCTCCATCCAGTCAATAACCACTATTACAGCCAATGGAGCTAATGAGGGGAGCAGAGGTGACCATCCAGTTCCCATATGCACAATGCAGCCCAATCTCTCAACACTACCGTAAGACAGGGGCTGTTATGTGAACACTTCATTGTGCTAGTGGCCTACAATCAGCACGAGCAGATCAACGGAACACAACTGTTCAAGTCAATGTCGACAATTAGACTCTTTGAAAACAAAATCGATCTGCTAGAGGCTCTAACAGTGGTGCAACGGCACTGCTCACTTCCAAGAAAGGACTAAAAAAAACACATCGGAGAGGTGGTTTTGACAAACCAAGGGAAACGCAGCATTCATCTACGACTGCGGACTGACACAAGAATCCCTCACACAACAGAGGCAGTCAATCAATCAACAGAAACGCACAGCAGAAGCGGCGAAGAGGGTGCCGAGGGTGGACAGGGACCCGTCTTTTACACCTTTATCCATCTGAAGCTCGTACACAGGCTTTCCCTTCAGGCAATGCTCTCCTTTAAACTGCAGTCAAGAAGAGAGAAAAGCAGATTCTTTGTGCTTTGACAAAGAAGGGAGGGGAAAAAAATTACCCAAGTTTCCCCATTTTTATTCAACTTAACACAGATCCAAAAGTCACAACCCTCCTATAGAGTCCATTAGCAAAGTTAATGTAAAACTGTCAAGCACAACGACCCATAAATAATACATTGCTGAGGTGAGGAGAGGCCGGGTACCCTTCTGCTCACCGCCGTCCCTCTAGTCAGACACTCTAGCCCTCTACAAGGCCACATTAATTGTCTAATTCAGAGGCAATTAGTTGGCAGTGAGAGGTTGTGGCCTTGCAGCCAGCTGGCCCTGATAAGGAGGACAGAGGCTAGAGGGGCGGCAACCAGCAGTAGTAGCTCTGCCCATCTCTCTCTGCCTGCTGACCAGACTCTCCACTGCTACAGGCGGCCCATGTCACCTTGAAGAGAAAGACGACTGCCTATCACAGCCTGATTGTATAGCTCAAGATTTTCAGGGCCATAAAATTATTTGAACACTTAAAACATGCGTATAAAGGATCGTATATTGTTGCCATTAGATAAAAAAACATCAAACCAAGTGGCCAGTGGCATCTGCAATACATTTTATTACTATAGGCCTCTCGCTCTCAATAATATATATATATATATATATATATATATATATATATATATATATATATATATATATATATATTTATTAGGGGTGTAACGGTTCACAAAATTCACGGTTCGGTACGACACAGTGGTGTCACGGTTCGGTACGTTTTCGATACGGGGGGCGGGGAAATTGGTTACGTCGCAATGTTGGAAATATTTCTGTTTTAAACCATGAAGGCGAGCCAATGGATATCACACAAGCACACGTTTGCACCAGGGTTTGCACACGTGCAAACTTTGCGCAAGATTTATGATGGTTAACGTCTTAATCTCAGTCAATTCACTATAAGCAGAAAGTAAAAACGGAATGACGGAGTAATGATGGAGCTTTCGGCATCTGACGCCGCATATTCTCTCAGAGACAAAGAGAGACGAATCTACTTCAACATATGCTGATAACGGCAGGCCTAGCCTATAGCTGTTTTCATTTATTTCCTTAATATTTCTCTTGTGGCCTGTACAAAGTGAAAAAAAATGAGAAGAAACGTATTTCATGTTAAACAGGTTGTTTTTGAAAGTCGGTGCTTGAAATAAAAGCTTTTTATTTCATTGATTTTTATTGATGACTGCAGTGCTAATATTTAAATTATAGGACTATAATTCATTGTAGGTAGCCGTAGCCTATTGCCTAATAGACCTGTTTTAAAAAACATTTTATTGAGGAGTAAATAGCCTAATCTTATCCTCGCAGCACATTGCCCGTTACGTCGTTTGGGGTGCGATGTTGAGCGCAGTGGCACTGATATTTCACACTTTAAGCTCTTTTATTTTCCAAACGTAATAGGATTAGTCCAACGAATCATTCGGTTTGTATGCGTACCGAACCGAAAACCTCGTACCGTAGGTTCAATACGAATACGCGTATTGTTACACCCCTATATATACATAAAAACATTAATTTAATTTATCTTTTAATTAATGAAAATTAAACGCATCTTATTTTTTTGGAAAATAAAGGGGATTTAATATTACAATTAAAACATTGAAGACATATTTTATGATTATTCCTTAAAAATAAGGTTTTAATCATTTTAGTAGGCTATTACATACATTCTACTGAACAATAGTAATATATTTCTGCCGCAATGTCTACAATTGAAACCCGAACTTTTATTTTGACGGGTTGCCGTGAATAACTTTAGATTTCTGTGTGAGGATAGTTTTACTCAAATGAAACGGTCAAATGCTCATGAAGTGACTCTCAGAGCAGTTCTGGATATGTTCTGTATTTACGTCCTCATTTAGTGAGGCGGCAGATGTAAATATCACCGCAAGCCTCTCGCGCGCTTCTGTATGATTAGCAAACAAAACCGCGCGTCTGCGCCATACATTAACACAGACACAGGCAGAAGTCATATTTAAATAGTCGTTTTGTGGCTTAATATTTACAAATACTAGTGGGAGTGAGCCAAAGACTAGGGACTTTGAGTGGGCTCACTTGAGTGTGCGTGTGTGTGCATCGGGGCGAACTCAGCTGTGCGCATACAGAGCGCGCAAATGTAATGTAACATTAGAGACAGAAATAACATGCCGTCGTGTAAATAAGACAAATATCGTAAGGCTATTTAGTTTGTTTAATAAAAGAACAAGGTATAGACCTGTTCTATTGGAAAGGTATCTTTAAATGACTTATGTTGTGATCTGGCACTATAGAGAAAATAAAATTAAATAAAATGAACTTGAGCTTCAAGGGGGGTGGGGGGTGCCGTTGGGAGGCCTCCCAAGATAATGGCAGGGGATAATGGCATATATATATATATATATATATATATATACATATACACACACACACACACACACAGGTGCATCTCAATAAATTAGAATGTCGTGAAAGAGTTCATTTTTTCTTGTAAGTTATTTCAAAAAGTCAAACTTTCATATATTTTAGATTCATTGCATGTAAAGTAAAACATTTCAAAAGTTTTTTTTGTTTTAATTTTGATGATTAGAGCTTACAGCTCATAAAAGTCAAAAATCAGTATCTCAAAATATTAGAATATTTACATTTGAGTTTCAATTAATGACCATCCCTACAGTATAAATTCCGGGTATCTCTTGTTCTTTGAAACCACAATAATGGGGAAGACTGCTGACTTGCAATGATCCAGAAGACGAACATTGACGCCCTCCACAAAGAGGGTAAGTCACAGAGGGTCATTACTGAAAGGTGTGGCTGTTTACAGAGTGCTGTATCAAAGCATATTAAATGCAAATTTGACTGGAAGGAAGAATTTGGGTAGGAAAAGGTGCACAAGCAACAGGGATGACTGCAAGCTTGAGAATACTGTCAAGCAAAGCTGATTCAAACACTTGTGAGAGCTTCACAAGGACTGAACCGAAGCTGGAGTCAGTGCATCAAGAGTCACCACGCTCAGACGTCTTCAGGAAAAGGGCTACCAAGCCACTTCTGAACCAGAGACAACGTCAGAAGCATCTTACCTGGGCTGTGGAGAAAAAGAACTGGACTGTTGCTCAGTGGTCCAAAGTCCTCTTTTCAGATGAAAGTCTGGAGGAAGAGTGGAGAGGCACAGAATCCATGTTGCTTGAAGTTCAGTGTGAAGTTTCCACAGTCTGTGATGATTTGGGCTGCCATGTCATCTGCTGGTGTTGGTCCACTGTGTTTTCTGAAGTCCACAGTCAACACAGCCATCTACCAGGAAATTTTAGAGCACTTCATGCTTCCTTCTGCTGACAAGCTTTATGGAGATGCTGATTTCATTTTCCAGCAGGATTTGGCACCTACCCACACTGCCAAAAGCACTAAAAGTTGTTTAAATGACCATGGTGTTGGTGTGCTTGATTGGCCAGCAAACTCCCCTGACCTGAACCCCATAGAGAATCTATGGGGTATTGTCAAGAGGAAGATGAGAGACACCAGACCCAACAATGCAGATGAGCTGAAGGCCACTGTCAAAGAAACCTGGGCTTCCATACCACCTCAGCAGTGCCACAAAATGATCACCTCCATGCCACGCCGAATTGAGGCAGTAATTAAAGCAAAAGGAGCCCCTACCAAGTATTGAGTACATATATTCCAGAAGGCCAACAATTCACTAAAAATGTTTTTTTTATTGGTCTTATGAAGTATTCTAATTTGTTGAGATAGTGAATTGGTGGGTTTTTGTTAAATGTGAGTCTAAATCATCACAATTAAAAGAACCAAAGACTTAAACTACTTCAGTCTGTGTGCATTGCATTTATTTAATACATGAGTTTCACAATTTGAGTTGAATTACTGAAATAAATGAACTTTTCCACGACATTATAATTTATTGAGATGCCCCTGTGTATATGTATATGTATATGTATATGTATATATATATAAATATATATATATATATACAGAGAGAGAGAGATAGATAGATAGATAGATAGATAGATATAGATATAACCAGAAATTGTTTAAATGTTGATTCTGAATAATACATCTACCCTTTTAGAATTTAAAACGGGTCTTCTTTTTTTATGTTTTACTTATAACGTGTGCTTGTTATTTTTAAGTGCCACTTTGTTTGATGTTTTGCAATCTATAATACAATTACAGTTCTTCAATATGACTGCGGTAGCCAAACATTTTTGGAGCTACTGTACATGCATTTTTCCAAAGATTTCTGCAATAAATTAGAATGGAAAAAGTGTATTGAGAGTGCTGACACTGATGAATAGGCAATCGTCATTGAGGAATTAATGTGTCATATCCATGGCTGCTATGACCTGCGATTATCCAGAGTGATGCAAAGATGCTGGAGTTTTGCCTGTCAATGGCTATGGGATGGGAAGACAGCGTTGATTTCTGGCATCTCATCCATCATTGGTTGTGCTCTACTGCTAGGAGGCACTGTCATTCTCCTCTCCCGAGTAAAGGGTGAATTCTGTAAGGACACGGCGCCTGTGGATACATAAATACTGTAGCGACAAACTAATGATGATACCAGGCATGTGAAGTGCATTTTCTAATCTCGAGATGATTACAGAAATTGGGTTTCTGGCAAAAATGAAAGAAATAATCCAAAAGACACATATGGCTTTGAAGCAGAGATCTTGTAATTTCTGCTGTTTCCTAGCGGGAATTTAAGTCAAAGGAGGGGGAAAAAAACAGGCACGGGATCAAAAAAGCCCGGTCTAACTCATTAGACCTCAAAGTCCTGGCCTTCCCAGCTACCAGCACAGACAAACCAAAGTCACCCAAAACCCAGATAGTAAAAGCATGGAGCTCAATGACATTTTCGATGTGGGAGCTCTATGTGAAGTCCCTGGGCAGTGTGCCATATCCTCAGTGACACCACTCACATGGTGCCACTCTGTCTGCAGCTCCTGCCTGCTAAAACCATGTCAGATGGGCATAAAATGAGATGAAACATTTCTGCCATGGCACATTTCCTATTGTTAAAACTCAGCATTGTACTGGCAATGCCTTGGCAGGCCTGCTTAATCTTTAAATTAGAGTCTTCAAAAAAATAATTGACAAGAAGGGTCAGGTTTGCTAAAGAGTAAGCAAAGTAAATGGGCAGCTTATGGGTAATTACTTCAAATCGCAAGTACTATTGTGTATGGCTATGCAGCAATTGCCTTCGTTCTGGAAGAGGTGCTCCTCAAGCAAACATCTAAATCAGTTAAATCCGCTGTTACACTAGGTCTTCATGCTCACCCATTTAGATTAACAGACATTTTTTTCTCCTCATTCACAAATAAATGAGTAGATAAAGACAGAATGTCCAGAGGAAACATTTGTGTTGATCATATTTAAATGTTTTTTAGAAGTTGTACAAAAAGTATTTTTATAAAGAAAAGAAAAACATGCTCATCTTAGAAGAGGTCTATGCAATAAAACAAAATATAAAAATTACTGCATTTACTTCAATTATAGACACAATATGTTAATTCACACAATGACATGGAGGCCCAAAAGAGAGAAGAGGTAGATGAAGAAAATCTTTTCAAAGTGAACTGCACAACCGTTTATGAAAATTACAATTTCATTTTTTTCTACTTTGTATAATGCCAGCGGCAGCGACAGACAGCTCAACTCCAGCTTAAGCAGATTTCAGAGAGTAGATTCTGAGTTAAAGGCGGATTCCAAGGACCAGACTCTATTTATAGCACACACAAATTCATCATGGCTCAGCGCCTCTCTCTTGGGGCCAAATCACAGCAGCGATGAGAGGCCATGTTCAGGTCATCCCAGCCTCAATTAATAAAGAGCCAGGCATCCTCGCCAGAATGAGGGAAGCTGCTGACTTGTTTAAAGGCTGGCATGACAACAGTGTTGAAGTTTTTTTTCTTTTCTTTTTTTTTTTTAAAAGTGGATTACGGAAAAAGCAAAAACAAGTATCTTAAGCTGAACAAGGCAATTAATTGCTGTGGGGGAGGAGCAAAAATGTATGTAGACAGAAACATAAAAACAGAAATTTAAGCAGTAAGGTATGAGAGGAAGAGCAACCCCTTCTTCAGCTGTGACTATATTTAAAATAAGGCATGTCCTCGATAGGGATGGGCATTTTTGGCAATTTCTTATTTCGATCATCGATAGGTTTCAAAAACGATTAATCTAGTACTCGGGGGGGCGGGGCATGTGCGAGGGGCAGGGCATGGCCGTAATGGAGATAATGAAAATATCTGAAGACTGTTATGAAAATGAATGTTAAAAATAAAAATATGACATAAAAACATGTCTATGAAAACATGAACACATGATTAGAACACTCTTAGATTATGATTATGATGCAACAATGTTATTAAAAAAGAAGCATCTAAAAAAAAATAGCTGCCTGAGGTGAAGCTGCTTATGCCAAATCACTGCTGCATTATTATAGGATCAGTATTTAAAAAAAATATATATCTAAAAGCAATATGACCATTTCAAATAACTTAGTCAATTTCGGGCATTGCATTTGATCATGAAGCACTGGTAATATGCAGCGCATTCAGCATGTTTATAAATGTTAATATCCCAACGCATCCTATATTAGATTAATCAGGTATGTAATGTAGCTAACCCAGACATCACTACCCAAGCTTTTCTCTCTTCTCACGTCTATACTTTGAACTGCATGCTGTTGCAAGCTAAACAATCAGAGCTCAGGGTGCTGCCCAAAGTGCTGCTATAACCAATCAGAAACATTTTTTTCCCACGATCATCGTTTTCATGATCGATCATCACTGTCACGGCCGAGTACTCGAGTACTCGATCGCTGTTGCACATCCCTAGTCCTCGAATGTCTAATACAAGACAGTGAATACATCACAATAATGTTAAGCACACAGCTTATTGGACCAACATTTAGGTTTTTTGTTTACTTTTTAGCACATTCAAAAACACATTCAGATCAGTTTGGTTGAAGATTCTGTTTTTTTAACCCCTAAGTGTCTGATGGAAAGGCAGCTGCTATTATACAAGCAGTAAGAAACGCTAAAGAGGCCGACATTTCACCTAAGTTCACCCAGCATTAAATGTTCCATGTCAGGTATTGACTTTGTGTAACAGGCCTCATTATCACCGTAGATAGGGTTGAATCAATCAATGAAGGACAAATGATTGATGTTTAGTGGGTGAAGTATACACCTACATGCACAGTAGGGATCATGAGCTTCTTGTTGTCTGTAAGTTTACCCACAAGATATATCTTACAAGATATATTTACTTTTATTCAGCAAGGATGTATTAAATTAACCAAAAGTGATAAACAATGTTACAAAAATTTCTATTTCACATAAATGCTGCTCTTTTCTATTAATTAATTATTCATGAAATCCTTAAAAAATTGGTTCTCACAAAAATATTAAGCAGCACAACTGATTTCAACACTGATAATGATAAGAAAAGCTTTATAAGCACCAAATCAGATTTCTGAAGGATCATGTGAAACTGAAAACTGGAGTAACAGATACTGAAAATTAAGCTTTGCCATCACAGGAGTAAATTAAATACTCAAATATATTTTAAATTGCACCATAAGAAACTTCTTTCTGAGCCCAAACAGTAATGTACACAGACTAGCAATCTCTCTCTAGAGTACCCTCTTGATGTATCAGTGTTTCCCCTGCCATTATATTAGGGGGGCGCCCCACCCCCCCAACGGCACCTCCTGCCCCACTTGAAGTTCAAGTTATTTTTATTTCATTTTATTTTCTCTATAGCGCCAAATCACAACAGAAGTCATTTAAGGTTACCTTTCCTATAGAACAGGTCTATAACCTTGTTGAACAAACTAAATAGCCTTGTGTTATTTATCTTATATACATGACAGCATGTCATTTCTGTCTCTACACGGTCACGTGTTTACAATGTTGTACTGGAAATATTTCTGGTTTAAACCATGAAGGCGAGCCAATGAATATCTCAATAGTTATGCCGGTGAACGTCTTAAAGGTGGGGTATGCATTTTTTCAAAAACGCTTTAGAAAACTGAGTCGGACCAGTACCAAAACAAATTTGTAGCTAATCATAAGTAAAGGGCGTGTCATGATGTGAGGAGAGAGCGCTCATCAGTGCACATGACTGACATTAGCCGAGCGACGACAGAAAGATAGAGATGGCGGATAAAAAACAAAAGAGGAAAACATCTGCAGAACAAAAGAAGGCTTACACCGTGTCTACACCGGTCTGTCTACACTGGACGCGACAAAGCGACCGTTGAAAATCATTTGAAATTTGGGTCAATGTCATAAATAGAACGCGGCAGCAGTTTACTGTCGAGGATTTGTCGTGTTGCGGCACGGCATCCAGAGTAGAGAGCATCACTGATTATAACGAGTTCTATAGTATTTTTGTCGCGCCGCTCACATCCGGTGCAGACACGGTGTTACGATAAGGCAAGAAGGGCCTGTGTAAATATCGGATCAGCTTTCCAGCACTGGAGAGAACTCAAGGAGCAGGAAGGCCTGCGATCGGGCGCCGAGGTTGCTTTGTTTCTTCTCGATAGGTGAGTAACATTGGTTTTGCTTTGTTTCACAGAACTAATCAGTGCCGTACGTATGTGTGGGGCGGAGCTATCAAAATAGGGGCGAGAACATTTTGGGGTAGGGGCGTGTTTGTTTTGGTGATTTCAAATGTCTACATTGGCTACCAGAAATCACTTACCCCACCTTTAACCTCAGTCAATTCACTATAGAAAAAGTGAAAGTAAAACAAAAAAAACCTGACAGAGCTTTCTAACGCTGCATTACCCTGCGTTAGGGTTGCACGATACACCGGTACTACGGTAGTATCGTGATACTAAAGCTTAAAAATACCCGCGGTGCCATCGCATTTTTTAAACGGTAGTATCGTCCATAAGGTAGTACCGTAAGATATGTAGTATGCACGGCAGCAACACTGTTTAAAACGTTCATTTGAACATGCATGCCAGCAGAAACATTACAAGTTGATTGCCAAATGTCTTTCTGCTGTGCTCTGTGTAGTTTAGTCTGTGTATACGCTTTATATGGTATTGAGTGTTTCCCGACGCTTCAGTTCAGTTTGCAATGAGAAGTTGCACTTGCACGTCTTTGTTCATGCTGCAGTTTATGAGAAGAAAGGGTCTGATTCAGACCGTCTGATGTCATTTTAAAAAACAGCAGCTCAAGCATCACTTATTCAACATCATAATATCTTACAAGAAAGTATTCTCGCAGTTTTATTCATTTGACCACTTCTAGAACAGGTGTAATAGTTTGTGTCTGGAAGCATCTTTGCGATCACAAACGCAGTTCCATTCATCAACATAGCGGCTTTGCACTTGGTTCTTATCAATCATTATATATATATTTTTTTATTCATTTATAATGTTATGTTTTAATATACATTCTGCTAACTTGGAAATTTCAAGATATGCGAGCAAAAAATGCTCCCGACAGTTCGGCAATATGACACGAGCAAGAGTGCTGTTTTTGTTTCGTTTCTGTGTTCGAATCCAAATCCGCGTTGTCTCTGAATCACTGATTCACTGAGCCATTCATAAAAACAGTCATTTGATTCGCTTCTGAAGGATTCAGCCGTTTTGAAAGAATCGTTTGAATGACTCAGTGATTCAATCACGAACTTCTGCCACCTGCTGGCCGTTTTAAGTTTCCCATCTAAAAGTAGGCATATTACATTATTTTCCAACATATTTCTATATTCAGAATTTAGTATTTAAAACATTAATCTCATAACATTATTTATGCAATTATAAATACAGTCTAAATGTATAAATGCACATCTAAATGTCACTTCATGCAGCTTCTGTGCAGTGCTAAGATGAGTTTTGTTTAGATCATTTCATGGATAACAATAGCCAGTCAAAAAAAACCTGTCAACAAAAAGCCTTTGACAGGTTAGAGTGGAATTATATGTGGGCAGCTCTGCAATGTTTCGGTTTCGGTGAACACTTAATTTCTATGATTAAGACATTATACCACTCACCTGCAGCATCAGTCATAACTGGTAATATTATTTCCCCCTCATTCCCTTTACAGCGGGGAACGAGGCAGGGGTGTCCGCTTTCCCCCTTATTGTTTTATCTATCTCTTGAACCCTTAGCGAAAGCCATCAGGAAATCTGAAGTATCGATTAAGATTCATGATCATAATCATAGTATTTCATTATACGCGGATGATATTATTCTATATTTAGACCACTTTGATGTTTCAGTCTCTAGTATAATTAAGGAATTTGATAATTTTAGTAGCCTATCAGGATATAAAATAAATTGGAGCAAATCTGCTTTAATGCCAATTAACAATGTAAAGGTTAATTCTTCTATTCCCTCATTTATCCTTATTAAGGAATCTTTCATCTATTTGGGCATTACCATATATAAAAACATTCATAAGATTGCCAGAGACAATTTTAATAACATTTTAGTTAAGGTCAAAAATGATATTCAAAGATGGAAGAATCTTAAAGTCTCTCTCCAAGGAAGAATCTCCACTGTTAAGATGAATTTGTTACCTCGATTTAATTTTTTTCTCTATGCTACCACTTTCTCCCCCTCCAGGTTACTTAAAGGAGATCAACTCCATAATTTCTAAGTTTATCTGGAATGATAAATGTCCCAGAATTAAACTTACCACATTACAACATCCTAATAGCGCAGGAGGACTGGCTGTACCAAATTTTGAATTATATTATTGGTCGTTCCAGCTTAAAGCTCTTCATAATTGGGTTGATCCTCAATCTACAGTTTCATGGAGGTTGATTGAAGCTGACAAGGTTAAACCAAATAGACTTCAAGATATTTTATTTACTGACACAGGAAAAAAGGGGATAATTATAAATTTGGTCCGGTTGTGGCTAACTCTATTAAAATCTGGAAAACGGTTGAACATCGGATAGGTGGACCCTTCAAATATTGTAACAGTACTCCTTTATGGCACAATTTTAATTTTGTATGCGGAAATCGTCCATTTGTCCAACCCTCTTGGTCTTCTTTAGGTGTAAACACGTGCGGTGATATATATGATAACCAGGGCCTCTATTCATTTCAGACATTAAGAACCAAATTTTGTCTACCAGCATCCACATATTTTGTCTTTCTTCAATTACATTCTGCTCTCAAAGCGTATGGCATTCCGTGGGCATCTTCTATTTCCTCTCATCCTATGCGGGACTGGATTGCACCATCTGCTGATCGGCCATCTGTTTCCTTAATATATAATAAAATTATTGATTGCATTACAAAACTATTGATTAAAGAAATTATTGATTGCATTACTTTCTATTAAAACTATTTGGAATAGGGAATTATCTGACCTTAATTTATCTGTCGACTGGGAGAGAGTGTGGTCTAATCTCATCTTAACATCTAAAAATCTGGCTCATCGTCTTATTCACTTCAAAGTCATTCATAGAGCATACATAACTCCTTACAAAAGATTTAAAATGAAACTACAGTCAAATTTGAACTGCCATATATGTAACACTACATCATCAGGCACTTTTCTGCATATGTTTTGGGAATGTCCTGTCGTCATCAGTCTATGGACACATGTAAACCTGGTTTTGTCATCATTACTGCGAATTGATTGGTCTGTTAACCCAAGTTTGTGTCTTCTTAATGATGATTCTGGTCTCTGTATTAGTTCAATGCAAAAGAAAATGTTATTTGCTGGTTTTACAGCTGCGAAGAAGACAATAATACAGAACTGGTTTACACCACACATGTGTGGAAAAACATATTGGATCCGTAGCCTCCTGCAAATAGTGACGTGTGAATGTACAACGGCGCAAGTCGGTGGGGGCCAGGCCTTCGACCATTGATGCTTGGCAGTGTTTTTTGTTAGATATACGTGATTGTATAAAGGAGTGACTTTTGTGTTCTTGTTGTCCTTCCCTCTCTCCCTCCCTTTTGATTGGACCTTGAGATGTTGAGTATGTGTCTGTTGTTTAGTTTTGTTATATTTTGGAAGCTATGTTGTGTTGTGTAAAAAAAGAAAAAAAAAGAAATTGTTGATAAAAAAAAACGGAATTTGGGAAAGCTGCAAACCTAGGGGAAAACACTGCATATCTACCAATTGCTCAAAAGTAGTACTTCCCTTGATTAAAAAAAACAAAAAAAAGATCAAGACCGGTTACATGGCTACAACAGAACTGGTTAACATGATTCAAGACGTCAGTTTCTTCCAAAAGCACTTCCAAAGTCAACTCCGTGCTTTGCGGGGTGTAGAGAGTGCCCTCTCTGCCAGCTCCACCTGGTGAGCCGCTACGCTTTCTGCCCACCTACTCGTGTGAGCGGCGGGGTACGAGTGGGATGGGGCAAGGTGAGGCTGGTGGGCGGGTGGCCAGGCGGGAGCTTCCTGACACGGGAGCCAGCCACACAGCAGGATCAAACTGGCTACGGCATGAATCACCACCACTCCCACCACCGACACAGCCACTTCTGCTGCTGTCACAATTAAAAACACAGAGAGGCTGCAAACTAAACATATGCAACAACAAAAGGCCTAATAACTGCACACTAAATTTTCAAATCTGATTTACTGTAAGGTAACTATATTTTTAGAAAAAGTTGGCTGAAAAACAGACAACTTTTATCAATATGTATCTTAGCATTTTAATAATTTAATATCAGGAGGACGTTTAAAAATGAAATGCCCGACCGCGTAATGATCCTGGCTGGAGGATTAAACTGAAAATCAGAGTGTGCTGAAGCAATTTTACATCTTAATATTCCAAACCCCGCACACCATGCCTGAGTCGAGAGATATGATGAGTGCAATACCTGTGCTTCCACATTTAAATAAAAGCAAGGGGAGCTGGGATTTGGGTCGTCGAGTTACTTAAGAGATAATGTTCCCGGCTCGCAAGTAAATAACGCCCTGGGGGGGTGAAGCAGTCCCCCAAATCACTTATTAGGAAAAAAACGGTAAATCGCCCCTGGCTTCCATTATTATGTTGGCTGCCCAGCAGCGGGTGCAACCTTTGATCTGTTTAGGTTGGTGAGCATTTGCATTTCATAATGAGATCAAAGAAGAAGGTCCGGACACTCCACAAGTGCCAACAGCGTTTTTAAACAGGGCAAGACTCAAACTCGCCAAACGCATTTATCCATTAGAGCAGGCCGAAAGAGCTTTGGAGCATCAGCAGCTACGGCGTTTGTGAGGAATTAAGCATTTGCACACTTTTGCAGGTGTGGAAACGGGAGAATATCATGCCGGTAGCGATGGAAGAGATTCAAGAACAAACATTTCAAGCTTATTTAAACTGGTTAAGATACGAGAACTGCTTGGGATTTTCGGCGGCACTTCAGACAAGCCATCTCCTGCACAATGAGATTCAGACTTTGGGTTCGAAATTGGGTACAGCGATGACCTGAAAAGTCACCCGGCCTTCCCGAAGCACTGCTGGTAAATCATCAGGGAGCAATTAGGCGAGAAAGTACCAGAACTGCATTGTGTATTCTGAGGAGCAGCAGCCGTGGTAAAGCCATCATAAGCAGGCTGTGCTGTCACATCTGCTAGCGCCACACGTTTTCTGAGTGCCTGATCAGATTACGGCCTGCTCTGTGGCCGGATTACAAACCTGTTGTGTAAACAGAGATTGAAAATTCTCGGAGGATAACAAGAGCTTTCGCGTGGCTTGGGTCCTCCATAATCCTCTAACATCCATACATTTAATGCTTTTAAACTGAGGTTTAGCCTGGTTGTACTCCGTTACAGCTTCTATATAAGTGCTCTGAGGTCAAACGGGATGAGGATGCTGGAACGCTCGGATCAGGTGGGTTGCGATGGCTTTCGCTTCCCCAGAAGCAGCTTTCAGTGTCAAACGCATAAACTCAGATGGTGACGGGTGCCAAGCATCTTGACAGCATTAAACATCTCATCAGTGACAAGTGGGTTTGACTGGGAACAGTGAGCCTCTCAACCCAATAGACGGCAAATTAATCTCATTTGCTCTTTCACTCTTTACACTGAGGTAGCTTGCATGCAGATAATTGGGATTATGAGAACCGGACAAAGGCGAGTATATTACATAAGAGCTTTCAAAAGGGATGAAGGATTATTTCTTGTGGTGACAGTCAAAGCAATATCTTGAATCTGTGTAGTGGCTACATAACACCACCCTGCTGTTCCGAGGCAGTAATACTAGATTTTTTGATACAAATCACATACAAGAATTTGATCTTTAATTCAAACCACTGCAGGATTGTGATATAAACCTTCCTGCAGTAAAAATGTTGTGCTGAAAAGGAGCTATATTGTATTAATTTTAGCATTCCAAAACATTCCTCATCACAAAAAAAAACGTTATAAGTTACAAAAAAAACTCGATACTAACGATTTCAAAAGTACCAGTACTTTGGTCGATACAATATTCTTTAATGAACAGAAAATTCAAATGGCCATTTATTTGAAATATAAATCTTTTATAATATATAAAAAATGTCTTTACTGACACTTTTGATTAATGTGATGTGTTCTTGAGGAATAAAAATATGTATTTCTTTAAAAAAATAACTGAAATCTTAATGACCCCAACCTTTTAACCAGTAATGTATAGGAATAGAAGTCCCACACACTGCGGTAGCTTATAAAAATCCAAAGAGTCCCAATACAAAGCCAATGAGACAGTGTGAAAGCAAAAAAGAAAAGTTCTTTTAATCTGTTCAATTTCACATCATGGCAATGGCAAGTTATTTAAAAAATATATATATAAAAAAATTTAATAAGAGCAGTTAGTCAAATTCTGCATTTCACCAGCCACTGTGGCTTGTGGGCAAAATTTCTAACCCTGGTGACAACCCAATTCTACAGTAACCGGTTTCATAATATTGCAGAGACAGAGTGTGCTAAAATTTGTCTCAAGCTGCATATGTCTCCCCTAATACAGCGTTAATATTTTTTGACCTTGATGAATTATCTATTCTTATTGACAGCACTTATTGATATTTCTTAAAAGCGTTGGCTAATGGAGTTCTATTGAGATGACTAAATGAGTTGCCGCCGCCTGGATTAGACTGGTCTCATCTCTCCGGCACAGCTAGAATTATCATAGAGAACAGACGTGTGCGTGCACTGGGTCGTAAATTCCTGCTGCCGACAACTCAGGGGGGATGTGGAGAGATGGAGGGCGATGACTGCACACAGACCTACATTCACCCCAGCCACGCTCAGTATATGTGCAAACGCACAAATATAGCAGCGCGCACTTCAGAGACAAAGGATCTCTCTAAAATAATAGTCAACGGCGGTCGGAGTGAGATTCGCGCTCTCCGGTCTATTAAAATAAACACTCGTATTGCTGTTATACAATTCTTAACACCAACTCCGTAGCTCTGTTTTCCCAACAGTGCACGCTCTGTGTGATGCGTTTGTGCTGCGATATCCTGAAAGTCATTTTCCACATCACATAGTAGGATCGCACAGCGCCTCGGTCTGTCTCGCACTATGCATTTAAAAGCAAGCAGTTTCACAAAGAGTGACCAGCGCACCGGTTGATTTCAGCTATATCTTCAACTTATATTTACGTAAATAAAAATAAGCAAAGGAACTGTATCCAATTATTTAACTTTTCATTACTCTGTTTAAATGAATGCTAACAGACTACAGAATGCATATTTGGCCCTTTGTAAACTGACATATTGCCAGATTCTCAATATAATAGCTGTAACAATACATGATATAGAGATGGAATGTGGCAATTAGCGGCCATCATTGAGAACAGCGGTGGGTCGTCTCTTTCCATGAGGCTTTTGAAAAAAGGCTACATTCCAGCAAAATGGAAAGCCATCTTTCGGTAAACGTGTCAGGGCAGCAACCTTGTACAGCAATTTCAGTGAAAAACGCAGAAATCCATTTGTTATGTCTGTCCACCGTGTAAAAATGTGTGCAGAGGGGGGAGGGGAAAGGAAAAGAGAAAGACTGATGTCACAAAAGGCATTACAGGTGCTAGCAAGCAATTTAACTTACAGCCATCTTCCTAGGTACCACGGACAAAGTGTGAGCACGTTTCTAGCGAGAGAATAAAAAGGTTCATCTTAAAAGAGTAAAAGCACCACGTTGACCCTCAAACTCACCTCAGAAATCTGCAAATACAAATCTTTTCAGTGGAAAGAGTGTTATGCTTCTGGAGGGAAGAAAACTTAAGGAAATAGGATTGATAAATATGCAATTGAAACTTTCTTGCTCTGTAATCCACAGACAACAATGGGGTGGAAGTGTATGGAGCCACATGTTTGATTTGTTATTTTGATTATAGTTATCAAGTAAAACCTGCATCTATAAACATATTTTAAGATGATTTTTAAACTTACAAAATCATGTGTTGCTCTCACATCTACACTGAAATAAATATCTGTTTACAGCAGAGAAAAAGAGGGTGGTGTGTGTGAAAATATGCTCACCAACAGATAGACACATATACACGCACAGGGATGCGTCTCGCACGGATATGAACCACGTACATCTTGTCTGTCTGCAATAAAGCTGTGCTACCGATTCTATTGCCAATAAATGTCAACTGATTGGAAAGCTCATTCTAATATCAATTTCCATCTCCGCTCTTTAAAAGGCAATCAGCACGGCTTCATCTCTGTATATCATATGCTCCTTGAGATGGTGACACAGCAATGGCTCTTTCCAACATAATGGACTTCTATCAAGGCATCTGGCATGAATAATACAAGCCATGAAAGGCAGTTTTTTTCCTCTTCTATGGCTTGTGTGGCTGGATCTGGCTGGGTGAATATCAACACACTTCCTTCTCACACATGTGTCTCCAAAAAGAGCCTTTATTTGCTTGTGTCTAGAGAGACAAGATACTGTGTCAAATATTAATGGTCATAAAAAGATCTGAATGGTGCTTTGCAAAATAGCAGCGTGGCTGTTGCTTTGATATTTTCGAAACGCTCCTTGGCGAGGAAAGTAAGAAAAAAAAGCCTTGACAGCATAAGAAATGAGAATAATTTCACACATTAACCTTGGCAGTCTCCTCTGACTAAATTCAGGGCTGATTCGGTACACTGATTGAATTTAAGTGGAGGGACGTCACTCGTGTGCATGCAAATGTCTCTGACGGGCAGAAAGCAAATAATAACAAATTAACTGGCGCTTACAGTCAGCGCCTCGCCCCTTACCTTCCACCCGCTGCCGGCTTCCCTGTAATAGGGGAAATTGTCACAGATCCACTGGTAGATCTCGCTCAGTGTCATTTTCTTCTTTGGCGAGCTGTTGATGGCAAACGTGATGAGGCTAGCGTAGCTGTACGGCGGTTTGCCGTCCTTGTGCTGCTGCACCTCTTCCTGGTCCAGTGTGGTGTTGGGGTCCAGCAGGGCGCTCTTCTTAGCCATGCCCGGCCCGTGAGCATTCTGGGCGTCTGCTTTCTGAATGGCCGCCCGCATGGTCAGCTGCGGCAGCCAGTCCATGGAGGTCAAGCTGCTCTCCAGCTCTGACGTCATGGTGGCAGGTCGAGTGGCGGCGGCAAAGGAGGGGTGACGATCCGGTGCGGCGACGATGCAGAGGCTCCCTCAGATCACTGTTTTTGTCGGCGTCACTCAAAAAACAAAACCTGCAGAGAAGAGCGAGAGAGGGGATCATTATATTGCCCGACACTGTCAGGATATGAGCGATCGCTTCTGAAGCGCGCCGACACTTCAATAGTTAGAACCACTCCAGCTGGAACCAATGTAATTTTAATTAGCACATTCAAACAGGCAGCATTTCTCTTTGGAGAGAAGCTCTAGAACAGACGCAAGATCTGCAGACAAACCAAAAAAAAACAAAAAACATTGAGCTGCACAGACCGGCCAAGCCGTCTGGCCCACCCTCCTACCTCCGGCCTGCACCCTGTAGCTGACTCACACAACTGTAATCCGAGCTGCAAACTGAGTAAATGCTGTGGAATTGTTTTCACAACTGCCAGCCAAATGGGGGAACGTTCACAAGGAATTCCAATTCTCCAGAGGGTAGCGTAACCCTTTCTATCCCCCCCCCCTCCCCCCCTCCATCTCTCTGCGTTGTAAACAGGCCTCTGAGTCGTCGTCTTGCAGCACGTTCTCTTATTCCCGTCTGCGGCTGCACCCTACACCCACAAACAACCTTGTGTTTTAGGCACGCTGCCCTCTCTGGCTCAAATTAGTAGCAAAAACGCGAGGCCCATCCCGTCACATAGGTACACGGTCGGGCGGCATAATCCATCTACACTTCGCGCAGAACGTCTTATCATGAAAATGCCAACACGAGTGGAAAAAAGGCACCAGGGGAGGGAATATCCCACATATTATTCAGACGAACCTCGGTTTAAAAATAACTCCCCGGTTCTCTCGGGAACCTCATTGAAATTCCTCTAGAATGGCGGGAAGCAAGCGCGAGCCTCTGAAATCTGATAAATGAGATGTATGTGAGGCCAGTGCTATGACAGACTGTCTTTTTTCATCATTCTGTCATTTCCTTAAAGGTGAGTCATGACACTCTAATTTAAAAGATTTTTTTCCAGCACAAGGATGGGACCCTCTGATCCAGCTGTATGAAGTGCAAACTTAAAATTCTAATTTAGCATCCTCACCATTCACATGCAGGAAATGAGCACCTTTGGGCACTTGCTAATTAAATTAAATCAAATCTATGCGCAGTGGACTCTTCAATTTCTCATGCATCCAATCTGATTTTCACATAGACTACAGAAATAAACTGCATTGACAAACTGAAACCGCTGCATGTTGCAACAAACAGGCAACCACCCTGAAAGCAATGCCAGGCAGACAGCAGCCAAATAAATGTGAAAGGTAAGGCAACCATCCATGTACTGATAAAATAAACAGCCTGAACTTGCTTTTGGAAAAAACTCTCTGCCGAATGCATAAATGTAAATGTATGGTTAGCCAGTATCTGAAGGTTTTCAGAGTCACATTATCAACATTCAGTGTTTCCCCTAGGTCTATGGCTTTGGGGGGGCGGCAGCGGGGTTGGGTCCGTTTTTCTGGCATGAAAACATTCATTTAATTTATCTTTTAGTGAATGAAAATTAAACTAATCGTATTTTTTGGAAAATAAAGGGGATTTATTATTACAATTAAAACATTGAAGACATATTGTATGATTATTCCTTAAAAATAAGGTTTTAATAGTTTTAGTAGTAGTAGCCTATTACGTACGTTCCACTGAACAATGGTAATATATTTCTGCCCAATGTCTTCAAGTGAAACCGAACTTTTATTTTGACGGGTTGACGTGAATAACTTTACATTTCTGTGTGTATGATATGAGGATAGTTTTACTCAATTGAAACGGTCAAATGCTCATGAAGGGACTCTCAGAACAGCTCTGGAGATGTTGTTCATGTATTTATGTCCTCATTTAGTGAGATGGCAGACGCTTATGTATGAGTAGTAAACAAACCTGTGCGTCTGCGCTACACATTAACACAGAGACAGGCAGAAGTCATATTTAAATAGTCATTTTGCGGCTTAATATTTACAAATATGAGTGGGAATGTGCTCGCGTACGTTTGTGTGTGTGTGTGTGTGTGTGAACCGGGGCGGAACTCCGCTGTGCGCGATACAGAGAGCACGACCATGTAAAGTAGAGACAGAAATTACATGCCGTCGTGTAAATAAGATGAATAACGTAAGGCTATTTAGTTTGTTTAATAAAAGATATAGGTATAAAAGGTATAGACCTGTTCTATAGGAAATGTAACATTAAATGACTTCTTTTGTGATCTGGAGCTATAGAGAAAATAAAATTAAATAAAATTAACTTGACCTTCAAGGGGGCGGGGGGTTGCGGGCCGCCCCTCTAAAATAATGGTAGGGGAAACACTGACATTTATATAAAAAATCTAGACAAGAGTAGATGGCATTAATTAATATCCTGTGGTGACATGTTAATGCCATCTCAAACTATTTTAAACAGAATTTAGCTTTTTTTCATAACGAATACAACATTTATGACCTTAAATTATGACTACATGAGAACCATTTATTTCAAATTTAAAAAAAATACACATTCAAAATAAATTTTAACCCAATCACTTGGCATTGATTCAGAAAAAAAGGCTCATGGATATGTTGGATAACAACACGTCTTCAATAAAGGAGAATTTGTAAGCTTTGCCCTCGTCGATTATGACCATATATGCATTTGAAAGTAAAGACTACACAAGAAACACCAAAGCTGACTGTAGCAGATAAAACTGTGGGCAGCAGAGTCAGATTTGCTCAGAAAAACTTTGAAATATTGATCAAAATAAAAGAGTTGGATATCAAAAAAAGCATCAGATATAAAAAGCTGCAATAAAATAACTGAAGCAAAGTTCAAAACTTTCATATCAAGTTTCAACTAAGAAGTCATCTGATTTTTTTTGGAAGGTCAGAGTGGCCAAAACAATGCTAAAATACTTTCAGGTGAACTTATAAAACACTTATATATAACAGTTCTTATAACATTTTTTATAATTAATTAATGTATAATAACATTTAATTAAATGTTAATTTGGACTTAGGATAAATATTTTAATATTTGTGAGGCTGTTCATGCCACGTTCATAATGCACAATGTATTTTAAGGCTTTGACTAATAAAGTAATACATTACAAAAATGGCAAATGATGCATGCAGAATAAGGCATTGTGTGCACTTAATATTCACATCACCATCCCACAAACCACAGAAGTATCCCTGCAAGAATTCTGAATGATGAAATCTGCAGATAAAGGTTCAGGTCTCAAGCATCACCTACTTGCTACAGGGCTGCTGCCATTTTGACTACATGCACATCAGCCAGGAATGCACTGCTCTCAGGAGCGCTGCTGTGGTAATTAGCGCACCTCTGCAGTGCCAGGCAGTAAAATGCAGCCTGCATCTCACCTATAACAGTAGTACAGATGACTCGGTTACAGGCCCGCGCTGCAGAGGAGCATGCATTGACTGGCACGGAAAAGGGAAATGGCTGGTGGACAATACGCACACGTCCACAGAGTTAGGCAGTTCAGTCTACTATAGTCAGTAGCCCCCTGGGAACTGATAATAACAGATGCATGTCACTGCTTTGAATTAACAAAATACTACTGAATACTACTATTTGAGCCAAAACGATGTACCATTTGATACTAGAGCTGCAGAATGTAATTGTTTTTAACAATGCTGATGTGAACAATTCTGCATTGATGCATGAACACAGGCCTATCATACATATTAATGTACTGTTTTATTGTAAATACCGTAGGCTACACTTATTATATTAGGGATGTAACGATTACTGGTTTGACGATAAATCATGATAAATTTCCCCACGGTTAGTATTACTGTTTCATTTTTAATTATCATTAAAACCGTATTCGATTACTGTGATTTGAACAACTCACGATAAATAAATACTGTCCAGCATAAAGCATAGTTTTAAGTAACAGTCTCACGTGCGCACAGCAGCAGAGTAGTTTCGTTTTCAGTGAAAATAGGGCGGAAAAGCTGAGAGGTTTTAAAAGAGTTCCAAGGGAATTATACAAATGAATATATGAATGAATTAATTATATAAATGTACCTCTGAAGGTTCTGACTGTCTTCAGAAACGATTCGATGACATTTTCATCTTCGCTCCATGTAATACCTAAAGGAAGTGTTCTTAAATCACAATACTGCTTTGTCCACGGAGTTTACGGGAAACAGCTGTAATTCAGCTTTCCCATCAGCGCCACCTAGTGTCAGAGTGGATTTACAGAGACTTATATTTACATTCAGCCTGTGTGCAGTTTCTGTCTGGCCAACAACAGACCTAATTTGCATATCCTGCTGTAAATTTTGGCCGGTTGAGGAAAAACAAGCTTATGTGGATTCTATACATTTAAATAATTCAGTTATTGTTTGTCATGTTATTGTTTTAGTGATTATGCAAACAAAAAGTAATTTTATTTGTTGTTTGTTGATTTTTAAATATAAAACTCGAAGTGATTTGTGTGTCTGTACTTTTTAAACATCTCCAGCACATTTTAACAATACCATGATAATACTGATAACCATGATAATTTTGGTCACTATAATCGTGATAAGAAATTTTCATACCGTTACATATGACGGTAAATTTTCATACCGATACAAAAAAGTTGCATATGTGCTTAGGAAGCAAAGCACTTGTGTCTGATGTTTTGGTTTTTACTGAGTGTACTGCAGGACGTGCTTAATGTTACAGTTATTAAGTGCAATAAGCCACAAAAAAGATCTCATTGCGTTACTTGCACTGACTATCGCACTTGAAGTGCACATGCACAGAAAGCCACCTCTCTCAGACAGCATGTGATCCTAAATTCAATTCTCTTTAGTAGTGTATTGCACTTGAGTAGTCAGATCGACAGAATTATTTCAAAATATCTGTCTTGGTGAGCATTCAGGTAAATACAACTGATTATGTCTTAATTGAACAGAAAAAAATGGGGGGGGGATCTGATGTGTAACATTATATTTGACCTGTGCATTAACGTGCTGCTGTCTGGGTCATTTATGTGAATCAAACAACAAAAGAAAAGGGTAAACTCTTGACTGGACTTGACTGAATATCTTTTGCAGCTTTAATTACTCAATTTATTTGCAATTAATTAACTAAAAACTATGCAGTGAATATTTTTACATTTGATTATATTTCTGTATTATTTATTCTACATGCATGCTTGTGTTTAACAGATTTAAAATGAGGAAAAAAAGTAAAGCATTGTTAATATCATTCATAAACAAATTGTTACCCTCTGAATAGTTAATCTAATCGTGAAGCAAGTGAAGATTCACACCTATTTCATACACATTTTCTATTTGACAAAAAAAGGTTTAACATTTTAGTGTTTTAGGTGCTTAAAAGGAAAAAAAATGTGGCCTTCCCTAAGTGAAATAAAATAAGTACTAAAATACCTAAATTAAAGCAAATTAAGGATTAAAGCAAAATAGAAATATTTTAAAAAAATTATAAAAGCACAAAAAGTATGCACTGAAAAGTAAATGTTTTCTATATATATATATCTTTATCTTGGGAGGGCGGCCCGCCCCCCCTTGAAGGTCAAGTTCATTTTATTAATTTTATTTTTTTCTATAGCGCCAGATCACAATAGAAGTCATTTAAAGATACCTTTCCAATAGAACAGGTCTATACCTTGTTCTTTTATTAAACAAACTAAATAGCCTTACGTTATTTGTCTTATTTACACGACGGCATGTTATTTCTGTCTCTAACGTTACATGACATTCGCGCGCTCTGTATGCGCACAGCGGAGTTCCGCCCCGATGCGCGTGCACACACATACACACACATACAAACGTACGCGCACACACAAGTGAGCCCAATCCCACTAGTATTTGTAAATATTAAACCGCAAAACGACTATTTAAATATGACTTCTGCCTGTCTCTGTGTTAATGTATGGCGCAGACGCGCGGTTTTGTATACTACTCCTACAGAAGAGCGCGCGAGGCTAGCGGTGATATTTACGTCTGCCGCCTCACTAATGAGGACATAAATACAGAACATATCCAGAACTGCTCTGAGAGTCACTTCATGAGCATTTGACCGTTACATTTGAGTAAAACTATCCTCACATCATATACACACAGAAATGTAAAGGTATTCACGGCAACCCATCAAAATAAAAGTTTGGGTTTCAATTGTAGACATTGCTGCAGAAATATATTCCTATTGATCAGTAGAATGTACGTAATAGCCTACTAAAATGATTAAAACCTTATTTTTAAGGAATAATCATAAAATATGTCTTCAATGTTTTAATTGTAATATTAAATCCCCTTTATTTAAAAAAAAAAAAAAAAGATTTGTTTAATTTTCATTAATTAAAAGATAAATTAAATTAATGTTTTTATGCTGAAAAAAAAAAACGGAACACCCCCCCTCGCACCCCCCCATAAAAAATTAGATTTTACTAATAAGGCCATGTTGAAACAATGAGAGTGCTTTAGTAACAACTCACAAACTGTGCAAATGCTCTGAGCATTAATATTCATCTTCTTATAGACTGCATTAAGAAACGCTTGAGAATTCTCATGGTAAAATATACAAAGGCAAATGCGATCCTACTGTAATTCAAAGACATCAATTACTGGGAGTAATCTCTTTCCAAAACTCAATATCATCCGATCACAGTGTTAAAAGAGAACGTTAATTGCTTTGGCACGCCGTATGCTCTCTCAGACGCCGTTTCTACGAGTCAAAGCGTGAACAATAAATATTTACTTTACGGAACAAACGCGAGCAAACTCGTGTGTGTACATGGATGTGTGGATTAGTAAGCAGACTTGTGGTGGAGAAGGCCCCGTAAGGGGGGATGGTAACTTGGCTTCGGCAGAGGGGAATCACTCTCTGTGAGCTCCTTCCACAGCGCCTGAAGACCTGGCACACCGCTTCACAACAACAACAGTGATGTAACCTAGTAACAAGCCCTTGGCTTTTCTACTCCAAACCGAAACTCTGGCCATGTCTTCTACATCAACAACATTATTATGGCGTGTAGAAAGGCTTGTGTTGTCTTAGCGATCATGAAAGGGAAAACAGGGAGGGGTGGGAAACACGCTTACCTGCCCCAGAGTAAAAAGGAGATTCCTAATTTTTTCCAACGCCCTAGGCACTGCTCTCGAGTTATTTTTGAAAACAAGAATAGCTAAAATACCAACGGCTCATTGTTGCGCCTGAATGTCGAGTGCTGTAATTGTTCGCTGCGGCCAGCCCGAAGACTCATCTTCATTAAATGGAAAAGTAGGTAACAGCAACAGCTTTTAAATGTCACTCTTCCCTCTCCATTAAAGGCTTAATGGTTGCATTGAAACCACCCCCAGGACGAGAGCATTAATAACCCAGTCGTTACTCGCATTTTTAGGATGTGTCAATTATCGCTCCGCTGCGCACACTGCCAGCCGAGCGCATTGTTCGGCTTATTACAGCCTGCAGCAGATCAGGGCTTGTCACAGTGAGACCGCCGCTCTTCCTGGCCTGTCGGATGCCAGCGCTGATCTCGGGCCTGCCAGAGAGACTCCTTTCAGAAAGTGCGCACAGACTGGGAGATCCGAGGCGTCGGAGTAGCCCTGTTCTAGTAACGAGGTCTGGCAGATACACATTGGCTGGGGTGCTGTGTCCTCCGAGCGCCAGTCTCATTGCTTTACATGAGGGCAGATTCCCACCTCCCCGGCTCTGCCGTCTACAGGGGACGCATGCATGTACTCCATAATTAATCTGCCAGTCACAGCAAAGTGCCACTCTGGCTGGAGAGAAATGGAGAGCTGCACACATACAAGCAGCTGATAATCATAAATGTAGCACCGTGTTAATGGTAGGTTAACGTGAAAGCCGCAGGATTTTAAAAAAGCACAGAGGGCCAGGAATGCAGCTCATACAGAGAGAATGCGTCAACCAAAAAAAAAAAAGAAAAAAAAAGAGGGTCATTTACCAAATTTTAAAAACACTGACAAATCAAATCAGTCATTTTTACAAAAAAGCTAATCCGTTTTAAATTATATATAAGACAATGTAGCATCATCTGGCTTCTTTTGTGAACACAGTGAGAAAACTGCACTTTTTAATGCCAAACACACTACTTTGCATACAAAGTAATGCCACAGTATTTCATAGATTTTACTAACAGTGACAGAATAATGTAAGGTAACACATTAGTTTATGACAAAGAATACACTGAGACTCACACTTCCCAGTAGCCATGGTGTGAATCTTAGTGGAATTTGTGGTTTAAAAAAATAAAAAATAATAATACAATAACCATGACTCTGCAAAGAAATGTCACCAATCTAAGTACTGAAACAAGCAAATCACACCGAAAGAAGTCTTTAGCGACCATCCATTCCCATGAAGCACTGTGAATGAATTGAAAATCTCTTACAACAAAACCATATAGGCTATATATATTTGTACATTTGCATATCCTGCATTAAACAAAATATATTGTTTCTATACCCATTATAAACATTAAATCAATAGTTTTATATTTAATAATTTTTAGATCAATTATCATTCTCGGTGTTTAATGGGACTGTAGCTCGTTCCCTCGGTTCGGTAATTTGAGGTCACTGTTCGGTTCAGTATTGGGTGGAGGCATGTACAGACTATTCTTAATGTGGTATTAGAAAATTCCATAAACATACTCTACTATGTGTTAACAAATACTTCAACCATTTGTCTTACCTTTTTTTACTTAAGAAAATGTCTGTATCAATAAATTGGATCTGTGTAATAAATTGGAGGTGACAGCAGGCTAACATTTCTACTACTGTCCATATCTATAATGTTAATCAAACAAAAGCAAAAGAGAAAAATCACTCACTGATCTTGACAAATTTTATTAGTTTTAATTAAGGAACAATGTATGAATGTTTAATTTATACAGTGAAGACTATGCAGTGCTTAACTTGTACATTGATTACTTTATTCAATGTCTGCATTATCTCTTACTTAAACGCTACTGTTAAATATAGTACCTAAAACACTTTACTTGCAATTGTTTGTTACTTAAATCTATGTTCTTATTCTAAATAACAGGGATAAAAAAAACTAGGCCTATATCATGATAGAAATTGTTATTGTGTGTTTTTAAGGGAGAAGATTTATTTATTTTTATTTTTTTCAAAATCAATTTTTACAATGTTGTGATTGACCTTGTAGCTGTATCATTTGGATCATGGCTTTTAACGCTTTCATTAAAATCCCTATGAGAAAAATACTTCCATAACCTGAAAAAGTGGGCATACACTGTTGCACTCTATATATCTTAATAGCTGGAGTTTTTAATTTGGCTGTATCAGGAAGTTTTTGGATGTTAAACCTTTTCTGCCTATTTAACCAAGATTGAATGGCAAACATCTATATACTCATTGGGGAAAATAAAGCAAAAACAACATCATGACTAAAACATTAATCCATGAGAGTGCTAAATAACGGTTATTGTGGTGCAACCATCATTCTCACAATATAACTATTCTGAGCAGACCTCAGATTGCCGGATGCAGAATGCAAAGTACGAAAAGGTACAACAAACAATTTTATCCTTTCTGACTGAATCGCATATCAGCCTCCAGCTGCAGACACTGCACTAGTGCCTACTGAGAGAGCAGAAAAAAATCCTTACAGGCTAATCAGCTGCAGGATGTCACATGGGGTTAAAAGCAGAGACAACAGGCTTTGTAACCTCTGATGCAGATACACTCAAATAATTACTGAAAAGGGAGGAAGGAATTTGAATTCATGCAAGAGTAATTATGCCATTTGGGGATATTAGAGAGATTTTCTCAGCAGTCTGCCACCACTCGCAGTGCTTTTCAGAGCCAGGCGGCTAAGAGCTGCACACGCTGACAAACACAAGGCCTTCGGCTCATTGTGCAATCTGCGGGCCCTTACAAAATGACGCTCAGCATTCCAGTAATTCAATAAGCCCTTCCAGTGAATTACAACCCTGATCAGGAGGGGGATTGTCTCTGAGTCCATGGCAGCTACGCTGGGAGGTGCCCTTTGTGTACGAAGCGGTGCCGCTGCCCTGACACCAACCATGCGAACCCAATTACACTGCTTTGTGAGCCCGCGGCCCCCATATTAACACATATTCTCCCCTGAGAGGCGTCGACCAGTGCCAGCCTGGCAGCCATTCACCAGAGCCCACTGTTGAATCTCAAATAAAGCACTTAAGGCTCTGGCAAAATAATCATTTGTCCCTGGCATTCTTGAAAGCCCCCTTTTTCATCAGAATTCCCTGTTCCTTTCCTTGGCAATTAAATGCTAAGCTCTTCGACTCTCTGCAGCGGGCAGCACAATGGGACCTCAGAGCAGCAGCAGACACAATCCAATGCTCACTTGCATTATAAAAAAAAAAAAGAAATGAAATAAGAGACAATCACGTTTGCATGTAGCATTCTATTGCTTTGGATATGCATCGTAACGTTCAGACGGGAAGGCTCTTTAATAAAGGATCTACATTTCTGGAGTTTGTCTGAACTAAATTAACGTTAATTGCTCTACTCCAGGTATAATCAATCTCACTCGTGTCATTTTTTCCAATTCCAAAATATATTCCTTCGGGAATATTCTGAGAGTTTATCATGATCTATCTGGTTAAATCTGTCACACTTTAACTATTAAGTCACAACGAGCGAATAAACAAGCCGAAATAAAAGGACTGAATGGCTTTAGCCATTTCAAGTTCATCTCACGTAGGCCTAAAATTGTCAGCACTTGGGATGACATTAACACTTGGGTTATAATTAAACCCGTTTTGCTTTTCAATCAATATCCAATCTCTCAGAAGTAATTAACAACATATTAAAGAGTTTATTGCCTGGCAGAGCTGGCTGCTGCTGCATCATTAACTGTTAAAATGTGACTCTTTGACACCTACAGTCATTTCGCAGCTTTTTACTGCAACAACCCCCCCCCCTCCTCTTGGCTGTCATTCCAGCACCCTCCTCAAAAAGAAACACATTACCTTCCGGCAGGCACAGATTCACATTAGGACTCGCACACAATGGCGGATACCAAAAAAATAAGTGGCAGAACGAGAGAGAGAGAAGAGAGATGCATAATCTGCATCAACCACAATGCACAGTAATTATGAATATGCACCTTGATGAATCATTAAATCAGATGCTTAAAAATTAAAACAGAGCAATAATGCAGATATCAACCCGAACACATGCAGAGACAAAAATGCTTTACAGGGTTGTGAGTGTGGTGCGTGATGTGATGTGTCACAGGGGGCTAATCCCTTAGGAAATGAAGAACTGAGACAACATGACTCAGAGGGGGAATACCAGCGAGGGCTGATGAAAATATGTACTAGAGTTGGTGATTTCAAACCCACACGCTTTAGTATTACAGACGGAACCTTATTTATCTTTGATGAAGGTTATTCTCAGCAAGTCTGCAAGGTTCAGATTACAGGCTAAAAATGTGAAAGTTCAGTGTTCAGAATTATATTGTTGGCCATGAGGAATATTGCCATTTCTCTATTCATACAAATACACACAGAGAGTGCATAAAACTGAGCCAAACGATGTGTTTGAAGTGCAATGCATTACTAATAAAAAAAAAACCTACCTATTTTAAGTTACTGCATCTAGGGAAAACCCTTAGCGATGTACCGATGACCAATTCAAAGAACAACAGTTACTGTTCAAAAGCAGCCACCCACTATAAAGACTTACCCTTTTCCCAGAATGATAATGCATCGGAATCTGTGGTTGCACAATGCGGCGGCACACTAGAGATTAGAGGATTAAGTCACAGGTCAGTAGTTTCATCTTTTGTTGATGTTCCAGCTTACCCATTGCTTTTAAAAGACAATGCAGGAAAGGAGCCATGTTATAAGAGGCAAGAGGCACGTGTTGTCAATATACTACAGTCCCAGGGACACTTTAAGAAATGCTAATGCCCACAAAAATGTATCAAATAAATGAATGAAATATGGCAGCAGAAGCAGGTGACAGAGAAGGAATCAACTGGACCGACCTGCAGAGGAATTTGACCAGGGATTCCTGGTCATGCAGCTTTATAGTTACACCCAGTCATAAATTCCTCTGAATGATGCCATATATAGAAAGTCCGGAGCGAGTCATACTCATACTCAAGGCTGGGTTTAGTTCTGTTGCTGCACAGTCACCGCTTGCAACAAACAGTAACAGATAGTAACAAATTCTGCATGTAGTTAAACAAACACTTCACAAGACCAGCTTTGATGTTCCCAGTGACTAAGAAACCCACCCAACCATATACATTATGGGTGAGAGTATATAGCTTTCTCATTCATCAAGGGCAAGTTGTTTACATACAGTTAATAAAAAGGCTTTCAATGTATTAAAATGGCGAGGTGTTTATGTTTCCCCATTACAAAAGGAAAAGTATCAATGTATTAGTCTCAATATCTAATATCACTATAGGATTTGTGGAAGTGAAAAAAACCAACAACATACATACACACATATCAACGTTATAATATAAGTGATGGTATTGAAAAAGTTATCTAAAATTAAGATTAAATATGCTAGGCTGCCTTGGTTAAAGGTCCCCACGTATTAAAACAGAAAGGAAAAATAAATCAACAAGCTTTTTAATACATCTACTTAGGACTGTCAATCAAAGACAGAAACTAATAAAGACAGAAACAAACCTTAAATGTGGGTGACTTGACACCGATTTATTTATTACTACAAGAAAGCACGTCAAAGATCATACATCGCCTGACATCCCCATCTAACTATCCCCTAATTAGGATGTAAAATGATCCATGGAGAGCAACAGGGCAATAGGGGTAAGTTCCACATAAGGTCATGTTACACCAAGGTTGGAGTGCCTGCTCTGGCTACAACTCTGCAGTAGAGGCAGTAGCAGACGTTTAGACTGAAAGAGGAACTCAAGCATGACACAGCAGCAAAAGGCTGCAGTTTGAGATGTCCTCAGAAAGGGAAAGTTTAGTTCTGCATGGAAACTCTCAATGCAGGACACAGGTTAAGTCTTAGTACAGGGCATCCACAGTGATTACCTGAGAATATTAACACATGTTTGACCTGGTCTGAATTAATTGGAGAGAAGTCATAAAAAGACAATCAAACTCTTGACATGAAGAATCTCTGGGTAGAGGTGTAAGCAGGGTCTAAATTGGAGATTCAGGGCCTAAAATTAGGATCAAAATAATTATATTATATTAATAATAATTTAAAATAATAATAATAATTAGTATTAGTATTATTATATTTTTATTATTATTATTATTCAAGCTAGACTACTGTCACAAATATGTAAATATTACCCATCATCATGTTGCACATGTTGTAAAGTTACTGGCCACCATTTTGTTTCCTTGCCAAAACCAATTTTTATTCACATCTGGCATTTATGGCGTGTTAATTTTAATACCCTGGCTGCAGTTATTTTGCAGTTTAGGCAAGAAAAGTCAGTTGACAAAATGACCACAAGTGTCACTGATCTGTCTGTTTAGCAGTCGAATATTCACAGCTGCATCAAAGCTGCTAAGGGTCACACTACATTAATGCTGAGTCCCCCCTCCCTACCCCCTCAAAAGCTCGAACTGAAAGCAAAACATTAAGATACATCAGATATTAACTCAGCTATTCATTAAAGAATAGAATTGTGTTTTAATTCCTTTACAAACAGATGATTATGTCTGAGGATTAGGGGACTACGGGCAGACACACCTCTCTCACTCACACACACATTTCAACAGGATATTGTTAGGGCAGGATGCAGTAGCAGTGACTCATTTCCTTTCACTAATTTGTGGTATGAATCAAAAATCTCAAGCTTTCATGGGTCAAAGCAGATGTTCATCAAAAAGATTTCACCTAAAAGCAGCGACTGACCTTGGCCTCCTCAATGAGTGAATGAATGAGAAGCACTGCCTGTCTGCCCCCTGTGACTGCTATTGACATGTTTCCTGCAAGGAAACACAATTGCTGGCTAACAGGAAAGTAATCAGCTAAACTGGCTGGCAGACACAGTGCCAAAACTACTTACATAAAATATAAGCACAGTGGTCCAAAAGCCTGAGACCATAATTTCTATTCTAATTTATTACAAAAACTTTAATTTAATAATTTGTAAATGTAAAAATATAATTTATAAATGTAATAATAAATGACTTCTTAGACATATAAATGGGGGGTGGGGTACAAATGTTTGGGGTCAGTAAGATAGGTTTAAGAAATCAATACTTTTTCAGCAAGGATGCATTACATTAATCAAAAGTGACAGTGATACCACAAAATTAAGCAGCACAACTGTTTTCAATATTGATGACAATAAGAAATGTTTCTTGAGCACCAAGACAGCATATTAGAATGATTTCTGAAGGATCATGTGACACTGAAGTCTGGAGTAATGGCTGATGAAAATTCTGCTTTGCCATCAGATGAATAAATTACATTTAAAAATATATTACAATAAAAACAGCTATTTGAAATTTTAATATTTCTCAATATTACTTTTTTCACTGTAATTTGGTCAAATAAATGCCTTGGTGAGCATACTGTATAGTGGGGGGGAAATCTAGTTCCTTTGCTTTTCTAGTATCACTGAACAACCTATATGTGAAATATTTTTAAAAATATTATAATATTGAGAATTATTAGCATCATGCCTCATAAGTCATCTCTTCAATCACATATTAACTCAGTAACCTTCATCCTAGCCACACATTACTGAAAATGTTTTTGATGCTGTACCCACGACATGATTTGCAACTACTGAAGCCTGCAACATATAATGGACAAACCTGCTTCAGCATGCTACACTGCCATTAGGGTTAACACATGACAGACATAAACTATGCAAGACAATACAACTGCAAGTTGGATTAAAGAATATCTTAAATTGAACCGGAGTTAACTGCGTCCAACACAATTCAGCCAAACAGCTGTTCTGGGGGAAATGCAGATGGCCTGCTAGCTCATTTACCAGCTCAGGAGGTAATAAACGCTTTTAAATCTCGGCGTGAACTACCGCTTAAGTCTAAGCCATGAAAAAAAGCAATACCAGTCAGACACTTAATGTGCTGATTTACTGTGAAACGATGTAAGAAGCTCATCAAACAGTATCTTCAAATCCTCAGAGTATTAAGGCCTGCGAATGATGTCTGATGCATTTTTCATTGATTTGGAAGATCATTTAGTTGAACTATAAGAACTGCTCCAGGCATACAATTAGCCCCTCTTTTAGTGCACAGAAACATCACTTTCAGCACTTCTACAGTACAAATAAAATTGCGTAAAACACACTGCCCAAATTTTTTTTAACAATGCAAATTGTAATCTAGCATATAATGTACATGAACCAAAATGCAGAGTCGGCAATGCTAGCTTAATACTAAAACAACTAAATCAGAACATTATAGCCGCTTACTTTCACCACTCTGTGCCAGCTTTGTTTATTCTAGTTTAATACTCAATTACCCAAACCATTAACAGCTTTCCCCTTGAGCACTTTAACACCATAAGAGAAACACTAAGCAGGAAATCCAGTTAATTAATTAATACTTCATTTGAACGTGGATGAAATCCTGTTACGAACCATGTCTTAGTACACTTCCATCTAATTACACTTATTTTATTTCACAAATCTGTCTGAAGCACACCTTTATTTCCTCTCCACTTAATATTCGTGAACGCTTTCTTAGCTTCGACACAAAACGGGCTGCACTCATTTCGCTGGATTTGCATGTCTGCTCCAGAACAGTGTGAGTGGAGATAAATCAAAACTCCCGGTGGCTGCCTCTGCCAGGCTTCACTCACTTGACAGCAAGAGCTTCAGCTCAGGGCCCAGATTGAGCAGCATAACAAGGCAGGAACTTAAAGGGGCCTCACTCACCAAACCAAACAACATCTGCAACAACACAGTCATTACAGGTAAAAAAAACTAAAGAGAACAATGAATCATGGCAGGTCAATATCACACAGTCCCATGAAGTGTTTTCAAATAAGTCAATAAAACTAGGAAGAGAGAGCTTTGTGGTTGCAGATCTGAGCTGGTAAAACCAAAGACTAAAGAAATACAAAGATGCTTCTTCACTCCTATACTTATAAATGGGAAAAACTGCAACGCGCAATATAGCGGAATGGTCCCAACTTCTAAATGAAATAGCCAATCGTTGATTGGTAAAGTCAGACTTTCCTTGAAAGGGACTTTGGTAAAACTAAAGGTTGTGCATTCAAACTAGGGCTGTGCGATTTGGGGAAAATATCTAATTGCGATTTTTTTGACAGATATTGCGATTTGATTTGTGATTTTAAATTTGCAAAGTCAAGCTTCAGCTCAATATTGTCAATAATGTGCAGCACAGTATGAGTATCGTTACCCTGCTGAAAAAAACAAACAATCAATAGAAACCATCACAGAAATTCTTATAGTTTCCATAAAAACCATTACAAAATTCCTTTTTGTTTTGGGCATTATTCCAAAAGGAATTCCTTTTGTTCTATTGGTTGCCATCTGCTAGATTACATCCCACCAATAGAATGCATCAAATACCAGTAGACACCATTATAGTTTACATTAAAACAATACAATTCCCATTATAACCATTAATGGGAACCTTAAATCCATTATAACCTTAAATCCATAACATTTTCTATTGTGTTTTGGGAGGGGTTCTACTGTTTTTTTTGTGTTTTTTTCTGCAGGGAAGATTATAATGGTATTTTTCAACTTTTTACAGATTCTTTTAACACCAAATGTTTCCTTAAGAAGAAGATGAAGATGAAGACAGAGGTCGACTGATTGATCGGCCGGCCGATTAATCGGGCCAATTTATTGGCATTTTTTAATTAATCTGCATCGGCCAATTGTGCTGCAAATCAGGCCGATTTATAGGCAGGCGTATCTGCAGGCAGCTAAGCATTGTGGAAAGCCATACCAGAGAATCTCTCTCCCTCTGAGGCTGCGTGAGACAGAGCAACTCACACTCACACAGCCTCAGCTAATGATGGCAGGGGAAAACAGACCGTTTCGAAAGTGTAATTTCGTTTTACCCTACTAGAATTGATGCCGGAAAGTTATCATATTCATAAGTGCAACAAGTAATTTGCATGTGAAAGTAGAAACACGTTCAATTCAGAAGAAACTTCTGGGCTGATTATAACGTGTCTTTGAGTCCAACAATAGCCTCCACGATGTCATCGCTCGTGGCCAGTGCATTCTTAAGCAGTTATGAGCAGCAGGCTGTGTAATATGTGTGAACTCTTTTATTTTTATCACTTTGACTTATGCCATTTGACTTATAGCAGTGTCCAGTGTTTCCATTACATTAAGTTATTTGTGGCGGCTCGCCACAATATAAAAACTGACCGCCACAAATAGATTTTCCAAAAGGCTTATATATTTTGTTGAATAAACTGAGCACTGCACGTTTCAAAATAAAAATGCAGCACAGGTGTTTTTATATGAATGTATCTTCGAGAAGAACAGACCGTCTTCAGAAAAGCTTTGATGTCATTTTAATTTAGTCTTTCCTGTAATGCCTGATAAAGTAGCGTTTGTGAACCCAGTGCTTATTTGATTACAGCCGTTACCGGGGAAACTGCTATATCTCCCGCTCCAGCAGCGCCTCCTGCTGGCAGAGAATGAATTTGCATTTCCAAGTCTGTGGGAAACGGTGGTGCCTATCAGCAAACAAAAAAAAAACAAGCTTCAGAACTGTTTTGAGAAGGTGCTTAAGTTTTGAGCAATATATTATTACTATGATTTAGGCTACTACTACTACTACTATTACTATCTTTCTTGTACCCTGCAATCATTGACTCAAACTCTCTTTTATGAGATGAAGTGAAATAAAATAAAAAAAAATTATAGGCCAAACATATCAGCAAAAAAAAAAAACGGCATCATATATCAGCCATCGGCTGCCCTGATTTCTAAATATCGGCATCAGCATCAGCCAGAGAAAAACCCATATCGGTCGACCTCTAGAAAATATTATTATTATTATTATTATTATTGTTATTGATATTTGTATTAATTATTATTAAGTATTTCTTAAAATGGTAGTTAAAGCAATCTGTATAAAATTGTGCAAGCTTATTATTAATATTCAGAATAATTTTTCACTTTTTTTTTTTTTTGGTCTAACCAAGAGCAAGAATGCAGCAGACAAGGGTGAACATCTGACTTAAAGTGAATAAAACTGGCTGTTGGAGGCTGAATTGTGATGTCTGCTATTTTGGTCAGCTATGAAGCTGGTGTGTAGATGCCAAACAGGGCTCGCAATATCGCTAGCCCGACGTCCAGGGGCTATTGTGTTTTCCAGTCGGGCTACCAAAATGTATCACTGCCCTGCCCGAAGGGCTATCTTAAATACAGGGCTCCCGCAGGTCCTTAAAAACTCTTCGATTTAGTTGTATCAAACTTAAGGCCATAAAAAGTTTTAAATACATTAAACGGTATAAGAAATGTCTTAATTATAATTTCAAGAGGTCTTACAGTTGGGGACAGAATGACAAGAGTCACGATACGGCTGTATTAAACTTCAAAAGGCAATGATGTCATTGAATAAATATGAGCGCTGCATGTTTCAAGTGAATGTATCTGAAGTGAACCGTCTGTCCTCAGAAACGTAGGGCCCTATGATTTGCGCGATGCAGAAAACACGGACGGAATCGCGGAATTTTAACGCGGAATGTCACGGAATTTGTCAAAGTTTGGATGAATTAATCAAAAGTAGGTCATTACACTTAAATCAAATCGCGATATGGACTAGTATCTGTAAATATTAAGCCGCAAAAGTCGATTTAAATATGAATCCTCCATGTTCTGGGCGTCCCTGTATGAATGGAGCAGACGCGCGGTTTTGTTTACATACACAGCGCTCGCGGTGATTTCAGCGTCTGCCATCTCAATGAGGACATAAATACACTAACAATATCTCCAAAACTGATCTGAGAGTCACTTCACGAGCATTTTACCATTTCATTTGAGTAAAACTAGCGTCATATCATATATTATACACACAGAACTTTAAAGGTAATCACGGCAACCCGTCAAAATAAAAGTCCGGTTTAACTTACTGTATTAAAGACACTGTGCCAGAAATAGGCTATATTACTATTATTTAGTAGAATGTACGTATTACTACTACTACTACTGTTGAAAAATAATAAAACTTTATTTTTTTAAGAAATAATCACAAAATATTTTAATTTTAATAGTAAATCCCCTTTATTTGCCAAAAATTTAAATGTTTAATTTTCATTAATTAAAATATAAATTAAATCAATGATTTATGCCTTCATCTGATAACCAGTAAAATTTAAATACACAACACAGAATTTCTGAGTGGGAAAAAAACATTTCATAAGGCTACTGTAAGAATAAATACAAATTGTTTGTATGCATTCAAATAATTAAACATTCTAAAACACAGAATTTGGTAACAATAAAACATAAGGTGAGAAAAAAATAAAACATTTCATACGGCCCTAAACATGTCATTTTTGTTACACTTTTAATAAATTAATGTTAAATTGTATAAGTTTCATGATTTTAATTAATTAGGCATGCTTTCTGATTAATACAATTTAATTTGTCCATTAAAAAGGAGTCCAGAAAAATTAAAACGGAAAAAAACGGAATCCAGAAAAATTAAAACGGAAAAAACTGAATTTAGAAAAAAATAAAACTGAATTTGGGAAAAAATAAAACGGATTTCATAGGGCCCTAGAAATGTGTCATTGGCATTTTCATTTCATCTTACCTAATGCCTGATAAAGCAGCATTTATGAGCGCAGACGGTGCTGCTTTGTGTACTAGAAACCGCTATATTTAGCTGCTCCTAAAGCGCCACCTCGTGGCAGAGAATGAATTTGCATGTCCAATAAGCCTTTCTTGCTGTTTATGGTCAGATCAATGCAAATATATCGACCCATGCTTTTAAGCAGCAAACACAGAGTTGTAAATGAGAAAGAAGTTAATTCCTTGCCTTCTAAAAATCTAAACAATTAGACAGTAATATTTCTTTGTTTTAATTTAATATAATTTATATGCTTGATTTATCCCTTTTCATAAAAATGGTCTAAGGCTGAAGTGCTGTTGTATAAGATTTTTGTTTTTGTGAAAACCTGTATCTGAACTGTAAATCATGTCATTTTATGGCTTAATACTGTATGTTACCATAGACATTGTACCATCTACCACGCTCATACTGTGTTAATTTTACTTGTGCAGCTCTTAAAATGGGTCATAAATTGGCTCAAATTTATTTTTAAAAATTCTGCAGATACCTTGTAAATAGTGAGAAAAATTCCTTACTTCATATTTGTTGATATTTGTGTATTGAAAAAAAAATTTTGGGCAAGTTAAATTAATTTTCGGCTACCAAAATCTGAAGAGTACCTGCCCGAAGGGCTACCAGGGATTTTGAAATTTTGCGAGCCCTGCAAAATCAGTGTCCATCGACGGATGCAGTTCAAATAAATCACAGTCAGAGTCCTGACATTTTCAAATATCTCAAATGATTTTTCACTTAGCTGATAATGAGATGTTTTAAATCTTTGTTTATTAAATCAGCAACATATAACTAGGGATGGGTATTGTTGGCATTTTATCGATACTGATACCGCTTATCGATACTGGTACTTATCGATACGGTTATCAATACTAATTGGAGCAAAAAGATATGATGTGAAAAATTATTTTAATACTGCTGAATTTTAGCAACTGTATTAAAGTTCTTCAGTCAAGAGCAGTGAGTTATTTTTCTCTGTGTTTTATTTTATTAACATTAAATGAATAGTTTCATCCAAAAATGAAAATTATCATAGTTTTCTCACTCTCAAGTTTTTTAAACCTGAATGAGTTTTGAATGAGAAGCTTTCTTCTGTTGAACATAAGTTATTTTGAAGAAAGTGGGAAACCAAACAGCTGCTGGTCCCCAGTGACTTCCATATTTTTTTTTTCCTACTATCAAAGTCAGTGGGGACAGCAACTGTTTGGTTACCCACATTCTTCAAAATATATTATTTTGTGTTCAGGACAAGAAAGAAATTAATTTGGTACAACATGCCAGTGAGTAAAAAAGGACATGATTTTAATTTTTGGGTGAACTATCCCTTTAAATGACAATCAGCAGCATAGTACTATACCTTTATATAGTAATCCGTTTCTCTCTCAACTGTTCACTTTCACTTTAGACATAACTAACTATGTTTATATGTAAACCGTGTGTGTTTTGACAGTATTAGCACAATCAGATGGTAATTAAGATAACCAAGTAATCAGGTGCTGTTTGACTGGCCTTTTAGTGTACGCGCTCTGAATAAGCGGATGTCAGAAAATGTTTAACCGGCAAAGCTTTAAAGCACACGCAAATAATGTACGTTTGTGATTGCAAATAAGTGCAGTGTCTCGTGAGTGTAACTCTACAGCTGAATTAACATTTGATGTGAATGTGTCTCGCGAGTTGCAGTTGGAGCTGGAGCCGGGAGACAAAGTACAGTGGCATTGCTTGAGGTAGATGTATTTTGTTAGTAAATGTATGATTATATTACTAATGTTGCCTCCTTTGTTCACTATTAAATAGGGTTGGGTACCGAAACCCGGTACCAATATGACACCGGTACCTATCTAACCGGTATGCAGGGGCGCCTTAAGATAACCAGAGGCCCCTGGGCTACAGCATTACGGCAGGCCCCCCTACCTCAGAAAGCTACCTTTTATTTATTTATTTTTTTAAATTTTAAAAGCTTCCTGACAATTATTTGTGTCAAATTTAGATTTTGTTTTTTGTTAATATGCCAGTTAACATTCACAACACTGTTCTGCGTAAAATGTGAATATAAGTGAATATGTATGGCCTTATTTTACTGCCAAATGTCGAGAGCGCATTTTTGTAGCGCAAAAGTAGATTAATATAATGCGCGAGTGCGAATCTCCCCGCTCGCAGGAGGATTTCCTTTGCTCTCCCACAAAACCGGACCTGCGTGTGCGCGCTCAAACTTTGTCCTGTGCACTCGCACATCTCTCCGTGCTCTTGCGCTAGATATTAATTATTTTCACACCTGGATTAAACGTCAAAAGTTATCAGCCAATCAGATTTTTCTACGACTGACCCGATGAAAATACTAGGCCTACGTGAAGAGGGAACTGATCCTGGAATTTCTTTAAATTTAATAATATTTAGTCATATCAAATGTATATTAGAAATGGCTAGGAATCGGGTGCTTGGATGATTTATAAAAAAACTAAACAAAAAAAAACCCTAGTTTGTCCAAACCCCTCTGAGCGATTTATCTAAACAAACAAACAAAAAAGTATATGATTCTTAAAGTTCATGTGGCCATACATGTATTGTGTACTTGGGATGAAATATATATAGATGTCATACACTGATCATTCTGCGCAGCGCCTCTTCAAGTCGAACACACCTATTCACTTCATCTGTGATAGAGTATGCAAACACCGCGAGAGCATCACTACCGGGAGCAGAAAGAGTCCGACTTCACGTCTCCGCTTTCAATTCCGCCCCCGACTGCAAGCGGCTACTCTCGGCGATAGGTCTTTTTGGTGCTACATGAAGTCGAAAACACCTAGGCTGCATCCGAAAACTGAAAAATGCTGCCTCCAAAGGCAGCATTCCAAGGTAGGAAGGCATCAAGGCACGTCCGAATCCAAAGTTAGCTTCACTTCCTGTCTCATAAGATGCCTTCATCTGATCGATTTTTGAAGGCAGCATAGAAGTATCCTTCGCTGCCTTTGATATCCCACAATCCTGTGCGTTCCATTCCTTGACGGTTGAGCTAAAAAAATAAAGATGGCGTCTGAAAGTTGCGTTTGGTGGTCAGTTTGTGAGTAAATGCATATTTCTGACAAACTTTTTGCACTTTTGATGTTATTTCTAGCGAGAAATCAGTGTTGTAGTGATTAAATATTAATTTAGTTATCACCAAAACTCGTTCTATTTTGTTGTAGATCATTAAACCGTTACGCTGCCTCAGAAGCCTGTCCAAAATCTGTTTTATGAGGTGCCTTCGTGCAAAAACACTGCCTTTCGAAGTCATTGCCTGACAGGGCAGCGAGGCAACAAGTCAGCTGCCTAAGTTTTCGGATGCAGCCCTAGTATATCGGTGGAACATACCAACTATACAAACTGTGTGGGGGGAACCTAAACTGAACCATTCACTGTATAGGCAATTACAACCAGGGCGTTGCTGAAAATGAGTGTGTGAGTGTGTTTACAGAATGCTGTTGTCACTGCTGCAAATTCCCATATAAATAATTATTATAAAAATATAATTTCCCTGCAGCCAGTGGGCCCCCTTTCCCTTGTAGGCCCCTGGGCTTCAGCCCCTTGAAGCCCGTGCATTAATGCGCCCCTGCCGGTATGTACTAGAACCGAATCAGACCGCAGATTTCGGTGCCTCATTTCGGTGCCATGCCTGAGCGATCGATTAAAATATTTGTTTCTCCGAAACGCACGTCTTCATCACAGGCTACAACTACAAATATTTCAGCAAAATGTATATTTTAGTCAGAGTTATTGTGCTCCTATTTCATTGCGCGCCGTCTGTTTGGCGCGCATGCGCACGGCGGCGCTCATTCTAAATGAAGTCTGTGAAGTTTAGCAGAGAATCGCAAAGCAAAAGCTCACGCACTTCTGACAGCAAAATGGAAATAATTCCATGGCTTTCTAACATTTACAGATGGAGAATATACCTGTGAATTGTAAGTTATGTATTACGGAAAACAGCAAACACATTAAACAGCGCGAGAAGCATCTCTGTCAGCGGCACACGCAGCCTTTCTGTCAGAGCATCTGACAAGTAGAGCGCGAGCCGCTTTAAACTGAAACTATAAACTATAGGCTACTGTATCTTACGAGTTTTTTTTTTTATAGCCCTTCATATAAAGCTTGTCACATGTTTAGAACAAATTGTATTATGCACTTTCTCCGCAGCAGTTCAGTCTGTGTCCTCCCTAGATATTTTATCAGATGCGCTCGTATCAAACTACTGTATATCAATATTAACTGTATTGCTTCATAATAACGTATCGATTATAAAAAATATCTCGATATATAGTACAAACTCTATATACCGCCCAGCCCTAGCTTTAATTAAAATGCCTAAAGCTAAAATTCTCTTGTATTCGCATTTTTAAACCTGTTTAAACCAACAAAATAGAACATTATAACCTTTTTAGTCCACAACACCAGTTAAATGCTTCCTTTTGTGATCTGATGTAGCTTCTTGTCACAGAATGAGGTAAAAAATATGTTCCATAGGCTACTAATGCATTGATTAGCAATGGATTTTAAATATACTTAATTATTATGAAAAAACCAGAGATGGCTTGAATAACACAGACAAGCTATATATTGTCGTAGTCGAGTGTTTAATGTATTTGTTTTATCATTCAAAACGTTTATATCTTCTGTTTACTCAGTTACAGGAATAGCAATGCCTTTGTCCATATTGGGGATTTCCTGGAGCTTCATTAGTTCCATATACAGTATGTGTGTGTGTGTGTGTGTGCATATATATATATATATATATATATATATATATATACAGTGGGTACGGAAAGTATTCAGACCCCCTTAAATTTTTCACTCTTTGTTATATTGCAGCCATTTGCTAAAATCATTTAAGTTCATTTTTTTTCCTCATTAATGTACACACAGCACCCCATATTGACAAAAACACAGAATTGTTGACATTTTTGCATATTTATTAAAAAAGAAAAACTGAAATATCACATGGTCCTAAGTATTCAGACCCTTTGCTCAGTATTTAGTAGAAGCAACCTTTTGATTTAATACAGCCATGAGTCTTTTTGGGAAAGATGCAACAAGTTTTTCACACCTGGATTTGGGGATCCTCTGCCATTCCTCCTTGCAGATCCTCTCCAGTTCTGTCAGGTTGGATGGTAAACGTTGGTGGACAGCCATTTTTAGGTCTCTCCAGAGATGCTCAATTGGGTTTAAGTCAGGGCTCTGGCTGGGCCATTCAAGAACAGTCACGGAGTTGTTGTGAAGCCACTCCTTCGTTATTTTAGCTGTGTGCTTAGGGTCATTGTCTTGTTGGAAGGTAAACCTTCGGCCCAGTCTGAGGTCCTGAGCACTCTGGAGAAGGTTTTCGTCCAGGATATCCCTGTACTTGGCCGCATTCATCTTTCCCTCGATTGCAACCAGTCGTCCTGTCCCTGCAGCTGAAAAACACCCCCACAGCATGATGCTGCCACCACCATGCTTCACTGTTGGGACTGTATTGGACAGGTGATGAGCAGTGCCTGGTTTTCTCCACACATACCGCTTAGAAGTAAGGCCAAAAAGTTCTATCTTGGTCTCATCAGACCAGAGAATCTTATTTGTCACCATCTTGGAGTCCTTCAGGTGTTTTTTAGCAAACTCTTGCACTGAGGAGAGGCTTCCGTCGGGCCACTCTGCCATAAAGCCCCGACTGGTGGAGGGCTGCAGTGATGGTTGACTTTCTACAACTTTCTCCCATCTCCCGAATGCATCTCTGGAGCTCAGCCACAGTGATCTTTGGGTTCTTCTTTACCTCTCTCACCAAGGCTCTTCTCCCCCGATAGCTCAGTTTGGCCGGACGGCCAGCTCTACGAAGGGTTCTGGTCATCCCAAACGTCTTCCATTTAAGGATTATGGAGGCCACTGTGCTCTTAGGAACCTTAAGTGCAGCAGAATTTTTTTTGTAACCTTGGCCAGATCTGTGCCTTGCCACAATTCTGTCTCTGAACTCTTCAGGCAGTTCCTTTGACCTCATGATTCTCATTTGCTCTGACATGCACTGTGAGCTGTAAGGTCTTATATAGACAGGTGTGTGGCTTTCCTAATCAAGTCCAATCAGTATAATCAAACACAGCTGGACTCAAATGAAGGTGTAGAACCATCTCAAGGATGATCAGAAGAAATGGACAGCACCTGCGTTTGCACATTCCTCTCTGTACAGTCATGCTTATCTTAATATTTAATTCTACAGCATACTGTCATGCACATTCTTTTATATTTTATATTTTATTCTTTATATCTTATTTTTTATTCATTTTATCTTATGTATACTTCCCTTGTGTTGTTTTTTCAATATTTGCACTGTCCATGGAGCGGACCCGACTCTCATTTCACTGCTGGTTATACAATCTCTGTATAGTCGTGTATGTGACAAATAAAACTTGAAACTTAAATATATGAGTGTCACAGCAAAGGGTCTGAATACTTAGGACCATGTGATATTTCAGTTTTTCTTTTTTAATAAATCTGCAAAAATGTCAACAATTCTGTGTTTTTCTGTCAATATGGGGTGCTGTGTGTACATTAATGAGGAAAAAAAAATAAATTAAATGATTTTAGCAAATGGCTGCAATATAACAAAGAGTGAAAAATTTAAGGGGGTCTGAATACTTTCCGTACCCACTGTATATATATATAAAAAAAACAAGTATCCGTTCAGGCACCGGCACCGTTTTAAAAGTATCGATTTGGCACCAGTATCGAAAAAAAAAAAAACGATACCCAACCCTACTATTAAACTACTGCATATATTGCATCTGACACTAGTGTCGCTTAGTTTTGTAACGTGAGCCCACACTTTCGAACGGTTCACTCTTGCCGCAAGGACTGATTGCACGCAAACACACACTGTACATGCGCATGGATATCACACGCACGCTGAGCAAACGTCGACCACATCATTCAGTGAAGGAAAATGACAAGCAGCAGTTTCTGATTCATCAACATTGATGTATACGGAGATAAAACACCACAAGTATCAATAACAGTATTGTTTGTCCTGAAGCGTATCTGTAGTCTGGTACTGACCCAATTATGGTCCAAAAAAAATACAGGTTCTCTGTACCCATCCCTACATATTACTGTTAACTTTTATCTTGAAATATTTCAATAGTCTTCTGAAAATAAAAGCAATATTATAGATATGAAGAAATTTCCCCAGAAAGCATTAAAACAGATTGTACACTGGTCAATAATTTATCAAAGTCCCTGATTTAAAGCCCCTGATTCTACTTATAGCTGTTTTAAAAACAACTCATATGCCCTATGTACACTGCCCTCCAAAAGTTTGGAAACGCCCTAGAAAAGTGGGGTTTTGGACAATATTGGCATGAATCCTTTTTAATTTGTGATAATTTTGCACTGATAAGGGACAACACAAACTACGAAAACATATTTTATTACAGTACATAAACAGTTTATACATAGAAAAAACCTTACATTTTAAATTTAATATTTGTAAACTATCTGACCTAAATTGTGTTCTAATTGGTTCATTGTATTCTAAACTTAATTGGCAATCAATTGTTGAAGCTATTAAGGTGTGCTGACCCAAAAATCTTTTAAAAACCTGGGCCAAGTTTAAACCAGTAACCAGGCATAACAGCTGGCAAAGGGGCATGTCTGACTTTGACATGTATATATTGCCATTATTATGTAATCAAAATGAAAATTATTATTGCGTCAATGATAATGTCAAGTTACTTTAATGTATTTGCACCAAAAAATGATAAGGATTTATGCTGATATAGTCCAAAACCCCACTTTTCTAGGGGGTTTCTAAACTTTTGGAGGGCAGTGTAAACATACGTGCTAATATGCAACTGCAATTTTTTTATTGTGTACTTTAACAAACCCAACCAAAATCCTTCCAGTACTAAGACATCAGAGAGGGAAAACTCAATTTTAGTTAGGCTGGTGTGAATGAAATGAGGTCTTTTGACATCTCACTTTAGATTTCAATCAACGTTTCCATGAGACGATTCATCACAAATGGCAGCAAAGAGAACTCTTAAATGACACCTCTAACCTCAGTTAAAACAGTAAACCTTACTACTATTAAAAAAAACTCAATGGCCATCTAGGTAAAACACCACGGGCAGCTATTTTCTACAGTATGAAGGCAGCAGGCAAACAAATACAGCTCCTACCTACTTCCTAGCTACCTGATCCAATTGCAAAAGAGTCAGGACACTAAAGCAAATAGTGCCCAAAATCACTAGCTAGCCAAAATCTTGTTCATCTCCATACGCCATAGAAGATTTGATTCCTATGGCCCTCAATGTCTGTGAACTGCTCATTTCGGATGACTCACTCGGCAGAAGTCACACGTCATGTGGCAGGCAGCATGACTCATTCAGAACAGAGGATTTCTAGTGCAAACTGCTGACCTGCCATTATCAGACACCAGGAGCCATATATTAGTATTGACATCTCAAAAGCACTTCCAGCACTCAAATGTTGTGTGATACTTCGTGATAGTATCATGATATTTCATGAAGGGAGAAGTTAAGGCTAATGTTTGTGTTCTTCACCAATATGAAACAAGTTGAAAAGTGATTAATTTGCCAGTGTCATTTGCACTTGTCATTTAGTTGACTTTCAAAGTATCAAGACTTCCAGTAAGTTCCAAATTAGCATAAATGCTGTTAACAATGACAGAGATTAAATTGCTGGTCACTGAGTGTTCCGTTTTTTTTTCCGACATAAAAACATTTAATTTATCTTTTAATTAATGATAATTCATCTTTATGTTTAATATTACAATTAAAACATTGAAGACATATTTTATGATTATTCCTTAAAAATAAGGTTTTAATAATTTTAGTAGGCTATTACATACATTCTACTGAACAATAGTAATATATTTCTGCCGCAATGTCTACAATTGAAACTAGGGATGTGCGATATGACGATTTTTGATAGTGGACGATCAAAATCTCTCCACTATCTGCTTTTGAAGAAATATCGTAGTATCGTGCTACAGTGCACATTATATCAGCTGCAGTTATGGCGCCGCCGTATCAAGATACTGTACAACACGACATACAGCGGTAGAGTTACTCTGACAGGACACTGCACTTATTCGCGATCGCAAAAGTACATTATTTGCATACAAGCCTTGCCGGGTTAAATGTTTCATTCACGCACTGTTCTGACGTCCGCTTTTTCTGAGCGCATACACCAGAAGCGCGCGCGCTAAAACCCTGTCAAACAGCACCTGATTACTGAACCAAGTTATCTTTTGCGCTAATACTGTCAGAACACACAAAGTTTACATATAGACTCAGTTGGTTATGTCTAAAATAAAAGTAAACCGTTGAGAGAAAAATGGATACGTGTCTGTAGATGCGTGCAGGTCTTAAAGGGACAGTACTGAACATGCTGCCACTGTCATTAAAGGGATAGTTCACACTAAAATTTAATTTCTGTCATTATTTACTCACTCACATGTTGTCCCAAACTAGGGATGGGCGATATGGGCTTAAAAATAAATCACGATATTTCTGGTATTTATTGCGATAACGATATCAATGACGATAATCCAGGGAATCCTGTTTCTTTAGAGAAAAGTATTATCTTTCCTATTTTTACCCCAAATAGGGTGTTGTGAGCATTACTGAGTACTCACGTAATGCGATGATTGTTTAATTCATACTGGAAGCCGGAGGGCGCTCTTGCGCAGAAACTACACATATCCATAACAGAAGTAATACTACTGATGAGGCTCCATGAAGGTATCCAGTCATTGCTGAATAAAATGCACAACGGAGATAGAGAACTTTTAACTGATGAAACTTGAAGACAATAAACATACGATTGCACAAAATATATGGTTTGTCTCATAGACTGTAAAAAAGATGGACGACGCGTCTCCGCTTCCTTCCACTATAGAAAAGTGAAGCTAAAGCATCTCAGTATGGCCGATGCCATCTTGCGAAAATGACATCATTTGGAGCCCGAGTCTGCGCAGTAGAGATTCGTTTGGAGCCAGAGTCTGCGCAGTAGAGTCGTGAGGTGGAGCCGCGGAATCAAACTCCCGCCCAAACTCCAGCAGACCCAATCAACCATAACGACACGCCCCGTTTTTATAGCATCAAATTACTAGCTAAAATGAAACTTATCACAAAAATGAACAATTGAACATATATCAGAGTGATAACAACTACCTCAAATGACCAAAACCATATTTTGGAAAATTGTATTGGAAGTGTAAATAATTTTTTTATTTTGACTCAAGTCCCATTCGTTTACATGGAGAGGGCGGGGTTTATGACCTGTACTGCAGCCATCCACCACGGGGCGATCAAAGAGCCCGCAGCTTCACTATTCCAGAGATGTGAGGCACACCCGGTTTGTCTGTGTTCTTCAATCTTGGGTATTTAAGGAAAGTAGGCTATATTTATAATGCAATGCTAATCGACATAGCCTTTATCACTGTATATACAGGTGCATCTCAATAAATTAGAATGTCGTGGAAAAGTTGATTTATTTCAGTAATTCAACTCAAATTGTGAAACTCGTGTATTAAATAAATTCAATGCACACAGACTGAAGTAGTTTAAGTCTTTGGTTCTTTTAATTGTGATGATTTAGTCTCACATTTAACAAAAACCCACCAATTCACTATCTCAACAAATTAGAATACTTCATAAGACCAATAAAAAAAACATTTTTAGTGAATTGTTGGCCTTCTGGAAAGTATGTTAATTTACTGTATATGTACTCAATACTTGGTAGGGGCTCCTTTTGCTTTAATTACTGCCTCAATTCGGCGTGGCATGGAGGTGATCAGTTTGTGGCACTGCTGAGGTGGTATGGAAGCCCAGGTTTTTTTGACAGTGGCCTTCAGCTCATCTGCATTGTTGGGTCTGGTGTCTCTCATCTTCCTCTTGACAATACCCCATAGATTCTCTATGGGGGTCAGGTCAGGCGAGTTTGCTGGCCAATCAAGCACACCAACACCATGGTCATTGAACCAGCTTTTGGTACCTTTGGCAGTGTGGGCAGGTGCCAAGTCCTGCTGGAAAAGGAAATCAGCATCTCCATAAAGCTTGTCAGCAGAAGGAAGCATGAAGTGCTCTAAAATTTCCTGGTAGATGGCTGCGTTGACTGTGGACTTCAGAAAACACAGTGGACCAACACCAGCAGATGATATGGCAGCCCAAATCATCACTGACTGTGGAAACTTCACACTGGACTTCAAGCAACATGGATTCTGTGCCTCTCCACTCTTCCTCCAGACTCTGGGACCTTGATTTCTAAATGAAATGCAAAATTTACTTTCATCTGAATAGAGGACTTTGGACCACTGAGCAACAGTCGCTCTGCACTGTCGCACACAGAAATATGTCAACAACCAAACTTTATCGTTATTAAAGCGGGAAGACTAATTCTTATCGTGAGGAGAATTTTTACCGGTATATCGCAAACGATAAGATATCGCCCATCCCTATCCCAAACCTGTATTCATTTCTTTCTTGTGCTGAACACAAAAGAAGATATTTTGAATAATGAGGGTAACCAAACAGTTGCTGGTCCACATTGAATTTGATAGTTGGCCTAAATATCTGCCATGTCTTTTTTTTTTTTTTTACCTTGAAAGGCTTTGTCTTTCTAGTTTGGCTATACTGCTCAGACAACTTGTAAAACCAAAATAGTAAAACCAACATGACAAAGAACCGTGATAAAATCGTGAATAGTGATATTTCTAAAAAAAATCGTGGTATGATATTTTTTCCATATCGCCCACCCCTAATTGAAACCCGGACTTTTATTTTGACAGGTTGCCATGAATACCTTTAGATTTCTGTGTGAGGATAGTTTTACTCAAATGAAATGGTCAAATGCTCATGAAGTGACTCTCAGAGCAGTTCTGGATCTGTTCTGTATTTACGTCCTCATTTAGTGAGGCGGCAGATGTAAATATCACCGCAAGCCTCGCGCGCGCTTCTGTAGGAGTAGCAAACAAAACCACGCGTCTGCGCCATACATTAACACAGAGACAGGCAGAAGTCATATTTAAATAGTCGTTTTGTGGCTTAATATTTACAAATACGAGTGGGAGTGTGCTCACTTGTGTGTGCACGTACGTTTGTGTGAGCGTGTGTGTGCATCGGGGCGGAACTCCGCTGTGCGCATACAGAGCACGAGAATGTAATGTAACGTTAGAGACAGAAATAACATGCCGTCGTGTAAATAAGACAAATAACATAAGGCTATTTAGTTTGTTTAACTTGGGCCGCCCTCCCAAGATAATGGCAGAGGAAAAACTGTTTGGGTTTAGAAATTAATACTAATTCAGCAAAATGCATTAAATTGATTTAAAATGGGACGTTTTGTTACCAAAAATGTATATTTCAAATAACTTTATTTTATTCATTTAAAAGAAATCCTGAAAAAAAAAACTAAGCAAGCAGCACACCTTTTTTTTTTTTGATAAATAAAAAAGAAAAGTTTCTTCAGCACCAAATCAGCAAATTAGAATGATTCCTGAAGGATCATGGTGACACTGAAGACTTAAGTACATGCCTGCAAACTCACAGGACGTCAAAAAGGTGACATCTGAAGTGACATTAGATGTATTTACACAGACTGTTTGATGAAGCTGAGGTGCCATAAATGCATTTACACCACAAAATTTCAAATGCATAAATAATTTTATAAGATTAATGTTTTAAATATTTTTGAACATACAAGTTAAAAATGTTGGGAAAAATGCAATACTTTTAAATGTGAAACCAAAACACCAGTAGATGGCGGTAAATGACTGTTTTAATGAGTGTGTCATTAGTCATTCATTCAAACTGCTGATTCATTAAAAAACTAGGCAAGTGACTACTGGCTTTATGAATGGGTTACTGAATCATTGACTCACTTGATTCGTTCAAAATCGTGGATTCATTCAGTAACGAAACACCGCTGTGTTGCTCGGAGACACCAAACAATTCTGCTGTGGCTATGATTGAAACTTTGTCAGCGAACTTGAACAAAAATAGTCAATATTGTATTACAAATTGCGAATTTGTGTCATCTTAACTCACAATTAAGAACTTCCACGCCAACGACATGTGAACGTAAGTGTCTACGAGCTTGCAATTTCTCTCTCTCTCTATATAGAGATTTCACTCTCTCTAATACTGAACATTCAGTATTGCCATCACCAGAATAAACACAGTTTTAACACATAAAAACAGTTTTAAAATACATACTTTTTACAATTAAAAAAAGTTGTTTTAAATTATAATAATGATTCACAATATTACTTTAATTAAAAAAAATCTACTGAGCCCTACTAAAAGTATTTTTATAAAATATTTTTTATTATTAATTTGTCTTCTTATCAGTATTGGACAGACATTTAAAATTGCTTTACACCAAGTTCCTACTCTACCACACCTACATCAGGCTGCGAATCACTGCTTTAGTGCGTTACGATTGGCTACACGACTCCTGGTTAAAAGAACTCTCAGATTTATAGTCAACTTACAGTCATTATAAAAAGACATCACAATTTCAAATTGACTCACCTTCTAAAGTATGGAAATAATAACACTTAAATACAGCACAATCTCAATTGACTGGACATCAGCCTCTTTGAAATCAAAGCATGCTTACTACCAGGCACCCTAAAGAGAGACAACTGAGTGAAAGATTTCAAAGCCTCCTACCTAAACTTAAAGTTCAAAGCTAAAAACGGAATGACAGGCAAATAGGGTTGGGAATCGAAAATCGATTCCAATTCCAGAATCGGATACTTAAGGTCAGGAATCGGATACTTATTGTCAAATTAAAATTTCGATTCCGCCTATCGATTCCTATGCGCTTTTTTTTTTTCTTCATCTGTGAGGACCGGACCTATAGTGATCTGCCAGGACCTTGCTCGCTAGTAAGCGCTTCAAAGTTTGGCTATAGTTGCGATCAGAAGCCAAAAAAGTTAAGTATAATATCTGTGATAGCTAAACATGTTGCAAGAGAGGTGTCACCACCAACATGACAAAGCACTTTAATTTAATAGATCGTTAAACATCGCGAACACGATTCAAACACCAACGTGATTCTATTCCTAAATTACAAAGATTTGTCTGTTTAATTCCTCAAACTTTGACGTACAGTGTACGATCACATCAGTGTGATTTGAACATTTAAATCTGCGCTCGCGCTGCCACTGACCTGAAGAGACCAGCTGTCATCTGTCTGGAATGAAACAGCCTCACAGTCTTTTCAACCACACAGTAGGGCTGCACGATTATGACAAAAATCATAATTGTCGATTATTCCCTTGAGATTGTAATTGCAATTATTAATAACGATTATTTTGAACAGATTTATGCCATTGTTTGAAGCTGCATGCCATATTTTTATATAAAATATATTTAAAACACCCTTCCTGAACTTTTATTGCTTTTCTATAGCATTGAGCCTCAAATGTCAACTATACATTGGTTTGGTTTCTTCTTTAAACAAAAAAAGGTAAAATGATGCATGGTATAATAATGTTATACTAAAACAAAAAAAAACAAAAAATGGTTTACTAAAGCTATATATTTCATTTACAATTAAACAGATGAAATTTCAAATTACAGTAACATTTTATAGTACAATTTATATGATCAGGGCTCCAGACTAACATTCGAGAGCAGTGGCACCAGCACCTGATTTGGTAGCACTGAACATGTAATATTACAAGTTTTGTCTCTTAGAAATGCACATTAGAACAGGAGCTTGAGTTCAGAGCAGCAGAAGCTTGAGTTCAGATGCAGATGTACATTTGACAGTAACATTGTGAAAACTGTAACAGCCTCATCTTTTATACATAACCAAAAGTACAGCACCTCATTACCATGGTAAAAAAGTAGCCTAACTATATGGTTTCTATGGTGTTTGCATTGAAAAACAGAAGCCTAAAGTAATTCAGTCAATTACAAATCCACATCAACTGATAGAATAATTAACAAAATAATGTAATTATATTCCATTACTCCTTTAACATATTTAGTATATTAATAATACTCAATATGAATATCCTACTTTTCTGCCATTGTTATGTTAGTGTTACTACAGTAAAACTATGGTAAATGTGGGTGATTTGTGGATTGAAACATATTCTAACTGGATCGTTGTTGCACTGTTTCTGCTGCTTTCTGCATCAGTGTTATTGAGAATAACAGCTCTGATTTATTTGGCTTTAAACTAGTTTAAATTAAAGAGACGTGATTTGTACTGGAGAACTCTGCGCTGAACTCGAGTGCTTCTTACTGGATTACACAGCGTTGTTTAGTGCGTGATCGCGACTGGCCACTGTAATAAACGCATACGCTCTAAGCTCGCGCTGCGCTGTTTTCTTTTGAGGCGAGCGGATAAAAGGTCAGTGTGGCGCGCAGTTCAAACGAGTACCGCTATTTTGTTCCGCTTTTGACACGTTTGACGTTTAACATATCTATCATGCACAACAGAGTGACAACGACTATCAGTTAGACAAAATGTCTTTTATCCAGTGTGTTTGAGTTTGTTAAACCCCGCGCTGCAAACACCTTAAGCACACAGAATAATGGAAGTGGGCATTTTTAATTGTTTATTTATTTTTGTAATCGCGGCTTTGAACGATTATGTAATCATGGCATCCATAATCATAATCGCGATTAGAAATTCGATTAATTGTGCAGCCCTAAATTAAATAACTTTTTTTTTAAAAATTATGCAGCTAGCACTGGGTATGTGTGGTCACAGTGTTCGGCCATTAAGCACCCTATGAAAAAGTCTGCTACCCCCTATCACACAGCAGCTTTTACAAGCAACATCTTCTTTGCATGTTAATGGGATAGTAAATCAAGATGGGGATGTGAAGGTATCAAACCGTATTTAAAGACAGACTAAATGAATAAACACACTCCCTGGAGTGGACATACTAGGGGTTGCAGGGAGATTGGACTGTGCACGACTGCTGGTGTCAGATGAAGCTGCAGGGTTCACAGCAGATGACATCAAAGACACAGAGGCTTGTAAAAGGGGAAAAGCGGGCAAGAAGCCACACTCAGTTCAAATTTGTCTCCGATTCAAAGCAAGACAACAAATCCTGGATACAGCTATTAGTGGTTCAAAGTACCATATAAGAAGAGGAGTGTTATTTCAAGCTCAAATAAGAACAGATTCGATTTTGCAAGCCGTGTATTTTTATTTTTTTTCAGTATGACTTGTCACGTCACCAATGTCATTTCTTTTACCGAAGCCTCACTATGCAATGCAAGACCCATCATCCGTTTAAACAGAGAAAGATGGTCTTAGGAAATCCCCCAACACAGCGTTACCGTCATAGCCTTTGATTTCCTCTCAAGAGTAGTCAGACCAAACCATGGTTTTGAAAATCCTGTATGCCAGAGATGCAAAATGGTCTTCTAACTACAAAAAAAATCTGATGAAAAGCAGATTATTAAATGATTCAGATTTCATGTTCAGACAATGGTGACAAAAATATGTCTGTTTTTGCTTTATCAGTACAATTTCTTAGAGGTGATGCACATACAGACACAGCTTATAAGCATCGTCCTGAATCAAAAATCAAAAAAGACCCTTATTTATCCAAAGGAAAACTCAGTCTGGCATGCTTTGAAGACATTAAAAGTAGGTCATTCAGTCTCCAGTGACTCACCAATTCTGGCAAGAAACCAAATAGTGCAGGTATAGGGAAGGCAAGAGCCTTTTTGACTGAAGCTATTTGGCCGAGGGGTCATGTTTTAACAGCTTTAAAGCCAGTTCACAAATCAACACACTGCCCCTTCAAAAATATTAAATCCTTATGAATATCTCACAGAGCATGTAAAACTAGATCTCTAATACGGAGCCTCCGCTAGAGTGTTTAGGCACATTTGGGCTGACTGAGACTGAAAAAATATTCAATACACCTTAATACATTTTAACTGTTTGAATTATTTGTAGAGATGCTTTGATCAATCGGCCACCGATCAGTTTTGGCCAATAATCACATTTTACGACTCGATTGGTAGTCACTAAATTTGGGCGATCTCACAAACCGATCGCAATGTGATGATGTAACCATGTGATGGCATCAAACTTTAGCACCGCAGTCTAGGGATGTAACGATTAACCGCGAGCCGGTTGAAAATTGATTAAAATATGGGACAATTCAAATCGGTTGAGATGCTAAACAAATCGCGATACAATTAGAGGTAGGAGTTTATATGAATGTATGTCTAAGGGGAACTTACTGTCTTTAAAGTCGGCATGAAATCAAAATTTAAAATTCTTATTTTTTAATGGAATACTGTAGTGTTTATTATAAATAATTTATCCGTGCACTTCATTGTTTTTTTTAATTAATGTGCCCTTCATAAATCTAAAAAAATGTTAACCTCCCCTCCCCCTCAAAATGACTCATCTTCTCTTCCGGTCACGAGCTATGGCGCAAGGGCAGAGCTAGTGACGTGAGGGGTAAACGCTGGGATAAACGACAGGGGGAAAGCTGACGTGAGCCATGGGGGAGTACACTACCCTTAAAAATTGAAAGGATATTAGGATATTGCCACAACATTACTCTTAGGTAGGGATGCAAAAAAAATATTCCAGTAAATAACTTCGTCTGGGGAATTTTGGAAATATTCCAAGTTTGAAACTTACCAGGAATTTATTGGAATTTACAGGAATTTTTGGGAATTTATGGAAATTAATTGGAAATTTATAAAACTGTATCATATACAAACATAAATATAAACATTTTGTTTGATCATAGGCTCACATGCATGCAAACTAATACATTTTTGGATTTTTTTTGGGGGGGGAAATCTGTGATGCTTTTTTCAGGATTTATTGATAAATAAAAACTTATGAACAGTTTATTCAAAATAGAAATCTTTTCTAACAATATATGTCTTTACTACTACTTTTTTATTAATTTAACACATCCTTGTTGAATAAAAGTATTAATTTACTTCAAAAAAAGAGAAAAGATACTGACCCCAAACTTAGTGTATTGTTAAAAAAGGATTTCTATTTTAAATTAAAATAATTAATTTTATTAACTCTTTATTAACCTTTTTTAACTCTTATTTCATCAAAGAATCCTGAAAAAAGAATCACAGGTAATAGAAAAAAAAATTAAGCAGCACAATTGTTTCCAAAATTGATAATAAATCAGCATATTAGAATGATTTCTGAAGGATCATGTGACACTGAAGACTGGAGTAATGGCTGCTGAAAATTCAGCTTTGCATCACAGAAACACATATTTTAAAGTATATTACAACAGAAAACCATTATTTTTTTCTGTATTTTTGATCAAATAAATTAAGGCTTGATGAGCAAAATATATGCAATGTTTAAAAACATTAAATAAATAAATAGTGCTAACTCGCGTAGATTTTACATATCTTGATTTACTGGTTAGCTAGCTACTGTATAAACACTTTTTGGTATTTACTAGTTAAACTTGAATCCCATAGATCAAATGTATTTAGATGTAGTCTTTGGGCTCAAATGCAGCAAGTGTGGCTTCAGAGAAAATGGAGGGGAATCCCCCTCTTAGGTGACTAGGGCTGGGTATCGTTCAAAAAATTCCGATATCGATACCGATACCTTGAGTTCAATACCGGTTCCTGAAAGATACTTTTTTCGATACCAATTTTATGAAATCAGTTTTCACAAGATTACATTATCTAAAAAAAAAATGGTTTTATTTTTTTCAGCTTGTTGACATTTATACAGACTCAAAGACTCATCTCCTGAGCCACTGCACAAAGGAACAAAATATATCCAACACAATAAATCAGTGCAAATAATTTTAATAAAGCTCAAATAGTTTTCAGTTTACACTAGTGCGTGTTCGTTTTAAAACACAGCTCAGACAGAATCATCATTTCTATTCATTTATTCTAGGTTAAAGACTTCAAGAAATTGAAAATCTTTATCTACTTTCATAAGTGGGTGTTTTATTTTCTTTCACCATATGTTTTATTGTTATTCAATTCTGTGTTGTAGTATGTCTAATTATTTGAATGCATAAAAACTACTTAGTTTATTCAAATTTATTCTTAAAATAGCCTTATGAAATGTTTTATTTTTCCTCAGAAATTCTGTTCTGTATCTGGTTTTCAAATGATGAATTTCAAATGGCATAAAACATTAATTTCATTTATCTTTTAAATTATTGAAAATCAAACTTTATTTATTTTGGCAAACAAAATTTTACTATTAAAATTAAAACATGGAAGAAATGTTGTGTGATCATTACTTTAAAAAAAATAAAGTTTTAATAATTTTAATAGTAGCCTAGTAGTAGCAGTATGTACACTCTGCTGAGCAATATTAATATATTTCTGCCGCAGTGTCTTCCAAATTAAACCAAACTTTTATTTTGACGGGTTGCCGTGAATACCTTTACAGTTCTGTGTGTATATGATATGATGTTAGTTTTACTCGAATCAAATGGTAAAATGCTCATGGAGTGACTCTCAGAGCAGTTCTGGAGATGTTGTTCATGTGTTTATGACCTCATTTAGATGGCAGATGCTGAAATCACCGCAAGCGCGCTTCAGTCTGTGTGTAGTAAACGAAACGCGCGATGTGGAGAGCAGACTGATCCGTACGGTTTCGAATCGCTCTCGCGGATGTCAAACACTGATCAATCTGCGGCGCGCCACTTCTAGTCGAACACACCTAGGGTGCTTCTCAATATCCCTCCTCGCTTCCTCGCTCCTCCGTCCTCCATCCTATGACCCGGAAACCGATCGAGCTCAGCCATCTTGAAGGACATCTCAATTCTCTAATTGCACCGCGAGGAGGCGAGGAACGAGGAGTGAGGAGGATTCCAGAGGAGCTAGGAACACAGGTGTATCCTATGCGGAAGTCTTTTTCATCGAAAAACCTGACGCACGTGTAAATTCTAATCCTTCTCATCTGTTGTAATAATTTTAATATATATTTTACCTTTGCAATTTAAATAAACCATACATGTCATATATTTCAACAAGGCATCTTGCTTTATTAATATTTATTTTGAATGTCTTAAAAAAACAAACTTTAACAACATAAGGGCAGATCCATTTTGCACAGCTGATGATGCTCTGAAGTGACGCTAAAGGGAGCGAGGATATATCATTTCACTAGATTAAATTCCTCCGTCCTCGCGACTTTTCAGTGCATCCTTCCCTCGCATCCTGAAGGGGTGGAGCTAAGATGCAAGGAAAGGAAACGAGGATGCACAAATAAGAATTGAGAAGCACCCCTAGTGCTGCAGGCTTATTGCCTCACTGACGTTGATGAGATTAACCCCTTAGGTATCGAAATTTGGTACCGAACGACAAGACGTTTTTCGATACTCGGTGGTATCGAGGCAATTGGGTCGGTGCTTAAAAGTATCGAACTCGATACCCAGCCCTATAGGTGACTAGAGAGGATTGTGTGGGGGGAGGGTCATTTTTAGACTTTTGTTTTATCATCATCTCACCTAAATGTTTGTGCAGTCAGTGTATTGTTTTTACAATGGTATAGCCTAATTAAGTTGCACAGTATATTACATACAGCACAAGGAAGTTTTAAACTTTTTTTGTAATATTAATGTAATTTACATGAATACTTACCAAGATGGACATTTTGATATTTTGTGTGCAGGAGTTAAGAAATTATCTGTTCATGTTATGGAGGAAAGCTCAGTGAATGTGGGGGGTGTGGCCTCAATAGCCCTGCAGTAAGCAGTGTGCTGTGTGCATGTGATTGAGCAATGTGTAGAGTAGAAATTAAACTGAAATTGCATTAAATCTGGTTGTTTTAACCAAGATTATGCTGCAAGATTTTGTTCTCAACTACATTTAAGTTCACAGTTCCAGCAATTTTGCAAATTTCCAGTTTATTCCCATTAATTCCCACTAATTTCCATGGAAAGTTTCCAGTCTTGAAAATTCCCGGAATTTTGCAACCCTACTCTTAGGACATCGCAAACTATTTTTTTTTTATGAATATGACTTAACCTGATGGAGGATACATACGCTCAGTCATTCAGGCAGTCTCTCTCGCACGCGTGCGCACAGTTAGGAATGTTTTGTGTAGGGCTGTGACGGTATGGGATTTTTTCTCACCGCAGTGAAGCAGCAACAAATAGCGCGGTTTAGCGGTTAATCGCACGAACCCCCAAATCACCCCCTCCCCCCTCCTGCCAGAAATCTCTAATGACTTTATCAAGAACGCATGCAGCTTGTAAATGAACATGGAAATTAATAATAATAAAGTAGTCTTCTTTATTATTAAAACAGCAAATTATATAAACAATAATAACAAAATAATATTTATTTCTATAACTGTGTTTTTTTTCGATATCCTTTGAGTTTAATAGGAATTATGGAACAGTCTTTATCATCGTTTGAAACCCATTCTTTGTACAATAAATTATTAAAAGAATAACAACCTGAGCAAGCTGCAGAAACAACAAGCTGAGCTCAACATGCCCCATGCTTAGTTCTGGTGAGTTGTGCTAAACTTCGATTCCTATTTCTTTAGACAGTTTTTCGGGTAACATTTACATTTAATCATTTAGCAGACGCTTTTATCCAAAGTGACGTACAAATGAGGAGAATAATAGAAGCAATCAGACCATCGAGAGAGCAACAGTATACAAGTGCATGACAAGTCTCAGTTAGTCTAGCACAGTACACGTAGCTAGGAATTATTTAAAAAAAAAATTATAAATAGAAAAAAACAGTCTGGGTCTGGGGGTAACAGTCCGTGGATATAAACGCACTCGTCCAAACGCAACTTGTTGAAAAATGTGTTTGTTGAAACGCATCGTTTGTAACAGCAAATTAGGATGTCATTAATATTATTTAACTATTAATTAGGCTACATTTATAATAACAACCTTTCTAAAGTGCAACATAAAAGAGGCTTTTTTTCTGATTTGGGTTTTTCAAAGTGCAACATAAAAAGGGAACATCAGACTAGCCTGTCTGTACAAGTGTTCGGCTGTTGTACTGGGCCGCTTAAGTGAAACAGTTTTTTTTAGTCCCGTGAGATTATTCCGCATTCGCACCCACCCGCTCCTGCTATTTATTCACTCTTTGTTCACCCGCTGTCCGCTTAGAATAATTTTCTTCCTAACCCGACCGTTCCTGCTAAATATGTGTCTCGTTTCCAGAATCTCACATTTAAATTTCCACTACTGAAAGAGAGAGAGATAACAAATAAAAATGTCTGCACTAAAATAATTTTATTGTAGGCTATTTATTTTATTCGTCTTGTCCAAAATCAAATTAGTGTTACATCTTGCTGTCAACACAATAGGAAAAAGTGTCACAGAGAAAAAAATAAATAAATAATATAGACCTATAGTTGTACAAAAATTGTAGCCTATTTGTTATTTTAATTCGTCTTGTCAAAATACAAAATTCGTTTAACATTTTGCTGTCAACACAGTAGGAAAAGTGTGGCAGAGAAAAAAAAACCGACATCTGTCATTTAAATTTATAAGCAAAATATGAACAAAACCGTTGGCTTGTAGACATTGCGAAATGAAATAACTGAACAATTTAACATCCCTGAGAAGAATGTCCCGAGTCAGACTTGCCTGACGTGGGTTTCTTAGCAGTAAACTGACCATTTTCCAGTCCAAGATGAACGTCCTTCAAGGACAGAGCATCCACACTTTGCTTTGCCATCCTGCTCTGTCACTCATCGACAACCTGCCTGTTCTGTCTGAGGGCCGTTATGCACATGCTGCGCACACAGACCCCGCAATAAAATACATGACACAATTTGCATTGTTAAAAGCGCTATACAAATAATAGTGACTCCCCCCACAACTAACTACAAACTGGAATTCAGATCTGCCCCCATTTTGTTAGCAACACCCCAACTTCCAATGATCCAATCAATTCTCAAAGGACACAATCAAGTCCCGCCCTCTCATTTCAGATGCCGTTTCACTTGGATAGATGTCACAGTAGAGAAAAAAAGACTATCACTACTTCCGTTTCATGCCGACTTGAAAAAAGTTTAGGTGGTATTTTTTATTTTCATCTTGCCTCTGTATAATGCATATTAAAGTTCATAAGTGCAGCGCTGCTTTGTTTACAGCGGAAACCAAGGAAACACTTTAAGCGCAACATGCTGGCAGAGAGTGAATCTGTGTCTCATTCAGCTGTTTCTGTACAGCTGTCTGCTGTTTCTGTTTCATGTAGATATTCTTTATGTATAGTTTCACAAAACTGAAGTCAGACCATTCTGTTTTTGCTTTAAATTTTGAAATTATACAATCTAATTTAGATTAAAAACTGCTCATGTTGAATGCATGCAGCATCTTTGTTTGGATGATGATTAAAATGCAGTGGTTGCCTCTAATTTTAAATGGAATGACCACAGACAAAGCCTTATTTTGTTTATATGAAGAGATTTCTTTTATTTGTTATAAACTTTTATTTATTTTATTAACTTGTTTATTTGATTTGGGGTTTGTTTAAAAATTTCAATTTAGTTTTGTTATTTACTTTTACATTATATTTACATTACATTACATTATATCCAAAGCGATTTACAAATGAGGACAATAGAAGCAATCAAAACCAACAAAAGAGCAATAATATGGAAGTGCTATATTAGTATATTATTATAGTGTTATATTTCAGTTTCACAAAGAAACGTGCAGCATTTTGTCCAAGCAATAATAAAAGGACACATTTCATTTATAATTTGTCTTAAATCTCATTTTGTTAAATCGTGAATCGAATCGTGAGTTGAGTGAATCTTTACATCCCTACCACAGTCATGTCTTACCAGCATAGATATGTATATGATCTACAGTGTGAAATTATGAGGTCTGAAGAAACTATTCAAAAAAAAAAAAAAAAAAGAAAAAAAAAAAAGAATTACCATGTGGAGAAACACTGGCTTAAGGATTTAATACTAAGAACCTGATTCGCAGAGCAAACAGCGACTTGGAAAAGTGTCTCTCCTTATTCAGGTCAAGTCATATAAAAAATATCAGTTTTCCATCAGTTGTCAGAAGATGAAAGCGATATCTTTGTCGTAGTATCCTTTCAATGTTTATGGGGATTTCCCATGACTGGTGTCAGCGCTGTTCAATGCATTGAATCAGTGCCATTGATCTCTATGAAGTAAAATCAGTTTCAGCGTTAGCCAGGTGGCGTGTTGTTCTTCGATTGAGCCTTGTAAATTAATTACTTTCTACACTTTGTTCCATTCATGAATAAATCAGCGTTTTTATTTGTTGAATTAACAGTTTAATGATTACTCATTCATAAAGACAGTCCCCTGCTTACACCTTACACCTACTGGTGTAACAATGCAATGGCACTCATGGGTGCAATTATGTTCAGTTTGACATAAATTTTTATATGCTCTTTAATAAGCAAAGTCCCCTAATATGGAGTGTTTGATGCAAGCTCTGTTTTTAAAGGCCTATTAAAATGTTCATTGTAAAATTAATATTTGTTGTGCTTATTTATTTGATTCTCAATTAAAACAGCAATATACTGTAAATAATATTACCAGGGCAGGGCTCTAGACTGCGACCTAAATATGTAGAATATGTAGACCTCTAGAATGTGCGAGTTAAAATTTGACGTGGTCACATTTGTGCGAGTGCATGGTCCGTGCGGACATCCGCGTGCCTCTCATTTTTTGTGACCACGCAGACAAGTACACGCGGTCAGTAGGCTACAAAAGCACCAACTTTGCTGCTCGAACCGGTACAATCCGTAAAACAATATAAAGACAATTGTTTGTTCACATGTTTGTTTACTGTTCAAGCCGATCTAGTGCACATCTATGGAACACGTCCACGGAGCGGACCACCAGCACACGCTTTCGGTAGTATAAATACAAGCAGTCCGCGTCCGCGCTGTCCGTGTACGCGTCCGGATTGCTCATGCGGAAAGTATAACACAGGCTTGACAGTCAACAGAGAGCTGACATATCACTTATATAAAGCTTAAATGATAAGAATCGGTGTCGTATCGGCAGCAAATCAACCCCGGAGCATCCCAAACTATTTGTATCCAAAAGAGAGAAACCAACATTTCAACCAAACGTTACAATATCAATGATGTTAAATAAATTAAAAATGTTCCATTTAATAACCAAAACATAATCAAGGACCATTCCCAATGCAGTTCTTATTTATTTACATTTATACGTACCAATATATCAATATACAGCAATAAATAGCAATACTGATTAACACAGTCCTGTTCAAAAGTTTGCGGTTTAGAGATGCACCGATCGACCAGCCAGGGACCGGAATTAGTCGATTTTCCACTTGACTGGCCCGGACCGGTGCCCGGCCGGTCAGTCTGCAGATTCAGAGCTGGTCTGTTTTGACGTCACAGTTATGGTGACTGATAATGTACTTATATCGTGACAGATGAGGCTAGCGCACCCTGAGTGAGTGTTTGAGAGACTTGTGCAAAAATCAAAACAGATGAGCACAACAGCACTCATAGAAAGTTACAGATGCATACTATGGTACTTATATATATATATATATTATAAAATATATAAATTATAGTATATGATTTAGGTATGCAACATTTCACGACCAAAATGTTTAAACATGATTGCAATGTGAGTTTATACAATAGTAGTTCAATAAACAAGTTAAAATTAAGTGACTTACATTTTAGACAATATTGACTGGTTTTGCTCAATTTTGCTGATGAAAATAGTATCACTCAAAGCCACAGCAGAACTGTTTTGAGTCTCCGAGCAACACAGCGATGTTTCGTTACCAAATGAATCCACGTTTTTGAACGAATCAAGCAAGTCAATGATTCAGTAACCCATTCATAAAGACAGTAGTCACTTGCCTTGTTTCTGAATGAATCAGCAGTTTGAAAAAATCTGTTGGATGAAGGACTAAATGACTCACTCATTCAAACTGTCATTTGCTGCCACCTGCTGGTTTGGTTTCATACTTAAAACTATCATTATATTTTTACATTTACATTTACATTTAGTCATTTGGCAGACGCTTTTATCCAAAGCGACTTACAATTGGGGCATACATAAAGCGATTCATCTTGAAGAGGCAATCGGACAGAGGAAGTGCTCGTAACACCAAGTCTCAGTCATTGTTCAAATAAGTACGAGCTAGCAAGGGAAGGAGAGAAAGATAAAGGGAAAGATTAAGATTTTTTATTTTTTTTTATTTTTTTAGGATGAAGTCAAGTAGTGCCGAAAGAGATGAGTTTTCAGTTGTTGCTTGAAGATTGACAAGGATCCAGCATTCCGGATAGGGGTGGGGAGATTATTCCACCAGCCAGGAATGGTGAACGAGAATGTTCTGGAGAGTGATTTTGAGCCTCTCTGTGATGGTACCACAAGGCGTCGCTCACTAGCAGATCTCAGACTTCTGGAGGGGATGTAGATTCGTAATAGTGAGTGGAAGTAGGAGGGTGCTGTAGGGTTGTCACGATACCATAAAAATGTCTTACGATACTATACCAGCTGAAGTATCACGATACCAAGTAGTATCACGATACCATGCAGCATTGTGTTAATTTAAAATTCAATTCTACAAAATGAATCAAAATTTTATAAATAAATAGATGTAAATGAAAACAGACAATATTTTTCTCTGAATACTCTGAATTAATGTAAATGAATGACTGGCTATTGTTATCCATGAAATTATCTAAACAAATCTTAGCACTGCACAGAAGCTGCATGATGTGACATTTAGATGTGCATTTATACATTTAGACTGTATTTATAATTGCATAAATAATGTTATGAGATTAATGTTTTAAATACTAAATTCTGAATATAGAAATATGTTGGAAAATAATGTAATATGCCTACTTTTAGATGGGAAACTTCAAACGGCCAGCAGGTGGCAGAAGTTGGTGATTGAATCACTGAGTCATTCAAACGATTCTTTCAAAACGGCTGAATCCTTCAGAAGCGAATCAAATGACTGTTTTTATGAATGGCTCAGTGAATCAGTGATTCAGAGACAACGCGGATTCGGATTCGAACACAGAAACGAAACAAAAACAGCACTCTTGCTCGTGTCATATTGCCGAACTGTCAGGAGCATTTTTTGCTCGCATATCTTGAAATTTCCAAGTTAGCAGCATGTATATTAAAACATAACATTATAAATGAATAAATATATATATATATATAATGATTGATAAGAACCAAGTGCAAAGCCGCTATGTTGATGAATGGAACTGCGTTCGTGATCGCAAAGATGCTTCCAGAAACGAACTATTTCACCTGTTCTAGAAGTGGTCAAATGAATAAAACTGCGATAATACTTTCTTGCAAGATATTATGATGTTGAATAAGTGATGGTTGATCTGCTGTTTTTTAAAATGACATCAGACGGTCTGAATCACGACCCTTTCTTCTGATAAACTGCAGCATGAACAACGACGTGCAAGTGCAACTTCTTATTACAAACTGAACTGAAGCGTCGGGAAACACTCAATACAATATAAAGCGTATACACAGACTAAACTACACGGAGCACAGCAGAAATACATTTGGCAATCAACTTGTAATGTTTCTGCTGGCATGCATGTTCAACGTTTGAACGTTTAAAACAGTGTTGCTGCCGTGCATACTACATATCTTACGGTACTACCTTATGGACGATACTACCATTTAAAAAATGCGATGGCACCGCGGGTATTTTTAAGCTTTAGTATCGCGATACTACCGTAGTACCGGTGTATCGTGCAACCCTAGGGTGCTGAGCCTGTGGTCGTTCTGTATGCAAGCATCAGTGTCTTGAACTTGATGCGAGCTGCAACTGGTAGCCAGTGCAAGGAGATGAAGAGAGGTGTAACATGGGCTCTTTTTGGCTCGTTGAAGACCAGTCGTGCCACTGCATTCTGAATCATTTGTAGAGGTTTGATTGTGTTTGATGGAAGTCCAGCCAGAAGAGCATTGCAGTAGTCCAGCCTAGAAACGACAAGGGCCTGGACAAGAAGTTGTGCAGTTGTGATGTTTTTCCCAACATTTCTTATTTGTATGATTAAAAAATATTTAAAACATTAATCTTATTCTTTATGCATTAAAATTTTTGCAGTGTAAATGCATTTATGGCACCTCAGCTTCATCAAAAAGTGTACATACGCCTAATGCCACTTCAGATGCAGCTTCTGTTTCCCCTGCAGTGGAAAGATTTTTTGTTGATACTGATTTTAGAGTTTGTTGATACTGATTTCATTTGAATGGTAAAAGCTAGGGCTGGGCGATATATCGCATGCGATGATCATGCGTATCTCGTCAGTAAAGCCTGTTCCGTGATTAGTCGTAAATCTCCATCACCTGCTTTCAGATGGAGCGGCATTTAAAGGGGTCATATGATGCCTTTTAAAAGATCATTATTTTGTGTATTTGGTGTAACAGAATATGTAGACATGCTTTAATGTTCATAAAACACATTATTTTTCTAAAACTGTACATTATTGTAGGTCCTCTATGCCCCGCCTCTCTCAAACGCTTCGTTTTCTACAAAGTCCCTCCTTCCAACAAGCGCAGTCTGCTCTGATTGGCCAACTGGCACAGTGCATTGTGATTGGCCGAACACCACAAGTCGTGTCGGAAATGTAACGCCCCTTTCCATAATCGTGAGCTTCAGCTTTCAAAATGAAAGTAAAGACAGTTAATAATGTCCTTAGTTTTAGCAGATCAAGCCCGAGAGGGGAACAGAGTCACGTGACAGACACAGTGATGAAGCTCGTATGTGTTTCCAAACAAGCCGCGATTAAGACTATTTCTGACGGGCTGTACACTCTGCTGTGCTGTGATGTGACCCTCTCTCTCTCTCTCACACACACACAAGCCGCTATTAAGACAGCTGACTCCACTGTGACCCTGTCTCTCTCTCTCTCTCACACACACACGTGCGCGCGCACACACACACAATGCGCAAAACTCCGCATTTGAACAGTCAATAGCAAATACAACATACATACAGTCGCTGATTCAGAAGCGCCAGATTGTCATAGCAAAGTTAGAATTACCTCCTCTCCTAGGTTCACGAAACTGTCGTCCATAAAATGCATTGTGATAACATCTGGGTTGTGCTGTAACTGTTCTGTTGTAAGTAATCTTAATGATTCCTAAATACATCTACTTTCGGAAGGCCAAATAAAGTGCTTTTGCTTTCACCTAAGCCCCATTCACACTGCACGTTGGTCCCGGAAAATTGCCAGAAAATTGCCGGAGTGCCTTCTGTGTGAACGCGAACACGTCCCGGGATTAATTCCGGGATTGATCCCGGGTTGGGGACCTAGTAACATTGCCGGGTTCAGTCCCGGAACGAGCGCTGTGTGAACAAAAGCCGGATCAATGCCGTAAAGGGTGCGTCATAGTGATGACGCACTTTATCGTTTGACTGTTTTACCGGGTGTTTTGAAGGCAGATCAACGTTCACACGACGAAAAATATGTAAACTGGAATGAAGCAGCGATCAGGGAGCTTCACTATCCGCACTGAAGCTGAAATCATTCTCCAGTTTAGTGAAATGGTGAGCGCGCATTATACACGTCACATGAAAGGTCACGTGTCTTTACGGGATCTTTACGGGTTGTGTGTGAATGCACGCACATATTCCGGAAAATCACTGGCAGTGTGAATGCAGCAAATCTGACGATCCGGGAACAAATGCCGGAACACATTACCCGTGTATTTTCCGGAATCTCTGTGTGAAAGGGGCTCTAGAAACACACAGCTTCTCCCTGACATGGCTGCTTCAACACTACTGCGGTTACTGAAACCACGCCTTACGCAAATATTTCCACATCATGACGTAGACATGTGGGGGCGTGTTTGAATGAGCTGTTTTAGGGGGGCATGGCAGAGTCTTAAATTTGATAAAGAATATCTCTTTGGTTTTGAGACTTTAGTCTTTGCAACTTCAGGGATCTTATCTATGCACGATCAGCTTGTAACACTCCAAAGAGAAAGGAAAACTTGAAATCGCATCATATGACCCCTTTAATACACAGAGCCGTAGATCACTGACAAGCTACGCAATATTGCGTTCATAATCGCAGATGAATCGCCTTCGATTATGAACTAGATATTGTGTAGCTTGTCAGTGAACAACGGCTCTGTGTATTAAATGCCGCTCCATCTGAAAGCAGGTGATGGAGATTTACGACTAATCACGGAACCGGCTTTACTGACAAGATGCGCATGATCATCGCGTTCGATATATCGCCCAGCCCTAGTAACAGCTCTACAGTTTCTTATTATTCTAACTGTATTCATTGAAATAATGTAAGAAATTGATGTGAAAGATGACACATTTAATAAGGTTAGTGAAAAAAATGACAATTTAAGAAACATAGTGGGAAATTACATCTGTACAGCAACTCCTTTTCAGTTAGGCCTAATTGTTATTTTTACCTCTTTTCTAATCAGAGAGCACTTTATTTAGCAAGCTGTTTAAGTGAGAGAACATCTGTAACTTTGTCCAGATTGGGGTAATTGTAATTGTAAATGTAATTTTTTTTTTTTATTAAGTAAATAATTTTTGTTTGTATATGCTGTCAATTATAGTTTTTAGAAAGAAAATTAGAATCTGCAAAAATCGGTATCGGCAGGTCACACTTATAAACATTTTTTTTTTAAATTGGAAATCTGAATCGGCAAAGAAAACTGCAATTGGTGCATCTCTAGTTTGCACTTTTTTATTATTTTTTAATGTTAATGAAAGAAGTCTCTCCTCACCGTAGCTGCATTTCAGGCTGCTTTATCGATTTAAAAAAAAATAATAATAATAAAGTACAAATAGGAATATTGTCAAGAATGATTAGAATTTAAAATAACTTTTCAATATATTAATATATTTTCAAATGTAAATTATTCCTGTGTTGGAAAAGCTGAAACAGACATTACTCCAGTCTTCAGTGTCACATGATCCTTCAGAAATCATTTAAATATGTTGATTTAACTGCTCAAAAAATATTTATTATTTTATGGAAAACGTGATACTTTTTCAGTATGACGAATTGACAGTTCAAAAGAACAGCATTTAGCCTATTTAAAGCATTATAAATGTATTTACTGTCACTTTTGATCAGTTTAAAAACCCTTATGGTGCCCGAAAATTTGAATAGCAGTGTATGTTTTAACTAAAACCTTCTAATTTATGATAAATGGTACATTTACCAATTTAATGTATTGGAGCTTTGAAATGATTCACTGAAACAGACAGTATGATTTATAGAAATGAACCGAACCTGCCACCTCCAATGCATTTTTTAGACTGAAATTTAAATCATGGACATTTAAAAAAAAAAAAAAAAAAACACAAATGAATGTACACCACTAATGTCCAATTAGATCTGGCGAACTCCAGCTTTATGCAAATGAGCAGCAAAATTATGTGACATATAGGGCTAAAAAAATAAAAATAATCGATGCATCGCGAGTCGAGAAATGATTCATCATCGATTCTGAGATTTTCCAAATGCATCGCGATTCTTTCTCGAGTCATAAAATTATCAAAAAAGCATTCTGAGCCGAAGTGAATTTACAGACTCAGCCGAACGCACAAGCGCTCTTCTTCATGAGCATTCGAGTGTGTGGATAAAAACTAGAGTAGAGCGCCATCTGCTGTTAAAATCTAAGCTCAGAATCAATTCCAGAGAATCGTGACGCATTCGAAAAATCTCAGAATCGATTCATCGATTTATCGTCGCAGCACTAGTGACAAACAATTGATATCAAGATACGATATCAACAATGTTGCTTGTTGTACATCAATGGCAAACATATTATTAGACAAACATAAACGTTATTACTAGACAGACTGCTCAGTTCTACTCTAATATCCTTTGCAAACATTCAAAACATCAACACCACAAAACTAGACACTTCCAATGCTGAATTACCAATGCTGATCTATTATTACCAACATATATAGCTGGACTCCCTCTAAAGCTTGCATTATTAAAAATAATAATAACAGAACACCATAAAAGTGAGTTTAGACACCAGGTGCAGCTTCTTCCTCTCCTACAGCCACTGGCGGGATCACTCCAAGTGCTAGGATTCCAGTCGGCCTATTTAAGAGACGATGACTCAGCCAGTCCAACCCGATGTCAGTGGTGTCAGCCACCATGGGATCTGGCATTTTAAAGACCCATTGATCAGTGTGGCTCATGTCCCATCACTGACACACCAACACAGCGCCAATACCACTGACCAAGCCTCCGAAACTTGGAGGAAACTTTGGAGTCAAGCAGGGATGAGTGTGCCCCTCCCCCATGTCGAGTTAATTCAAGCTGTGCAAACGGAGCAGTGCCAAGTCCAAAGGAAATATGACTCATTTGAGTAACATGGGGCATTCTCCACAGAACTCTTGTTTGTTAAGTGAGAGAGGCCAGTTGAATGCAGCAGTGTGAGACTTCAGGAGGAGAGCGGGGCTTCGAGAGGGAGGAAGAAATCACTTTTGGTGTCAGTTGCGTCATCTTAAAGCTCCGCTCCCCCAGTTTCACTGAGAACTTCTTTGGCTGCATTAAAGCACTTTCTGAAGCATAATGACAGAATCGTTCCCCTTTAAGAAGAATGATTTAGTGCAGCAGAAACTATTAGTCAAAGAAGTCAAAAGGTTGAAAGAACTTGTGTGAAATGCATCACAAGAGAACGCCAACACTGTAACTTGAGCTCAACAGTGTGCTAAATGAATTAAACGCTTCCTGTGCCAGTTTTACCTTTGATGCAAACCACAGCAGGTCTGTAATGATGCTGTAAACACATATTAATCAGAAGACAGGTGAGACAGTCAAAGACGAGAGTAGCTCAGACTGACCTAAGATTATGCAAAATAGTGTTGCTGAACCTGTCATAATTACATAATCGCCTGTTCACAATTATTTGAGATTACAGGGATCATTGACCACTTAAGTTACAACTGCATCCTTAAATTTAAAATTCTGAACATAGAATTGCATGAAATTACAATGAAAAGTTTGAGAAATTACTGTCAACTGCATATAGAATCTCCAAACGTCCTCCAATAAAGAGGAAATGATGAAATAAAAATATAGTTTTTTGTATAATGTGATTGTTTACATAAGCAATATGTTCCTTGGAAAAATTATCAGTTTTGTTTCTCTAAAATAATATCCAGGCAGGTTCTAATATGCAACACCTAAGCAGACCAAAAATATTTTAGTTAAAGTACACTACTATTCAAATGTTTGGAGTCTGTAAGTTCAATAAAGTAAACTATCAGTAAGTGGCACTCGATTTGCATTTTTATAGAATTCAGACTTGACTCAGACTCGACCTGAATTTACTCCAGACTTGACTTGACTCGAGGAAAAGGACTCATGATTTTTTTTTAAATCAACTCGAGTCTTTTATCCTTAAATACTTATATAACTGATATCCTAAAGGCGGACCGCATCCGTACCCCGGCATCCATCCGGACTGCGAGCCGTAACAGCAGCACCATTTTAAGTGAGCAGCACGTCAAAACAGCGGAGCGGATCACATAACAAGCGCTCAGGGTCATTTATGACAAATATCTTTCAGCACTATATCCTCTAGTATTTTTATCTAAAGCCAAACGCATTTTATTCTAGCCCTTTCAGCTCCGTGCGCTTTCTCTCTCTATCTTCAGGCACGCACCGGCGTGGATGACGCGGTTATTTTAACAGCGACAGAAACACGGTGAGCAGCAAAATTATAGGTTACTTTCACTAAAACACCAGAAATAAAACAATGCTGCAAATATAGTTATTTTTCTTACTATTTATCTATCAATAACCTATGGCTCTGACTGTTCAAACCAGATGTGACAAGACTTTTCTGCTCTATATTTAGCATTATTAATCTGTAGGCTAAGAACATTTCAAAAGAATCATGTAATTATAATTGGGAAAATTGTTGTGAGATGGCTAGGATAGAACTTAAACTTTAAAACTGCTTGTTATTTTTCTTTTCTGGTCAAGATGAGAACGTTTTGATTATTGTAGCTACATTGTACTACATTAGTAGATAATGCTTTTAAGTAAAATATTAAAATAGTATAGATTTCAGGAAGAAAACCCTGAACAGTAATTTTTCTGTCACATGGCCTCGCATGTATCTAAATGTATACACAATACATGTAAAAATTTACTTTTTTTTATTTATTTATTTTTGTCCGGACCTCTGCTTGGAAGAAAATATAGAGGCCGCACCTCTTGGAACTTTAATTGAATACCCCTGACTTATATCATAAAGAAAAACTTTATTTGTATGGTTTTGTAATATCTGTGTCACAGGCTATTTCCTTATGTGTCATGGTAGATCAGACTCTTTTTTTTTTTTTTTTTTATAGAATTTGATTACAGAAAATCTGTTTTGAACATGGTAATGGATTAAAACATAAGTAACAGGCTGGATGTATATTAACCTTACATGAATGAATGAATGAAGCATTTATATAGCGCTTTACATCTTAACACCTCTTTTTTTTTTTACAAAGCAGATCATAGATCATATATTTTGTCTATAGCCTATAAAACAGCTTCATAAATAGGGATTCTGAATGGGATTTTTTAGCGAGCCATTAGATAACTTGAGACTCGACTCGGACTCGTGACCAAACACTCGAGACTTGACTCAGACTCCAGCGATAAAGACTTCAGACTTGACTCGGACTCCATGTTAAAGACTTGGGACCATCTCTGGTGTATGTTAAGCTTACACTGTAACTAAATCGAGGGGGAAAAAGACAATTGTGACAGCACTAACTGTAATATAAATTCACCAGACCTGGGCAAACATCACTTGGTGCCAGACCAAAAAACACGATACACCAGCCACAGTATGTACCTTGGTACTCTCATAACGTATCGAATGCCCTTTGCCCAAACAGTAAATCAAATAGTAAATCAGAGTGACAATTAACTAACTATGCTAAATGCACAGCACAGGCTTTGCCGTCTCGTGTCTGCATCTGTGCGTTGTTCTGCAACCACACAGCCAAACCACTAGAAGCGCAGTGCAAGAACAAAGAGCAGCAGAAAATGACTTTGTTCATCTCTGTGAAGCGGCAGCAGTGTAAACGATTAGAGTATTTGTAAGCATTCAGTGGAATTATTTCTTAAATTGAGCTATTGTGTCACATTACTATATAAATAAGCAAATTTATTATTAAGTTTTTGGAGCTCTAGCTTAATCTATGATTTAAGCGTCGCCCTGTGATCAGCCTCACCGGTTTCATTAGAAGCTTTAGGGCAATCAGACTTGATATTTATTTCCAATGAATTTGATATTATTTAAAGTGTGTAAAGAGAATTCTGAGAATTGTTTCTAAACACATTACAAATGTTAGAAATGTATTGCTGAACACACATTACAAAGACTCTGAACTATGTAGTACTGAATTGTGGAGTTAAACCGTTAAACAGTTTTTCATCAATTCTGTGTTCAGGATTTTTTGGGCGGGGCTAAAACGGTGGCTCGATGACGCAATGGAGCCACCGAGCGTGGCCCCGCCCCTAACACTATAATAACTATGTTGAGAGGTCAAGGTCTTAGTTTGTCTTTTTGAATGTCTGTGATGTTAGATATACAGATTCTAGGCAGGGACGGTTCTAGGGTGAAAGGATACCCGGGTCTTAGCCCAGAGACATCAATATGTGGCAGAATACATACAATTTAAAAACATGGAGCGTTCACAATTCGCATCTAGAAACGCGAGCTGTACCACTTTCTCTTCTTTCAAAGCGCACCGGAGCTTGCGCTCTCGTGGTGTTTGCTGTTGCTAAGCAACCATGAGCCGCGCTTGCCTTGACAACCAGAAGGTTTCAACTCACTGCAGCACTGACACGCGTCTACAATTACATAACGAACTTGCACGCTCAAACATGTATGGCTTTATATCTTAAAAAATATTTGTATTTTATACATATATAAAATATATGTATATATACGTATATATATATATATATATATATATATATATATATATATATATATATACGTATATATATATATATATATATATATATATAAATATATATATATATATATACATATATAAAATATATGTATGTGTATGTGTGTATGTGTGTATATGTGTATATATATATGTATATATATATGTGTATGTGTGTATATGTGTATGTGTATATATGTATGTGTGTGTATATATATGTATGTGTGTATATTTGTTTATATATGTATATGTGTGTGTATATGTGTATATATATATATATATATATATATATATACACGCGATTAACTGAGACTTGCTATAGCACTTGCATATCATTGCTCTTTTGTTGATTTTGATTGCTTCCATTGTCCTCATTTGTAAGTCGCTTTGGATAAAAGCGTCTGCTAAATGACTAAATGTAACATTTAGCATGAAATAAACTTTTATTTTGAATGTGATTAATCGTGATTAATCGTTTTGCTGCCCTAATAATTTATGATTTTACTCTGTCCTGCTGCTTTCAAACTGTGTTCCTTTTTTATTATGTTAAAAGTGCTGTTCATAACATTTATGTTTTTGGCACACAATGTAGAGTATACAGCTATACATTTTAAAATATTTGTTCTTTAATAAATAGCTTTGGTGTAAAAAAAGCTTTTTTTAAGTTAAGGCAAACTATTCAAGTATTTGTTAACAAACAGTAGACTATTCTTGAAATTTCTAATACCACATTAACAATAGCATACCCCCCACCCCCAAGTCCCCACCCAATACCGAACCCAAACCATGAACTGAACCATGAGAAACTTGAACAGTTTCACCCCTATTCAAAACACTTTTTGCAACCAGCAGCAAACATTTTTATGATGCACCATTTCTAAAACTTGAGCATTTCTCAAGGAGAGGTAGAAACGCAACACCGTAGTGTTAAGATTTACTTGAAAGTTCTTCAAGCACATCTTAATATAACTAATTTCACTGCTTCAGGAAAGTTACCTAAAGTATTATTCAAGTCTCCAATTAGCATAATTCCATGTCAAATTAATGTTGAAAAAGTGAGTCATTAAGAGCTATAAATCCTTTAGAAAAAACGTTTTGAAAACCATAAATGCAACACTATTTAAAATGATCAATCTGCCATTCTGCAATTTCTAAGCCAACTTTAAAAACAAAACTTGAATATTTCCACTGCACTAAACCAATTAGCTTTATTAATCAGACAAATGTCTGCATTACAGCTTTGGCTACTCAGACTCATATGGGAGAAAAGAACCAAAACATGGAGGGAACTGGGCAAAAATTGCTCTCAGAGCACGGAGCATGGATAATTGTCCATCATTAGCAAGTTATTAGGGCTTCTCCAGAAGTGCATTTGTAAATATAGCTGAATGTGCAGTAAGCTGAAGTAATTAAAATGGTTATTAAATGGCATTATTGAGCTTGATTATGATTACTTAAGCTGTGTAATTTAGGTAAAATCCTTTCCCTGCTCACAGCGTCCACATCTTTGCTGAACAAGAGTCTCCGTTACCTGCAGCAGGCACTAAGTGAAATATACTGTGCTGCTCTACCGTTTTAAGAGACATAAGACACACAATGTCCTCCAATTCCACTGTGACGCACCCTTGCAGACTAGGGTTGTGACGGTGAGGAAATTTTCCCACCAGTTAATCGACGTGTGACAACACCGGTAACACCGGTATCACCGTGGTGGGGGGTCGTTTGAGGTTTCACTCTTTTCCTCGCTTTCCTTCGGTTTTAAATAGCTTCTAAAAGCTCGGTGCACGTTTTACTATTACTTTCAAATTAGCGGCAATTCTGTATCAAGCAGTTGTTTGTTTTTAGTTTGCTTGAGTTTTCCCTCTTTCCCTCCGCTTTTAAATAGCTTGTAAAAGCACTGTGCGCATTTTACTTTCACTTTTAAATTAGCGGCAATTCGGCATCAATTGCTTGAATTCAATTCAAGCAACAACAACAAAATACAACGTAGAACATACAGTCAGGTCCATAAATATTGGGACATCGACACAATCCTAACATTTTTGGCTCTATACACCACCACAATGGATTTCAAATGAAACGAACAAGATGTGCTTTAACTGCAGACTGTCAGGTTTAATTTGAGGGTATTTACATCCAAATCAGGTGAACGGTGTAGGAATTACAACAGTTTGCATATGTGCCTCCCACTTGTTAAGGGACCAAAAGTAATGGGACAGAATAATAATCAAATCAAACTTTCACTTTTTAATACTTGGTTGCAAATCCTTTGCAGTCAATTACAGCCTGAAGTCTGGAACGCATAGACATCACCAGACGCTGGGTTTCATCCCTGGTGATGCTCTGCCAGGCCTCTACTGCAACCGTCTTCAGTTCCTGCTTGTTCTTGGGGCATTTTCCCTTCAGTTTTGTCTTCAGCAAGTGAAATGCATGCTCAATCGGATTCAGGTCAGGTGATTGACTTGGCCATTGCATAGCAGTATGCTTTGGGTCATTGTCCATCTGCACTGTGAAGCGCCGTCCAATGAGTTCTGAAGCATTTGGCTGAATATGAGCAGATAATATTGCCCGAAACACTTCAGAATTCATCCTGCTGCTTTTGTCAGTAGTCACATCATCAATAAATACAAGAGAACCAGTTCCACTGGCAGCCATACATGCCCACGCTACCACCACCATGCTTCACTGATGAGGTGGTATGCTTACGATCATGAGCAGTTCCTTTCCTTCTCCATACTCTTCTCTTCCCATCACTCTGGTACAAGTTGATCTTGGTCTCATCTGTCCATAGGATGTTGTTCCAGAACTGTGAAGGCAAGGAACTGCTCATGATCCTAAGCATACCACCTCATCAGTGAAGCATGGTGGTGGTAGCGTGGGCATGTATGGCTGCCAGTGGAACTGGTTCTCTTGTATTTATTGATGATGTGACTACTGACAAAAGCAGCAGGATGAATTCTGAAGTGTTTCGGGCAATATTGTCTGCTCATATTCAGCCAAATGCTTCAGAACTCATTGGACGGCGCTTCACAGTGCAGATGGACAATGACCCAAAGCATACTGCTATGCAATGGCCAAGTCAATCACCTGACCTGAATCCGATTGAGCATGCATTTCACTTGCTGAAGACAAAACTGAAGGGAAAATGCCCCAAGAACAAGCAGGAACTGAAGACGGTTGCAGTAGAGGCCTGGCAGAGCATCACCAGGGATGAAACCCAGCGTCTGGTGATGTCTATGCGTTCCAGACTTCAGGCTGTAATTGACTGCAAAGGATTTGCAACCAAGTATTAAAAAGTGAAAGTTTGATTTATGATTATTATTCTGTCCCATTACTTTTGGTCCCTTAACAAGTGGGAGGCACATATGCAAACTGTTGTAATTCCTACACCGTTCACCTGATTTGGATGTAAATACCCTCAAATTAAACCTGACAGTCTGCAGTTAAAGCACATCTTGTTCGTTTCATTTGAAATCCATTGTGGTGGTGTATAGAGCCAAAAATGTTAGAATTGTGTCGATGTCCCAATATTTATGGACCTGACTGTATAACTTTTATTAACTAAACGAATAAAAATACACCATTCTATATGCCTAATATAAAATAACAAATAACTTACAAATTTGAAATAGGTATACAAAACTGAAAATCAGTAAAGACTGAGGAACACAATTATAAAACGCAGAACGTTTATTAGCAAAACAATTAAGAAAGTTTGGAGGCACGGACTGCATACACCTTGATGTTAAATAATGGGGGGGGGGGGGGGGGAATCACTAGAGATCGACCGATATATCGATTTACCGATATTTTTCCCGATATTTAAGCATTTTACCATAATCGGATATCGGTTTTGTAATATCGGATTTTCCGATAAACGCCGCCATCTTGTGGGTGTTTTAAGAATTGCACGCATGATCGCCATTACAGCGCATCTGAGGGGAGACGAGACAACGGCGTGCACAGGTAAAGTATTACTTGCTTTGCTGTAATTAGTACATTTTATTTAACATAACAGCCATTAATGCACAAATTAGATGTGATACATATGCTTGATATGTAGTTTATGCAGCTTGGCTCTAAGAAATAGACGAGTCACGTAAGATAATCCGTCAAGTCCTGTCCCAATAAAGACGTAACTTTGCATGAATTAAATAATACAGCCATGAATGAGCGCAAGTTGGAAGTAAAAGCGCTGAATTAAATTCTCTCTCTGTTGTATATTTGCTCATCATTAGTCTCGTGAAGCCGCTTCATATTGCTGTTCACTCAGTGGGTTGATGCTCAGGAAATGCTACAGCACGGCCACCGCGTGTAACTTTTAAAAATATTCACGATTAAAACACCGTAATTATATAAACATTTACTATATAACCATCAATTCCCTAATAAACATCCTAGTAAACACAACTCCAGTGTTTCCCACACATAGACTTTACCTGGGCGGGCCGCCCAGGTATATTAACGGCCGCCCAAGTATATTTGGTGACACATTTTTGTTTTTATTACTATTATTATCTTACACTTTTTTTTTTTTTTTATCCGCCCGAGATAATGAAACCATCCGCGATCGATTAACTAGTTGAAAATCTCCCCGCGCCTGACCCGTTTCACACTGCTCGTTCTGTGTGCTCAAGAACTGTAGACACTCCCACAGACAAGCTCTCTCTCTTTATTTGTGGCGGGCTGCAACAATATCCACCGCCCGCTGCCATCAGCTCCCGCATCTCACACACAAGAGCGTGACTTTCAGTATTTAGCAACTTTCAGACCCTTTTGGCGGCTTTTTTCCCACAACAGGTACATACTGACAAACCTAGCGACTTTTTTTGAAAATACCTTAGCTATCGTTCAATTGGAATTTGTCTCCAGTAACGTTACTGCCCCGCGAGTGCGAGATCTGACTCTCCCGGCGCAGTGTCGACTCTCTCTGCGTCTATTCTGTGCAGTGAGCGGCAGTGAAGCAGCGCATTAATTTGGCCGTAACGCAGCAAAATCGTCAGTAAATCATTTACAAAACAGCGTTTCCAAGCACCTGTCACTTACTGACTGTTTGGACTTTTAAATATGAACATAATTCGTCTGAATATGCGCATAGCTTGTTACTCAGACGCAGACAGTGCGCTGAATGAGACAAAACAGTAATACAGCCAAAACCACCGCATATAGTCGCTTTTTAGTGTAAGTTAGATGTATATTGATTTTATCAGACGATGTTGCGATTATAAATCAGGATTTAAGGAGTATAGTGAGAGTGATTCCTGGTTAACATGTAAAATTAATGGTTCCTGTTTACTATTTATACTTGTTTTATGTATGACAACAGAAAGTATAATGTGAACAGCTTTATTGGCATTGTTGTATTAATTACAGTATGTGACATTTAGAACAGATCTTAAGTGCCAAAACTCGTCTGAATGCAAACTTGACACTATGACGTCATGAATATGCTAATTAACGTGACGTCACCTGCCGCCACAAGTTTTATTTATTTTTTAATTGGTGAGAATTACTTTTATGTGCTTTATTTATTTTACCTGTTTTTTTTTTTTACCTCATCGAAGAATTTATTTTTAAACAAAAACTGTTTAGTAACAGTGCACTTTTTATTTTTTGTACTCTCAGACCCCTCTATTTATTGGTGTATAAATAAGATTTGTTTTGTTTTCTATGCAAGGAGGGAGTGATTGTTATAAATAAAATGGTTTGTTCAGTTCAGTGGTGTTGTAATCATTGTGTCAAAAACACAAGTATAACAGTAAATAAATATCGGTTCTGCATATCGGTTATCGGGCACATAAACAAACAAATTATCGGTATCGGTATCGGTTCTAAAAAATCAATATCGGTCGATCACTAGAAATCACACAGTTTAAATAAAATAAAAATCAGCAAATACTGTGGAACCAAATAAATGAGAAACAAATGTTTAAAAAAAACAAAAATAAATAAAAAACCTTCCAATATCACCTTAGATAAATAGCAAGTCAACAGGCTTTTCAAAATCCAAAATATTTTTAAAATAGGCGCTTTTACATTTCCTTTTGAATCTCTTCTGCCATCGTCTTGTCTGTCTAACCTCACTCTTCTTGTCAGTCAGCTCGACTCACTCTCCTCAAGTGATAAATTAAATCTGATCTGTGATGCATGACTGTCGTTCGTTCGGTGTGCTGCATTGAGCAGAAACGTTCAGTTTTAATTGTAGTATCTGTTCTCTAACTGAACTAAATTATTTGTATTACTATTAAAAAAAATCAAAATGACGGTGAGGGACGGTGCTGCGGTGGGCAAGTTGTTAACACCGGTATCACCGCCAACACCATCTATCGTAGCAAGCCTATTGCAGACCAGCCTTTTCCACCAAGGACAAACAGGCAATGCAGCAAGAATTTTTTCTGCAGTCATAATGAAAGAAATGAATGTACACCAAGGTATATCCCCACAAAGTTCATTGACATGCCTGTGGTGATGAACAGAGGGCATGCGTAGTCAAATAGGTAATGCTGCATGGTTAATGAAAGTGACTGACTGCATGCAACCTGCTGAAGCCACAAAATGCTACAGTAGATGGGGAGAGGTTAGTCCAACCAATGCATGAGGGCAAAAAGGCATCCAAGGCCACGTTTGCACTCGTGAAAAACTTGATCTGGAAGGTAGAATGGGTCTCCAGCCAGGTAATGGGAGTGGATGACACACAATCTGTCCACTGCACTGAATATCTGGAGTTCCAACTACTGTTGGATCTGCCAGTGCAGAACAGCACAGACCAACATCTAACAAAATTTTCTGTACATGGAGAGACTGGTAGAGCTCTGGCAGTGTATTTCAGCATTAATAAAAAATGAAAGTGTAGTGCTTCGGTAGATCTGCGCTCCTCTTCCCAGGGGTGGAGTGGGGGGTGTGGGGGTTGTTTGAAAAACTCTGAACCAGTGCAGCATTCCCATATCCACCCATATCTAGTGAGGGGCTCTTTAAAAATTCATTAATTTACAGCAAAAATAGATTAAAGCACCCAGCTGAGCAAAACTCGAAATTTGGCTCCTGAATAACATTAATAATAAAACAGCTCCCAAAAGCCCCGGGGGTTTCGCCTGAAGAAACTGTGTTGGCTTCGGCTTACCTCATAACACCTTGTGAAAGGCTCATTTTTTTTGTAAGCGCTAAAATATTTTAATTGTCATTCATTGCGAATGAATTTGTTCAAAATAGTTCTGCTATTCAACGTCAATCCATTTCCAATCTGATCATAGCCTTGAAACTGCAAAACTAGCAACCAGTGGCCCAAAAATGGCTGGAACCGCAGTTACTGTAATTGCTCTGGTCAGTTCTAAATGAGGTTCACTTAAGTGCAATTATCCCCTAGTGATCTTTCACATAAAGAGATTTTTGAACATGAAAAAGTGGGCTCACACAATATGACTGCAAACAAGATTCAAATTGGAATCAGAGATGAATGGCTTCATAGCTCATCTGCATTCTAGTGATGAACGGCCTTGCTAATGAAGACTGAGCTACTTACTGACTTTCACCACTTGCATAGCAAGGCTTCATATTGGTTTTTGGCATAACAAGAGCCTCGGCATGCAAGCCGTTATTGCAACAGCCGAAATGGACAATACAAAACAGACATAGGCCAAAATGGTTGTCTGGTTGTCTAATAACATATCAATTAGTACAAATGACAAGTAAAACACTGTTGGTATATTTAAACGTGACAAAACAGATGCTATTCTCAATTAAGTTATGAAACTTCAAAGAGAGCATTTTAGCATCCTGAGCACGTGCTTTGCTTTTGCAGGCTAAAAAAACCTCACAGTAAAACCCTCTTTGAGAGGCTTGGTCTGTTAATTCATCATTTACAGTGATAATATTGACAGAATTTGACAGCAATTATTAGATGAGAGGCATTTAGTGAAGCTTTGTTTACACAACAGAAAACAGACCAAAAGCTCAATCTTGGGATTCACAAAATCGATAAGTTCATCAAAATGAAAATCAACTAAAATTGAGAAATCAAAACGTTAACTAGACTTTCAACCTCAGACTAGTCGATTATGAAAATATGTTCTATCACATCCCTGCTACAATATGAAAGGAGAATATTCTATGACAGGACTATAATATTAATGGTGGCAGCTTGTCTGAATTAAAACTGCTTACCAGAATGTAAATGATTCTGTGTTTAACTAATAAACACTAATTATTTTAACACTAGCATTGCAAGAGTGCTATGCTCTTGAGTAATTTCTATGCTTTGAAAGCACCAACATGCAGTATTGACAGCCACTGAGGGTTATAATACATAATACAAAAAAGTAACAATTAACAAGTAACAAGCATTTTTATCCAGATATTTATTAATGTCATTGCCAGAAGGAGGAGGGGAAGCAATGCAATGAGTGGTGACCTGATGGGCAGTTTCTGAGCTGGGCAAGCCATGCATTTAGCTTGCCTGGACCCCATTTACCAACAGGGGTCTGATAACTTCATCTCACGGACAGCCATTTGAATAATCGCTTCAACAAGGGGGAAAAATTAAAAGCCTCTCAGTGAGACAGGGCTGGGCAAAGGGCCACCGCTGAATTCCAAATGAGATATTGGTATGCGAAAGGTGAGGGGCTGTCTCTTCTTTGCTCACGTCATACTGCTCAATCTACACATGCCTTGCTGCTAATTAAATGTCATAAAAGTGCTTTTCAACATCACAAACTAAAATCTGTCCAATTGTGAAAATCTAATGTAGAAAACGGGAAGCAAACCACTTGTTGCAACCAGACAGAAAAAGAGAGAAAATTATACACTTGTTTCACATGACACAAATGTAAGAGAACAGATGTTTGTTCTGCACAGCTGGAGAAAGGCTTAACTTTTCTAAATGTGGGACAAATCTCAACAACCAATTCAGCAGAGGAAAAAAAAAATGCTAATACCTCAGAAAACTCTGTAAACAGTGCAACGGTAAAGACATCTTATTACACTGAGCACCGTATAGCTCCAACGTATAAAAAATGAATAACACAGTCACCAAAGATCTAAAGCGCCATACGATGCCCCATTTGGCATGTAGCCTATGGCGTCATTTAGCGATGATAAAGTAGGTGGAATGCATAAAGCCAGCAGTTTCCAGGTGAGTTTAGACATAGCGGCAGGATGCCCACTGAGGCCTGAGGGCAAGACGGAGACGAGTCTGTATGCAATACTGCAGCGGAGGCCTCGTCAGATCCTGGCATGGGAACAGTTATGGTACGCTACAACAGATGCCATGCTTGTGTTCTTTAAGAACTCCCATTCCAGCCCATTTAGCAAAACACTAATGAACAACATACAGAACCAGTTGAAAGATAAAAGACACTTAAGGGGTAATACCTTTCTTAAGACAGCAATTAAAACCAAAGTAACAAAAACTTATTTCATGCTACTCTCAGTTAACTTCACTGTGATGTTAGTAGGGCCCTATGATTTCCACGATGCAGAAAACGCGGACGGAATCGCGGAATCCAGTCATAAAAAAGGAATTTACAGTTTAACGCGGAATGTCACGGAATTTGTCAAAGTTTGGATGAATTAATCAAAAGTAGGTCATTACACTTAAATCAAATTGCGATATGGACTAGTATCTGTAAATATTAAGCCGCAAAAGTCAATTTACATATGAATCCTGCATGTTCTGCATGTCTCTGTGTGAATGGAGCAGACGCGTGGTTTTAGTGGCGCTCGCGGTGATTTCAGCGTCTGCCGTCTCAATGAGGACATAAATACATTAACAATATCTCCAAAACTGATCTGAGAGTCACTTCACGAGCATTTTACCATTTCATTTGAATAAAACTAGCGTCATATCATATATACACACAGAACTTTAAAAGGTATTCATGGCAACCCGTCAAAATAAAAGACAAAGATTAAAGTTAAAGTTAAAGACATTGGGCCAGAAATAGGCTATATTACTATTATTTAGTATAGTGTACGTAATACTACTTCTACTAGTTGAAAAATAATCACAAAATATTTTAATTCTAATAGTAAATCCCCTTTATTTGCCAAAAATGTAAATGTTTAATTTTCATTAATTCAAATATAAATTAAATCAATCTTTTATGCCTTCATCTGATAACCAGTAAAATTTAAATACACAACACAGAATTTTTGAGGGGAAAAAAACATTTCATAAGGCTACTGTAAGAATAAATACAAATTGTTTGTATGCATTCAAATAATTAGACATGCTAAAACACAGAATTTGGTAACAATAAAACATAAGGTGAGAAAAAAATAAAACATTTCATATGGCCCTAAACGTCATTTTTGTTACACTTTTAATAAATTAATGTTAAATTGTATAAGTTTCATGATTTTAATTAATTAGGCATGCTTTTTGATTAATACAATTTAATTTGACCATTAAAAAGGAGTCCAGAAAAATTTAAACGGGAAAAAAAGGAATCCAGAAAAATTAAAATGGAAAAAACTGAATTTAGAAGAAAAAAAAACGGAATTTAAGGAAACATTTAATGGATTTCATAGGGCCCTATATTAGGCCCAAAAGGTTATAGTACATGCAATCAGATTAAGAGAATATTAACAATGAAAAAACATAAATAATGATTCATTCATGTGTTGTACAATTTCATGTCCTCTTCTTCTAGAAAAATATATAAATATGTGAAAATATACAAAATATTAAAAAAGTGAATTGCATAATTTTTTTATAAACAGATTAATTTCAAACTGACTGATATTTCAGGTTTTTTATTTTTTATCTAATCAAAATGTTTCAAACAAAACATGTATTACCTGGTAATAATTTCATATTTTTTCCTGTATTCTTAATATCGCTTAATATCAGTCATTTCTAATATGTATGTAACATGTCATAATTTACATTTAACTAACAAATGCTATGTCCCTCAATAACGAAATGCCCTTAACTGAAAATTGAGTGTTTAATCTTATTATTATACATTACTGACACTCTATCCTCCAACTTGATACTGTTAAGTGCTTTGACACAATCTGTATTGTTAAAAGCGCTATATAAATAAAGGTGACTTGACTTGACTAAAGACATCATCTTCCAGGAAATGACATTTTTGGTGGGAAAACAACTGCAAAAACATGAGCAAGCAGCAGCAGCAGCAGCAGCAATGAATTCTGTTATGTTGTATGGCATCACATGATCAAATCAGATAAATTATATATGCATATTCATAAATGGTCTGCTATAGCTTTTAACCATTTCATACAAAAGTACAAAACATTACAGATATCAAAATGTACAGCATAACATTCATGACTCAAATCACTTTTTGTACAAGTGTAACAATGTTCTTGATGCAATAATTGTAAATACTAAAACGCAGTGGTTTCAGCACAAGAACCACCAGGCGTGTTCTGACAGGCAACTGATAGTTCAATCATTTTCTGCGTTCTGTGAGCTGACAACCCAAAGACAAACAAGTCTGGTGCTAACGTGAATCTTTCACACTATTGTACTGCTACACTGACTGGGTGGGGAAAATATGTCCCGGGTAGTTCGCATATGTCCATCATTCAGTATTTTAAGCATGCTGGTACATAATTCAACAGTCTCTCCATTCGTACTCTACTCTGAAGGAGGAGGGGAAGAAAATACTATTATAACTAACAGAATGCTGTCGGTCAATCCTCATCAGGCCAATACAAATTGTAACATGCATGCAAAAATATGCAGACAAGCTGTCATTGTCAACTTAAGGCAAGACACTACAGGCAAAACCATTGTTTTCATGCACTGGTCAATTTTGAGGTATTGGTCTATTTTGCTTCTAACGTATCGTCTTTCAGACTAGTAGAAAAAAACATCCAAATTCACATTTAGATATTTATTTGATTACATTTTATCTATTTGCATCAGCAGACTTCAATTACATATCTTTATAGGCTGTTCTCTCAGAATGACTTTTTTTCCTGCACTGAGCCAGAAACCTTCACTTAAGTAGCACTTAATTAGTATATATATATATATATATATATATATATATATATATATACACACTTTACAGAGTGGCTTGTTCATATATCACTTACCTGACTGCATATATCATATATATCCCCTCTGTAACTTTTAACTATAATATGCCATCAAAATAAGACAAGAACTCTGAAATGGATTTTTCTGCAAATTAGTGCATATTTAATTATATAACGCCTCATTTACATATTTAAACATACCATTTCGAACAAAAAACTGGAATGCAAACAATTGTCATATTGTACTGCGATTAATCAAATGGGGAAGTACAGTGGCATCTATTTGTTACTATATTCACCTGTGGTATCTTGATTTAATGTCAAATTATGAAGGCTCCAAATAAATTATAAACGTTAGGCATCGCGGTATAAGCAACAAGAAGTCAATTTCAACCCAAAGCACAACATGACAGTTAAGGTCTGTTCTTGCAGTAACTAAAGGGGAAAATCCAAATAGCTGACAGACAGCGGGTAACATTTCCAGCAGCTGACTAGACGGGGGACTAATCTTGCATCGACTAGATATGACAGTCTATATATGATGTGTATAAAATCTTGCAAATAAGCCACATGAGTTACATGCAAGATCAGAACTGTAGAGACTTACTGTCTTATCACCTGTCGCATATGCTGACAGAAAGGCAATAACTCACGCACAACTTCATAAAGTCAAACTAAACATTTCAATAACGCTTCATTAACAATCTTACATATCTTATTCGCACAAAAACCGAGCTCGTATGCATATTAACGGCCCCACAAGTTGGCCAGGATTCGTATTTAAAATGACACGCAGCTGCCGCGCGTCTGTTTCCAAAATATTAATAGATACGGCCTCCACCTCCAACTACTGTTAGTTGACAGCACCAAAAGTTGCTCGTTTTGCAGTTCCCGGTCGAAGAGATCGCTTCCAGCTCGGCTTACTGACCGAGTTTCAGTCACAAATATTTCAAGTCAGACGCCTGTCAGATACGCGCACAAATAGCAGGCGAGCTAAAGAAAAGCTGGCGGCTAATTAGCAGCTCACTCTCGCTACCTGTCTGACAATAACCGTATTGGCAGCTAGCAGCTTGCTAACTAAACTTGTTCTGCTGTGACAGAGGAGCTTGCAGTGTCCCCACCTGCCCCCGACAGACGGCGGCAGCGGCGGCATACCACTTGAGGCCTGAACGTCTGTCCTCCCGCTCTGCTCAGAACTTCAGCAGCACACAACTAACAGTTAAAGTCGTCCATTTTTCGCGGGCCCTGACTTCAACTTCGCGAGCTCCATGTCGCGAGCTCGTAACGTTCACCCGCACTCACCCGGGCTCGCGTCCGCTACTGGAGGCCAGTGCAGGTCTGTCAAAGTTAGCCCTCCCCTTCCTTTTTTCGATCACAGCTCCCTCTCTCTCCTCGAAACGAGCCTCAGCGCTCCGTGTTTATCGTGGGTTTGAGACCCGCAATCCCTTTACCGGTTTGTCCGTGGCGTCTCCTAGCTTCTCCGCCTCTCTCGCGCTCGTTCGTCTTTCTCTCTGAATAGCTAACATCCGGGGACTGCGCGGATCAAAAATCCGGAACTACTTTTGGACATTAGCCGGAGAACGGCCCACAGTACCAAGCTGCGACAGGCTTTGCAGCCGGAAAGTAGTGCCTTTAGTGTGCAAGAATATTATCACGAGAATTATTAATTATTTAATTTAATAATAAAACGAAGAGAGTTTTATGCGGTTATTAGAATTTATCTGGTTATAAATTCGTCGATTCATGAATGTTGAGTTACCACAGTGGATGATTTCGTCAGGTATCTTCGGTATTTGTAATATTAATTAGTATTTTAAATATTAAATGCCTAATAGATTAATAAGAAACGTTATTACGGCTAATAACAATGCAGTTCACAAAACCTTTGGCAAATGGGTAATGATATCTCTACAGGCCTACTTATATTGTTTTTCCTAATAAAAAGATGTGGACAGCACCCCAAAATTATTTAATAATAAAATAATGAAGGTTTAAAATAATAATAATAATGATAATAATAATAATTTCAATAAAGACGTTTCCCCGTTGTGAGCCGTTTGTCTGGAGGAAGAAAAATATTCCTCATTTGTTTTACTTTTGTGGTACACCGCGTGTTTCTGGTTTCAAATAACTTCCTTATTTCTAATATTTATTATTATTTAATTCTTATTTTTATTTAATTTTAGTTTTTAATCTTAAAATAAAGAATATTTATTTGTAGGATGTGTAAATATCACATTTATAATGCGAAGTTTTTATGACCCCAGTCCTAAATGTTTGCAAAATGATTTGCAGCTTTTAAGATGTACAATATTTGTCATTTTGCATTGCTTAAACAATGCTGCCCCCTGTGAACCGACCGTGGATTACATGATGTTATACAAATATTTTGCAGTTCAAAATATTCCTTCAAAGTCTACATTAGAAATGTATTTTATATGTTGGATGGATAATTATACCAATGTTTATTGACCACAGTAAATTAAAAAATATTCAATAAATTACGTATTATGCTCTTCTTCTTTTATGTCTGTTTTCTTGTGTACTTTCTTTTGTCTATCATACCACTGTGGTCCATGTTTGCCATTAAAGCGGAGAGATTAACGGTCATCTGAAAACCTTTATTTTGGAATTTTCACGGTAGCCATTTGAAAGAGCCAATCACGTCATCCGAAGCGGCGCATGCGCACGCTCAACCATAATAAGTTTTAATAAGGAACTGCTCTTGCTGATCTGTCACAAGTTTATTAGGATCATTCGCAGGTGAATTATATTCTTACGCGTATTATTTGTGAGTAAGCAAACAGGTAAACATGTGTTTATTTGTTTATTATTGTTATTATGTTTATTTATTCATATCAGCGCGATAATAGAAGCTTAACGTACACTGACAGCGAGAATGTATTGTTTTAGGGAGCAACGTATGATTTGTGTACTACGCATGTTGAGTGAAAATACATTAGTTTTTGTCTTGTAAAAGTCATGATAATTGTGGTACTCTTTCTCACACTTCATTTGACATTAGTGCAAGAACTTGGTCAACTATTCATCTGACCTTCATTTCATAGTTGACCAACGGTATATTGCTCAGGGACAATTATGCAGCATATAATGTCATATTATTTTAAGGTCTGGAATCTGTAGCTTATTTTTAATTCCAAATCGTCATTCATGAACACATGTATAGTGATAACACTTTATTAACTAAACCCAATTTATTTTAGGCTTATAATGGCCCACTGTGACCCCTCAGCCTCAAAGGCAGTGGATGGAGGACTGTTTAAGGAGTTTGCGGTCCCCTCTCATGTGGAGGAGGTCAAGAAACTCATGGCAGAGTTTGCCGAACATCACGGATCGGCCGGGCACAGAGTAGTCCTCATCACCTCAGGAGGAACCAAAGTTCCTCTGGAATCCCGAACAGTACGGTTCCTGGACAACTTCAGCAGTGGTCGGCGAGGGGCCTCCTCTGCCGAGTATTTTCTGGACTCAGGCTATGCGGTGATCTTTCTGCACAGGCATCGTTCTCTCTACCCATACACTCGTCTGTACACAGGGGTCAATTTATTGGATAGCTTACAATTAGAGACTGGTAAGGAGGATGCTGGTCAGATCCTGGTGGATCAGAACGCACTTCCAAACATTGCAAAGGTTCTAAAGCGCTATCAGGTGGTGAAAGCCGCAGGATTACTGCTGCCGGTGGAATTCAACACCTTGTCAGAGTACCTCCATCTACTCAAGGCAGCAGCTCAAGCATTAAGCTCCATAGGTGAGCAAACCCACTTTATGATTATTTGAGGCTGAATACGTTTGTAGTGGAATTACTAGTTACTACTATTCATTTTTGTTTTTCCCTCCTAGGGTCCAAGGCTATGTTTTATTTGGCTGCTGCTGTTTCTGATTTCTACATCCCAGCATATGAAATGCCAGAACACAAAATTCAGTCTTCTAATGGGCCACTTCAGGTGTTGTATAATAAAAACAAATATGAATTCAGTCTGCTAGGCCAGGGGTTTACAGTCTTTTAGACTTCCGTAGACCCCTTCAAATATGATCACCCTCATGCAAGGGACCCCATTTTAAAAGCAGCTATATATTTTCATGGATAAAGATTACATTTATGTGACAAAGTTATATTATGAATTTGTTATTACTTGGAAAATATTTAGTTTTTGTTTAAACTATTTTGTTTTTGTTTTCTAGTCATTTTAGTACTGTGCTGTTTGATGTATTATCAATTTTTCAGTGTATTCACTTGATTTTTTTTTTATAATTATGTAATTTAGAGTAATTTATTACGTTTTTATTATTGATTTATTTATATTAATCAATTTCATTGAAGTAGTTCACAGTTTAATCTATTTATTAATTATTTTTTTTGCATCTTTTCCATGGACCCCCTAGCACTCCCTTGCAGTCCCCTGAGGGTCCACGGATCCCAGTTTAAAAACCCCTGGGCTACGCTACATGCAGTTAATCTAGACTCCAAATCTCATATAAAAAGTAATTTATCTGCTTGTTTAATATTATTTAGATAAGTATGAAGATGGTTCCCAAGATGCTGTCCCCATTGGTGAAGGACTGGGCACCTAAGGCATTTGTCATCTCTTTCAAGTTGGAAACGGACCCCTCCATCCTTTTGGAGCGAGCACGGCGTGCCTTAGAAACATACAACCACCAGGCAGTGGTTGCGAATGTTCTCGATACGCGCCGTGGTTATGTGGTTGTTGTCACCAAGGACACGCAACAAGAGCTGGGCCTCACAGATGAGGAAGTGCAGAAAGAGGTAGAGATTGAGGACAGGATTGTCAGTAATCTGACTGAAGCACACAGTCAATTTATGTCTCAAGCATGAAAAAACTTGCTGCATGTACTGTAGGCTCAAGGCAGATCTGGGATCAGTTTTTGTTGCATTGTAATAACTTTGGTTCAAATCTGAATAGAGAAAGAGATCCTGGAAAATTGACTTGTGTTGTTCAAAAAAATGACATCTGTAAGTTCAGGAAAAAAACTAATAAAAATCTAACAAGTTCCTTAATATTGATTTCCTCTGTACAATGAGATCAGCATATTTTATTTTATCTACTTTCTTTGGCCTTTAATCATAGTTTAAAAACCAGATAATATATGCTTTAGTAATTATTATCCTAATCTTGCCTTTGCCTAGTATTTTTAAAACTGAGTCCATCTGCAAAAAAAAAATATCACACGCTTTAACAGCTGATGTTAAGTAAGTTTTAAATAATATAGGATGTATGTTTAATGTATAAAAAAAAAAACTCTTTCTGCACATGTATCACCAAAAATAATTTTGCATTTTACTGTGATCAGAACTTGATTTTATTTCATATTCTGTTTGAGCAGTTGCATTAAACATGTCAAATCCATCTGTTAATATCTGTGATACCAAGTATAAACAATGCAGAAACACCAGAAAAGTCAATTTTATTATCACATTCAAGCTTGGATGAGTATCTTCTGTAGATTTATCACTTGAGTTTGACACTCCTCTTAACTCCGGCACGAATACCAGACCATTCTCCACTGTATCTCGTCTCCTCACGCCGCACCTCACGAACCTGACACAAATAATCAGAGCTCAGTGTCCATTTTGGGTAGTGATACCTTATATTTCACAAACAAAAGTGAATTAAAGAAATGAATCCTATGACACTTACCTGGCCCTTCCGACGAACCTGGGCACGTCTGAACTTCTCTCTGTGTTTGACTCTGGGATTCCGATCAATCTTCTTCCTCTTGGGTGTGAGCCCTTTGTTCTTGGACATCTTTTCATAAAACATATGATGTGATTATGATAACACTGTCCCTAATATTGTTTGAAAAGTGGGAACAAGTTGCGCATGCATAATTTAACCACAACACCTCACCTGATAGGTGATTCTTCTTTTAGCATCTCCCTCCATCTTTTCCTCCTCCACCAAACTTAGAATGCAATCAGTGACAGTAAGTTTTCTAAAGCATTATTTATGACAAACTGAATGTTGTAAATGGACCGATCTCACCTGTCCTCGTTCTGCATTTCATTCTTCTTCCTCTTGTGTTTCTGTCTCTCCGCCATGGCGTTATAAAAGCGCAGATTCGCTTCCTCATCTGATTCCGACTCTGACTCCTCTGCTTCTTCCAGCCTAACCTTTTCTGAAACCTAATAAAGACATGTCAGACTTAGCAAAAATGGAGCCAATGCTATAACTTACATAAATTAAAATGGAATTACTAGTAATTACTTTGATATGTTTGCTGCTTGCTGATTTCTTTAAAGTTCTGTCTTGCTGTTCTCCAGAGAGAAGCTGACGCAGTTGAGGAGCCAGTCTAGCATCTACTGCTCCTAGTTCATTTATCAGCTGTGAAAGTGATAACGAGATCAAGTTTTGAAAGCTTATGATTTTTTAAATGGCTACCTGTGGAAAAAAAAGGGTAAATTTGTTTGTACTTACATTTCTGTAGGTCAGCAATCTCTCAATCACAGGATGATTATGTGCTGGAATTCGTTTCGCTTTTAGAACCAAATAAAAACTTATATTTGTGCAATAGCTGGAAAAAAGGGAAAGTTCATAGTGAAGTGACAATAGGGAATATTTCACAATTTATGTAACTATTCAGGTCAAGTCAATGAATATTTATAGTGAAAAACAGAAATGCACTACTGTTCAAAAGTTTTTAAAAGAAGCCTCTTTTACTCATTTGATCAAAATACAGTAAACTAGTAATATCAAATACTATTGCAATTTAAAATAACTATTTAAATACATTTTATAATGCAATATATTCATATGATATGATATATCAAGCTGAATTTTCAGCAGCCTCTTTACTCTTTAATGTAACATGATCCTTCAGAAATCATTCTAATATGTTGATTTGCTGCTCAAGAAACATTTCTGACAATGATCAATGATGAAAACAGATGTGCTGCTTAATATTTGTGTAGAACGCCGATACATTTTATTTCAGGAACAGCATTTATTTTAAAGAGAAATCTTTTGCAACAATGTAAAAGTATTAACTAATTTTTTTTTTATCAATTTAATGTATCCTCCTTGTTAAATAAAGGTTTTTCTTTTCTGACCTCAAACTGTTTATTGGTATGTTTGAGCTATGACTATAATAACTATTATGTAATACAAATACTGCAATCACAGAATTAGAGTATATAACATGTGGTAGGTACTTACTTAAGATAAAGCTGCTGTTTGGTAATGAGGTATTTTGCACCCTAGGGGATGAAACAAAACAAAAAATAAAATGAGAAAAAAACAACAACATTAGACTCCATTTTAAAGTATAATTACATGAAAATTGAATAGCAGTCTAAAAACATGTATTAAGAGCTATAATCAGGTAGACTAGCCTTTCCAGGAGGAATCCGTCCATCTTTGACCATCTCCACAAGAGGCTGAACTTCATCCCTCAATTCTGTAAGCTGAGTATGCAATAAACACTCAAATTAATCAATAAAACAGCATTAAGGGAATATCCTTATAGTCTTGCAATGCAAAAAGCAGCATAAATGTCATTGCAGCAAATCTCTACCTTTGCTTTGAAGTCCTGAATAAGTTCCAACAACTCTGGTGATTCTTTCTTTAGCAGTTTGAGCTTTTCCTTCTGTGACATGGTCTTTAAATCCTTTACAATCCTTTCCTCTTTTTCAACCTCCTCCTCTGCTGCAAATTCCTAAAAGACAATGGGAAGGGTACAAGGACTTTGGGTAATATGATGCAAACACCTAAACTCTACTCATAGCTTCATAAAGCGAAGTAAATTTAGTACCTCAAGAAGGTTTAGATCATAGTCTTCCTCACTTAGGTTGGCTGCCAATCTCGTTTGAATTTTTTTGGCCTCCTCTTCCTCTTCTTTGTCTTCTGCCTCTATGTCTTCAATAGATTTGCCCTCTTCAAAATACAAAAATCAAACATGCTGGAATATGTGTGTATTACACATATGAATGATAATATAATATCTTACACATGCTTCAATAAAATGAAGAAATCCTTACTTTTAATAATATAATCAGAATCATAGAAAATCTTCTTTTTAGTTCCCCAAGCCATGTCATTTGGGAGATCTGGAAGAACAGAAATGGAAGTGTCAGAGACAATACCTCAAACATGGTTTTTAAAGTGGAAGAAAATACTTGAATATTCTCATTAATATGTTTCTTTAATAACATTGTAATATAATAAAAAAACATGCATAAACAGTGTTATATTTGGCTAATCTTTAAAGAGTATTACCATCATCTTGCTTTCCTTCCATGTCACTCTCCATGTCTGTCTCTTCCTCTTCTTCATTATCCTCTTCCTGCACTTCTTCATCATCATCTGAATCAGAAAGTGCCAGGGGCATGATCTCCTCCTAGAAAGAAAAATATATTATTGCTGATCACAAGGCAAAGCGGAAAAGGTACCATCAGTAAAAAATCCCCATGTTAAAAATAATTGTTTTAAAAGTTGTTTTATTTGCTTACCGCTTTATCTTCATCCTCTTGATCGCTGTCTTCTTGAATCCCTTGAGCCAAAAGTTTCTACAGATGAAAGCCAATGTTTGAATATTATGTAATAGGATAGTATTGTGGCAGTTCATGCTTAAAGAACATGAGGAAAGCATAACTCACTGAGATTTTTTCATTGTAGAATTCATCTATTTTATCCTCCACATACTTTGACGATTTCTGATGAGAAAACACAAAGTTGTTTACAATCAGATAATCACAATAATACAAACCAAGTTTTATCCAAAAACGTACCTTATCTGGAATGGCTTCATCCCCATAAGCTCCAGGATCATCGCTGTCATATTCTTGCTGCTTCTTTGCTCTAGGCTTTCTTACTATCCTTTGAAATGAGGGAAAATGCAATATTACTACACTGCAATGGTAAAATCTCAAAGAACCTAACGTAATTTTATATATTTGCACTGACTTTTAGTGCAGACGTCTGCCTACATGGCAATCTCGTGTCTTTTTTTACAAATGTGTTAGTCAAATGCAACTATGCAAAATACAATAAATTGGTTGATTTAATCATCGATTTTTCAAAATATGTTTCATAAACTGATATATCTGCTCTACGTTATCATAACGTTGGGATACTGCACAAAACCAGCAATGAATTACAAAATCAAGTAGACTAACGTTACCTACCTTCTTGCTCGGACCATGCTGTCAACGGTTTACAAAAATTACTATTTAAACTAAGTAGTCGAGCAGTTCACAAATAGTGTAACTTACAGCTCATTAACCAACACACAACTGAGGGGAAACAGACCAGCATCTATCCGCGTGGATTTCCCTCATGCGTTTAGAACGGGAAGTAAACCATCAGTGAGTGAGTACTTCCTCCACTGTCAAAATTAAAGTCTCAACAAGCAATTTCTTTGTTTCAGAACATACTTCGCGTTATTCCCTTATGTGAGAGCTTACAGTTTTTCTCAGTTGCTTTGGTGCATTTCTCAGATCAGAAATGAAATTTCTAGTCACTTGTGCACATCATAAAAGCAATTTCTCATTCTTTTGAACAAGTTGCAATTGCTTTGGTACTTTCATGCAATTGATTATGTACATTTGTCTACGGTTTCCTATATTAGCAGTTGCTAATGTCATGTTGCTCAAAATCTATTATGTAGTTCTCTGTGCAATAGTAGACTTTTTGTAAATTGAATAATAGACTTTTTGTAAATTTACCATGAATTGTCCAAGTAAATCTTGACTTTCACTAATGAAGAGAATATAGATCAACCATTGATAAACCAGTTCTCTGAAATAGCTCAAAGGTGCATCTCATGAATCTTCAATTGGAAAGCATATATAGACAGAGGACATCACAAGAGTTACAAATTCTGACAGTGGATGAACATCCAGAAAACCATCAGGGTCAACAGCCGAGAGGAAGAAGAGTAGTAAGGATGCATGGTGGAAGGGTACAGAGGCAAAACAGAGGAAGAGGCAGAAGAGGCCAAGGACAGAGGCGCATATCAGATGAAATAAGGGCCACTATCATGGACCATGTTGTCAATCATGGCCTTACAATGGCTGAGGCGGGTCTAAGGGTGCAGCCAAATATTGGGAGATCGACCGTATCCTCAATAATTCAAACATTTCATAGAGAGAACAGGTATGTCAATCAATGTGCAATGTACTGCTATACTGTTTACTTGCTGTAATGATTCATACTGTAATACAGTGTCCATTTGTATTTTGCAGCATACAGCAAATATACTTTATACAGTTTTTATACATAAACTATACATAAAAATAAAACATATTTGTGTGTGTGCACTTTTTCTGTTTTATGTAAAAATCATGTGTTTTGCATTTCTGCATTTTTCCCCCAAAGGACTGCAAGATTACCTCCATAGTGGTGGCAGAGGACCCCTTTTCACACCTCAACAGGAGGAGGCCATTTGCACCATGGTCAGAGCAAACAATCGTTTTCTGGATGTTCATCCATTGTCAGAATTTGTAACTCTTGTGTTGTCCTCTGTCTATATATGCTTTCCAATTGAAGGATCATTAGATGCACCTTTGAGCTATTTCAGAGAACTGGTTTATCATTGGTTGATCTACATTCTCTTTGTTAGTGAGAGTGAGGATTCACTTTCACAATCCATGGCAAATTTACAAAAAGACTAATAGAAATGTGTACAAAATATGCTTGACAGTTTATGACAACTAGATCAACCATTTTGCATTTAGTGACTTATACGATGAACTAATGACTAGATGTTTTGAGGGGTAAGACTATTGCACAGAGAACTATATGCAACATGATAGCAACTGATAATGTAGGAAACCGCAGACAAATGTACATAATCAGTTGCATGAATGTACCAAAGCAATCGGAACTTGTTCAAAAGAATGAGAAACTGCTTTTATAATTTGCACAAGTGACTAGATGATGTGGAGGTTGAACAAGTAGTTTTGCACCAAAAAATGCACCAGAAATGCACCAAAGCGACTGAGAAAAACTCTAATTTGTACTCCCTGGTTTGTTATTCTTGTAACTGAATAGAGAATTTCAGATAGTATATCTTGTCGACTTTTTGAATGGAAAGATATTAAACTTACTAGGATTAAGCTGAGTCTGAGCATAATTTTCCACCCAACGTTATGCAACTAAAATTGCCACCATCTCCACTGGGATACAAGGTGTGGCATGACAGCGTGTGAACGGGTTGAAATGCGTGTGTCTCACGGTGAATGTGTGAGACTTGAGAGCCCTGAATTACAGAAGTATAGCCTATAAAATCTATACTCAAATCTATACAGATGGTACTAAGAACCCAGAGACAGGAATAACAGGAATTGGTGTGGTGGTTCCAGCAAGAGGAATTGAAGTCAATAGAAGAACATCTAACAATTTAGCAGTATATGATGGTGAAAATGGCTGGCCTTGAGCCACAGTGCTTTAAGTGGGAGCCCCCTACCCCTGTCATCAAGACATCAAAATGTGCAACAAACACAACAGAAAAAACAAAAGAAAATTCATAAGCTGAAATGTGCTCTCTCTCTCTCTCTCTCTCTCTCACACACACACACACACACACACAGCTTGACATACATCTGCAGGGCAAGTTCTGCAATCCTACTTTATGTGTACAGTATGTACATTGAGCACTGCTCTTCAGTTGGCTTGTTTGTGGCCAAATTTCTTTTTATTTTTGACACATTTGCATTTTTGAAATACATAAACCTATTTATTTTATTTGGATACATTTGTCTGCTTTTTATCAGATTTAACAGATGTTATCATTTCTATTTGTTCAGGTCAATTATGAACAATAGGTAAAATTGAACTGCTTGCGAAAACTTGAGAGAATTGTGTGCTGCAAATAATTGAATGGCTCCTCCCCTTTTAGTGGCCCATCCCCTTTGTGGCCCCTCCCTTTAAGTGGCCCCACCCCTAATCTCACTCCAAACTTTTGCTATAACTTGAGAGCCCTGTTAGTAATATGATCATTAAATCTCTAATAGATGCCAATCTACCTCCGGACATTTCATCTTACATGAGGCCATGAATGAATGTACTATCGTAGAACTAATTTTCATATCAATCACCCCAAATTCTTTTGCTGTTTTGTTCCCTATATGACCAAAGTTGTCCTTTTTACTCCTCCCTTTCCTCCAGCATTCCTTTAGCACTTCTTTTGTGGTGTGCAAATCATTGTGCCCCTGCAATTTAACCCAGTAGTTTGCTATCAAGTGCTTCCTTCTTACTTCCAATGGCATTTCCCCTACCTCTACCTGTATAGCTGAGACAGGCGACGTCTTAAAAATCTGTGCGTTCCAAGCGGGATATATCGCCCTCTGAAGGGCACTTCGGAGTGAAAACAATCATGGCCGCCATATTGAAGTGTCATTCCAAACCGAAGTGCTCAAAATTAGCCACTTCAAAGGGCCATTCGGAATGAAGGATTTCGAAGGGTACAACTGATGGACACTTCGGGCCCCCATGATCCTTTGTGCTGATTCTTTGCATGATGACGGCGCCTCCGTATAATGATGCAGAAGGGCACTTCAAGTAACAGTTGTTTGGTCCCCTACACCCTTCGAAGCTTTCACTCCAGAGGGTAAACCCTTTGAAGGGATTAGGGCATAGGGATGAGCACTTCCGAATGGAATGCAGGTGCTGCATCCCAATTCGCATACTCTCCGTCCTAAATAGTATTCGAAAATAGAATTAGTATGTCCCAAATAATAGTATGTTTAAAAAAAGTATGCCAAAGACTCCCGGATAGTCTACTACTTCCGGTTAGAATTCGAAGTGCAGATCGATGCACACTCTAATGGCTAATATTGCCCACAACACATTGCGCGGTGGACGGGGATTCGATTAGAACAACAAACACGCATAAAAAGTGTTAAAAAACTACAAACATGGCAGATATCAAATCAAATCACTTTTATTGTCACATCATCACAGCACATGTGCCTTGGTGAGTGAAATTCTTGAGAGCGTGCTCCAGACAGTGCAGAAACAATTAACATACAGGTGCATCTCAATAAATTAGAATGTCGTGGAAAAGTTCATTTATTTCAGTAATTCACCTCAAATTGTGAAACTCATGTATTAAATAAATTCAATGCACACAGACTGAAGTAGTTTAAGTATTTGGTTCTTTTAATTGTGATGATTTAGGCTCATATTTAACAAAAACCCACCAATTCACTCTCAATCTCAACAAATTAGAATACTTCATAAGACCAATAAAAAAACATTTTTAGTGAATTGTGGGCCTTCTGGAAAGTATGTTCATTTACTGTATATGTACTCAATACTTGGTAGGGGCTCATTTTGCTTTAATTACTGCCTCAATTCGGCGTGGCATGGAGGTGATCAGTTTGTGGCACTGCTGAGGTGGTATGGAAGCCCAGGTTTCTTTGACAGTGGCCTTCAGGTCATCTGCATTGTTGGGTCTGGTGTCTCTCATCTTCCTCTTGACAGTACCCCATAGATTCTCTATGGGGGTTCAGGTCAGGCGAGTTTGCTGGCCAGTCAAGCACAGTAACACCATGGTCATTAAACCAGCCTTTGGCAGGGTGGGCAGGTGCCAAGTCCTGCTGGAAAATGAAATCAGCATCTCCATAAAGCTTGTCAGCAGAAGGAAGCATGAAGTGCTCTAAAATTTCCTGGTAGATGGCTGCGTTGACTGTGGACTTCAGAAAACACAGTGGACCAACACCAGCAGATGACATGGCAGCCCAAATCATCACTGACTGTGGAAACTTCACACTGGACTTCAAGCAACATGGATTCTGTGCCTCTCCACTCTTCCTCCAGACTCTGGGACCTTGATTTCCAAATTAAATGCAAAATTTACTTTAATCTGAAAAGAGGACTTTGGACCACTGAGCAACAGTCCAGCTCTTTTTCTCCACAGCCCAGGTAAGATGCTTCTGATGTTGTCTCTGGTTCAGAAGTGGCTTGGTAGCCCTTTTCCTGAAGACGTCTGAGCATGGTGACTCTTGATGCACTGACTCCAGCTTCAGTCCACTCCTTGTGAAGCTCTCCCAAGTGTTTGAATCAGCTTTGCTTGACTGTATTCTCAAGCTTGCGGTCATCCCTGTTGCTTGTGCACCTTTTCCTACCCAAATTCTTCCTTACAGTCAACTTTGCATTTAATATGCTTTGATACAGCACTCTGTAAACAGCCACACCTTTCAGTAATGACCCTCTGTGACCTACCCTCTTTATGGAGGGCGTCAATGTTCATCTTCTGGACCATTGCCAAGTCAGCAGTCTTCCCCATTATTGTGGATTCAAAGAACAAGAGATACCAGCAATTTATACTGTAAGGATGGTCATTAATTGAAACTCAAATGTAAATATTCTAATATTTTGAGATACCTGATTTTTGACTTTCATGAACTGTAAGCTCTAATCCTCAAAATTAAAACATTTTTTTTAAATGTTTTACTTTACATGTAATGAATCTAAAATATATGAAAGTTTCACTTTTTGAAATAAGTTACAAGAAAAAATGAACTTTTTCACGACATTCTAATTTATTGAGATGCACCTGTATAGACAGTACCATTACATACTTACAGACTTATACAGATGACAATGTGCAATATACACATACATATAATCAGTACACACAGTGTATTATTAGACATACTTACAGTTATCAATACACATTATACACCATATGTACACATTCTACATTATGTACACATATATATACACAATAATATGCAAAGGTGCAGTAGATTATATATAAGCTGGATACGCAAATGTCATGGATGTGCATTGGATGGTATCCACTGGTAGCAGATAGATTGTTGTATTAGTGAAGTGTGTACGTGTAGTCCAGTTTGAACTGTGTGGGAGTTAAAGTGCAGTGCGTGGCATACCGTAAAGTGGGAGTATGCTGTAGGGTGTATTAGTTCTGACTGTTCATTAGCCTGATAGCCTGAGGGAAAAAGTTATCCCTCAGTTGGCTAGTGCGGGATCGGATGCTGTGGAGACGTCTTTCTGAGGGCAGCAGAGAGAACAGTCTGTGGGACGGGTGGCTGGAGTCATTGATGATCCTCCGGGCTTTCCTTATACACCGCCTGGTGTAGATGTCCTGGAGGGAGGGAAGCTCACCTCCAACAATGTGGCGGGCAGTTCGCACAACCTTTTGCAGAGCTTTGCGGTTGCCAGCGGTGCTGTTTCCAAACCAGGCGGTGATGCAGCCAGTCAGGATGCTCTCCACAGTGCAGGTGTAGAATGTTCTGAGGATGCTGGGGCTCATTCCAAACATCCTTAGCCGTCTCAGGAAGAAGAGGCGTTGATGTGTCTTCTTCAGCACTGCATCTGTGTGAGCGGACCATGTGAGATCCTCAGTGATGTGAACGCCGAGGAATTTAAAGCTGTTTACCTGCTCCACAGGTGTCTTGTCGATGGTGTGTGTTATCTGCTCTGTCTCCTGAAATCCACCACCAGCTCCTTGGTCTTGTCGATGTTGAGTGAGAGGTGGTTCTCCTGACACCATTTAGTCAGGGTACTCACCTCCGCTCTGTAGGCCGTCTCATCATTGTCAGTGATCAGGCCTATCACCGTTGTGTCGTCAGTGAATTTGACGATGACGTTGGAGCTGTGTGTGGCTGCACAGTCATGTGTGTACAGGGAGTACAGGAGTGGGCTGAGGACGCAGCCCTGAGGAGCACCAGTGTTGCGGGTCAGCGGAGATGAAGTGTTGTTGCCCATTCTGACCACCTGACTTCTGCCTGTCAGAAAGTCCAGGATCCAGCTGCACAGAGATCTCTTTAGTCCTAGAGTCTGGAGCTTCGCAACCAGTGTGGCAGGCACTATGTATTGAATGCTGAGCTATCGTCCACAAACAGCATTCTCACATAGGTGTTCTTATTTTCCAGGTGGGAGAGAGCAGTGTGCAGGGTGAAGGCAATAGCATCATTAGCGCTCTCTTTGTGGGCGGTGTTGTGAGCCTCGAAACGAGCATAAAAATGATTAAGCTCATCCGGCAGAGAGGCGGCAGGAGCAGAACGGAAGAATGATCCGATTTGCCGAAAGGTGGGCGGGGGAGCGATTTGTAGGCGTCCCGGAAAGGAGAGTAGCAGTGGTCCAGTGCACGATCACCACGCGTGTTGATGGTGATGTGTTGAAAGTATTTTGGAGCTATTGTTCTGAAGTTGGCTTTGTTAAAGTCCCCCGTAACAATAAATGCTGAATCTGGGTACGCGGTTTCCTGCTCACTTATATTCCCATACAGTTCCTTGAGTGCCTGGTCTGTGTTGGCTTGAAGGGGAATGTAAACAGCTGTGTACAGCTCACTGTAAATTCCCTCGGTAGCCAGAATGGTCGACACAGAAGCATATGAAATTCCAGATCAGGGGAGCAGAAGGATTTAATAGAGTGTAGATTCCTTCCATCACACCACGAGTTGTTGATAAAGAAACAAACGCCACCCCCTCTGCTTTTCCCTGTGAGCTCCTTCGTTCTGTCCGAGCGGTGCACGGAGAACCCCATAAGCTCGATGGCTGAGTCTGGAACCACTGCAGACATCCAGGTTTCTGTGAGGCAAATAATGCAGCTGTCCCTCGTTTCTCGTTGGTATGATATGTGCGCCCGCAATTCACAGAGTTTGTTGTCCAGTGACTGAATGTTAGCCAGCAAAATGGTTGGGAGAGGAGGTCGGAGGGGACGGCGTCTGAGTCTGACAAGGACGGCGTTCAAGAACTCGAAAAAGTCCGGTTTGCATTGCGCGACGAAGGAACCAATGTTTAAAAGCGTGTGTCTATCGTACACAGTTATACTAACAACATCCAGCAAAACATATGAAAAACTGCAGAGATTTCTCGAAGCTCGCAACACGGCTGCCATGCTCGGCACCACCTTGAATGTAACGGATATGCGCGACCGACGGACAGGTAGAGAAAGGGATTTGAGTGATAAATAATCAATGTCTAACCTGATGAAAAAATATTTATTTAATGTTTTCCACGTTATATTTCATCTGCAGCAACACTGTGAACTTTAATGATACGTTTGGTGTTTAACTTTGAAATGCATCATTATGCAAACACATAGCAGAGTTCTTCTCGGCATGTGCTTCTTCATTTCTCTCCAATACGGTAGGAAATCAAATTAAATAAAATGTGGATGATGTTAACTGTGACAAGATGATTGACAGGGCAGTTTAAACAGTGACAGAATGCAGTAACTAAGCAACAGAGCGTCCATTAAAGATGCAGCTATGATGAAGTAGTATGTCCCAAAGCGTGCCTACTATATTCTGCTACATACTCAAAAGTATGTACTTTTTCTTCACAAAAAGAGTAATGGCGACTAACTCTTTAGTAGCATTATCGCCACCTATTGTACTGGATATCAAATAAACTTATAGGTGATGAACTATCTATCTATCTATCTATCTATCTATCTATCTATCTATCTATATCAGAAGAGCTCTGTTCTTCTTGGATGCAAGCCACCGTTAAACCTCAATGAAGAAGAAGAAGAAGAGCTCTGCTCTTTTGATGTCTAGACCCATAGATCCGCCCACTGCACCGTGCGACTCCAACTGATTGGCTTACAGGAGCGCATGCGCCGTCGCTCCCTTTCCAGTGTCAATGGTCGATACTGAGCATTGTGAGCAGAGAGCACGACCAGACTTGGAAGAAGCTGAAGCGTCTCGTCTTTATTTTTTGAAAAGATCAGTTAAGACAAATAATTTCGGTAAGAATATGCAAAGTACATCAATTCACACATTGTATTTCATGTAGCCATACACAACACTGACGACATTTGCAAACGTTTTTATCAGTTTAATGGAGGGCAGGGTGATTGTGAGCTGTAAGCAAACGACACAGTTTTGTTTAAATTGGTAATGCCCTGCTAGCCAGTCATTTCTTCCTTTCCGTGCAATGGTTATGTTGTCTTCTTATTTCTAAGAAATGCTGTGCTGAAATGAAAGATTGAGGGAATAGCAGCGAGCTTTGTTTCTGCCGTAGACGGCATCAGTCCATTTGCGCTGGTAAATACAGACGGCGCCATTTTGTTTCATCTCGCTGGGTTTGAGGATTGAATGGCTGATGACGCCATGCCATGGATGTTATAGTTAAACTCTTATTTAACTAACGTTAGATGATTTTTTTTTCAGGAAATCAAAGAGTGCTGTGGTTCAGAGCTTTTTCTCGAACGGCTTGCCATGCATGTTTGTTTCTATTGTTATGACTCTTGTATTTCAGTGGTTGGTTGGTTGTTTTTTCCTGCAAAAGCAAACTGCAAACGTGAATGAGCTCTATTTGACGCATAATTTGCAATATGCTACGGATGAAGCTCATTTCATATTCGATGTTGTATGAAGTTTGTAGCCACTTTGTCATATTTCAGCATAAATCTGAATTATGGTGACATTGGAGCATTTGATTTACGTTGAAATCTTGTGAAAAGCGTTTCAAAGTGCAATTAACAGACTTAAACCTTGATGTCTTATTTTAATTATTTGGTTGATGGTACTATCTGTTTTTACATGCATTCAGGTTTATGTTCACATGGTTAGTGGCCTCTGATTATGGGATCTGGTTTCCACCGCTGGGTTGTTAAGACTCTTAACGTTATTTAACTGACAGAATGTAGGAGATTGCCACATTTTGGTCTAAATACACTCTCACGTTAGAACTAACTTAGTTTTTTGTGGTTTCTGGTGGTAGATGATCAAATAGGCCTACTTCTCTCCTATTTAAACTGTTCACCCAGAAATGAACATGTGCATGTTCTCACCCAAACGAAAAATGTTCAGTCATCTTCGAAACACAAATTAAATGTTTAATTAAATCTGTCTATCCTTTGAAAGTTCATGCAACCGAAACCTAAGCACATCAAAAAGTACATAAATAGATGTCACATAAAGAGTAAATAGTAGCCAAATCCATGGAAATGAAGAGGTTTAATCCACAACATCTTGTTTTAAGTGAGGACGAACATGAGAACCAGCTTCTTATTTGGACCTTATTTGTTGAGCTCCATGTATGCAAGTTGATGATTGTTTGTATGTGAATAAAAGCTTAAATTAAATCTTTTTATTGTATAAAGTTTCAAGTTTGTTTTATTTATAAAGCACATTTAAAAACAGCAAGCACGGCTGACCAAAGTGCTGAACAAACAAAGACATAGAACACAGGACAACCCACAGATTCATACCATAAACTCAGTGAATTAAAAGCCAAAGAAATTCATCATGTCTATTTAGAAGATTTGGATTAACCCACTCAATTCGTTTAGTTTATCTCTTTTTGTACTTATTGATGCATTAATTTTGGTTGTGAAGACTTTAAATGGACGCACAAAACTGAAAGAATATGAAAAATATATTTTGGTTTCCAAAGCTGAACTGGAGTCTTGAAGTTGTGTAAAAGACTTTCCATTTATGGAGGGGGTAAATGTTTCATGGATTAGCCTAAGTGGAGTGTGAAACTGAAAAAAGGTTTCTAAAAATGTACAATGGTTGTACTGTTGTTTTTAGTGTCACACTGGCTTTTTTTCTTACTTTCTGTATGTTTACAGTTTACCAATTTGAAGGTAAGATACCTTCAATTTGAAGAGATACACGAGTCAGGTTAAAGTTAGCTAGATGCTGTTAGATATGTTCTCTAATCATGTTTCTTTCACATTGCTCACAACTTAACATTATCAGATGTTCTCTTCACTCTATGGAAGGTCACAATCTGTTTTTGTAGTTTAATATGCTTTGACATGTTTTTTTTTTTTCTCTTATATGGAAATGTTCCTGTATTTTTTATGTGTTAAGTATGAATGTTTGTTGGGATACTTGAAATGCATGACATGCATGCGTTTTAAGACCCATTCTTATGTGTATGGCTTTTGCGAAGCAGCTGGCCAATATTTCATGTGCACAAGTGGTGATTCAATTTTTAGTTTTGCTGTACAAGAATATGTTATACTAAATGGGCTGGAAATGGCTGGCACTGAATGGTTTTCTTGGAGACACTCATGGGTATGCTTGTTCTAATGCTGTTTACATATATTTCCCTCCGTTTATTCTTTTTATTACAGTCAAGAATTGATTTTAAATGATTGCCGTCAGGATTGGCTTGGGTATCCTGTGCATCTTGTAACGAAGCAGCACTTTTAATACAGGTAAGCATCTGAGGGATCTTAGTCAACTAAAATTAGAGATGTGGTCAAATACTTTTATCTTTTATTATTATCTAAAAAAGAAAAATGCATTCACTTACAATCTAGAAATGTGGCTTAATGATTTTTGTTGTCTTAAAATGTTATTGCAATACGCATTCTGTGCAAATGGTTGACTGTCTAAAATGCAATTCTCTTTCTCTTTTTATACAATCAATGCTATTAAAGATTTGGGGGACAATAAGAAAATTGCAAAAAAATATTTTAGGTTGTTGCTTGTTACCGTAAAATGTTATAAAGCATATTTAAGCCTAGTTAGGGTTCCCACAGTTGCTGGAAACCTGGAATATAAGGAGAATTTTGAAATTGGGATTTCTAAGGCTGGAAAATTTGAGGAAATTAAAATCTTTAAGTTATGCAATGTAAGTTTTTCAGGTTCTGCTCAGCTCATATAATTTGTCAACTAAGCTATAAATTTCTTTTGGTGAGTGCAATCTCTATTTTTATTTTATTCTAGTTTTTTTAAAGGATTTAAAAGATGTTTATCCATTAATCACAGGTGACTATAAAAGCCATGAAAATTCATGGGTCAAAAGGTTTGGGAACCCTGTGGTCAGTAAATCATTATGCCAGAAACACTGTAGAATAGGTTACTGCACCAGTGGTCTTCAATCCTGGTCCTGGGGACCTACAGCACTGCTTATAGTACGTATATTTTATTTAAAACACCTGAGTCTGATTATTAGCTCATTAGGAGAGATCTTCATGAACTGAACTGAATGTGTCAGATGTGCAGTGCTGTGGGTCCCCAGGACCTTTTTTGCTTAATACAAAATACCAAATGGTGTTATTGGTCTCCGTCGTCTTGTCAGATTTGAAGATTGTGAGTTAAGTTAAATTCAGGAAAATGGCAGGTTTACAATGGTGTTTTATATAGTAATTTTATGTAGTATGTAGTGTTTCAAGATGAAGTGTTTAAAAATAGTTTTAAATGCACTGAAAATTGCCGTTGTTTGATAAGTTTTGTTCAGCTCAATTCATTAGTCATATTTTGTTTTGGTTTGTTGCATGCTATGAAATTAAATTAAGTATGGAAGTGTGCTTTGGCTACAATTACAAAGCCATTAAACAATGTGATGAGCTAAGAGTTTGTTTCCTACTGGCTTTGCAGTGTTACAATTCAAGCTCTATTTATTCTGCTATAATGTGTTTATATTTGGTCTTGCTGTTAATTGTCTTCTTGTGGTTTTTTTACTGGTTTTCTGTTATCTTTTTGCCTTTTATCATAGCCTGACAGTGGTTGCCTTCTTTCATCTACAGGTGTGTGTTGTTGCACCTCAGCATGGCTGTGGTCATCCGTTTGCAGGGTCTCCCCATTGTGGCTGGGACTATGGACATACGCCATTTCTTCTCTGGATTGACCATCCCGGATGGTGGTGTGCATATTGTAGGGGGTGAACACGGTGAGGCTTTTATCGTGTTCGCCACAGATGAAGATGCAAGGCTTGGGATGATGCGCACAGGGGGGTCGATCAAAACTTCCAAGGTTTCTTTGTTGCTAAGTAGCAAAACCGAAATGCAAAATATGATCGAGCTCAGCCGTAGGCGCTTTGAAACTGGCAGTGCAGAGGTTGCCGCAGGAAATGGCAGTAGGCCGGGTCCACCAGTTAGTACTGGTGGAAGTGGAAGGGGCAACTTGCCAACCACAGCACAAAGTTTTAGTAACACAACTTCAACTACAGCCACCACAGCAGCATCAACACACGAGCCTGTAAGCAACAAGACTGTCCCTAGCTTTTCCACCATTACCATGGGCAACATGCCCCCAAACTTTAATAATTTCAGCAGCCCAAGTCTTAGTTTGGGATCCACAATGACCACGGCAATGTCGTCACTGAACTCTGTACCTCCCCCAATGCCTCCCTTGCCCACCATGCCAACTCTACCACCGATGCCCCCCATACCAGTACCACCACCAGTATCCACATTGCCACCGGTACCAGCTGTTAATCCACTAACATCAGTGCATCCGGTCCCTCCCATTGCACACATGCACATGCCTGCACTTCCTCCGTTCAACCCTGGTGTCCCTCCCCCAGTTGGCCCTGTCGCTGGTGGTTTAGCCTCTGGTCCACTGTCTCTCAGAAATCCCAATCCAATGTTCCTGAATCCCCTAAACCCCCTGAACCTCCAACCTTACATGAAATCATCAGTGACAAACCCAGATGAGTTTTATATTCATCTACACGGCCTTCCTTTTTCAGTCACTGAAATTGAAGTTAGAGATTTTTTCCAAGGACTTGGGATTGAGTCTGTTCGTTTGCTCAAAGACAACCTGGGTAGAAACAACGGCAGGGCATTGGTTAAGTTCTTCTCACCCCAAGAATCTTTTGAGGCTCTGAAAAGAAATGCAGGAGTGATAGGCCAAAGATATGTTGAGGTATCTCCAGCTACAGAGCGGCAGTGGAGAGAGAGCTCGGGACAGTCTAAAGCAGGTGGTGACACCGAACACAGCCGTCATCGTCGCAGAAGCGCCAATTCGCCACCACCCTCTGGACGTGAGCGAGCCAGATCCCGATCTCCCCACAAACTAGAATTCTGTGTCTATTTGAAAGGACTCCCATATGAAGCAGAAAACAAGCAGATCTTTGAGTTTTTCAAAAATCTTGACATTGTTGAAGATAGCATTTACATTGCATATGGACCCAATGGCAGGGCAACCGGTGAGGGATTTGTGGAGTTTAGGAACGAAACCGACTACAAAGCTGCTCTCGGGTGCCATATGCAGTACATGGGTAGTCGGTTTATACAGGTGCATCCAATCACAAAGAAAAACATGTATGAAAAGATTGACACCATTCGCAAACGGATGCAGGGTTCCCAAGGCGATCAGAAGCATAACTCGGGTGAAGGAGGAAAGAGTGCCAAGAATTGTGCTCACATAACCAATATTCCCTATAACGTGTCAAAAAAAGATGTCCGTCTGTTTCTTGATGGCATTCAGTTGTTTGAGGAAAGCCTTAAGGTGTTAGTTGACGCAAATGGTAACGGTCTTGGCCAGGCTATTGTGCAGTTTAAGTCTGATGAGGATGCACTTAAAGCAGAGAGACTACATAGGCAGAAATTGAACGGCAGGGATGCTTTCGTTCATTTAGTAACATTCGAGCAGATGAAGGAGGTTGAGAGAAATCCTCCTCCCCAGGCAAAAAGAGGCCAGAAATCTCAAGGAAATTCCCATCCTCATGCTCATGCCTATGCACACACTCAGCCCCAGGCCCAAGTTCCCCAAGCACCTCATGCATTTCCAGGGATGACAGGGGATGAGTTTAGTTTTCTGAGAAATGCTGTAGGGACCCTTGGCAACGGTCCCCATTTTGTCAACCCTTTTATTGCCCCAGGTAACGGACTGGCAGCTCCGCCGCCTTTGCCGCCACTTGGTGCTTCTTTGGGTGATGTCTCGCTTAGCATTCCCCCGCCAATGGTTGGAGGACCTCTGCCCGGTCCTGTTCTAGAGTATCCTGGTTTCAGACCCGATGGCAACAGTGCACCTGCCGGCTTTGTTAGCGCGCTAGAGCCCTTAAGGGGCATGCCACCATTTGATAATGGATCTTCTCGTAAAGCAGTCAGCCAAAATCGTGGAGGTAGCCAAGGTCAGCGGCCAGCTTCTGAGAATTTAAGAGGACCATCTAGCGGTGGTCCAGGTAATACGCGGCCCACCATTGTCAAAATTCAAAACATGCCCTTTACTGTGACAGTCGATGAGATTATTGATTTCTTCTACGGCTATCAAGTGTTGCCTGGGTCAGTATGCTTGCAATTCAATGAGAAGGGTTTGCCCACTGGGGAAGCGATGGTTGCTTTTGACTCCCATAATGAAGCAATGGCTGCTGTTATGGACCTGAATGATAGGCCCATTGGGGCAAGAAAAGTTAAGATCACTTTGGGGTGAAAGCGACATCTTCGTCTTTGCAAAGTGTCTTATCTTTTGACACGGTTTTCTGGAAAATGTCCTTGTCCGGTTGTTTTATGTACAGAAGAAGAAACTGACAAGTATTAGATTATTTTTTTTCTGGACACATTATTTATCCAAGGTTGTAGTTACATGAAGCTTGTAATAATTGAGGAAAGACAATGTTCATTTTTAATTCCTCTAAACACTATTGTTTAAGACTTCAGGCCAATAATGTTTTAGTTCACATCTGCTGATCTGAAAGACGGGCATGTTTATAGTGGTATGTTCAATAGAGCCTAAAATCTGCAATAGAGGTTAGCTGGCAAGTACGTTTCACTCTCAGAATTCTTCATTGTTTTTGTATCTCTGCTCAAGTTTTACACATCTGTATGATCCATGCTGCATCTACACATTTATTTGAGGTAAAAACCGTGCTGCCGTGCATTGTGTGCTAAATTCATGCCTACATTTCAGTTACAATGTTTGCTCTCTGCTGCAAACTTTTCTCTGTCAATAAAATGCAAATGTTCATGTCGTTTTCAATATCTGTTGCTGTCACATTGGATTGCTCTATAAAGCCTGATGTCAAACCAATTCTGTAAATGACATGCTAAGCGGGATGTGAAGCAAATGCAGCATTGTAATATGTATATGAAAGCATTTTATTCTCTTTGCTTAGCTTCTGTTCTCTTGTTGCTGTGGTGTTTGATAGTTTCCTTTTTGTTTTATTTTTTTGTTTGTTTGGCTTTTTTTGTGTTGCTGAAATAGATCAATTGTTATGCTTCGTTTTCGATGTTCCATCGCTTTTCCTCTTGTAAATACTTTCCAGCTGAACTATTTTGTCAATAAAATGCCATACCAGTAATGATGACACTTAAAGTTATTATTCTCTCCTGTCTTTTTTTTTTCAGTTCAGATATGAACAATAAAATATTTTGCTGTGACTTCCTTGTTTCCAATATTAAACAATTTACATTTTAAATATTTTTTTTCATCTGATGTGTTATTGTAGAGATTGGACTCTAGCTCTAATCTATTGCTTGTTGCTTTAGATTGTCTTTGTCTTTATATTGTAGTCTTGACCTTTTCTCACAATGCATTATTTAAAATGTATATATTTTTTTTATATACCTGAGATGAGAAGGCACTCTTTAAATGTTTCATATTTTCTGCTACCACAGATGAGCATCTCCGAAACCCATGAAATTTTGCCCTGGTTGTGCCACAGATGGCTTTTTAAAAATGCTGTGTCTTCATATGTAAAAAAAAGAAACACATTTTTGAATTTCGCTGTTTTTGAACTTTGTTCTGATGTTATACGAGGGAATGAACAATTCTCATGCAAACTGCACTGATGAGAGGCGCACAAAATGTTTCATTGTTTTGGCTGTGGATTATGATGGCAAATGGTATGCTGCATAAATGCTTTTCTAAAGATTGTTTACTTACATGGTTGTGATTTGCCTCCTCCAACCTGTTTTTTTATTTATATTTTTTTAAAGAATTCTACACATTCTTAATGCATTTCAATCAAAGCAGGTCAAGAGGGATTGCGCTCAAATGCTGTTCTTTGATGCTTTGAATCTGCTTGTGATTGTGTCCTGTTCAGAAGATCAAAAGTTCAGGGTTATTAATGCAAGTTCTTTCTATTTGGGTTGATCTTTTTGTACTTTTGTTGTTGTGAAATGCTTTAGAATTAAATTTATGATGAATTGAGTGGATTTCTGCCTGTTTCACATTCTCGAGCGTTTCTCCAGCTTTGTGGACTGCATATTTTGCTTTGTGCCTTTTTGACACTGAGCCTTGGTTCCTGATTAACATGTTAATGTTCAGGTAAGTGCTAATCACAGACATGAGTACTGCTATAAACTACCAGTGAGCATTGGATTGTCTACCAGATTTATTACTGTTCTATATTTCAAAGGAAGAATGCATTGCTTGGGGAAAAAAACATGGAATTATTTAGCTTTGTTTTGAGTAGTCATCCTTGTTTTGAGAAATAAAATGCTGCTATGCATTGCCACAATTTTGGAAAGATCTGGACTGATATTGCAACAAATAGATGCTTTCAAGAATCTATACTATATATGGAGGTATGCAATTTAAATACAGTGTCTAAAAGTTGTGTAAGAGTTACAACACTGCTTTGCAATGGTGATTGATGTGGTGAGACTGGTGTTAAGGAGTGATGTTTTTATAGACATTTGAAGACTTATCTACATTTTATATTTTGATTGCACTGCAATATCAAGAAGCAACAAATGCCTCTAATTTGTCACTGAAAGATTATCCAACAAATAAGGTACAGAGTAATATAGGAATTTGTTTTGTATTGTTTGTTCGCTTTTAGTGCAAATAATTTGGCCCAGTTGAGGAATCTCTGTTACTATGGAGACATAGCGGTCAGTGAAAGCACGCTCTTTGCCTCTGCTCGATGTTTTTCTAACCCAGATGCTACGACAGGTTGCGCTTAAACCAGTCGAGATTTACTGTGCTTTGGCACTACAGATGCTGGTAGAGTACGTAACAAATAAAAAGCTGCTGATTGATCGCTGCATTGTTGGGTGTATTACGTGAAAGTATTATAAACTCATGCAGTCAAGCTGTTATTAACGCTGAAACGCTATTTTTTTTTTTTTTTTTTTACAGATTCAGTTGTTCGTTGTGGTTACACCTGTTTTTATACAGTCTATGGGTTACACGCGTGTTTTAATATGTAAAGTGTAATGAGTGCAAGTTCACGGCGTTGGTTAAAATTAGAACTGCTTGTTGTTGCATCCTCTGTGTAATGAGTCAGTCCACATTAGTTTCATGCACACTGCTCTGTGCTGCGCTGGTGCGGTGATTGACAGGATTCTGGCCAATCGCAGAGTAGTTCAGCTGGCGTTCTGACCAATAGCGTTGCACGCCTGGAGAGGAAGTGAATGGCAACGCCCTGCTCATTTTGTATTGCATGAACGTGTCTGGGTGGAGACGGTAGTAAGTAGGCAGTTTTGGCACCGTGTATCTCCGAACAGTTTCTACAGTTTGAAAATTGTTAAGGGTATGATATTTTTTTCAGGCTCATCTTGTATTAGCGGGTGGCCTGTTTTAGATTTGCGGTACGCCGTTAAGCAATTCACAAATGTTTTTTTTAATCTCGTTAACGTTATAATACATTTAAGGCGTGACTGTCGGAAAGTCTCAAATACTGACATTTAGGCCATCAAATACGATCTTTTCCTCATTTCTTTGTTATAAGTTTTAAAATGGAGCATGCGTGGTTCGACGATTATATGAACTTTTGTTTTGCTTTACTACGGACAAGTTCAGCAGAATGCGTCCTTCTGATCAATTCTTTCCCCTTCCTTCATCAAATATTTCACTTCCTCACGTTTGCACGCTTTAGTGATTTCATAGAAGATGTTTAGCTTCGAGACAAAAACTTTATACAAGTTTGTATCTGTTGTGGTTTTCAGATGGCCGCTAATTGTGTGTCGAAGATCGAGCTCTCCATCTCTTGCAATAATCTTCTGGATAAAGATGTTGGATCCAATTCTGATCCACTCTGTGTTCTGCTGCAGAGTGTCGGGGATGACAAATGGTCAGAGGTATGCATTTTAACCCCTAAAAACCCGCTGTGGCTATATTGCAGTCAAATAACATTTCTTTTTTTACTGGGTATAACAGCAGCTGACACTCACTGCAAGTTTTCATTGGGCGAAACAAGTGTTGAATGTCACAGCATGCTAAAGTTGCAAGTCGCTGATTATTGACAATACGAGCAGTCATTTCTGTGATTTATAATTTAAATCATTTATGCAATAATCATTGATTATCAAATTGTTTGAAATGTAATTACTTGTGTGGGTGTGTATATCCTTGTTTGTTTAATGTATGTGATCATTGCAGGTGGAACGCACAGAGAGAGTGAAGAATTGCCAGGACCCCGAGTTCTCAACAAAACTTCACATTGACTACCACTTTGAGAAGGTGCAGAAACTGAAGTTTGGTGTTTATGATATTGACAACAAGTCTGTTGACCTTAAGGATGACGACTTCCTGGGAGGCTTTGAATGCACCCTTGGCCAGGTATGTATTGTGAAGAGTGTTGCATTGAGATGCACATATTCTTATGTGATTTCTGTTCTGTGCTAGTTGCGACCATGCAGTGCTACTATTAGTGGCACTGTACTTCATTAAGTAAGGGATGATGTACATCCAGACAGCACTAATGTTGTGTAAGACTGATGGACTTTATTTTGTGATAACAACCAGTTGGATGTACGTTATTCCATTTATTGCATGGCTACTTGCCACAAACCTAAATAATTAGACATGAAATATTGATTTGAAATATTTGAATGCAAACTTCTGTGAAGAAAGCAGTTGCTAGCAAGTGGCAAGTTCAAACTAGACGGACATTAAGAGATATGGTACAGTCATACTACTTATTACATGGCATTTCACCACATGAATAATTATGGCTATAAATTAATTTTAGACTTAACAGTTTTAAAATCTTACCAGTTTGGTAGTAATTTTACAATCCATTACAGTGTACAAAACAATCGTCACGAAATGGCAGCAGCTGTATCGAGAAAGCGAGTCTGCAATACCACCAGAATGACATAATGAAATATTTGTACAGAAAATACTGATTTTAGTTTTAATATTTTATTAACCAACCAAACCCAAAGCTTCCACAAAGAAAAAATGTTCCCAGCAGGTGAATAGCACCAACTGCAGTTACCTGGATGAGCCTGTGTTATTAGTTTTTACCGGTTGTTATCAGGGAATAACTTACCTCGGGATGTCAGAATCGAGTATTCCACAGAGCCGTGTAATAACAATGTATAACATATGCATAATGGTGTTTTAGTGTTAACAATACACTTGAATTCACAGCTTTGTTTATGCACCAAACTTTACAACAGATAGTGTCAAGCAGGAAGATTACCAGACCCCTTCAGCTCAAGGCAGCAAAACCAGCTGGGAAAGGCACAATAACTGTATGTGTTCATAAACACACTTTCGGATATTTCTAACATGGCAACACTGGTAAAAGAAAATAGAAATTTATCACATGAGAGTTTTTAACACCATCATTTTGAATGTTTTACAGACCACAGTTTAAATAATTTGCATTTGCAGTGTCTTTATTTGCAGGAGAATTTAAGGGCTTCACAAAAGAATGATTAATTTGCATATGGTACGGTTTTTAGTAAACCACAAAAGCCCTCTGTTTGAGTAAAATAACATTTGCATTTGTGAATGTATGCAAAGTTTGTCAATATACAGTTTATTGGCTTTATATGTCATTAGCTTTATATATAAATTCATTAGCATTTTAAATATTTTAAAAAATGTAATTTTTATTTTTTATGAACAGATCACAGCTGATGAGGTGAAAGACAACAGGGCTGTTGTGATGGAAGTAGAGGCCAAAAACCTGGATAAAAAGGTAGACATGATCAGCCTCTGTGTTCTTGCATCTTGCTGTAACCATTTTATAATTCGTACCATATCAATTATAGTTACTGCTAACTTACCAAACAAAAATTATTGCCATATTCAGTGTAAAAGCAGTTATGTACTGTTGTGTTCTATGGAAAATGCACGTTATTATATTCACTACTTCTTTCAGGATATGTTTGGGAAGTCTGATCCATTCTTGGAGTTTTTCAAGCAAGAAGAAGATGGGAAGTGGCAGCTAGTTCACAGGACAGAGGTTTTTACCCACTTTCACTCACACAGAGAAACCAGTTTGTATTTGTGCATGCAAAACAATTAATCTGTTATTGCATTTTTTGCTCATGGTTGTTTTTGACTTTTTCTGTTTTTAATAGGTCATCAAGAATAATTTGAATCCATCTTGGAAAAAGTTTACTGTCTCCTTGCATACATTCTGCAGTGGTGACCTGAATAAACCAATCAAGGTATCAAAGGGTTTTTATACTCAATCAGATGTGCATTTGTCATAGTATCTTAATTTAACAATTTCACTATGCAAGAGAAACCAGTCCAGCACATTTATCTTCAAGATAACAGGACGAAATTGGTGCTTTTGGCTCTAAGACATAATTGAGAATTAAAAAAAAAAAATTACTCATCTTAACTTATCTAATGTGAACACTTGTCTTTTCACAAAAAATAACCTTTAATTTCTACCACATATACCATTCTCTTATGCTCAACAATTCTGCATTTATTTGATAAATATGTAGCAAAAAAATAATTTAAGATAACTGCTTCGTTTTAATATTTTAAAATAATGGAAATTGTGATGCATTCTTTTTAGGATTGTTTGTTGAATTGAAAGTTTAAAAATACATTTCTTTCAAATAGTTGTAATTGTACCAAAGTAAAAGTCTTTACTGTTACTTCTTTACTGTTATCAATTGAATGCACCCTTGATTAATACAGGTATTCATTTCTTAAAAAAACAAAAAACTTACTACGCTCAACTTTGGAACAGTAGTGTACAAAACTTAGGTGACAACTTTTGGACGAAGCTATTAGATCAGATAAAAGGACACATAGTATCATTAAAATATAGTTGTGTACCTGTTTTAAGGGACCAAAGACACCATCAGCCAGCAATTTCAGTTGTCCTAGGCTTTAGACTAAAGCTTTGTCTAATTGCTAGGTAACTTGTTACGATAAGGATGAAGATACAAGCTCAGACATGATAGGAGAGTTCACCTGCACCGCTGCTAAACTAATGGAGGCTAAAGACAATGCGGTGAGCAGGACACATGTCTGTTAATCTTCCCTAAACTTCTCTATTTTTCTTTCTGTCTGTCTGTCTATCCGTGGCTTTATGTTTTAGGTTCATTGTTCTGATTATGATAGCGATGGCTCTCATGATCTCATTGGTGTGTTTCAAACTAATGTGTCAGATCTGCAGAAAGCAGCTCATGGCTCCCCGGTGAGACTGCACCTTCACTGCTCCAGGCTTTCTTGTTGTCCTTGTGTTAACAGTAGAATAATTCCTTTTCCTAACATATATTTCCATTCTGTTCACTTCCATAATTTTTGAGTTTTATTGTAGGGCATAAGTGAAACGTTTTCATTTTTGTAGGTTGAGTTTGACTGCATTCATCCAGAGAAGCAAAAGAAGAAAAAGAGTTATAAGAACTCTGGGGTCATCAAGATTAAGTATTGCAAGGTTCGAACAATCTTCATCTGTTCCGTATGAAAACATACTAAACCGTATTATGTGTTGCAAGTTGCAGAATTTTTTAGAATAATTTTATAAATAAATTATACATTTATTTGATAAATAAATTTATATAATGATAAATAATCTCCACACTGTCTTTCAGCTTGAGGCACAGTATTCATTTCTGGATTATGTGATGGGAGGTTGCCAAATTAACTTCACGGTAAGATCTGTCATGCCACAACATTTGCATGTGATAGCAGGTGTTTTTTCTGTATTCATTTACATGCCAATGTAATGAATGGGTATAATGCAGAACATTAAATTTAGGATGTAAATCTGTGGCTGTATGGTTTAAACTCTAAAACAAAGGTGAATATTGTTTGGTTTTAGGTGGGCATTGACTTCACTGGCTCTAATGGAGACCCCCGGTCCCCTGACTCTCTGCACTATCTCAACCCTAATGGTGTGAACCAGTATCTGTCAGCCATCTGGTCCGTTGGCCAGGTAGTCCAAGACTACGACACGTAAGAGAGCAATTTTTGTCCGTAAAGTTCACCCATTGAGCACTGTACTGAAATAATTGTTGTAGGGAAAGTATAGAAATGTTAAAATTGTTTGAAAATCAGTAAGTTTTTTTTATTTTGTTAGAAATTAATATTTTTGTTCAGCAGGAATGCATTAAATTGATCAAAAGTGACAGTAAAGACATTTTTTATGTTAAAAATGATTTATATTTCAAATAAATGTGGTTCTTTTAAATTTGTTCAAATAATCCTAAAAAGTTTCAGTTCAATAAAAAAAATCAAGCAGCAAAACTGTTTTCAACAGTTGATAAGAATAAATGTGACTTGAGCTAGAGTAATGGATGTTGAAAATCACAGGAAGTTATTACATTTTAAAATGTTAAATAATTATTATTTTTAATGATAATAATAATTATATTTAACAATACTATTGGTTTTAAATGTATTTTTATTCAAATAAGTCCAGCCTTGGTAAGCATAGGGATTTTCGTTTTTTGTGTGTGTGTACATAGAAGTCCTTTTTTTCTGAAATATATTTTTTCTGTCTTCTCCTGTAGTGATAAACTTTTCCCAGCATTTGGATTTGGTGCTCAAGTGCCTCCAAACTTCCAGGTTAGCCATTACAGGTGTCCTTGATACTTATTCATTATTAGTTGTAATAGAAATTTAATTCAACAAAAGTACGTTTTTGCAATTTCTTAGGTATCCCATGAGTTCCCATTGAACCTCAACCCCAATAGCCCATATTGCCAAGGTGAGACTCGCAATGTTTGAAAATTTGGCTTTGAAATTGAACAATTACACACCTGTTTGACTAGAACATGTTCTAAGATGCTTGTCACATGGCTGATGTTTTATACCATGCAGGAGTGCAAGGCATTGTGGACGCCTACCGCATGGTTTTGCCTCAAATTCGTCTCTATGGACCCACCAACTTCTCTCCCATTATTAATCACGTGGCCCGAATTGCAGCCGGAGCCGCCCAGCAACCAAATGCAGCAGTGAGTAACTCTACGTGCCTTTTTTGTAGTGTGCTGCCTCATCCACAGGATATTTTCAGTCCATTAGCGATGTGTCTTTCTCTCTCTCTCTCTCAATTAGCAATACTTTGTGCTGTTGATCATCACTGATGGAGAGATCACTGATCTCGACCAGACCAGACAATCCATCGTGAACAGCTCCAAACTGCCCATGTCCATCATCATCGTAGGCGTGGGTGAGGCAGACTTTAAGGCCATGGAGTTTCTGGATGGGGACAACGGAGTTCTCAAATCTGTGACCGGAGAACCAGTGACCAGAGATATTGTGCAGTTTGTGCCCTTCAAGCAGTTTGCCAATGTATGAGCCTCTTAAAACATGAATTGGTTCAAAGTTCTTAAATTCATATCCAGTGTTTTCTGTAATTACATTACTGTCAATAATTATGCCATCTCTTTACATCTCGTTTCTCCTTAGGCTCCTAAAGAAGCGCTGGCTCAGAGTGTTCTGGCTGAGGTGCCGAATCAGCTGGTGTCATACTTTAAAATGAGAAATATGGTTCCTGTCAACCCTCCTTCACCTGTCAAGTAGACACAGGTTTGCGCTGGAGACTGAATTGTAGGTATCTAAAAGAAATAGGAATTAGTTACAATTAGTATGGGTCACCACTAGAGGGAACCACAGCTCTGTTAAAGGAAGCACTGTGGTGGTGTTGAACTCTAATGAAGACCACTTGCCTTCACTTCTATTTTGCTTTTTTATGTATTATGCAAATAATTTTCATTCTCAGTCCTTCATATTTTTCTTTTACCTTCCAAGATGATTATTCCTTATATTATTCTTTTCCAACTGGAAAAGAGTTTATATAAATGTCTTTTTTTATAGATCTATTTCTCTGTATTGTTCCATATATTTTTGTATTATTGTTCATGAATGCAGATGCCTTGAGTTTCTTAAGCCAATATTTGAAACCACTTTTAGCCCTTGCTCTGCTTTTTGATGTAGATGAATGCAATATCAATCAGGAATGCTGTTTTATGAAATTTCCTGCACTTTTTGCGATATAGTATTTGTCAGAAAAAAGTGAACGACTCAAACTCATTCAACCACTATGCTGCAATTAATAATCATGCTGCCATAATAGAGATGAGTAGTAGCTATAACCTTACCAAAGAAATTGCTGCATGTTTTTCACTAGCAAACTAAAGCTGTCAGAAGCTAGATTTATTTTGCCAATATGTTAGCATTGTTTTGACCAAGATATATTAAGGATCATTTAAAATGCATATATACTATATAGTATGAATTTGAGTTGAACGGAATTTTAAAAATACTGGTTTACTGGTATAAAGACAGACATTGGGACCATAGAACTCCTTATCTGTTATGCCTTTCTATTTTGAGGATTTTGTACATTTGTGTCAAATAATGTTTTAAATATCAATTTGGAATGACACAAGTAGTGCTGTTAATTTCATTTATCTAACACAAATGTTTGCACCTTAATCAATGTTAATTGCACTTCTCCACTAGATCTATTGATTTTAGACATGTACTCTTGCGCTTGCCACATGAAGCCTTATGGGACCGTTATCTTGTTTAAAGAATCTTTTTAATCTAATGATTTAAAGAGAATGGGATTGTAATCATAATATGAATGTTTTCTTCCCATCATTTTTTTTCCAAATCATGAAATAAAATGTTTACACAGCAACATGTTCTCCAGAAGCCATTTTCACTCAGTTGCACCAATTTTGGTGTCAAAAAAACTGTCAAAAAATGCTGAATAAAATAAAATTGCCTTATTTACAAACACAAGACACTTGTTTCTGGGTGTTTTTTGTTTGTGTGTGTGTAGTTTGTCGTGTGCAACAAAAAGGCATAGTTTTATTTCAATAAATGTATCCAATTCCCACTTGCCCTTTTATTATTTGGAGTTTAGAATTGAAATGCAGAAGTGAACACCGTTGTTCACCTGTATACTCCTATTACGCCCTTGGTTCACTAACAGTTCAACTGTTAGCTATTAAATTATCATAGGTAAATATTACAACTTGTCTTCTGCCTGGGGAGTTTTCCTTCAGATGGAATTCCAGCAGTTACTCAAGGTGTCGGGTCGTACGCTCTGACTTTGAAGGCTACGTGAATACTGGATATTTAACAGCGGCCTAATTGAGGATGTATTTGTCTAGCACTTATTTTAAGTCAGATTTGAGTGTTGCGTTTGTACCTTAAGAACAATGAAGGACAACTTCACTCAAAATTAACAGTGGATCAGGATTACAAGACACAGAAACACAGCAGCGCTCAGCCATGTCTATCACTGTTCTTCTAAAGAAGATGTATAACCTGCCAGGGAAATATGACAGGAAAGTGGAATTGTCTTTTAGAGGTAAGTACTAGATATGGAGGAATAATTGTCATATTATTGTTTAATTGGGGAATAAATTCTATGTACAAAAATGTGTAGTATTTATATAATGTGTGAAATAATAGAGGGACTAACATGTGATATCTTTGTTTAAACTTGTATATGCAAGACTTCTATTTTACTATATTGTTTACTGTCCAGGTTTTACTCACAAAACCAGAATCCTTCAGTGTGAGAATATAGCCATCTTCAACGAGGTAACTGTTTATGGTGAAATTGTTTATGAAAGTTGTTCATGTAATTGCTACAGGATATTTAGAAAACCAAAAAAGTTACCGCTGCTGCATAAAGGTTAGATCATTAGTTGCTACAATACCATTCAAAAGTTCCTGTGCTCCAAGGCTACGTTTATTTGATCTGAAGAACAGCAAAAATGTTACAATTTAACCTAAATGTTTTCATTAATATATTTAAAAAGTAATTTATTCCTGTGATGGTAAAGCAACATTTTTAGTAGCCATTACTCCAGTTTTCAGTGTCTCATGATCCTTCTAACATAAAATCAGAAGTCATTCTAACATACTGATTTGTTACTCAATAACTATTTAATATTATTATCAATGTCTTTACTATCACTTTTTGATAAATTTAATGCATCCTTGCTGATTAAAAGTACTACTGACCCCAAGCTATTGAGCAGTAGTGTGCTGGTTACCTCCTTCACATTTTAGGCTATCTTTATTTTTTTTCATTATAGATTTGGGAAGACAACCTGTAAGATCAACAAATGTAGCTGCTCATTCTTATAGAATAAAGATGAAATCAGTGTTTCATGGAGTATGTTGTGAAGAGGTCTTCGTGCTAACCACACCTTTAGTGTTTAGTCACAATGCTAGATCTGCCACAGGCACTTCAACATTACCAAAGTCTTGTAAACAGCCACATCTATGAGCTCAGATACTGTAATGAAATTAAAATATTTGAGTTGCGGTCTGTCACAAGGTTATTCTTTAACTTAAGCTAACAGATACTAGAATGGTGGGAAGAACAAGACTAGACGTTCAATCTGAGTGAAGATAAATCATGTTCAACACTGGCTTTATGAGGAGGAAGTCCTTGGGATTTTCATTTATGGGAATGCAGTGACTGTAAAGAAGGGAGAGATCTAACACAAACACCACCATTTTATAGATTTTGTTAGATTTTTTATGTATTTATTTTATTTACACCCACACTACATGTCAAAAGATTGGAATAATTAATAATTTGAAAGAAGTCCCTAATGCTGATTTGTTTAATCAAAAATACTGTAAAGCATGAAAATTATGAAATATTTTTACAATTTAAAGTAACTGTTTTCTATTTATTTATTTAAAAAAAATCAAATATTTTTATTTTATTTGGAAACATAACATCAGTGTTGAAAGAAAGCTAGGGCACATTAAATTGATCAAACGTGACAGAACATACTGATAAAAAAAATGTATAGCCTTAATGCACTGTAAGTCGCTTTGGATAAAAGCGTCTGCTAAATGCATAAATGTAAATGTAAATGTAACAAAACATTCATAATGTTATGATTTCTAATTAAAATATATGCTAAAAAGTACTGTTACCACAAAATAAATAAATAGGCCGCATAATATTTTTCAACACTAATAATATTTATTGAACACCAAAAAAAACAAAAACATTTAGCCTGTGTTCAATAAATGAACATGTTTGTACATTTTGTACAAGTGTTACCGTGTATTTATATGACTTCAGCACTTCAGATGGCCTCACTATGGGAAGGTTGAGAGGGATGAAATTCTGTCAATCAGCGTCTACAACTGCAGTAAGATGTTCAGCAACAGGTCAGAGCATGAATCAGCCCTCATACTGAAAGTATTCATTATAACTATAAAATAAGACAAGGGAAATGAACTAAATGATTCTTAATGAACATAATATTCCAAAACAATTCAGTATATTTCTGTGTGTGCGCACAGATTGCTGGGAAGGCTGGTGATTGGCCTGCAGCATGTGGTGTCTGTGGGGCAGCTGCTGCTCCGTGATCCCCTCACAGACGGTCAGCACAGTCTCACTGATGTGAGTGAATGAAGAGCTGCTCTCAGTTAAACAAATACTCTTCATGATATACTATCACTGGTGTGGTGAAGGGTTGTTGAATCATTAGCTGTTGGTGTGGTTTTAGGTGTGATTGAAGCTGTTTTGTGTTGGTATGTGCTGATGGATTTTATTGTGTAGATCTACATAGAGCTGGAGGTGAAGTACAACCCTCTTCAGGGGGCTGCAGGCGGGTGGGATGGTGACGACTTCATCAGAGAACAGGACACTGATGGGTGAGAGACATCGTTATGTTCATCTCTATCCATCCATCCTTCCTTCCATTCCAACTTTTTCCTTTCTTCTTTATCCCATCCATGCTACCTTCCATCCTTCTTTCCTTCCTTCCTTCCTTCCTTCCTTCCATTTTTCCTTTCGTCTTTTCTTCCATCCATCCATTCATTATTTCATACCTGCCTGCCTTCAATTTCTTTTCAATTTCATTCTTCTTTTTTCCATCCATTATTCCTTCCTTCTGTCATTTCTTCCTTCCATTTGTCTTTCCTGCCTCTATTTCCTTTCTTCTGTTCTTCCTTCCTTCTATCCAGAAATTCATTCATTCATTCTTCTTTCCTTCCTTCCGTCTCTTCTTCCATCCATTTTCACTTCCTTTATTACTTCTACTGTTTTTTTACATCCATTCTTTTTATTTCCTCCTTTTCTCCATCCATCCATCCATCTTTTCTTTCTACCTTTGTTTCTTATTACCTTCCGTAAATTCTTCCTTTCTGTCTTCCATCCATCCATCCATTCTTCTATTTCTTTTCATCCATTCTTCTTTTCCTCCATCCTTCCCTCATTCCCTACCTCCTTCCTTCATATCTTCCTTACATCCATCCAATTTTCCTTCCTACCCTCCATTCTTTATTTTGTTCCATCTATCCTTCCTTCCTTTTCTCTATTCTTCATCCTTCTTTTTACCTATTTTGAAGGGATGGATGGACCCATGGTTTCAATCATTTAATAACTAAGTCGCATTCCTTTAATTTTGTTAATTTGTAAATCTGAATTTTCTCTATTTCAGCTCAGAGATTGTCATCAGGAACACAGGCTTTACAGAAGCAAAGTAAGGACATCTTCTCTACATACAACTCAATTTCATATCCTTTATTCATGGAATTCACACTGATATACTCAATAATTTGTAGTTCTTCAGATGGCCTGCGTCCTCAGCAGCTGGATCGTGAGACGAGAATGATCGGGCGCAGTCTTTTGAAAACTGATGACGAGAAAGGAGACGAAGATGATGATAATGACTACGATGATGATTATGACTTTGCAGATATCGAATGTGCCAATGTGACATTCACCCCCATTTTGAGGTGAGTTTCAATTACCTTTCAGTGTAATACATTACACTATACCATAAAGAAACCTATTGTACTGCAGTGCAGTGTAATGCAAAACTTTACACATTGTATAACTAAAAATGTCTCATCATGTAATTCCCATATTTGAAATTTAATCTGAGAATGTAACAAGTTTGATAAATAATACTTCTATAACTCAAGGCTTTTTATTTGTGTAGTCGTTGCAGGGCTATAGCAAAGCACGAGCTTGCTGTCACACCTAAAGTGAAGTCTTTCCAGGTAAAACAATTAAATGAGGCCTGCTTATTTCAAATTCAAATCATTCTATAATTGTTTTCCTTATAGCTGACTCTGTTTGATGAGAATCTAGTATGTTTAAATCTTTTATTTCACTCTTTTTTCCCTCAGGTGAATGTAAATGTGATTGAAGCTCAGAAACTGGTCGGGGTGAACATCAACCCAGCAGTGTATGTGACTATTGGAAATGAGAAAAAGCACACAGCTACTCAGAAGTCTACCAACTGTCCATTTTACAATGAGGTAATTCTAATGAGGTACAAATAACTCTGCTTTAAGCATCTGAAGCTTTAGGCATCTCTCTGATTTGTTTTGTTTCTGTTTTTATCTTTAAGAACTTCATGTTTGAATTCCAAGAGACACAAGATGTGCTCTTTGATAAAGTGATTGAGATTTCTGTAAGTATTCTCAGAGACACTATCGGAGGGCAATTAAAGAGGACTTACATACACTATATTGCCAAAAGTATTGGGTCGCCCCCTTCTAATGAACAGGTTTGACTACTTTAGTAATTTGAGTACAAATCTTAATGTTAAAGCATATAATGATATTCTAGGGAATTGTGTGCTTCTAATATTATAGCATCAGTTTGGACAGGACCCTTTTCTATTCTAACATGACAATGCCTCTGTATATAAGACAAGGTTCAAAAAGAAAATGATTGATTCAGTCAGTGTGGAAGAACTTGACTGGTCTGCATAAAACCAAGTCCTAATCCCAGTTTAACACCTCTGGTGTGACTGTAAATGCAGACCTTGAGCCTAAAACTCATCACCAAACACCGATGACTTGTACATATGGGTACAGTCATTTTAGACACTTCCAAAACTGTTGCAACAGAGATGTAAATACAATTTTTAAATACATGAATTATGTTCCCATCGATTTGGAAGTGCATTTTTCTGTTCTAAAGAAGGGGGTATCCCAATACTTTTGTCTATATAGTGTATGTACAAGTCATTGGTGTTTGGTGATGAGTTTTTGGCTCAAGGTCTGCATTTACAGTCACACCAGAGGTGTTAAACTGGGATTAGGACTTGGTTTTATGCAGACCAGTCAAGTTCTTCCACACTGACTGAATCAATCATTTTCTTTTTGAACCTTGCCTTATACACAGAGACATTGTCATGTTAGAATAGAAAAGGGTCCTGTCCAAACTGTTGCTATAATATTAGAAGCACACAATTCCCTAGAATATCATTATATGCTTTAACATTAAGATTTGTACTCATAGAAATTACTAAAGTAGTCAAACCTGTTCATTAGAAGGGGGCGACCCAATACTTTTGGCAATATAGTGTAAGTTTCTTACATATATAGCAGCTAAAATGGCTTTAATGCACTATTATTTTGTCTATAATGACTGATGATGCACATGTGAACAGTGAAAAATATACAGTATTGAAAGGATAGTTCTATTTAATCTGACCTTTATTTTTGACTGATATTTGACTTGATATTTTAAGTTATCTGACGCAATGTTTAATATGAATATGGTGCATATATCATGGCATTTTTTTCTTTTTTTTTATATTTTAGGTGGTTCATAAGAAAATCCTTGCCTTTTTGATGACCCGCATAGGAACTTTTAAGATCGACATCAGCACAGTGTATCAGCAACCGGGTAAACCCAGATAAACCCAGCTTAAGAAGGAAAAAGTGCTCAGTGCAAGTTTTGATACACACAATTTAAGTAAAGATTACAGAAGTTGAGAGTTCATTTAATTGGTAAAACGATAATAACATTCCCTAGACATTTTAATGGTGATAATTAACTCATCACCGGTGGTAAAAAAAGAACGATTATAGGTCTACTGCATCATTGATCATTACAACAACTTAACACATCCAATATATCTCACAGATCACCGTTTCTACCAGAAATGGGCTCCGCTTACTGACCCAAAGGATACCCGCTCGGGAATTAAAGGCTATGTGAAGTGCACAGTGAGTGTGGTGATGAAAGGAGACCCCATGGGCATGGTCAGCTTGGCACCAGCTGGCAGCCAGAATGATGACATTGAAAAGTAAGAGCTTGCCTTATGTTAACACGGCTGTTCTCCTCTTAAGGACATATTCCCCCTAAAAGACACATTAATATTAGATGTTTGGTTCTTTGGTCATTGACAGTAGTATGTTCAGTAGTCAGTTTTCAGCATCTGAAACCCAATATATTTTAGTACATTTTCATGTGGCATGTAGGAACCTTCTCCTTCCAAAGAGGATGCCATCAGAACGTCCTTGGGCAAAGTTTGTCCTGAAGATCTTCAGAGCTGAAGGTCTGCCCAGCATGAACTCAGGTTTCATGGGGAAGATAATGAGAGACAAGAAGGTTTTCCTCGACCCTTATGTTCAGGTTACATTCGCTGGCCAGCAGGTGATTTTCTTTCAATTTAATTTTGAATTAGATATTTTGTTCTAACACAGAAGGTTTAAACAGGAAGAACAGAAAGTCCTTCTCTCAATATGTTTGATTTTAATATTTAAACAGTCAAATTATCTTTCTATCATTAAGATTATTTTCCTTACTATTTCCACATACGTATACATTGTGAAATAACACTTATGTCAAGGGATACACAAACACGCACACCCTAATGGTGCGTTTGTTTGTTAAATGGGCTGAGTTGCCGTCAGTATTTGAACTGCTCTTGGAATCTTACCACACAGGGTATTGGCAAACATTTCAGCTCAAAATAAATTATGATGTCAGAGCTTGTTTCTGACATAGTTCAAGTGGAGTCAGGAGCCAAACCTAAACTCTCTGTTCTTATCTAAGTAACACATGCTATATATACTGTAGCGTATCATCAAATTCAGTCAAATACTACATGAAGTACATGGTAGAATACGGTTAAAATACTAAATACAAAAAAAAAACCACGTTTTATTATTTAAAAAATGCTGTAGAAATTGTGTGAAAATTCATACATTTACATATTGAACAGGGGGAAACGTCAGTAGACAGCAACACTAATGCTCCTGAGTGGAATGAACAGATATCCTTCATTGAGCAATTTCCTCCTCTTGCTCGACGAATCAAAATCCAGATTCTTGATGATGCCAACATTGGAGATGTGGCTGTGGCAACACACTTCCTGGACCTTCTTCAAATCTCCAATCCCAACCGAAATGGTCAGTTTTAATAGTGACTACTGCAAATGTACTGAGATCCCAAGGTCACCCAAAAATGAAAATTCTGTCATCATCATGTCGTTCCAAACCTATTTGACTTTCTTTCTTCTGTGGAACACAAAAGGTGATATTTTAAAGAATGCTGGCAAATAAACAGTTGTGGTTCCCGTTGACTTCCATTAATTGTTTTTAATCATACAATGAAAGTCAATGGGAAACAATTGTTTTTGATTACCAACATTCTTCAAAATATCATCTTTTGTGTTCGAAAGAAAGTCAAAACAGGTTTGGAACGATATGAGCATGAGTAAATAATTAGAGAATTTTATTTTTTTGGTGGACTACTGTATCACTTTATGTACAAATGCATTTCTTAACAAGATACCTTCATGTTTTTACCGCTTTCTAAACAACTTCTACTTTATTATTTTTCTGCAATTTACTTCGCCTCTTTCCTCCATCCATCAGGTTTCAATCCCATCTTTGGCCCTAATTGGGTCAATCTCTACGGCTCTCCTCAAAACTCCACGCTGAGAGACATTCACAGGGATCTTAATGAAGGTCTGAGTGAAGGGATCTTCTATAGGGGCAGAATACTGCTCTCACTGACTGTGGAGGTTTATTCCTCCCCTACAGTTGTGGTGACGGAGAGTAAAACCATTGCTAATGTGAAAAGCAAAATGAGCAGGCTTACTCTTAAACGCAAGAGTAGAAGGTCCAAGGAGAAGACGGCAGGCAAAGAAGGTAGTGTCAAAATATGCTTTAATGATTATGTGTGGTGAAGTGGTGCTAAAAGGAATCTATTTATTCGCGCATCCTGAAATGGGCTAAACATAACAACATTAGCTCAGCCAATAATGTGACATTTGGGGCAGGGTTACCTCTTTATTTGACTTTTGGCAGATATCAGGAATGTCTCATTAAATTTATTTGTCATTAGTGGCAAGATGTAATGTAAAATTTTATCACATACTGTGTGTTTTTGGTGTTATGCATTCATACACACACAAACATGTTTCAAAGATCTTCTAGTACTCTAATCACATTTGAAAAATGATTTTATTCAGCCACGCGGAGTCCCAGTGGGCCTGCCGAGGAGTCTGAAGATGTTGGCGCTGAGGTACCAGCTGCCGTTACAGTGGAAGTGGAAGATGTTCACCCTCTTCCTGAGGTCAGTGACCAAGTTTGCCTGATAGCAAGAGAGAAGACAGTCTACCATATACTATTTCACTTTATACAAGAGTTAGTTCTATAGTCTTCAAATCTGATTTGCTGAGCAGCATTACATGACAGCACCCAGGCTGTGTGGAAATTTTTTAGTGACTGTTTCTGCAGGCTACATTAAGGCAGGTGGAGACGAGTCTCTATGAGTGAGTCAGAGAATCATTCGCTCAATTGATTCATTCACAGCACTTATTCAGTTAGAAAACATACAAATGGTCTGTCTTTAAGTCACTGAATCATTCATTAAATTTGTTCAAAATACTGAATCATTCACTCATTCAAAAGAGACAAAATAATTTCCAATATTGTGTCTAAAATGTTCATTTCTTGTTTACTAAACTGTTGTCTAAAAGTAATATAACACAATTGTGCTGATGTTAGAAACAATCATTATTACATGTACTGTATCTAGTATTACATTTAATCAATGGTGTATCTGTTATTTCCTCATGCAGAATTTCACTGGAGAGAAGGAAGAATTTTTGTTGTTTGCATCCTTCTTTGAAGTGACTATGATAGATCCTTCTATTGGCTCCAAACCAGTCACCTTTGAGCTGTCTATAGGTAAGATTAGACTGTTTTATCTCATAATATAAACAGCTGTTTGAGTATAAGCCACTCATGCAACAGTTTATGTAGAGCTTTATTTTATTTCAGTTTTAGCCGTTTAGCACTTAAACTTCTTTAGTTGCTATTTGGCATGGCCACATTTCTATTATTTATTTATTTATTTATAGTTTTCATCTATTATTTATATTGTCACTTATTTCAGAGTTATTCGTTGTTTTAGTTATATTTAGTTACGATAACACTGCTTCACAGGGAATTATGGGAAAACTGCAGATGTTGTAGTGAAGTCCAGCAAGAGTGGTAGTCAGGAGAATCTGGCTGAAGACAGGCAGCCGCTGTTGGAATCAGACGATGAGTTGGAGAGAGATGAACTTCTGAACCCTGGCCCTCAAGACAAATCCGTTACACCACCCAGGAGACCACAGCCCACTGAATACGACAGGTGAAATAACATTCTCAAGGCTGACAGGTTATCGTTATGTGGAGTGCAGCAGGATTATGCAAGAATAGCATAATTTACAAATTTGATCATTTTTATCATCCAGATCGTTTAGTTGCATTCCCTTATTCCGAGAGAAACCATGTATCTTCGTGTGGAGCTACTTCGAGGATCACACCTTCCGATTCCACAACAGCAATTGGTTGTCCAAGATGGCTGACCGACTGGCAAGTGACACTGAGCAGAAATATAAGATTGTGTTTTTGATGAGCAGAATTATGAATATGACAATCTAAAATGTGTTAGTCAACATGCTACCTTATTCTCCTCAAGTCATTCCAACAGCATCTATTTCACTTGACTGTTAGAAAATTGAATTTTCTAAGTTTGACTTGTGTCCTATATTCTTTAAGGAATATGGCATTGATGAAGTGGAGATGCTGTTGAAAAGATCAAAAGTCAAGGCTAAAGAACGTTTCGTGGATGTCGTACTGGAATGCTTTTCCACTTGCAAGTAGGACACATTTGCATGACTATACTGAGTCTGTATTTCCCCTCTTACATCGTACATTATAGATAATAGAAATCTCGTTCTCACCGCTCTTAGACAGTACTGCAGTAACTTAGACAGGAAGAGGAATGCTCGTCAAAACACCCTGGATAAGTGCCGTGTGGGGCTCATCAAAAGGAACATTGTGAGTGACTGTATTGATTTTAGTGTTACAGAAGTACGCTGATGAATTATATGTTAAACCCACTAAGAGTCTTCATTGAGAATGTGATATGAATTGCAGGTTTTGCTGGCCAAGCAGGCCCTGAGAGTGAGAAAGAGAGTGACCAGAAATACGGTTAAAGACAGACTAGCAGATCTCAAGAATATCGCAAAGAGGCTCCGCTTTCTGGCCATAGAAGTAATGCTACCAAGATTCGCTGTGTCTTGTTTATCTCAATTTATATCTAAAAATGCATGTTGTTTTTTACCACCAGAACTGTATGTAAGTGTTTGTGTTCTCATATGGCAGCCTCAGAGCACTCTACCCGATGTGTTTTTGTGGATGCTGAGTGGAGGGAGGCGAGTGGCCTACACCAGGATTCCAGCACCCTCCGTCCTGTTCTCACTGGTGGAGGAAGAGAAGGGTAAAGACTGCGGGAAAATCACGACTGTGTACATGAAGGTGAATTCCTCCTTCATATCACTTATTGCAAAATCTTTTTCTGTCCAATCCAGTTTTCATGATAGTTTCTTAAAATAAAACTGGCATGACATAGTTTGAAAATGAATTATACTATACATTAGCAGTTATTAATATTGCTCAGTGCCCGCTCATAACCAAAAAAGCATCATTTTGTCATAATGAATACATGCTTTGTACAGTATGTATCATCATAAAATACAATCAGATACAATTAGGTACAATCACAATTATTATGCAATATTTCACAATCTAACTTTTTAAACCTTATAAAATGGACCAACATATTGTTTATTTGTATTGTTTATTATTGTGATATTTGTTGTTGCTTAAAACATACATCAGCATCAGTGAGAGTTTTTTAAAGAAATTAATACTTTTACCCAGAAAGGATGCATTCATTTCAGAAGTGACAGTAAAAACATTTGCTGCAAAAGATTTATCTTTAAAATGAATGCTGTTCTTTTAAACTTTCTATTCATCAAAGAATCATGGTTTCCACAAAAATATTAAGCAACTCAATTGCTTTCTACCCTGATAATAATAATAAATGTTTAGCAAGCACCAAATTAATATATTGGAATGATTTCGGAGGGATCGTGTGACACTGAAGACTGGACGAAATAAATTCCATTGTATAGTATATTAAAATAGAACAGTTATTTTAAATTTAACAATATTATTGTTTTTACTGTATTTTTAATGAGAAAAATGCAGCCTTGGTTGAAGAGACTTCTTTCAAAAGCATTAAATATCTTGCTGACCCCAAATTATTATTTATTTTTTTATTTGAAAAGGGACCATGTACAATTTTAACATAAATGTTTCCATTTCATGCACTGTACCGAATTTAGCCAATGGCTAGTTTTCATTCGCGGTCCCTTGGCAGGTAATCACTAACATAAAAACATAAAACAGCAAACACATACAGTACAATAAAACACATCCTATCAGAGCCAAAATAAAACAATAAAAATGACATCCAGTTAAACCACAACCATGTCAATGTTTACAGAGTTGAGTTGATTTTACATAAGATTTTAGTTTTAATTTAAAGAGTTCAATAGATGTGCACATCCTTATGTCTTCTGGTAAGGTGTTCCAATGAGTAATAGCAAAGTCTCTTTAAGATATAGGGTATTCTATAGTGTTTGGTAATTGCTTTCACTTAGAAAGACGCTAACCCAAAGGCAGAGTGACGCAATGGAACAACACAATTACAAGTAGATGATAATCTAGTAGATTTTGCAGTCTGTAGAGCACAAATTTTGAAAAAAAAAGTCTAAAATTATCAATACTCAAAAAATTATATTTCTCCAAAACCCTACAGTGGTGATTTTGGTTAGGCTTTTTGTCCAGAAATGTTAAAGTCTTGTATTGTATGTGTGGCTTATTTTTGTTTTTTAATTCTTTTTTTCTGTAGACCCCTGGAGGACCAGTGGGGGAATTTTTTGCCAAACTGGAAGTATATATGTGGCTTGGTATCACAAAGTACGCAAAAAACTGTGTCACCAGCCTTCCAGCAGAGTTCAGACCCATTTACGAAGAGGCGACATCTGGTGCATCAATTCCCCGTAACATGCCTCCCACCAAATTAGCGGTGGAAGGTATTTTAAGAAATTAATTTCAGTTAATACAAACATCTCAGATATTCTCCATAATTTGTCTCGGGCGACTTTGAAAATCAATATATTTTAATTTGGATGACATTTCACGAAAATTACAGTCCCTCCTTTTGTCCTTTCATCCAGACAGTCGTTATTTCCAGTTACGTGCTCACATTTATCAAGCGCGTGGCATTATTGCTGCCGATGACAATGGACTGTCCGACCCCTTCGCCAAGGTTGTGTTCAGCACACAGTGTCAGGTCACACGGGTGGGTCTCATATATATTAACACTACTAACTTTTATTCAATTCACATGAGATTTGTTGCCCCTTTATGACAAGTCCATTCAGTCCAACTGGGATCTGAAGGGGCATAGAAATGAGCCATTCAGCCTTTATTGATTGCAATTTTGTGTCTCAGAGATTGTTAAAAGATTTTATTCTTTGTAGGTGATGGAAGAAACTCTGTCCCCGACGTGGTGTGAGTTACTCCTCTATGATCAGGTTCTGATGGAGGGCAGTAAGGACGAGTACAGAGAAGACCCTCCTGTGGTCATCATCAACATGTATGACTACAACAAACTAGTGAGTGATAGTTTTTAATGTGTTAACTGTTTTGGAATGTAATCTGTGAATCAACTGTAATCGGCACTTAAAAAAAACATGCTTGAACAAAAGCATAGGTTTGGTTCTAACAGTAGTACTTTTTTAAATCAAATAAATAATAAAGCTGCACCATGTTTTCACATACAATGTTAATGTCAGATATATTGGTTATTCCTGTTTAGAAAGTCTACTTATATACTGTATAAGAGCATGTTACATCCATGAATAGACTAGAATACGAGAAGTCACACTTATGATTGTTTATTATGTGCGATTTATTTGTGGTGCATTTGAATGTTACAACAGGGCAGTCCACAATCCCTTGGTCGTGCATTTGCAAAGCCAGAGTTGAAGTTTGTGGAAGAGTCATATAAAAAACCCCAGCTGCAGTTTTTTGAGATCACAAAAGGCAAGAGCAAAGCTGGTGAAATTTTGGCAGCTCTTGAGCTCATCGAGTTGGATTACTCCAGCTTCGGAGAGGTGGGAGAGGTTTTTCTCATTAATTTCAGTGCAAAAGACAGTGAGAAGAGTCTAGCTTAACACACATATAGACATGACATGACTAAGCATTCATTTGTCTGTTAGAGAGCAGCTTAATACACCTGAATGAATAGAAAGATATATATTAAAATATTTAATGCTTTTGAAAGTAGTCTCTTTATGTTCACCAAGGCTGCATTTATTTGATTAAAAATACAGTAAAAACAGTAATATTGTGAAATAATATTGTTATTATATTAATATTATATTATATTATAAACTTACATCTTCTACTTTAATATATTTTAAAATGCAGTGTATTGTGGCAAAGCTGAATTTTGTAGTTACAGAATCTTTCAGAAATCATTCTAATATGTTGATTTGGCGCTCAAACAACATTTCCTATTATTATTTATGTTGAAAACAGTTGTGTTGCTTTTACATGATGGTAAAGATTACTTGTAGCCAATCCTCCACCTCTCTCTATATATATTTATATTAAAAAGTCTTAAAATATGCCTTTTAAATGTCATGTTTGTGTGCTCTGAATCCATCTCAGCCAGCTCTGCCACTGGATGTTGACCCCAAGGAACCACCGTACATGGAAGAAGAATGCTATTATATCATTCCCGAGGGAGTTCGACCTGTGCTCAGGAAATACAGAATAGAGGTGCAAACTTGAACAGATATAAACACATAAAAGTTGCAAGAGTTTTATTTAACATTTTCTTCAATGCCAAAGAACAAATTGATTTATCAGATGTGTTCATAAATCATCCCCCAAGAGAGTGTTTAAAATAGCAGCATGGTTTGACCTACTGCACAAGTTTGCCAGCTGACTGGTTTGGTACTTGTCTACAGTGTTTTGAACTCAAACCCTTAAACGGCAGGTGCTGTACTGGGGCCTGAGGGACCTGAAAAGAGTCAACCTGTTTGAAGTGGAGCGACCTCAAGTGAGGATTGAGTGTGCGGGCCACATGATCGAGTCTGAGGAAATTCAGAGCTACAAGCTGAATCCCAACTTCAATGATGTGGTTAAACACTTTGATGTTGTAAGACTCCCTCTTTTCAAAGTATTAGACCTTATCTCAAGAGCTGTGTTGAGAACATGCTTGCCATACAAGCATTGATCACATATCCTGTTTCAGAATTACTAAAAGCAGTACTGGTGAGATGTCTTGCTCAGAATGATTTATTACACAATATGAAGTCTTTGTTAGTTGTAGGTTTTTATTTGTGATTGTTTGGTGCATGGTGACTTTTGCTAACATCAAAGCAATAATTCTATATGTAACATCCTATTAAACATTAAAAAGTAAGCATTAAATATTTGACAAGGATGATTTAATATTAATGGTCTACTACTTGCTTTTATTATCATAACTGCACAATAGCTCATAACTGTTAATGTGTCCTCAGGAACTTCCAGAGCTCGTCTACCTGCATCCTCCTCTTACTATCTTCATAATGGAGCAGAGGGCATTCGGGAGGCTGGTCCTGGTGGGAACTCACGTGGTCCAAAACCTCGTGCAGTTTGGTCCCAGGGATCAAGAGGAGTGGAAAGACGAGGAGGAGGAGCCTGAGGGTATGGAACCTTTTATAGCTCATATGTTTGTGGTTTAAAGGCCAAAAAATTAAAGCATCTGCTGTTCTGATATGTGTACATGAATAATTTACATTCAAACGTGCACCAGACTCTCTTTCTTTATATGCACATTATTCTTATTTAGGATCTATATTATGGTCAAGTTAGAAGATAGTTTTGAACATTAATTCAATTAACTAATTTCTCATTCATGCCCTTAACAGCAACACACAAGAATTACTTCCAATAAATTGCATAATGAGAGCTCATGATATTCCTATAGCACTTTTTGCTTATTTCTTGTATTGTTTGTAAGTCTGATTGATCCAGTGGATGTAGAGTTAGAACACTGAATATCCAGTAGAACAGTGGATGCTCTAAATAAGATGTAAGTTGTAATAATATTTCATAATAAGACTGTTTGTACTGTATTTTGATCAAATAAATGCAGCCTTGGTGCGCATAAGACACTTCGTTGAAAAACAAAGTATTATAATCATATAGTATAACCACATTTTGAAAAATATCACTATTGTTGCACATCTAAACATGGTCACTGTTGACTGGTTTTTAATATAGAATATATATTTTCACATAGAAAAATCCTAAACATTTGCTCACAATTTTAGAGAAGAAGCCTCCCAAGAAGACCACTCCTCTAACCACGGTGATCACCATGGACTTGGGTGGACTTCCTCTGAAGCATAGCAAAATTCCTGTTAACCCACTTAACTTAGTCATGGTAAGTTCCTCTGTCTTTTTTTTCAGTCCATAAGAATGAACACATTCTGTAGTGTTCCTCACCATATGTGTGAAACAGTTCAAAATTGTATCTGCCATCTTCCACCACTTTTCAGAGGTTTTGCAAACACTTTTATTCAGACAGCTGCCATGTGGTCATGGGGTATCCAGTCTGGGTGAAATGACGTTAGTTGTCGGCTTTGGGATGTTTGAAATAGCTCCTAATGAGTACTTAGAGCACATGTTTTAACCATCCACTGCCTGCAGTTATTAAATGTGAAACCCTTTGCACCTATTAACCTGTTGATTATGGTGTGAATCTGCTGGTTTGTTGAGCGCAGTGAAGTGTGTTCCTGTGTCAGTTTGAGCTCCTGCTGTTAGATCACTCTGATTAATTGGGCAGCCACTGCATAGCCAAGACCCCTGCTGACATCCAAATGGGATGCTTTCAATCATGAGTGTGTGCGTTTGGCTTTTAAAAATCCATGTTCATGTAAAGGCCTGTTCACAAATTAAAGATTAGGAGTGAAACAAGGGTGAGTAAATGAGTTTTAACTTTAAAAATAATGTATTGTGGAAAACTGCATTTTCAGTCTCCAATCAAAAAGGTGATTAAAAAAGAGGAGGAGTTAGAGGAGGAGCCACCAGAAAAAGAGGAGCTTGATTGGTGGTCTAAATATTATGCATCACTGGCTGAACTCGAAAAACAGGTGATAAATTGTTTTGATAATAGATTGTATAAACTATGTGTCTTGTTGATTTTCTCAACATGCAAATGACTTGTTTCCATATCTTCTTCAGGAGGAGAAAGAGGATGACTTGGAAGATGGACACGATGGAGGTACTATGAGCGCAAGCATGATTTAATTGTTACTCTAATATAAATGAATCAGCGTTTTTGAACAAATCAGTTGATTGAATAAATCAATGACTCATTCATAAAGACTTACATCACTTGTATCACTAAATGTATCAGAGTCTGAATTTGGAATAGCGTAATAACAGCAAATTCAGACATCTGAATGAAACCAGTTGGACAGAGGCCTAAAACATATTTAACACATTCTGCAGATGGAGCACCATTGAGCATGTCAGCACTAGAGGCAGAGGATGATGAGGCTGTGATTGAAATAGAGCCGCCTGCTCCAAAGAGGAAGAAAATGGCCACCTTACAGGTTTGACATGTTCTTCAAACTGCAGTCCTTTTATTTTATTCAATACAGTGTTTACAGTGTTTTATATCTGCTCTTCAGCCATCTAAAACTATTTGCATTATTTGCAATTTACATTTTCTGTAAAGTTCATTTCTTTTTCTTTGTTCCCACTTTTCTTATTTCATTCCCCAGCTTTACAAGTCTGAACTTGAAAATGAATTCAGTCAGTTCATGGACTGGTTGCACATATTTCCTGTCTACAAAGGCAAATCCAGCCTGGAAGATGAAGAAGAAGATGAAAGTACGAGATATATGGGTAAATATAAGGTGAGATGTGCGTTTTGGCAAGCTCTCATGCGCTGGATCAACAGTGTGACAGCGTGCATGAAACAAGTCAAGGATTAGAGGTTAAAACGGAGCTGTGCTTCATTGCAGGGATCATTTCTGATATACCCCATCGCTCCCGAAGATGAGGATGCAGACTGTCAGATCACTAATGGAATTCCCAAAAATGCACCCATCAAAGTCCTTATGAGGGTATATGTAGTAAAAGTAGGTATCAGTTGTTCAAAACAAATTCCTTTTTTTTTTTTTTTTTTTTTATTTGCAAATTCTGAACAGTTTACATTTACATTTATGCATTTAGCAGACGCTTTTATCCAAAGCGACTTACAGTGCATTCAGGCTATACATTTGTTTTATCAGTATGTGTGTTCCCTGGGAATTGAACCCACAACCTTTTGCGCTGCTAACGTAATGCTCTACCACTGAGCCACAGGAACACCTTAGGAACACAGGAACAGTTAGTTGACAGAGTGGGCATGAACATTTTTGACAGTTTATATGAATGTATGAGGCAAAGTTTTATATGTTATATGTTGTCTTTATTTCTTTTAAGTTGGTATGAAATGGGCTATATATTTTCTAAATGCATGTTATTGATCTTATTGTGAATGATTCATACATGCTCTCTCTCTCTCTCTCTCTCTGTCTTTTTAAATCAAAACATCTTAATTTTATGGTGAAGCATTAGACTTCTCACTGTCTCTCTGGTAATGTATGCCAGACTTCCCCAATCATTTAGTCTGCCTTAACTATTCTCGTTTCTTAGAACTAACTGAAATCTTGCATTCAGCCTCTATCCAGTCAACAACCGATGCATAAAGCCAAGTCCCCCCTCTACATTTTTCTTTTATGATAATCCATTTCACTCTGATGTACATCACAATACATAAAAAAAGAACTGTTGTTACATAGCAACTTTACTTTTTTTTTTTTTTTTTTGTATCATCTTTTACATTTTGTAGATAAATAGTCCTGCATATATGTATACATGAATTAGAAACATGTTAAATGGTTTTAAATGGAGCATGTCACATTGAAGGGTGCATTGCCTGCCTCGTGGTACAGTTTTCTATCATTTTCCCTTATATTTTCTGTGCATTGAATCTGAATGTGAACTGTTTATGCTTTTTTTCCCTTTGAACACCAAGGCCACCAATCTGGCACCCACAGACCCGAATGGAAAGGCAGACCCCTATGTGGTGGTAAAAGTTGGCCAGCAGCAAATGGACAGCAAAGAGCGTTACATTCCCAAACAACTGAACCCAGTGTTTGGAGAGTAAGTGCCGTCTGTTCACAAAATGAATGAATGTTCACAACATTCAGTATGGTGGCTGTAAGAATGAAAGATTAAATTACATTTTTCTTAGAGGCTTTTCATATACAGTATTTTTAACTCTTGAAGCTATAGTTATAACTTGAAAACACTGTGATTTGAGCTAAAAAGGCTAAATCTGTGATATCATTGTTCTGAGGTTTGGTTACTGATTTGATATCCTGAGCACTTGTCTCCACACAGAGTGTTTGAATTGACCGTGTCCTTCCCCCTGGAGACAGAGCTCACACTGTATGTGTTTGACCATGACTTTGTTGGTTCTGATGACCTGATTGGTGAGACCCACGTGGACCTGGAGAACCGTTTCTACAGCCGCCATCGTGCCGGGTGTGGCCTGGCTCTTCATTATGATAAGTGGGTAATGGTTTTAGCCTGTGATGATGGTGGTGATAGTTATTATAATGATATTATTATCTTTGTCGTGACCACTACTGTCGTTGTCATCAGAATTTCTCAAAGCTCACTGACTGCTTTAATCTCATATTGGAAGAGCTCTCAGAAGATTGTTTGCAGCTGCAAAGCTGCAACGTTTAAGAGACCTTGAGATAAATCAAGCGGTTTTGTGGCATGATTTTCATTTGACTCTCTACAGGTTAAATCAGATTAGGATGTCTTGTGATTTCAGGGATGGCTATAATAAATGGAGAGATGCCAAGAAACCCACTGCGATATTATTGGAGCTCTGCCGCAAAAATGGGATTCCATCTCCAGAGTACCGAGAGTCTGAAATTAAAGTTCTCAACATGATCTTCAAAGTTCCCAATGAGGCTTTTCCAGAAGGTTGAAATACAAGTTTATTAAAATAAAATAAAGGTTATAAAGCACCTTCATGTAATACAAACAGTAATTTTGTGTTCTGTTTCTTCAATGAAAAAATGAGTTTGGCATAAATCAGAGATACAAAAAATATCCACATCTTTTTATTGTTTTATGGCACTGAACTTCAACGTTTGCCTTTATCAAAGTGCAAGCAACATATATATATATATATATATATATATATATATAAGTATATAAAAATGAATATGAGACTTGGATCCTGCAGAGTTGCTGAAGAAGAATAAGAAGACTGAGGAAGACTATGCAGAGCTGGATGAGCATAAAGCTCTGAATGTCCTGCAGCGCTGGAAGGAGATGAGAGAGTTCTGTGAGGGTGCATGTCCTCTGGTTCCTGAGCATGTGGAGGTCCGCTCACTGCTTAACGCCGAAAAGCCAGGCCTCCCTCAGGTCAGACCAGTTAGCTTGAATCAAACCATCACTTAAGTTGCGTCCCAAATGACGCACTGTACACTATACACTTATTCAATGCATTATGTACTCAGTCATCTTATGTATGAAATATATACGGTTATTTTGTCATCCAGCATACCCTCTCATTATAGGACTTTATTAAAGTTATTTTTTTGGTTAATTGAGTGCATCGTCTGGGCATTTGAAGTTCACCTTATCTTTTTTGGAATTTTCAGTGTGAGCACACTAGTCACACTATTTATACTAATAATGGCATAGAATAGTGCATATGCAAATTGGGACGCACCATTGTACATAATCATATCTCTTAATGTAATCTCTTATGTCTTTGACTTTGACATGGCAGGGTTATGTTCACATGTGGATTGACATGTTTCCTGTGGATGTACCTCCACCACCACCTGTTAATATCAAACCTAGACTTCCAGAGAGGTAATCAGGACATCACACGTTCATTATGCTCAAGCAATCTATGTTCCAAGAGCAAAATGTCACCAAAAAGACATTGAAAGAGAATTAAAGATCTGAAGATTACTTTCTACACTTCTCTCAAGAATAATAATTAGCTTATGTGCAATATTTGTGTAATGAGAGAATATTTATCCCTGTGTTTCTAGTTATGAGATGCGTGTGATCATCTGGAATACTGATGATGTCGTACTGGATGATGTCAATCCTTTCACTGGAGAACCATCAAGTGACATCTATGTTAAAGGGTCAGAATACACAAGAAATTAAATAGCCCAGGAAATCGAAAGTTCCTTTGATGCCACTTTACAGTTCTCTGTTCCATGTAAACATTTAATCGTAATATTCCATAAAAAACAAAGTTTGGATTCCATAATTTGGATTAAACCTTTTATTCAGCATGGATGCATTAAATTAATCAATATTGGAAGAGATTGTCTTTTTTTAAAGATTAAAATATATTAAATAATATTTAAAAATATATAATAGATAAAAATCGTTATTTAAATCAGTAATAATATTTTAAAGTATTACTGTCTCACTATATTTATTTTATAAATAAATACAGCCTTGGTGAGCATAATGGACTTATTAAAAAACATAAAAAAATATTATTTTTACATTCCCCAGCTGGATTAAAGGTCTGGAAGATGAGAAACAGGAGACGGACGTGCATTTTAATTCCCTCACTGGTGAAGGCAACTTCAATTGGCGCTTTGTCTTTCACTTTGACTATCTTCCTACTGAGAAGGAGATCATCTACAAGAAGAAGGAGTCCCTCTTCGCCCTTGATGAGACTGAATTCCGCCAACCAGCTGTTCTGGTGCTGCAGGTCTGGGATTATGACCGCATCGGTTCCAATGACTTCTTGGGTTAGTGGTTGTAGTTACTAGTCAAGGTTTCATGTATGAAATTTTCTAGTTAGTCAGTAAAAACATAAATTCCTTTCCAGGATCCATAGAGTTGCGTCTCAGCGATATGGTCCGTGCATCGAAATCATCCGAGCAATGCAGCGTCAAGATGGCCAAAGATAAGGCTGGCCCTCGCTTCTCCATCTTCCGCAGCAAGAGAATGAAGGGCTGGTGGCCGCTTATCAAACAAAAGAGCCAAGAGGACATTGAGAGAGAGGAGAGGGAGGCAGAACAAGAGAAGAAAAACAAGAAGAAGAAAAAGAAGTCGAGCAAGCGTAGCCAAATGAAACCAGAAGATCTGCAGTTTGTGGACAACAGTGGAAACACCTTCCTTCTAATGGTACAAGCACTTTGTCAGTGCACCAATAAAGAGTAAAATGTTACCAATGTGGTAACACACTTGTTTACTTTGTAAAGGTAGACTCAAACTCTTCATTCATTAATGTGGTTTGCAGGGTAAAGTAGAGGCAGAGTTCCACCTAGTGACACCTGAAGAAGCCGAGAAGAACCCTGTGGGAAAAGCACGCAAAGAACCCGAACCTCTGGACAAACCAAAGTAAGAGACTAAAACACACTATCTGTGCATATATAGATATTCATATCAGTTTGCATCTTTATTGTGTACTTACTAAAATGTGCTATACAAATATGTTTTTGTTCCCTTAAGCCGCCCCAAGACATCCTTCAACTGGTTTGTAAACCCCTTGAAAACCTTTGTGTTCTTTATCTGGAAGAAGTACAAGAAGTACATCATTGCTTTGATCATTTTGGTTATCCTGGGGGTCTTCCTCTTCCTCATCCTCTACACCTTGCCTACACACATCAGCCAGCTTATTGTCAATGGATGAGAACGTGGAAATGCACATAAACAAAGAAATGTACTGATCATTTACTGATCAGCAGGGGAAATAATTATACACGTGTATATAGCCATTATTTACTTTTAATAGGAAAGACAAAAGCAATAATAACTAGAATCAGACTTTAACAATTGCCTGTTAAAAGTGCAGTAAGCCATTTCTGACTATCACTGTTGATATTTAAAATGACCAAAACAAACACACCCCTACCCAAAATTATCATACACCTATCTTGATAGCTCCACCCCCAAATTCACAAATAGGCAATGCAATAGCCCCCCTCCCCCATCATTAGTGGACATGCCCCTTACTGGTCATTGGCTAAGTGTTTTGGTGCTCAGTCTGATCCACTTTCAACAGTGTTTCTCAGAAATCGCTTACTGCGCCTTTAATAAATTCAGTGCAGTTTAATGCTTTATGATTCCATGTACACTGATGTTCAAAAGTTTTAAAGAAATTAATAATTTTAATCAAATAAATGCAGCCTTGGTGAGTTTTAAAAATGTAAAAAAAAAGTTTAAGAATTTTAATTTCCAATCATGCTGCTGCTTTTAAATATATTATTTTTATTTTATTTTATATGTATTCTAGGACTGTTTTGTCAATAAAGGGATATGGTATGTCTAGACTGTCAGAACTTCACTTGTCTTTTTTCAAGTTTAGGGTTTTATTTGCAGAACTAGAAAATTCAGAAATGTGAGGTTCATGACAGAAGCCTATTCTACAGAGATACACAGCAGTAAATTGGATAAATGAAATGAGCTCCAGCCTGGTCACAGTATATGCTACAGCTTCAGTGACACTGCTGCTCAGTGTGCTTGATGATATATGACAAATAGAAACCAACATCCATTAAAAATAAAAATGTGTATTGCATTCAGGAACATGCTTCCTGCATCTTTAGAAAAGAGACTTTTCTCATTCAGAGCAATAATATAAAATGTGACATGTGCCTTAGTGATATTAAATTATGTTTCAGCACTCTCATTCTGGGCTGATCTCAGAGTACATGATCTAAACCCACTCATGTGAGATAATTGCCTGTGATATAGAGAAGGGTAATTATATAGAATCCACCAGTGAAGCCTTACTGTCACATGGGAATACAACTAAAAACTAGCAGCTAATGGACATGCAAATGATCACTTAATAATAACCAGTTTCCATGGTTATGCTCCTGAACTGAGCAGTGTGATCTACACTGTAAAAAAAAAATCCATAAAAAAACGGATAATGTACTGGCAGAAAATTACCAGGACATTTTCTGTTAAATTTACGGACATTTCCTTCAACATTAAAACGGAAAATTCTGTAGATTTACATTTTCTTCTGTACTATAAACGGACAATCCGTTATGCAGAAATTTCTAAAAAATATATAGCATAGGCCTATCTTTAGTAGCAAATAAATCCAGCACAATATATACAAATTGAACATGGTTTTTTTTTACCTATTGTAAACATTCTTAAAAGTTCTTTCAGTAGCTTTGATTTGCCTTTAACAGGTGAAGGCAAAAATATTATGACATCAATTAATTTAACAATGTGTTTTAGTTTTAAACAGCAACAGGCAGAAAAAAAAAAGATGAACAGGTACTTGTACAATATTGGTGTTGCACCAAATAGTGGTCACAAAGATAAACTTCACTGTGAAACAGTCAAGATTCAAAACATTTTCAGATACATGGGAAAAAAATTAATACAAAGACAGGGCTGTCATTAATAACAATTGCTATAGACTTATAGTCAGTAGTCAAGTGAAATGTTATTTAAAAGGACAGTTCACCCAAAAATGTGAATTCGGTCATCTACAACTGACATGGTACTGCAAAAAAAACCTTTCTTGTACAGCATTTGAAAAAAAGAACAAAGATTCATGCACTCATAACTGACATTTCAATGTGAAACTAAGAGAACTATACAATCTAAATTAAGAGCGGGGCTCCAAGTGTTTGTGTGCTTTTAGTATCTCTTGCCATGTGCCAGCTTGGGGAAACTACTCTTTTTTTCTTTTGCTACATGTTAAGTCCAAGTTCCATGTTGAGATTTGAAAAAATCTCATATTGTACACGGATTCTCGAAGTTGTTCATACAGGAGTCTTGGAAGCGTAGGTTCCCTTCATCTGAACCTTTGACCCTCGTTCAGGATTTCTTCACAGGAAGACTGGAAATGACAAGAAATTAAATGAATGAAAGTGAAGTACAGAGTAACGTGCAGAAAAGGTTGAGATTGAATTCCAGTTCAAACATTGATTATAAAATGCTAAACTTGCATTTCCAGTGGTCTCCAATTGTATCGGTCATGTGATCTTGTCAACAATGTTTTATGATATACTTAAAAGGTTACTCCACCCCAAAATGAAAATTTTGTCATTAATCACTTACCCCCATGTCGTTCCAAACCCATAAAAGCTTTGTTCGTCTTTGGAACACAATTTAAAATATTTTGGCCCAGAAAAGTATGAAAAGCATCGTAAAAAAATCTCCAAAATCTGAACTTTATGAAGTGACAAGAATACTTTTTGTATGCAAAGAAAATAAAAATAACGACTTTATTCAACAAATTCAACAGTAGCGCCATTTTGGAGAATATCCGCTGAACACAAACTACGCACGCTGTTCTGTGTCAGCCGCACCACACGGATACACTGTTTTTGTTAAATAACGACTTGTTGAATAAAGTTATTTTTATTTTCTTTGCATACAAAAAGTATTCTCGTCGCTTCAAAGTTCAGATTGAACCACTGATGGCAGATGGACTGTTTTAATGATGTCCTTATACTACGTTTCTGTGCCTTGACCGTGTAAGGACCCTTGCCATCTATGGAGGGTCAGAGAGCTCTCAGATTTCATCAAAAATATCGTAATTTGTGTTGCAAAGATGAACGAAGGTCTTATGGGTTTGGAACGACATGAGGGTGAGTAATTAATGACAGAATTTTCATTTTTGAATGAACTAACCCTTTGAATATTTTCAACTAAACAGAAACACAACAAAATGCTTTATACACAGTTTCATTACATATGTTCCTTACATTTGTATGAATTCCAGCGTAGGTGCCATTCTCCTCTGGATGTTTTATGTTTAAAATAAAATGAAGAGAATGTGTAGCTCAGCCACAATGGGGGAGGAAATGATAACTTCTTGAATGACAGCAATCTGGAATCACCAATAACAATAAACAAATAAGAAATTATAAACAACACATTGTAAATTCAGAAAGCCACTCCAAACATTGATTAAATCTTTCCTACACAAACAACTTCAATAAAGTCAACTGAATAAATGACTCAATTACAAATTTTTTGTCAGTATTGAACATCCCTCAAGGTAAATAAAAATGGAAGCATATGGGTAGCAAAATTCAATTTGAAATATGCAAAATGGCAATGCATTGCAATAGATAAAATGGCAATGTAGTTCTGTATATTAATTTACATTTTGCCATACATGTGTCCAAATTTTAGAGCAAAATGAAAATTCAGTTATATAATTTACATTTGCCATTTTCTACACTAGTTTTAATATGCAAATTAAAGCAAAATGGTGATTTAAATGTCTTTTAATTTTCGTAAATGCATTGACACTTACATATAAGACGTTTCAATAGACCAATTATAGGTTTGTAAACATTTGGGAAATGCGCGCGCATCATGGTTCGGGAGAGATATGCCGCATCATGGTTGCAGAAGATGTAGCCTTTACGGCTAAGAATTTACAAATGTACATTTCAAATAATTAGATTTAAATTCAAGTGTTAATGTCATTTTCAAAATGTTCTCCGCATGAAGAGCTTGTCACCCAGCGATAAGCACTGTTATGCAACGAAATTGACGTTAGATAGTGGGATAGTCTTACAGATCCGAAACAGGGATGACGTTTTTGTGGGCGGAGCCTATCTTGTGGCAGAGAATGACGGTTTTCCAGTGGCAGTCTATGGAGCTATGGAATAAAAGAATTTTAAATTTGAAAATTCTGAGTTTATTTCTCACAATTCCGAGATTATATCTCACAATTCTAATAAGGAAAAACAACTCGACATTCTCTCTAAATCTTCTGCTTAGAATTGACAAACTAACTATTTTTGAGAAATAAAGCCCAAATTAGGAGATATAAACTTGCATTTGCGAAAAAAGTCCCCAGAATTGTGAGATAAAATAAAAAATTTAAATGTTAATAGTTATAGTCAATATGTCATGCTGTAACTGTAGGGCTAATACAATACGTCCCCTATGAGCAGAATATGTGAATATTATGTAGACCTATTGTTTAAATCAAATTTATGCTTTAAAATTGTAGAGTAATTATAGCAGTTTCATCCATAGTATGTCCGTTTAAACGTCTGCATTTAGCTTCAAATGGCGTATTTGATGACAGTATTCTATAAAAATTATTTGCATTCCGATTTTGACATCAAAAGGCACACAAATATTTTTATTTTACCCGTTTACCTCCACTTGTTACCAGTGTTTTTCTGCAACCACTATGCGCGCGCAGCTGCAAGTGACGTAACTGTGACGTCTACTCTGAATTGGTCTATAGCATTTTCATTTAATACCCCACAATGAATATAGTTTAAGTCAATGTGGAAAGCATTTGGTTGACGGAGAATATTGACCTATTGTGCGTCCTGTTGCTGAGGCCCGCCTTGATGTAGCCTAACGACTGACAGGTCAGGGGCATTTTTAAATGCATTTCAAATCCACATTGACTTTAAATTCATTGCGAGGTATTAAATGAAAATGCAATTGAAACGTCTTATATGTAAGTGTCAATGCATTTAAGAAAAATAAAAGACATTTAAATCACCATTTTGCTACCCTTTTGCTGCACCCTTGGCTCAGAATGCATCCTCAAATTCTCACTGCATTTTACTACAATTATCATGCGGTATTATGATGAAAATGCAATCCCAAGTGTCCTAACGCTCAAGTCTAAATGCATTTAGGAAAAACAGCAATTAAATGATAATTTTACTACAGTCTTGGCTTGGACATATTAAACATATCTAATCAATTTGTGTAATACATTTTCATTTTCATTTTGCAACTTATAAAGCGTTAAAATATGTTTTTATTTTGCATATTAAAACTAGTGTAGGAAATAGCAAATGTAAATCATATAATTGAATTTTGATTTTCATTTTGCACTAAATATTGCACACATGTATGGGAAAATGTCAATTTAAATACATTGCCATTTTACATATTGCATTGCCATTTTGCATTTTACATTTCAGATTGAATTTTTCTACACATATGCTTTCATAAATAAAAACTGTAGTGTTAATAAACAAAACAGAATACAAACCCATAATAAGAATGCAGGGGGTGCTTGGGACGCACAATACAGCAGCAATAACGACCTGTCATTAGAAAAGAAAACAAAAGAAACACCAGGAGTGTCATGAACTGCTGTCCCTTTAAAACATGACTCACATCTGACACATCCCAACTCTTTACATCAGTCAAGACATTTTAACTTTTTAAGACTGTCACTAGCCAAAAATGGTCATTTTGACATCATTTTGTGTACTTTTGTCCGTGTTAAGTGCGAGAGAAATCTCGATGCGCTACTGGTGCGCTGTCTGAAGCGGCATTCTCTGCGCGTGCATCAGGACATGTGTGTGCGTTCACAGACAGCGTGCCAGTAACGTTACCGAATTAACTTCTCGTGTGTGTGTGTGTGTGTGCTACATAAACAAGACAATAAAATGTCTAAACCTAATGTTACCTCGTTTGGCAGAAAAGGTGCGTTATCCTTGAAGAATTCCGCGATGTCAGATCTAGTAGTATAATCTCTTTTAAATAAAAAAAGTCGTAATGTTATCTTCTTTTCTTGACAATTCCTCTGCCAGCTTCTGTTGAAGGCACACAGCGCTCTAAACAGTTGTAAGACACTTCAGATTTAACGTTATCACAGCTGCTTAACATCACCTCAGTAACGTTAATGCTTTACGACACGCTCAGTAACAAATACACCGCATCAACAACAATTAAAAGACAAACTTTTATTAATAAAACTGAAAGTGAGCTCACTGTAACACGTAACATACCTCCACGTCTTGTTAGATGTGACGGTGTGCTGAAAATGTTGAATGCCACGGCTCCGACATTCATTTGCCAAACAAGGAAGACAGCAACTAGGTTAACGTTACAGTTTGTTACATTTAACAAAATATAATTTACCACAAAAGTGTAAGTACGGTTCCTCAAACCCGAAATCTGACTTTAAAATTACATTTTTACCGAGACTATCTCCGTAAATAATGGCGTCTGCTCAAGCACTGTTTTTGCGCCGAAAATCGACTGAGCTTCTTGTTCCCACAATGCAAAGCGTAATTAAAAAATACGGAAAAACAACTGTAAAAACTAAATACGGAAAATTCCTTCAAATTATTACGGTAAAAATACAGTAAAATATACCGTATATTGTACTGTATTTTTACGGACTTTTTTTTACAGTGTATACATCATCACTCAGTGTTACGGACAGAATGCCACAAAAAAGAAGTGATCCTTAAAGTATTCTCTAAAATATAATGTGAATACTATGGTATCTGGATATGGTATTCATCTACATACCATCACCATGATGCAGGAGATCCATTTTATTTTCATCTCAGTTTAAATTGGATTGTCACTTTCATTTCATCAGCTTCCATCAGCCACAGCAACTTTTAGGAATGAATAAATTTACGAATTAATCTACAATATTTAGCTATATTTGACTTTTTTTATGAGTTTGTTTTCAGTGTAGTCACCTTAAAGTAGGTCTATATATGTTTACAGTCCATGGGCTTTAGGCATCCAGCCACCACAATGTGAGTTGTGAATGAACAGCTTGGGAATGTTCAGCAGGGGTCACATGGTTCTCTGCAGGGCCGTTTGGGCTGTCTTGGGTAGAAGGGAGCCTGTGGCTGACTGAGTGAAACTCTAATCAGAGGTGACAGCTGGGATAGGTGACTTCCAGGCTTTTTATTAATGATGCATTATGTTGTGCTCTTTTCTACACTCTCAAATCAAAAGGCAGGCATTGTGTGGCTATAGTCCCCCTCTTGGAAAAGTTTTTAGTTTCCTGTTGTTCTCTCTTAAAGGTGCCATAGAAAGGAAAACTGTATTTACCTTGGCATAGTTGAATAATAAGAGTTCTGTACATGGAAATGACATACCGTGAGCTTCAAACACCATTGTTTCCTCCTTCTTATGTAAATCTCGTGAATAAAAAATACCACTGAAAAATAAGCGAATCAGAACATAACACCGACTGTGACGTAACTTTCGGGATCACTAATAGTTACGCTCCCAACATTTGCATATACCTGCCCATGTTCTAGGCCAGCCGCCAGCCGAGCCATCAGAAGTTCTGCAGGTATTGTGAAGAAACAAGCGAGGACAACAGAGAAAATGGCAGATCATGGAAATAAATGTTATGTTCCAGGCTGTGCAGGGGATGTGAAGTGCAGGGATGGGTTGGTGTCTGTATTCAGAAAGGCACGGAAAACAAATAATGCGTTCTAATAAAATAACGCCAGCCACTAAAGGGACATGGTTGGCTCCTTGCTAGCTTTAGCCTGTTACATTACAGTACATAAGATTTCACCACATAAACAGAGTAAGGAGAGATGACTGAGGGTGATGGCGAATGATTTACAGATCCTGAGCACCACTGACAAGCATCTGATCTTGTAAAATGTGTGGTAAGTACTGCCCTCCATAGTATAAACAGAGTTTGTGCAATCGCGAATCTCGAAAGTGAAAGTAAAAAGCAACCGTGCATTCGAAAGCAGTTTCAATGTCCAGCATATTAATAGCGGCTCACCGATGCCCACACTTTATATACAGTATAAGTACCCGACGATATAACCGCGAGAGGAAGTATTGAAATATATATTTTCCCTGTGTTTCCTTCCTGCTGTGTGAGCAATTGAAATGAGCGGCACTGTGAAACAGACAATCAGAGCAGAGCTCAACATTATTATTCATGACCCTTCCAAATAAGCCAATAACAGACCATTTCATGGAGAAATCCTAGGGTTTTTTGCCCTTACCTAAGCCACATACCTTCTATGTAGATATCAGAGAACAATTTAAAATATTGTATCAATGCATTCTATGGCACCTTTAAATATTTGTGGTGTTTTGTTCGTGAATGAATCAGAATTTTGAATGAATCATTTACCTGAATGAACTGATTTCTGAAGAGCCTATACTGAATGAATACGCCCTTCACTGTCGGTGGGGTTTTAAATCTGAACGACACAAACCTGTGGATAAACAAACCGGGGCATCACATTTTGAACAAAGATTTTGGATGTGCACAAATAGTTTGTAACGAACCAATTAAATGATTCAGTGTTTCACTAAAAACACAAAAAGACACTTGTCGCCACCTACTAGTACTGCAAAAAAAAGTCACCGAATAAATCAGTAAACGAACGGATTCAAAAGATTCAAATCTTTGGATAAATCAAAATCCCCACTGTAACTAAGCCTGCATCCCAATGTGCATACTATCCTTTCTAAATTCTGTGATATTAGTAATTTTCAATACTTTTTAGGACAGATATGATTGATAGTATGCACATTGGGACGCAGGGTAAGTCTTTAATACAGTGATACAGCTATGTTTATATATATATATATATATATATAATATGCACAGGTGAATGATAACATTTAGAAAATAGCCCTAATAATGCACACTTTTAATACATCAGAGAAAAATATCTCATAATAGCCTATATCTTAATATCATAGATACAATCTGGTGCCGGTTGCATAAACTATAGACTAGTCTTAAAAGTTAGTCATATAAGTCAGTTACATAAAACGGTAGATCTAATTTGAATCTAAAAGTAAGACTGATTACTACTGCTAGTTGATTAAACTACTTCTTAAGACACAGTCCTAACATAGCTATGTTTATGCAACTGGCCCCTGATGGTATTATTATTCTTTTTCAAATTGCACTTGAAAACGCCATCTCCACTACCGGATAATATACTGACCACAGAAGATGCTTATAATAGTTTCACCAGTATTAACCACCCCAGCCATTGATGTGCTTTGTGGAGACCATTGACCAACTGCGCATGCGTACTATCGAACAGTCAGCGCTAGACTGACACTAAAACCGACCTGTTTCCTCTTTATGCGCTTTCGCCACTATTGCCAAACATAACACTGCTGCACTTTACTTTGCTGCTGTGGTGACTTTTCAAACAGCTTGACACCAACTTCCTCACCGACAGTATTATCGTTTTTAATGAGCTTGCTGTGAAACATTTCTTTTATTATAATTTGCATTTTATTAATTTTCCTCCAAAATGCCTGAGTTCATATCAGTGGACGAGTTTATCGCGGAGACTTTGGAGGACTACAGCTCTCCCACCACATCTTCATTCTACACCAAAATGACAAGTTGCCGAAATTCCGCCTACAATATCGAGGAGGTATGAGAATATGCTTTCATCTGCTGCCTTCTGCTGTAATCGCTTATCTTTGACAGTTAAGTTGTACAACATTATGAATGAAATGAAGGTGTTCTGTCCGTCAGCAGCAGCAGCAGGTCTCAATATGTCTTTGTGTCTTTATCCTGTGTTTCAATGCAGAACTGCTTAGTCCAATGAACGTGTTGGCTTTCATGTATTTTTCTCCATGAACACTGCTTCAAACATTAATACAGCAGACACTGATGCTCTTTGTCTGGTTGAATCCATTGGGCTGAGCGCAGCCTGTTTCCAACACCACAAACCATGTGATTTCAAGCTAAATCCTCAATTAAACTATCGAAAATTATTGTATTCATATAACAAGTGTGCTTTTAAAATAGTTCAAATGATTAAATAGCATGTATCCTCTCGTTTTCATGTGGTGCTGTGACATATAGTACAACTGAAAGAGGAAGGACACCACATTTCATTGCGCGTTAACGTACGTTTCCTCGTCGTTATTGCACATTAAATTGGACCGAATGCTTTGCAATCTTTTTTCTTCCGTTTTTGTTGTAATATATTTAACTTTTTACTTTATTTAACTGTATTTTTCCGCTATCTTGTGCTTGCTTCTCATCGCCTATCCCTCCTCGTGCGTCAATACGAGCTTCTGCTGTATTTTCACGAGCACGTGCCTTTCATCCAGCGTTTATTGAGCTGCATAAACAAAAGCCGGCTTAGGATTCATGGATCTTCTGGAGCTAAGGAACCGTAATGTTTGTGGATCAGCATCCTTTGTTGTTGTTGAAACAACCTTCCCATGAACCAATCATTGCATTTTGGTTTTAGGGTTAGGGATGGGACGATTGGTTGAAAAGGATGCTGATCCAGTATCATGTCCTGTTAGTGATGCTCATATTGTACTGCTTATGTGAGGTATTTTCACTGTTGTTTGCCAAGAGGCATCGTTAGTACATTTACAATTTTTTTTATTGTTTGTTTGTTTGCTTTATAAACATAAATGTATTCATTATTTAAATTGACCTGAAAACAGTGTGATTATTTTGCTATTGTATATTTTGACACAGCACAGGTCATCCTCTTCCTAATAAACCAAAGCAAAAAAAAAAATTCACATTGGTCTACATTTTCAGACCCCCAGTTGTGCCAATTTGAGCATATGCAGCCAGGTCAGGGTGGTAACAATTGAATGATGACTGCTTTAATAAGAGTGACATAGTTGAATGTGAAGTAACCATGGTGATGACCTGGCCTGTGCAATACACAGCCATTCAAATTGAACAGTGCACTGCATTACATGCTTGATTGTTTGGGCTTCATGTGACAGGATGGGACCCTTAATATCTACTCAACCTTGCACACACGCAGCCTCAGGGGGGTTCAGGACAAAAGCGGTATAAGAGAGTCTGAGTGGTGGTCTGGTTTTTCTTCCGAAGTGTCAGCTACCAATATCCAAACCATTCCTCATCCTTAATAACAGAAACCATAAGACTGTTCTCAGACCAGACTTCATTAATGAAGGACACCTCTGTGTAATCTGCCTTAGTGCAGATTTACAGGCACTGAAGTAAATCCTGCTGCTCAAAACAATTATTAGAAGCTCTGGAGGGCAAGCATATGAAATATGTATGATTTAAAGGGATAATTCCCCCCCCCCAACAAAAAACAAATCATTTATTCACCTTTGTGACGTTCCAAACCTGTATGATTTTATTTCTTCTTTGGAAAGGAAAAGAAGATATTTTGAAGAATTTTGTCCATATTATCTAAGTTAACAGAACGTAAAACAACACTAGATCTCATTGAAAACACACACACACACACACACACACACACACACACACACACACACACACACACACACACACACTTTCATGTTTTGGGTGAACTATCCCTTTAAACAATGAATGTTATCAGCTCTGCGTTCATCAACGCTCTCTTGGTACAAGACCTGTTCAAGTTCATTCAATGCTGAATCTCACTCGACTTCTAATATTTGAACTCGCCACCTGATAGTTTAGAAAATTAAAGAAGAGGAATTGAGAGGGGAATAAGACAACACAGATGCTTTGCCTTAATCTGCACTGACCTCAAGAGAAATAATGGGAACTCCATGCTATAATAGAGTCTGTGTTTAGGTCATGTGACTTAATGACAAAGCAGGAACTGAAAAGATGTCCCTGAACATTTCTGTTGATGATCCAATACACACCTCAACTATCTCTCTTCAACACAACATTGTGCTTGTATGTTCCCATTGTATGTTGCTGAAAGTAAATTGAAATGAGAGGCGATTGGGGATTTGCAGAGGCACCGGAGAGGAATAATGAAAGATAACTGGAGTGCTTGAATAATCTGCCGCACCAGCAGGAGTAGCCGAGGCTGTTGTTGCACGCCTTGTTTTTCCCATATAAAGTAATGCAGAGTTACCCATTCATTTAGAATGGAGACACCTGATATTACTATTATCTTCATTCCTAGAGCATTTTGGGGAGAGTAGGATAAACAAAGGCATAATAGAGTTGTCCTCAGGTTTCTTAAAGGTACACTCAGTATTTTTGTTTTCTAATAAAAAGTTTTAAACATGGTGTTTTTTAAAATAATACTACCAGGTGCATCATTAAAATAAAATAAAATTGAATTAAATTAATTCAATAAGAAAAAGTAATTGATAACCCATTTGACTTAGCCCTGTAGCATTGTTTCCCCAGTGACCCAGTTAAATGCATTACTGTCAATTACTGCACTGCTTAATGCTATGAAAGCCAGTTTGATGCATTTACTAGTGATTTCACAATCATGGATCCCATTTTCTTATTGACTTGATGGGACAGTTCAATGAAAACACTGTCATTGTTTACTCACTGCCATGTCTTTAAAACCTGTATGACTTTTTTTCCTCTGTGGAACATAAAATAATATATTGTCAAAATAGTATATAGTGTTTCAGTGTGTCTCACTTACAGTCAGGGGCGGAGCCAGGGGTCACCACTGACCTAAGCTTGACCACCCCACTCAAAACTGCCGTTTTTGTACCTTTTTTTTTTCTTGACAAGAAATACATTTATTAAGACGCGGAACCAGCGTATCTCTTTATGACCACATAAAACGGGAGACTTTTCAGACGCGCAATTCAGCTTCGCCTCAGCGCCAGGCGCAGGTCAAACGAGCGTGGAAAGGAACAGGAACCAAATGAGCTTCAGTAGAACAACAGTGAACTGCGGTCTGATGAGATGCTGTTAGGCTATATATCAGCAAAACAAACTTTCCAGTCCTGTCAGCCGTCACTGAGCTCACGGCGCATACTCTTCAACTGTACGCGAATATAAATTATAAGGCGCACGCTCTATATCTTCATCATAAATAATGCGCGCAAGAAACTATGAGCATACAAAGTTCTGTCATCAGTTAAGTCATGAAACTATCAAAAAGGCAATTAGTGCATTCATGTATGTATAGCATCACAGTAAAGAACGTCTCTCAAATGCATGTAGCCTACTAAAATATTGTGCAATTCGAGATCACAATATAAGGCGCAAGCTGATGTTTTTGTTTTTGTATGCACAAGTAAATATGAACACAGTGCACTTATACTAGAAAATATGCGTTGTTTTTATTTTTTTAATTTGTAAAGTACAAACGAAAATGAAACCATTTAAATGCATAAAATAACTCATTTTACTGGCATTTATGTGCTGTTGACTTCAGGCCTTTTTTATTTTTTTATTAACCAATTCTTATCACTATCTGCATGTCTCATCAATGAGTATGCAATGATGGAGAACAAGCTTTTAGGGGTTTTGAGAACCAGAATCAAGCTGACTGAGAAATAAAGCTATAGTGATCCCCTTTATTAAAATACCTGGAGGTGAGGAATAATACACAATTTGTCATGTTCACTCAGCATTACTTGATCTAATTCACAAATATCTCAATTACAATTTAGTAGAAATTAAGTGTATTCAGTTGTGTTTTAGGCACTCAAACAGTCCAATACTTTATAGTCAATCACATTTTTATATTGAAATAATGAATATTTCTGTGCCACCCCAGACTGGTTGCTGGCCCCTCCCTGGCCACCCCTATGAAAACATCCTCAATGGAAACAAAACTATTTGGTTATCAATATTTCCTTAGAAGAAATGCATACAAGTTTGGGATGATATGAGGGTGAGTTAATGATGACAGAACAGTTATTTTTGGGTGAATTATCACTTGGTTTATTTTAGTATGTCATAAAGCCCCGTTGTTGCCACACCTTTTCAAAGGAAGTGGCATCAGCATGTTATTTTATACCATAAAACATCTGCTGACTTCATGATAAGCTTGCCCGGCATTCTTCATGCTGCTGAGCTTCATCTGAGTGGGTTTTATGCTATTTCTGAACAAGTGTGTGTGTGTGTGTGTGTCTGTTCACCTGTCTTTAGAGCACTGTGGACACAAAATAAATAGCATGCCTTACCACTTTATATGAGACCCTCTGGTCTAAATGAGTGGTCATAGCACTTCTGGGCTGCATTTTTATGGGCTATCCCAGATACCAGTGGGAAAATGACCTGTCACCTTTTACCTTATCTCGCAGTCGACAGTTAATAACTGAAAATGTAAACTCATGGTGCTGTGATGAGTTTCACTTCTGGCCTTCTTGGTTATGTAGCTGAAAACCAGCAGTGGTGAAGAGAGTGAATTGTGTGGGCTTTGCTTCATTAAGCACAAAAGAGGGAGATAAACATCTGGTTGTGCTCCTCAATTATAAAATGCCTCAGAGCTCAAAACATTATTACTGCATGTCTCATGGTGGATTTGTGACTTGAAGCATTGGGGCTTTTATGTTTTAGTACAGAAGCTGTTCTGTTGTGGTGAATAATTAACTTTTTTTTTTTTCGATAAATTTAAACACTGTTTTCTCCCAAGAAAAAGAAATAAACTTTGGAAAAGGACCTGAAAGAAATGATGATAATAAAATTGTAATTAAAATGTGAGAAACAGTATTAGTTACGTCTTCACTGGTGCTTTGTACAATGACTGGAATTTTGTTTTTGTTGGTGAACTATATACATTGCCCTCCAAAAGTTTGGAAACACCCTAGAAAATGAACAGTCATGATGCCAGCTGACTGTTTCCTCTCCAAATAGGATTTGCACAGCTTGGAAGTGTGCTTGGGGTCAAACTTGGAAGTGTGATATCGTCCAAAACCCCAGTTTTCTAGGGCGTTTCCAAAATTTTGGAGGGCAATGTATACATTTTTTTCACAACCATCCTCATAATTCTAAATGTTATATGCCATTTTATTAGGCATGTACCAAAAAAAGTATGATGTTAATGATGATATATATATATATATATATATATATTACATATAATATTATATCCCATTTTGGGATATTATTTTATAGAAGTATGAAAAATATTCATTTTTTCACATTTTCAGGTAAATTATTCCTTTAACTCTAAATTTAAGATCCATCCATCCATTCTTTAAACAGCTTTTCTTCTGTAGGATCTTCTGTAGACTAAATTTTATATTTCATGTTATATAATATAGTATCCCATATTAACATATTATTCATATTGGTGCAATCAACATTCACAGCAAATAGTTTAAACAGAGTTTCTAGCATAAGGGAACATGCCCATGCCATGCTGTCCATAAATATGTAATGCTTCTCTCCCAGGTATATGGGAAGGAAAAGCAGGATGGTATTTCTTTTGGCAGTGTAAGTGAATCAACATCACTGTGTCTGTTTATCCTGAGTATTTATGGCTGGTCTTGTTTTGTTCTATCCTTTCTATGTATGCTATAGGGAATTTCACAATCATTTTCATGTAATAGCACTAAACGCACACAAAAGCCAATCCAAAAGGCCAGGCACCATTGCTGCCATAAAGAACAAAAGAGCAGTGAGGTTAGCCATGCTGAGTACAGAATTCTCACTCTGCCTAGTCAGGGGAATGTGAATTTAAGCATGGAATGCTGTTCCAGGTGAACCACCGCACGGTTGAATTGTTATTGGCCCAGTGAACACATAACAGAGTTGACTGGAAGGGCTGAAGTTAAGAAAGTCAAACATCCTTGATGTAAAACGAGCTGTTCTTAATGTGTTCCTGTGGCTCAGTGGTAGAGCATTGCGTTAGCAGCGCAAAAGGTCGTGGGTTCAATTCCCAGGGAACACACATACTGATAAAAAAAATGTATAGCCTGAATGCACTGTAAGTCGCTTTGGATAAAAGCGTCTGGTAAATGTGATGATTTCCTGTTTGCTTAACTTAAAGGGGTCATCGGATGCACATTTTCCACAAGTTGATATGATTCTTGAGGGTCTTAATGAAAAGTCTATAACATACTTTGTTTAAAATTTCTCAATGGTAGTGTAAAACAACACCATTTTTACCTGTCAAAATCAGCTCTGTTTTCAGCAAGCCAATTTAGTCCATGTTCCTTTAAATGCTAATGAGCTCCGATCACCTCGCCCCTCTCTTCTGTGGGGTTACGAGCCATTCTCATGATACAGTTTACTTTAGCTGCGGAACTTGCTAACTAGCATGTTATTAGGAAAGGCTATTTCCAAAGATTCATAAAAGAACCTTATACTCACTTCTTCTGTAGGTGAGGCTGGATCATGAATGATTCGGTGAACATAAATGCATTTAGGCAGATGGGAGGATGCATTCCCTTCAAAAACAAAGATAATCCACTGCGTCTTCAGCGGCTCAGATGTCGGGAGTAAATAACGACTGCTGTGTTCATTATTACATCCAACAACAAAACACCTCGATAGCTTAGGAGCCATTCTTGTCTACTCCTGCTCCGGTGTCGAAACAATGGCGGACTGTTGACAGCTCGCTCAGGGCGGGTCTAAGGTAATATGCTTGTGTCAATCAACAACCATGGGAGGGTCTGTGTGACGCCACACAGACAGGCATCTGAGAATAACTTGATGTGAGAAAGGGGAAATGATTTAACGAGATTAAAAAAAACACTGGGTGGATCTTTATCATTATAGGGTGGTTGTGTATACACACTACCAATACACATTTCAGTTCAAACAACTTGTAAAAGTGCACGTCGTATACGATGACTCCTTAGTGTTAGTGAAAAAATAAAAAGCTACAAAAAGAACACAAGAACAACATAAAGCATATAAAACTAGTCCATACAACTTATACACTATATTCTGTCTCCTGAAGCTATATGATAGTTTTGTGTAAGGAACAGTCCAAATTTCAGTTGAAAATTCTGTCAGCATAGAAGCTTCTGCAATAAGTTTCTCGTTTTGTTTTCCACAGAATATAAGAAATCATTTAAGTTTGAGGGTTAGTAAATAATAGCAGCATTTTCATTTTGGGATCCCTTTGAGTGTTGGTTAAAGCTGCAGTCCGTAAGTTTTGCCTCTTTGTCGCCATCTCTGTTTGAAAGCCTGGAAGTGCAGTTACTTGCGGAATTATCTTCCGTGCGCGGGGTTGTGAGTCGGCATGGCTCCAGCACGGATTAATCTAATGTTTTGAGGAGTATGTGTGTCAGTCTGTCAGTCACCACACCAGTGTGGATACTGTACTAAGGAATCACAGATTATTGCCTACGTTTTGGCCTATATATCCTTCCTGTAGCTCAAATGGTAGAGCATGGTGCTAGCAACGCCAAGATCATGGGTTCGATTCCCAGGGAAAGCAAGAGCTGATAAAAAAATGTAAAACTGTAACTTGAATGCAATGTAAGTCGCTTTGGATAAAAGCGTCTGCTAAATGCATAAATGTAAATGTGTTGGAAGATATGACCCAAATATGACTTTTCACCGTATATTGCCATCTGACCAAGTAAGTAACAAGTCTGCCACGTTTGTTCTGACCAACTGAGGAAAAAAGCATTACAATAAATCGCGCTACCAATGGTGATTAAATCTAACGATCGGTTAGCTCATATTACATCAAACCATGCAAATTATTATTATTGTTATACTTTATTCTCAAATTATTAATGTTAACAACATCAGCATTGCGTGACTATGAGTATAGTATTAGCATGTAGTTTTTAATTTCTGTAGTCTAATCTAACTGTCATGCCATTCGAATTTCATATTAAGAAAATCTTTTAACCCAAAACGCAAATTATGCTCCCTTCAAACTGGTTTTCTTTTTCTTTAGTAAGTTTTCTTCTTGTGTAATCCCAGGCTATCTGTAATCAGAAGCAGATTTAAAACTGGAATATTATTTAATTTCAGTCACATGAGTTTCATAAACACATAATCCTTTCTGAATTACAATCCGCCATCAAAATGATAAATTTAATTATTCTAGCTGCTGTGAGAAAAGGCTATAAACGTTCCGACACCTGCAGGATCCTCACATGCGATAGCCTACTAGCCTGGGCAACTTCTTTATGTTTACAGACGTGACGTAATGACGCAGTACTATGCTCGAATTTCCCGTGAAAACCTACCCGTACCACTCAAATTAGAAAGCATTATTATAAGCTATCCGTTGTGAATCGGGCTAAAGTAAGGTGATAGTTTTGAACACTGACTGGTTATGTACTTGCTCAAATATTGATTTCGGATCATTTTTAACCAAAAAAAGTTACGGACTGCAGCTTTAAGTAAGTCAGATGATTTGAGATCACACTCAAAGTGTTTCTCAATCGTGCTGTTTGAGGAGTTCATTACAGGCTCTCTGAACTAATAGTGAATTACATTTTCCTCTTCACACTATCATGTGTGACACCTATGAATATTAATTGCTTATAATCCTTTTATGCTGCCATTTGACAAGCCTGTTTCCTTAGAGAATAAAAACAGCAAGATAAGACATGAGTGTCAGAGACAGAGGTCTTCGGCTTTGAAACAGGAAGCAGTCTCCATAGAAACAGAGATATTTTTTTAAAAGGAAGTTGATTTCAAGGCTAAGGAGAACAAAGAATCAAGTTAATCTCAGTTTTCTGCATAGTTATTTTGTAGAGTTTTTGAAAATGCTCTCGTACACTTAACACACAGTACCAATAAACAGTGTTATGGACATATATGGGCACCCATATTTACTGTCCTGTTCACTCTGTTGTCTGCTGAGAGTGCATAACATCCTGCGAGATCAGTTGCACCCAGCACATCACCTGTTCCTCCTGCTGCCCTCAGGAAGACGATACCAGGCCATCAGAGCCAGAACCAGCAGACTGGCCTGCAGCCTCCATCCCAGTGCAGTGAGATTGCTGAATGAACATTCTTCTAATCTGAACCCAGCCCATCACATACACCACACTTCTTTTTCTACACAACTGCAATAGCTGGAAACTGGACTATGCATTGCTGCAGTATTTACACCATATTTCACATCTGCAATAGATTTTCATATGGACAATAATTCCCATGTCTCTGCTGTTTGTTTGTTTGTCTGGTACAAAGTTGTTGAACCAAATAGTATAAGGTATAATTTACTGCACTTTATGGACTCTTATTGCACTTTTACATTGTAGGCTGCTCTGATGTTATCTTGTTGTTAATAACAATGACAATAAAGAAAGAAACCGTATTTGACTCGCATTTATGCATTATAATGAGCTACGTTTCCATCGTCAACTTTAAAGTTTGCGATCATGTCTCATGCTAACAGGGAATGTTCTCAGAACTTTGGCTAATGTTCTGGCAAGATTCTCTCAAAGTTGTGAACAAACATTCTTCCAGTAACATTGATGGAATGTTCTTACAAAGTTATCAGGTCTAGCAGTACTTGAGTGCAACACCAACATCTCAAAATCCTAACAACAACCGATGGATAGATTGAATATCCATTACACTCAGGTGTACGTCACAATATAAAAGAAAAGATCACAACTTCTGTTACACTTTAAAAACTCAAACACAAGACATATTCATCTGCTGTGTGAATGTGGCCATCTAACAACCAGCAAGAACATACTAGCAACCACACGGCAGCGTGTTAACACTCAGAACAGCTATAAGTGACCGCATAGCTATGACTTTAGAACCTGTCAAAGTGTATTCCAGCCTTTAATGGCTGTTGTCATTGAGCTCATGTGCAATGTTTTGCTTCCTTGCATTGATTTATGGGTATATGATATGGGTGTGATAGTAAAAGCGCACTGTTTTGAGTTGATTTACATTTTGACCTGGAACAAGCGCTGCATTACACTGTCTATTAAATGTACTGTTGTAGATGACTGACTTTTCAGTTTGATCTTCAGTGGCACTTTCTTTTTTTCTTAACTGCAGCAAACAAATGTCTTTGCCAAAGGCATTCTGGGGAGTCCCTCAAGTCATAAACCCAAACCTTTCTTTTGTGGCTAATAAGACTTTGGAGATTTCGCTTTTTGTAAAAATGTGATTAAATCACCTGTGGTTAAAAAGATGGGCACTGTTTAAGGCAATGCTGATGGGATATGAGCTATAGGGAAGTGTTAAAATTCTGCAGGGTTTCATTCTCCACCCCAAGGAACAAACTGTTTATCCTGAATGAAGGGAGGGATAATTGGGACAGACATGCACAGGAAATACTGTTTCCCATTACAGATATGAAGAAACTAGACAGTCAAACTCAGGCGTGTTGCGGCACTATGAAATAAAGTCTGGGATCTTGTTTATAGATCCCCATATGGTGGTTGCAAATAGCTTAAATGAGCCAAAATGTTGAAGACTTAATCGCAGTTCACTATTCTGAACCACACGCAGCAATGTATCATGCTCTCAGATGGCAGGCTGTAAACAAGCAACTATGTTGCTGTTAATTAATTTTTCCTTGTTTGCTCTTGCTTATTTAGTGACATGACAATCAGATTTCATGCTCTAGTTGCTGCCTTATAGTAACTAAATTGTTGCATAATTCATGTAGCTAGATTAGATTTTAGTATAGAAAAGGTAGCAGGTGTAATTTCAGAGGGCAAGCTCTCTGGGTCTTTCATTATTTCATAATCATTTCACGATTGCATGTAATTGCTGTTTTTGAAACAGGAAATGTGTTTCTGTAAGGAGCCATTTCAAGTTCTGTTTGTGTCCCTGTATATGTGTGTTTCCTTGTGTTTGTGTGTATTTCAACATGGTTTAAACAAATTGAAGTGGTCTGGAATGAAAATACATTTACATTTATGCATTTAGCAAAAGCTTTTATGCAAATTGAATAACACTGAATTCAAGGTACTGTTTCAAAGTTTGGGGTTGGTAAGATCTTTTAATGGTTTTGAAAGAAGGCTAAATTTAATTGATCACAAAAACAGTAATATTGTGAAATATTCATAAAATGTTTTCTATTGTAATATATTTTAAAATTAATTAATTCCTGTCATGGCAAAGCTACATTTTTAGCATAAATTACTTCAGTCTTCACTGTCACATGATCTCTCAGAAATCATTCTAATATTCTATATAATTTGCTCTTCATAAACATTTCTTCTTAATAAAAATGTAATAAAATAATAAAATAAAAATTGTGTTAGATTTTTGGGGGATTCTTTGATGAATAGAAAGGTTCAAAAGAACAACATTTAAGTTGAAATATAAATTTTTGTACCATTTTACGTCACTTTTGATCAATACAATGTGTTTTTACTAAATAAAAGTATTAATTTCTTTCCAAAAAAAGAAGAAAACTTAACTGACCCCAGACTGTTGAATAGTAGTGTATATATATTCCCAGGGAATCGAACCCATGACCTCACCAGTTCTAATGCCATGCTCTACTTTATGAGCTAAATGGAAAACCTTGTGATATTTTATTGTTAAATTTTACATATTAACTAATCCTGTTTAAAAATTATGCTGGTGTTTTTCAAATGCATAAATGTTAAATCTTCATGTGAATTCATTGTTGGTGATACCTTTATGTTTTCTTTCCTTTAACAGGCCTTGGACTCTGACCGCACAATCTTGCAGAAAATGAAGAAAGCAGCCAAAGCAAAACACATCTCTGGCCAAGGTAATATGAAATTACATTGAATCTATTGGGTGCATTTGTGTTTACATATGTGAGAAAGTACCTGCAAAGGTATAATTTCTCAGTTATTCGGGTGCTAGCAACATTTTGTCAGAAATGTCTTTACTATGCCGTAGTTGTTTTTTGAATTTCATGCACATTAGACTGTAAGCAGCATTCATTTAGTCTTTGAATCTGTATTAATTCATTAGAGAGATTGACAGCGTATGCAAAACATTTCCTCCAGCTCAGCTATCTATGAATATGAATGAAGTAGAAGGCAGATGCCCCCTATGAGACCCAAACACGTCAACATCTCTGTCTGTTTTTTTAGTGTCATGTGCTTTTAGCCAAATCCCCATGTTTTCTCAGTTATATCTTCACGGTTTGTGCTGAATTTCTGCTGCTGATCTTCTTCCAGACCACTTATCACATTTTGAGTCATACATCAATTCCATGGAGAAGTTGGCTGTGAATTTCTGCAACAATGGAGAACAGGAAGTGGCCTCTGCGTTTAATAAGTTTGCAGAATTCTCCAAAGAACTGCTGACGCCAATGAAGAACATGGTGAGACACATGGAGCTTCGGGAAGGGCTTTCCGTTAGACTTCTGCATAATCCCATAGAGTGGTTTTAGTATTAGTCATGGTTTGGACTTACAAGATAGGCCTTATCTGCAAACAACTCAGCTTCCTCGCCAAAGGTTGTCTCAGCTCTCTGTCCACAGTTCCTTATCCCTTCCAGGCGTATTCATGTTAAATAGATTTTTAAAGTGCAAATATGTTTAATGTGCTTGTTTGCCAGTATATGACATAAACTGGGTCTAAATGGGTTTTGCCAGCTCATACTTTTCATTTTAATATTTCTGTTTTTATCAGTTGAAGAGCATGTTGCACAACATCAACTTCTTCCTGGACTCGCTGGTAAAAGGGGATCTGAAAGAGGTCAAAGGTGTAAGTTGAAATCTACAATACAAGCGATCCACTTGAAGTGAGATTTTTCTTGTGTTTGCTTTGTAAATGTTACCATCAGATAAATGCAAATGAATCGATCTATATACATTTAATAAAATATTATACATCAAAAACGTAAAATACGCTCAAAGCATGAACTTTAAAAAATTTGAAGTAATTCATAGGTTCAAAAATTTAAATTTGGTAGATCACAAGTATTTGCTAATTTTATAAGTTCAGCATAATGAAATCAAATCAATATTACATTTGCAAGACATTTTTGATAGTACCCCACTGTATACCATTATAGCAAATAATTACCATCTTGTACCATGGCATTCATACAGCACTCTAAGGTACCAAAAATGAAATTACAATGGTAATACCAACTTTCTGATACTTATGTTGCCTTGTTAGTGTTCCTAGTAAATATGATGCAAATACAGATGAAGTGTGCATTATATTTTCCCAGAAGGCAACAAGGCATAGTAGAAATCTATTACATAGATCATTACCCATAAGCACAGTGTTTAATGTGAGCAGATGGTAATGAGACGGATAAGACAGACTTCTCTTAATTCTTCTCTGTCTGTCTTGATGCTCTTGTCTTTTACTGTAAGATGATGTAAGACTGACTCTATTCTAACTCCTTGTTTTCATCTTGTCAGGACCTGAAAAAGCCTTTTGACAAGGCGTGGAGAGATTATGAGAATAAATTGTGAGTGCTTTTTAAAACACTGTTTTAAACTAGGCTTATTCCTGTAATTTGATTCAGTGTTTTGTCTTTTTTGACCCCCACTGAGCGGTGGTTTATTTTGATTCATTAGACAAGAGATATTGCAAAAGCTTCGAAATAAGCAAGAGGACAAGAAAACATTGTATCACTGGTCTCTGTCACGACAGTCTGTGTTGTGTGTGTGTGTGTGTGTGTGTGTGTGTTTGTGTGTGTGTGTCAAACAACAACCAATTTTAGAAACTGTGTAGGATTTATATTCTTTGTTCCTCATATGTTACATATTCTCTGTAGCATCGCTCTTCACTTGTTCTCTTTCTCATATTTATTCACACATTTATTTTTTTTAAAGCCATGGTTGTTTGGGTTATTTAGTCTAGTTTTAGCCTTATGTACATGTCAGTAGGACTCAAGTGCTCCTTCCAAACCAGAAATGTGTCCTTTTGGCATATATTAAAATGGATATCATGTAAAATTATAATTAATATTATGAAACTCACTTTTTTAACAAAAACTGTAGGTGGAAACTCAAAAGTAGCACATACATTCTGATGCATTTTTCATCCACACAAATAGGCCTATATATAAAAAAATAATGAGTTTTCTATATTTAACACAGCAAAAATTGAAAGTCCTTGATCTTCTAATTTACTAATCTTTAATTGTTATCAGAAATCCTTTTAATACTTCCCGTATCGTTATTTTGCTCCTTTTAATTTCTGTTCTTCATTCTCGTAAGTGTCTCGCTTCACTTCTCTTACAATACTTGTGTACTGTGCTTCCAAGAATCAAATGAGTACCATATTTGTGCATTATGTAGTACTACACTATATAGTAGAACTTACCACACTGTCATATGATTATTGTCCCCTTCAGCACTAAAATCGAGAAAGAGAAGAGGGAACTGGCGAAGCAGTATGGTATGGTGCGTACAGAGGTGAGCGGAGGAGAGATTGCAGAAGATATGGAGAAAGAGCGCAGGATGTTCCAGCTACAGATGTGTGAAGTAAGATCCGCTCATGTTTGTGTAAGCTGCTATAAAGGAACATGACAGATGTTGTTAGATTAATGGTGTGATCAGCTCATCTGTATAGAAATATATGAATGGCAAAAACTTTTTCTATAAACTAGGGTTTTTAATCTTTTTGATGTCTAGCATGGGCGAATATGATGATCCCATTTATAGTGTGTAAAAAATATTTTATAAAGACATTGTGATATTATAAAGACATTGTTGCTTTCAAAATTAAACAACAATAAACACTAAATGCTACATTATGAATAAACATTTTTGAGTTACCAAATTGTTCTTATAATATTTTTTTAAATCATAGTTTGAATACGAAAGACTAAACTAGGGCTGGGCAATATACTGGTAAGACACAGTTAACCGGTAGAAATTTGTAAACCGGTAGAGATTTTGGACTATCGTCTCTGTCCTGGTTACACACTCACATGATGTTGCTGTGCTACGTGGTCACGAAAACGTATCATTTGCATGCTTTTTAAACAGTTCCGTTCAAAAGCAAGTGATTTTAAGCTATTGAAAGGCAATCAGCATTGAAAGAGAACTCATTTCGCTGTTTGTGCATGTTTTCTAAGAGACCGTTTCTGAGTGCGTGCACGTGAAGACGGTGCTCATAGAGCGTGAGAGTATTGAACAGTTATTTTTGCCACTTTATAGGCTTTGAATTGTTAAATACACACTTGTATGTGTCAAAATGCCCGTCTTTGCACGTTTCCTCATAAGCACAGTAATTTAGGTCTTAAGTGAAGGCAAACAGCTGAGAAAGAAAACACGTGTAACGGTATATTGAATCTGGGCAGCTCTTAAAGTGACAGCAGTCTAATATTCTTGCTGTCTGACCTTCATGTTAATCAAACAACAAAAGAGAGAAAATCTCACTGCTCTTGTATAAAAAAAACTTTTGTAACTTTAATAAAAAAAAAATATATATATATATATTTAATTTACATAGTGAAGAATTTACAGTGTTTTATACATTTGATTACTTTATACAATGTATGTAGCTGTCACACTAGCCTACAGAGCAGAGCGATGAAAGAGGAGAAAATACAAGCAACAGTCTTTTAATTCTTCCAACACAGAGCAAACAGGAACACACATGAAGCCCCGACAACACTAACAGAAAGGACAAGACCTTAAATACACAGAAAATTAGGGAGGAAGACGAAACACACCTGAATGAAATCAATAATCAACGTGAGGGAAAAACTGGGTCACAGTGAACACATGGGGAGCAAAACACACACAAAACAGTCCACAATCCTGACAGTAGCATTTCTTATTAATTTGTTATTTTTGTTTCCAATTTTTTTTTATATAGGCTAGTAGTAGTTTTTTATATTTACACTGGTGAAAAGAATTATAAATTTTCTATGGTTTTAAAAAATTATATGGTAACAAAAAAGACCTTATTTAAAGCAAAAAACAAAACAAAACTATATTTTGATATATATATATATATATATAGTTACCGTGAAATAAAATTACTCATTTCGTGATGTAAGATTTTGGTCATATTGCCCACCCCTGCTCTAAACAGTCACTGACTGTATGTACAGTATATCTACACTACACTACTAAAAGTTTAAGGTCAGTAATATTTTTAATGTTTATCGTAGGACTCTCTTATGCTCACCAAGGCTGCATTTATTTGATCAAAAATACACTAAGATCAGTAAAATTGTCAAATATTATTACAATTATAAAATATTTTTTTTCTATTTTAATATATTTTTAAATGTAATTTATTCCTGTGATGGCAAAGCTGAATTTTCAGCATAATTACTCCAGTCTTCAGTGTCACATGATCCTTTAGAAATCATTCTAAAATGCTGATTTGCTGCTCAAGAAACATTTCTTATCATTATCAATACTGAAAACAGTTGTTCTGCTTTATATTTTTGTGGAAACCATGATGCTGTTTTTCAGGATTCTTTGATGAATAGAAAGTTAAAAAGGATTTAATGTGTCCTTGCTGAATAGAAGTAGTAATTTCTTTAAATCTCATTTGTTGTTTTCCTCATAAACAGTACCTCATCAAAGTAAATGAAATTAAAACCAAGAAAGGAGTAGACCTGCTACAGAACCTCATCAAACACTACCACTCTCAATGCAAGTAAGTCTGTGAAAAAAAAGGTTTTGGAATAATCATGTATTTCTATCAACTTATAACAATCCTTCGGACAAAAAGTCCCCATAAAGCAAGATATTCAGTCCCCAACAATAGATCTGTCCAATGACATGAACCATACCATAGCAAAATGAATAAAGTCATCCGTGTGAAGAGAAATCTGTGGGATGGGCAGCACACCTGTGCTGGCTTGGCACCATCACCATCAGTGTTAAATGTGTGTGTGGTGTGACTGATTGCCTTGCTTTATACTCGCATCCCTCCACACTCGAGTCTGTCACGCTGTTTTGAGTGTGACTGGAATTTGAGAGAGTGCGAAACCATTGAAAAAAACGTGAGAGAGGAATAGAGATTCCTTGACAATTGACACCGTTTTGTTTATAGGATTTGTAATTCAAATTTCTCTCTCCTGTCAGTTTCTTTCAGGAGTGTCTGGCTGCAACAGAAAAACTTAAGCTGTACATTGATGCCCTTACGGGACAGCTGAGTGCTGTGAGTGATCCTGCCCATGTTTGCTGCTTACACAGATATGTTCTTAATGTATGGAACAGATGACATGTTGTGGCACAAATCCCACTTAAAATGATAATCAGCTGCAATCAGACTTATGGAAGTCGAAGAAATAAGATTGAACAGCCCTATGGTGTCTCTCCCCCACCCCCCCAATTTCATTCATGCTTATGAGTTGCCAAAGACTATATATATAATATTGTTATATTTGGGATATGAATTAAGAAAAATATATAATAATTATAATCCCAAATATAACAATAATAATAGTTATAAAATATAAAATATATTATCATAAAATAAAATTAATAATATAATATATAATTTAATATAAAATATACAAATATGTCATATAAATTCTGTACAATTTAATATAAAATATATTAAAATATATAAAAAATTAACAAATGTTGTCAAATTACTTTTGTTCTTCTGCTTATTATTATTATTGAATATTGCTATTACTATTACTAATTTCGATAACAATAATAATAATAATACGATAATATAATAGTAATAGTACGATGTGATTAAGTCTATAGTTTGAAATAGGGAAGAATTGTCCAAATATTTCTATCACTTGACAGCTCTTTAGCTTTTAAATTTATCATAATTGTACTAAGCTGACATTTCAATTGTAAATGCAGAGCGTTGATCATTTAGGGAGTAACGGCTTACTCAAGGAAATGTCAGAATGCATAAAAAGGTGCTGAAATCCAAACTGACTTTAAATAATTCAGACAGATATCCTGTATATCATCTGTCAAGCGATTTGATAGATTAGGCCCTGTATACTCAAACTGTATAGGCAAACAGGATCAGCCCTGTGTGTGTGTGTTTATGGGAGGCATGGTCATGTGGTGGAGCGGCTAATCGGTATTCAGAACACATCTCACTTTGCAGCAATGAAGCTCAGGATGAGCATGACATTGGCCCCTGTTACGTGTTTGGATATTTTTGGGGATGTTTCGTAACATTTAAGTGAGACACAACTGACACTGAAGTAAACCATGGAAGAGAATCTTCGGGAGGCAAGTAAGCATGTTTAACAAGTTCAATTTATTAAGAGATGTACCAGTTACAGTCCTTGAAGAAACATAAGTACAAGGAGAAAAATGAGTGACACCAAAACAGAGAAATTATCAAAAGCAAAACAACCCTAATTACTAAACCCCAACCCAAGTAATCTAACTACCAAACGAAAAATGTAGAAATAAAACCGCAAACTTCAGCGTATCCGACGCCCAACCTAAACTACTCTCCTTAATAACAAAAATACACGGATGGCTGTCACTCCTTACCTGAAACTAACAAGAAAAGGGAACTAAAAGAAAAACTTACCTACCTCCTTTTCCCAAATAACAGGTCGCATGTGACAAAAGCCATACTGATCTGACTTAGACAATCTGTATTACACAGCAAGTTAAGCTAATAATCAAACTAGCCTACTAATCGTTCAGTAACAGGTGTTCTCAGGTTCTGACAAATGAGGTTATTTAATGAGTCTAGGCAAAAACTCAAAAGTCTCAAATTAACCAGTAACGAATCAACTAAATAATTCAACAGAACTTAAACTAAGAATCCCTAACTCAATTAAACCGAATGAACACGATTGACAACAAATTGGCCAGAGCGCAGGACGACTGACAACAGCCAAGAAGGCCCGGCCCCTTTTATAACGAATAGGTCCAGCCCTGGTCGACTGATGGTGATTTAGCCAATAGATGAAACCTAAGAATGACAAAGAACAGAGGAACAAGCAAATACAAACAAGGAACGTAACATGTGGTGGAGCGGCTAATCGGTATTCAGAACACATCTCACTTTGCAGCAATGAAGCTCAGGATGAGCATGACATTGGCCCCAATCACTCAGTCCGTGCTATCATATAGATTCCCAGTGTATTAATATTTCTTCATATTCCATCTCATAAGCAAGTCTTTATTTTTAAATTGAAAAGCACTGAGGATCCTTCACATCCTTTGTTCATTCTCAGCCAAATATATCTCAATCTCAGTGAGTAGATTGCTCATGCTGAGCAGCAAATGACTTTTGGGCAATTGTTCTGCATCTTTATGGCATCCCATCATCCCTCAAGCTAACACAGTGGATTCTCAATGTTCCTTCATCTCCTTCTACGTGCTTTGTATAGTCAGCCCAGATCAATAGTTTGTAGGCTAAAAATAGTTAGGTCGATCATCTCAATATGTGTACACCCACACTGATGTAACCAAGGTGGCCAAGTGACTCACATTGCAGTATTAGTGGTTTTTACTTAACAAACCCAGAATATTAGATATAAAATTTCAATCTGCTAAAAAACCCTTCTTTATACATCCTAATGTAGATTAAGCTGGTCTATTTGGATTCTTGGTCTGGTCTAGCTGGTTAATCTGCTGATCTCAGCTCAACCAGCTGACAAGCATCCAAAAATCCTCTTAAGTTTCGTTAACTAAAACTATTACAACATTTTTGTTAATTGAAATAAAGCCGAAATAAATAAATAAATAATAGATAAAAAACCTAAATTAAAACTAAACTAAAACTGAAATAAAAAATTAAACCTAAATAAGAATATTTAAATAAATAAATAAAATATAAAATAAACTGAAATTACAATGATAAATAGAAATATAAAAGTAAAAGCTAATTAAAAATATAAATACATACTATAATAGTTTATAAATACTAAATTATTGCTGCTAGAAATAATTTAGAACCACATTTTCTTGATGGTAAAAAGGTAGATTATTTTAGTTAACATCCCAGATTTTCACTGTAGACCACGAAGAACCACAACAGAGCGGCTTTTGTTTGCTTTGATCACGGTGCATCAAGGTTACCAGCCTCCGCCGCTCTACCTCACACTGACACAATCAGAGAAAAATCAATGCTGTAAGCAGTTGGTAACAGTAAATGTATGGCTGATAAAGCAGACACCTTTCTTTCAGCTGCAGTGAAGTTGTGAGTGACAGACAACTTAATGAAAGGGCCATTGTCTTACCCAAAGCCTAAGTAATCACGCTTAGAAAAACACAGCTGAAGGAATGTACAAGGAGGAGAGGATGTGTAGGATGTGTTTGGAGGAATTTAAGTGTGTGTGTGTGTGTTTATATAGATCAAACATAAGCAGGATGATGAGAAGAGACAGCTCTGTTCTCTCAGAGATCAGCTCAGACCGTCTTTGCAGCCCGAATTCAAAGAGGTAAAGAATGACACTCTATTTGCACCTCATTCCCGTTCCACTGGCACACACATTTTTCCTGCTTTGGAATTTGCACAAATGTATCATGCATGCTTTCACATATTACACTCCCAGCTGTTCAGTTTACAAATTCTAAACAGGTTTTTCTAACACTTCCTTTGTATATGATCTTGCATTGTATGGTTTACTGTAATTGAAGGCTTATATGTATAGTGGAGACAGGGGCAAGTTGTCACAAGGACTATTACCCAGTGTCTAGTACAATAAACTGCAGCTCTGTGTTCAGTTGTGTATTGTATAGGACTGTGGTATGTTTAACCCACTGCTATGCTCTATGTTTTTCCTGTCTCAGAGTTCACCCACCACTATTGATTCATTCCAGGAAAATCAATAACATTTTGTTGCAGTGCATGGTGGTATATATTATTTGTCAGGGTAATAAATAGACAGGGTATTAAGGAGTAATTTGTTAGTCCTATTCAAGTATTTAATGGGATTATGGTGGAGGGGCATCAATGTATATTTGTTATTGTCAATCATCTTCTACAATAATTTAAAAAAATTAAATTGACTGAAATGAATGTGAAGAGCAGTTATTAATATAATTGTTTTTCTAAATGCTTCACTGACAAAATAGCAGTCCAGGAGAGTAAGTCGAGACATTTTTTTTTTAATTAACATGTTGTCAAACTGCTGTAATTAACCATAAACACTTGCATGTGAACTGTCACCTCATGTTTCCCACTGTAGTTGAAAATTTTTTGCATGTGACATTATCACTAAGAATGTACCTTTTGCTTTCAGACTCTACTGCAAAATTTATATCCAATTATCATGTTTTTGTTTTCTGAAAGCTGTTTATATTTGGAATATTTCAGGTTAAACATATTAAGCTGTCAACAGCATGTCGACTGTTACATTACTATCTTTGTACATTTGCCCTGTAGATTGCCTTTGCCTTTGTACATTTGCCCAGAGTTTACTCACATTTCACTGCTGGTTATATATTCTCTATATAATCGTGTATGTGACAAATAAAAAATCTTGAATCTTGAATCCATTGTAACTATTATAAATATATTTAAATTTTTAAAAAAAATAATTCCATTTTTTTTTTTTTTACAAAATTTCAGGTACGTTTTGAAATTGATGTCCTGTTAATATTATTTAACCCAAAATATTCCTCTTTTTTATTTAATTTAAACTCATTGCATGAGTGACATTCATCTGTTTTGCATTTCCTGCATGTATTGACTCTTCATCAAAAGTGTGAGGTGGTACTTCCTTTTAGTGTTAGCACCTCTCTGCATGAATGATGTGAAGTTTGTGTGACTTTCTCCTCAGCTTGAGTAGTTTAGATTTTAAGTTCAGCTAGATCAGCTAATAATGAAACTTAAGTCATCATTTAATCCCTGTATGACATTCCTTTTTCCATGAAATACAAAATAATATATTTCACACTGCTCTTTTCCATAGAATAAAAGTGAACTGTTACCTATCATATCTAGTTACATGGACTGATTTTATGGTAACTTTTAGTTGCTTTTTTTGTCATTTTTGGAGCAGAAATCCCCTGGTTTCCATCAACGTTCATTCTATTAAAAAGAGCAGAGGGAACATTTGTGTTCCCAAGAACAAAAAAGAAATAAAATGAAACACTACCTATCCCTTTTAAGCTGTTTTGTGCAATATCCCATGCATAGAGACAATGAAAATTAACAAATATTTTTGTGCACCACATATAAACCATAAAATTCCTGTTTATGTCTCTGTTGTGCAGGATTCCCTAAACAGACAGACTGTGTACAGCATGCATCAGCTTCAAGGCAACAAGCAATATGGCACAGAGAAATCAGGCTACCTCTACAAGAGGAGTGATGGGTAAATTAATGAATGTTGTAGCAAATGGTTGTGATATTATCAGAGTTCTGTTCCCGGATCCTGCATTCTTCAAACATGAAGTATAATCCACTCATTCATTAAGATTTCCCTGATAAATCCTTTCGGAAGTGCTCTGGTAGCCCTTCGTTTCAAATGATTAATGTGCTGTAGGACACGCTGTGCTGGGAGTTACACACGGATCTGTCTCTGCATTCACTATAAAGCTTTGTGTTGATTGAGGAGAATGTGATGTGGATGCTGTGCTGTAATCTCATTTCTCTGATAGGTTGAGGAAGATGTGGCAGAAGAGGAAATGTACCGTGCAGAACTGCTATCTTACCATCGCTCATGGAACTGTGAGTACTCACATCGCTCTCGGTAAATCCAGCAGTAAGCATTTTTTTCTTCTGCTGGTTTCTGTGATAAAATGTAAATGCATCCTGGATATGTGTTCAGTTCTACAGTGCAGGCTATATTGCCACGGTAAAACATGGTATAACATTAGTAAAGCACTCTTCGGGTTTTTAGTTTACCAAATGAAAATAACAGATTTTCTCAGAAATGTCTGTAAGGTCTATGCAGACCAATTAGGACATTTTTGTTGTCAAAAACATGCATATGATATCAAACAATGCACCTTAAAATGGCATTTCACACCTAGTATTGTAGTACTGTAATGTGTGGATCTGTCATTTTTAGTTTTCTAAATTTTTTTGGATACTGAATATGACACACTGTACTGGTTTGCTCAGTTTTGTGATTTGTTTTATTTTTATGTGTACACTACAGTTCTAAAGTTTGGTGTTATAAGATTTATAATGTTTATAAAGTCTCAAGTCTCTTTTGCTCACTAAGGCTACATTTATTTGATCAAAATACAATAAAAACAGTAAGGTAAATTTAATTTAATTCTGTGATGGCAAAGCTGAATTTCAGTCTTTCAGTCACATGATAAATTTTCTTTATGTTTCTTTATTATTAATTTAACTTTTTATTTACTTATTTTTTATTTATTTACAGTATATGAATATTCTTATTTAACTATTTATATTTATCTCATTATTTTACATTTTATGCTTCCATGATGTTTAGCTATGTGCATTTTCAACGGCTAAAACCTATGCTGATACACAATACAAATGAGATGTAAATGAATGTTATGATTAGTTATGATATGTTTGTGATGATGTGCTATCCTTTTGTTGCAGCCTAATAAATCACCAGCTAAACTGAATCTCCTCACCTGCCAAGTCAAACCAAGTCTGGAAGACAAGAAATGTTTTGACCTCATCTCACGTGAGTTAACCATGCATTCTCTCATCATTCCTCAACCAAGAGCTCAGTCCCATGTGATAGAATAGAAAATAAACCCCATCAAAGGTAGATTTCAGGAACTTCATGTCAAGCTGAAGCGTACCAGCCTCAGGCTATTTTCGGTGTAGAGAACCGCTTAATTGTATCTGCATGCATCCATGCATTATTCTGGCCTCAGGTCTCTAGTGTCATTATTATGTAACAATCATGACATATTTTGCGATACAATACTGGAGTCCTTGAACTAAAGGCAGGTTTTTCTGAAAACAGGATTTAATTAAGTATTTACACTCGAGCACAAATTGTTTGTTCTTTCCTGCCACTTGTATTTTAACAAAATACCTCAAAGCTGTTTTATCTCTCCTGATTGTTTGCTGATTACACGTTAGCTGGTGCCATCTGAGGAGGAATTGTGAATTTGCAAAGAATAATGAGGGTTGCTTTTGTTTTTTTTAGATAATCGCACTTACCATTTTCTGGCTGATGATGAATCTGATTGTGTGGCGTAAGTATTTCTATTGTTTATTCACAGCAACAAATGTTACTCAAATGGCCCTCTTTGGTGTGTTGATATTTCAACCTTAGAGAACCCACTGAAGCATTTATGTACTTGGATGAGTCATTTTAACATAATAGCGCATAAATCCAAGCAATAAAAAGCAACGCAAACTACTTTTTTCATACTTCATTTATCTAGAACTGTGCACAAAATGTGTCTTGAATTAATACAGAGATATTTTAAATAATGCATTACTGTATTTCCTGTTGAAATAGGAAGTCTGAGTAGGACATTTCGGTTACACTTTATAAGGTGTCCTTGTCACAGTGTAATTATACATTTAAGTACTGAGTAATATTCATTAACTACATGTATTTACTTTATGGTTAGTGTTAGGCTTAGGGTTTGGCTTAGAGTTACTTGCATGTAATTATGCATAATTTATTGTTATTATAATAGTAAGTACATATAACGTGTAACAAGGACACCTTAAAATAAAGTGTTGCCGAAATTTCAAAGATCTTGTTGCTTTTTATTTGAATTTTCAATAGGGTTTAGTTTACATCCCAGTTGTGAACTATGATTTGATACTTTCTAGTTGGATGCAAGGGATGGGCCATTCTGATTCTCAAGAACGTCCGATTGGACCTATTTTTGTCAGTTTTCCCATGAGATAAACACTACATTTCACTACAAGTCTGGGTTTATAGGGATTAATGCTTTTATTAAACAAGGGCACATTAGATTGATCAAAAGTGACAGTAAAGACTTTTACATTGTTACAAAAAATTAAATCTATTTCAAATAACTCCAAATAAATGTTTAGAGAATTACACTTACATTTATTATAAGAATATTATAGAATAAATAATTATTATAGAAGCAATAAATACAACTATTATAGAAGAAATAAATGCAACTAAATATTGCATCAATAAATTACTTTTAAACATATATTAAACAGAAAACATTCTAAATTGAAAAAAAAAAATCACAGTATTATAGTATCTAAGTATTTTTGATCAAATAAACACAGCCTTGGTGAGCACAAGAGACTTCTTTTAAAAACAATATAAAATTATACCAACCCCAAACTTTTGAACGCTTGTGTATATAAAAGTGAGTTTTATCACCGCTTAATAAATACGCTTGCATAAAGATGATCTCAAAGCTAACAGTCACTCTGATTTCATAGGCTCTTTAAAGAGAAATGCTTTTACTCTGCCAGACACTGATCTGTTTGAGTCTCAGTCCACACATGTGACTGTCAGATGAGAATGTGTGGACGCGTCAGATAGGAAAGAGCTTGTATAATTTTCAGCGCACACACACCTCTCCCAAGTTGACCTTTCCATCTTGACAACATAACAGAGCCTCCTTTCTTGGAGAGAAAGAAAAATATGTAACATTTCTTCCTCTGATGTGGCTGTCTGTACAATGATTGAAGTGCTTCCCATGTCAGATCACAGCCCAGGCTTCCATCTTCAGCTAAATGTCAGAGTTGAAGAGGAGCGAGTGAAGAGATTATTGATAGTCACATTATCCCACACCTTTTTACAAATGAATCCAAGAGAGTTTATTCACATAAACAGAATTGCACAAAGACTTGCACTGTTTACAAAAATTCCCTGAGCTGTGACCGAGGGTGTCTTCTCATTAACTGCTGATGAACTCTGATGTAACCTCTTAGAGCAGGATCATTATTAGTCACAAATGACTTTTTCATGCATGGTGCCACCTGGGAATACTGATGTTATTTTGATCTGAAGTTTCTTGTCGCCCTCTAATGGTTATATTTATTTTTGCACCTTACTAAAAATATCAGGTGGATATCAGTGCTTACAAACAGTAAGCAGGAAGCTCTAAATGTGGCTCTGGATGAGAGGAAGCCAAGCGGGGAAAACAGCGTTGAGGATCTGACACGATCCATCACTGAGGATATTCGCCGCATGCCTGGAAACAACATTTGCTGTGACTGTGGGGCCCCAGGTGCAAAAATAAAGTGTTTACAGTAACACAAATGTTTTTGGACATGCACTTTAAGTATTAAGGAGTTCTTTGAAGTATTATGCTATGAATATTCTAATAATTCGGTACCAGGGCAGCAAACACTATAGGTAGAATATAAATGTTCAGAATAGCTGCATTTTTCAATTACCAGTGCTTACACTCTTGTTTAGTACAGTGGTTATAACATTGTGAGTCATTAATAGGTTTGGTATGTTGTTCCAGAAGACTGTAAAAAAAGAAATGAAACAAAGGTTAAAAGGGAGTTTGGTCAACTTTTAGCCACAAAAATCTAAAGTCAAGGGGAATGAACAATTCTCACAGACAGTTTTTATATGATAGAGTTCTTCGTATTTATTTTAACAGCGCAGTTGGAATAAAACAGGTTTAGAAATGGAAACTAAGCAGTTTAAGCAAACAGCTGCTTTGGAAATGGGCCCCATCTAGCACCCTGAGCTGGTCCTCTGTTCATGCTGTTTTTTCCTGTGCATAAATCATGTTTAATTAAATTAGAATGCAGCGAGTGATCATGAGCGAATGGCCTGCAGGATTTATTGCCACGTTTCCTCTAAGAAATGCTGATGTTTTGGCTGGAGAGTTCAGAATTTCCTCGGCTGCACCTTTTGTCTCCTTTGCAAAAAGCATGAGTATGTGTCATTGAATATTACTGGAGCTCTTTTACACTGGGACAGTGTTATTACAGTAATTATTAATATTTTGAATTACATTTTATTTTATATGTTCAGTTTTCATTTTGATTTTAGTTTGTTAGTTAGTATTTTAGTAGTTTAGTAATTATGTGCTCTTGTCATTTTTATTGTTTTTTTTTTCCATTTAGCTTCAATATATCTTTAATATAGTTAATATAGCTTTAATAGCCAAGTCAACATTTCTAAAGCTATTTTTAGTAGTTTTAGTTTTTAGATTTAGCTTTAGTTAACAATAACATCTGACCTTACAGTAACTTTTTATGAGGCTCACTATTGGTAACTAGTTGTAAAATATTGAACTTTTTTTTTAAACATACTTTATTTGTACTGTGTAAATGAGTTATACTACAATTCTAAAATCATGAGGGATGTAAAATGGGTAATCTTGTCAATCAGGTTGTATTTATTGTTCATTTACCCCAGACAGTCAAGCAGCTGATAATGTGTTTTCCTTATATTCTTTCCTTTCAGATCCGACTTGGATCTCTATAAACCTGGGAATCCTGACCTGTATTGAGTGCTCAGGGATCCATCGGGAAATGGGTGTACACTATTCACGTATTCAGTCGCTTTCTCTAGACAAACTAGGCACTTCAGAATTGTTGGTGAGGATCTACAGTGCTCAACAGATGAGGAAAATTAATTCATGCACTGTTTACTGTAGCAGGTTGACATCATTAATGCGTTCATGGTATATCTTTACCACTACCCACAGATTTATATCCCTTTCTCTCTCTTTTGCTCCTTAGTTGGCAAAAAACGTGGGGAATTCAGGTTTTAATGAAATTGTGGAGGCCAATCTTCCCAGTCCCTCTGTGAAGCCGTCAGCAGAGAGTGACATGTGAGTGATGAGCAGCCCTGTAATAGCTCTTCAAATGGCAGCCAAATGGTTTCAGCTTTTGGAGTCTCTGTGTCCCCATAGCACCCGGTGTCTTTAGCATTTCCCATAGCATTCGTACCACTCAATTCCCTCTCAATCATGATTTTTTTCTTGCAAAAGAGCACTCTTCTCAACTGGGCCGGCCATAACCTGTCTGTACACAATTAACCTGTCTGCAGATGGTGCAAAGCTTTTAAATTTGTTTTAAATTGATCATTCATGAAAGTAATTTAAAAGCTGAGGAACATCCAAATTACTTTAACCTTCAAACTGAACAGTTTGATTTACCCCGCTGTCGTGAACAATGGAAGGATGTATGGTTGGTTACACTACTCTCACTAGCTGCCCTTAATGAATAGCGCTATTATTAGATTCTTGCACAGAGCCCTGAAATAACATTCATATACATAACTTCTTTAGGGATTCTTTAGTTCACTCCATTGTACGTTTATTCCGGATTCTCATTCTACCATCACCGCCCAACCCTGACCCCGTGTTGGAGAACTACAGCCATTTGCACAGTATGGAAAATATTGTTTTAGTGAGACTAAACATGGAAATTAAGATTTTCCTTGTTTAGATATCAACACTATATTTTCAGCATCCATTACTCCAGTCTTCGGTGTCACGTGATACTTCAGAAATCATTTTAATATGCTGATTCGTAGTTCAAGAAACATTTATTATAGTTATCAATGCTGAAAAGTCAAAAGTGCAGCATTTATTTGAAATAGATATCTTTTGTAACATTATAAATGTCTGTACTGTAACTTTTAAACAAATTAATGCATCCTTGTGGAATTCAAGTATTACTTTCTTTCAAGAAAAAAATCTTATTGGCCCCAAACATTTAAATAGTAGTTTACTAAAAGGTACAGCAGCAAAAATAGCAAGTGCAGCTTTAAGGGTCAAAGAGAGGGTGCAAACTGTCATGTAAAACTAAATAACAGCTGTTTTTTGTTCAAGAATCCTTGGATTTTTGATTAACATAACTGAACTGTATTCAAGCGTACTCTTAAAGCGTGGCCCCTTTAAGAGCTCTCACAGCTGTTATCTGCTGGTGTCTGTTTTAGAGCTCAGAGCTGGATTTTGTCCTAATGGCAGTCTCTGTAGTGTTTCAACCCACATCTGCCTAACATTGTAACCTGAAAAGAGAGGAGATTTGTACTAATGAGAGCTCCAGTTATGTTGTCTCTTACCATCTGTGGCTTGTAATGCGCTAGTAGACATGGCAGAGATATTAAGAGATATATATATATTTTTTTTGGTATTGGACATCTGTTAATTCCCTCTGCCATTTTTGATAACCAATAAAAGGCAGCGTATTAAAAGAGTTGGTGTTATTTTCAGGGTCATACGTAAGGACTTCATACTCTCAAAGTATATAGATTGGCAGTTTGCACAGCATAGCGGCAGCTCACCGGAAACAAAACGCAAATATCTGCAGGACGCTGTGCACAGTCGAGATGTCTTCAGCCTCTTACAGCTTTATGCTGAGAGAATGGACTTCAGCCTACCACTGCCATGTCCCCTACAGGTCAGCAGATATACATTTACTGCTTTAAATGATAGTCCACCTAAAAATCAACTGTACCCAACATCGTTCCAAACCTGTATGGCTTACTTTCTTCTGCAGAACTCAAAAAAAAGAGATTTTGAAGAATGTTGGTAACCAAACAGAATGTTCTGTTTCCATTGACTTCCACTGTATATTTATCCATACAATGGAAGTCAATGGCCACCCAAACTCTTTAATTACTAACATTCTTTAAAATATCTTCAAAATACGTTACCCAGAAGAAAGAAAGTCATACAGGGTTGGAACGACATGCGGGTGAGTAAATGAAATGCTATCCCTTACATGGGGACAGTACATGAATACCTACTTGACCTACTTGTAGATCTTGGCTCCTTCCTTTTTATTACTTTTTTTGCATGTAATTGCATATTATGTTTTGACAGGAAAAGGGGGAAACTGCACTACACCTAGCCATCCTATTGTCTGACAGGACTTCACTTCATGTGGCTGACTTCTTGTTCCACAACTGGTCAGTTAGAAAAAATGTCATTGTTATTCTGAAAGTGGCCTTAAGCAGATTCACAGATGGATTATCTTCATCATAACTGCCTTTTCTTCTGGTTTCCTGATTCAGTAATAATCTGGATGCTCAGACTGTGAAGGGGAACACTGCTTTGCATTACTGCTGTCAGCACAATAAAACCGAGTGCCTTAAACTTCTGCTCAGAGCCAAGGCCAACTCTCATATCAGTGAGTGGGACCCTCAAACCCTAAAACCACAAAGAAGTTTTTCCTTTGAGTTGTTTCATGTGTAATAATGTGTTTGTTTATTTGTCCAGTTTTTAATTTTAAGTTATCTCTGTTGTAATAGGAGAAGGTTTTTAACATCAAAAATATCACACACTTCAGCTTTAACATTAACCTTAAAACAGGCAACGTGTACCATGAGATACATATTCTTTAGTCTCTTGTAGGAGGCACGAGGAAGAATTTTTCATCCAATACTGTTATCATTATCATAGTTGAGGTTGTTTGGATTATGGGGGTCACATCACTTGGTTCAAATTTTTTGTGCTCGTTTTGTTAGTTTGAACTAAAGCCAACATGTCCGCCCATAGGGATGGACATTCAGAAAATGTAGAAAGTAGGCATATATATTAATCTTACTTTTTTCAGCAAAAAAATGCAATAAAACTATTAGTATTAATTGTGAACATTGTCTTGAAATGTTGAAAAAGAAAATTAAGTCATATGTTGTTCGTGTTGTTTTTTATCGCATTTTGAAATACGCGTATCTCCTGAGACACGTTGCCTTGTGTTTGGGGAGGTTTGGCGTTCCCCGTTGGTGGTTATGGGGGGTGGGAGGGGTGTAGAAAATACACATAAAATACACAGAAGTCACAGAAATCACATAAAATACAAGGGGGAGCCCCTTGATAAAAAATCTCTCAGAGAAGTGGGGTGGGGGTTATGGGTTGAACTCGCATCAAGGAGAGCATATCCCCCTCAGTAGAAATCGCATTCCAGGGCCAGGGGCCCTTAGGGAAGAGCCTTATAGGCCTCGCTAAAATAATTTTAAACACCATTTTCATGGTAACACAAGGTCCGATTTCAAAAATAGTTTTCACAGGCTGAATCTTGAGTTCGTAAGCTTTCGAATGATATATAGTTTGTCAATTAGATCAGGTTAAGTATAGGATATAATTGTTTTAAACATGCAGTGGCAAGTACAGGTTTATGACTTGGTCCTTTTTTTATACCCAAAGAAGGCAACGTGTACTGGGAGACACAACTCATAAAATCCAAAATATATAAGATATTTCAAAAATTATTTTGGATATGTTTTACTAAAGTCCAGATGATATAAAAAATGACATGAAATTATTTTTTGCTTATCATTTTCCACTCTTGCCCATTTAAGGGTTAATTGATACTATATAGGGTTTTGTCAGCATCGTATTAGTCATTGTTAAATGAAGGAGGATCGCCATGTTCTTCTGATGCTTGGTTTGGCTGTTGGCTCATTCGTCAGGAGTTGATTACAGAGCTGGATGATCATTGTGCTGATGATAATTGCTGTTCTGTGATAGAGAATGATAACGGAGAGACGGGGCTGGACATGGCTCACAGACTGAAGCACACGCTGTGTGAGGAGCTGGTGAGTCAAAGAGCTTTTCAGAAGTAACTTGTTAAAGCAAGTCTTTATTACTAGGATATTAATGTGGGTGTGACCTGTATATTTCACTTTTATTGAACCAAATGTTCAAAAGTGCTGTACAATTCAGCTACATCAAGGTCTTTTCAATTAGCGGGGTTCCCACACCTTTTGGCCGATGCATTTCAATAGCTTTTCAGACACTTGTGATTAATGGATAAAGATTTATTTTAAAATCATTCACAAGGTGATGGCATGACTGAAAAGAATATATTTACTCTATAAATTTATTTTAATAGTTTCGTGACATTTCAATGCCTGGAAATCACAATGTACAGTAATATATTTTATAATATAACTAGCTATAATTACTTTAGCTAGAACAATTTATTTCTAAACCATACACTACCATTCAAAACTTGTCTATTAGATTTTTTATGTTTTTGAAAGTATCTTATGCTCAACAAGGTTGCATTCATTAGGTCAAAAATACAGTAAAAAACAATAATATTGTGAAATATAATTATGATTTTAAAAAACTGCTTTCTATGTTCATATATTTTAAAATGTAATTTATTCCTGTGATGGCAAAGCTGAATTTTCAGCAGCCATTACTCCAGTCTTCATTGTCACATGATTTTTCAGAAATCATTGTAATATGCTGAATTAAAGCTCAAGAAACCTTTATTGTTTTTATCAATGTTGAAAAATGTTGTTCTTGTTTTTCCTTCAGGATTCTTTAAAGAATAGAAAGTATAAAAACATTTATTTAAAATAGAAATCTTAAATAATCTTACATTTTAAATGTAAGTCTGTACTGTCACTTTTTATTTAATGTATCTTTGCTGAATAAAAGTATTATATGTGATCCTGGACCACGTAACCAGTCTTAAGTCGCTGGGGTATATTTGTTGCAATAGTGTTCCTGTGGCTCAGTGGTAGAGCATTGTGTTAGCAGTGCAAAAGGTTGTGGGTTCAATTCCCAGGGAACACGCATACAGACAAAAAAGATTTATAACCTGAATGCACTGTTAGTCGCTTTGGATAAAAGCGTCTGCTAAATGCAATAGCCAACAATACATCGGTTATTGCAACGTATGGGTCAAAATGATCGATTTTTCTTTTGTGCCAAAAATCATTAGGATATTAAGTAAAGATCATGTTCCATGAAGATATTTAGTAAATTTCCTACCGTAAATATATCAAAATGTATTTTTTAATTAGTAATATGCATTGCTAAGAACTTCATTTGGACAACTTTAAAGGCGATTTTCTCAATATTTTGATCCTCAGATTACAGATTTTCAAATAGTTGTATCTCGGCCAAATATTGTCCTATCATATCAAACCATACATCAATGGAAAGTTTATTTATTCAGCTTTCACAAGATGGTAAATAAATCTCAATAAAAAAAATTACCCTTATGACTGGTTTTGTGGTCCAGGGTCACATATAATAAATAGAAATAAAGTATAAAGAATAAAAAATAAAACATATTATATAAAGAATAAAAATATCTGACCCCAGTAGTGTAGTGTACATAATAAAAAAAAAAATAATATGTTTTTGTAGATATACTCTAAAATATTTAATAGGCTGATTTGAGCATTCATTGAGCATTGTATTTAAATTTCAACTTTTTTTTTGGCCTACAGACATAGATTACACTAATAAGTGTAATTGTTTAAACTTAAGTATTCCAAGGAGTGTTACTGCAGACAAATGAAGAATACCCCAGCAATCTCTACAAACTGATCTTTAAAAATATATTATCCAATAATTACAAACACCTAGAAGTCATGGAAAGAAATTGGTCAAAAAGTCACTGATCCACATGTCAAAGTAATGTGTCGTGTTCAGATCCACCAATCACAGAACAACCAGTTCAACATGCACGTGCACGTGGAGTATGAGTGGAGACTCCGGCAAGATGACCTTTATGAGAGTGACGATGACCTAGATGACAAGGTAACAACATAAGAAGACTATTTATTTGTGTATCATGCAATTCATTGTCCAATGTGTAACAGTGATGGTCCATTTTTGTAGATGGGCCCAGTGAAGAAGGAGCGCTTAGGACGGCTGTTCAGCTTGTATCACAGTAGCTCAGCCTCACACGGTCACGGTGGAGGAGGAAGTAGCGGAGGGGGGTTGTTCAACGTGGGTCGGAGGCTGGCAATGGCCCGGGAAGAAAACCGGAGGGAGGTGTACGCCAGTCCCAACTCTCAGACACGCAGCCTCGACAGTCCCCCTCCGCCACCCCCTTCATCGCCCGCACCACCACTGCCACCTCGAGTCAGAGGTGGGAAACTTCTCTTCTCTTCTTTTCTCTGCTCTTCTCTTCTACAGTCTTGTTTACTCTCCTCATGTCCTTTCCAGCTCCAAACATCCCCCCTCCTCCCCCTCCTATGAGCTCACCTGATGGCTGGACGTCCCATGAAGTGAGCAGCAGTAAGAAACGAACCCCTCCTCCCCCTCTTATCATCCGACACAAGCGCACCTATTCTGAGCCCACCCCTCAGATGCCCCCCAGCCCCCACTCTACACGGCAGGGAGCAACAGGTACGTGACAAACCTGGAATGACGCATGTCAGATGGTTCCCATTCACTGGTCAATAGGTGTGAAAACCCTGCATGCATAATTTATTGTCATGTTTACAAGCTATATAAATGTTTTTTTACTTTCTTGTGTACAGATTATGGAGTACCTGCAGGTCCGAGAAGCTTCGGTGGTCCAGACTCACCCTTCCAGAAGTGTGTGTAAGTGCTTTTTGGAGCCACAAATGATGACTTCTCACAGTGTTTTAAAATAAAAGCATTAGCAGGCAAATATAATCATTTAGCCAAGGTACTTAAGAAACTGCCAATTGTGAGCAAAAATTGCCTTTGGCACGTAAAGGAACAGAATTACTTATTTGGCTAGGAAGTTGGAAAATGCAAATATTAAACATAAATCAATATTAATGTTAAAATATATATACTACCGTTCAAAAGTTTGGGATATGTAGGATTTTTAAAAATGTTATAAAATAAATCTCTTATACTGGCATTTTATTTAATTTGATTACAAATACAGTAAAATAGTAATGTTGAGATATATTATTACAACTTGCAACTTTGTTTTCTAATTTAATATATTTCAAAATGTAATTTATTCCTGTGAATGCAAAGTTGAATTTTCAGCATCATTACTCCAGTCTTCAGTGTCACATGATCCTTCAGAAATAATTATAATATGCAGATTTGCTGCTTCAGAATCATATTATTATTAATGTTGAAAACAATTGTGCTGCTTAATATTTTGTAGAAATTATGACTTTTTTCAGGATTCTTTGATGAACAGAAAGTTTAAAATAATGTTTTTTATAACAGTCTTTACTGTTATATATATATACATATACATATACAGTATCTCACAAAAGTGAGTACACCCCTCACATTTCAGCAAAAATTTTAGTATATCTTCTCAAGGGACAATACTACACAAATGAAACTTGGATATATTTTAGAGTAGTCAATGTGCAGCTTGTATATAAGTACAAATTTACTGTCCTCTAAATATAACTCAGCATATAGCCATTATTGTCCAAATAACTGGCAACAAAAATGAGTACACCCTAAGTGAACATGTCAAAACTGTGTCCAAAGTGTCAATATTTTGTAGGGGCACCATTGTTATCTAGCACTTCCTTAATCATCCTGGGCATGGAATTCACCAGAGCTGCACAGGCTGTTGCTGGCATCCTCTTCCACTCCTCCATAATGACATCACGGAGCTGCTGGATGTTAGACACATGGTGCTTCTCCACTTTCCGCTTGAGGATGCCACACAGATGCTCAATAGGGTTCAGGTCTGGAGACACACTTGGCCACTCCATCACCTTCACCTTCAGCTTCATCAGCAAGGCAGTTGTCATCTTGGCGGTGTGTTTGGGGTCATTATTATGTTGGAAAACTGCCGTTCGGCACAGTTTCTGAAGAGATGGCATCATCTTCTGCTTCAGAATGTCACAGTACATGTTGGAATCCATGTTTCCCTCAATGAACCGCAGCTCCCCAGTACCAGCAGCACTCATGCAGCCCCAGACCATGATGCTATCACCAACATGCTTGACTGTAGGCAAGGCACAATTTTCTTGGTACTCCTCACCAGGGCGTCACCACACATGCTGAACACCATCTGAGCCAAACAAGTTTACCTTAGACTCATCAGACCACAGGACATGGTTCCAGTAATTCATGATCTTGGTCAGGTTGTCTTCAGCAAACTGTTTGCAGGCTTTTTTGTGAGCCAGCTTCAGAAGAGGCTTCCTTCTGGGATGACGGCCATGCAAACCGACTTGTTGCAGTGTGTGGCGTATGGTCTGAGCACTGACAAGCTGACCTTCCACTTCTGCAACCTCTAAAGCAATGCTGGCAGCATCTGTTTTTTGAAGCCAGCTTCTGAATCCTGACACACAGCACAAGGACTCAACTTCTTTGATCGACTCTTGCGAGGCCTGTTCTGAGTGAAACCTGTCTTGGAAAACCTCTGTATGACCCTGGCCACTGTACTGTAACTCTGTTCCAGGCCGTTACCGAACTTCTTATAGCCTAGGCCATCTTTGTGGAGAGCAACAATTCTAATTCTCAAATCCTCAGAGAGTTCTTTGCCATGAGGTGCCATGTTGAACATTCAGTGGTCAGTATGAGAGAATTGTACTTCAAAGAACCAAATTTTAACTGCTCTAAAGCAAGATACACAAATTTGTATGGTCCTGTCAAGCAGACAAAAACATGAACATGATGAATAGGACATGGGTCTTTGCATGGTTAAACGATGTATAGCTGTTGTCACTTAGGGTGTACTCACTTTTGTTGCCAGCTTTTTTGACAATAATGGCTGTATGTAAATCTTTGCTGCTATACAAGTTGCACATTGACTACTCTAAAATATATCCAAGTTTCATTTCTATAAATCAAATCAAATCACTTTTATTGTCACATCACCACAGCACAAGTGCCTTGGTGAGTGAAATTCTTGAGAGCGTGCTCCAAACAGTGCAAAAAACAAAACAGTTTACATATAGACAGTACATATTTACAGACTGTACAGAAGACAATGTGCAAAATACACATACACATACTCAATACACACAGTGTACTATAAAGACAGTCTTAGTTATCAATACACTATGTACACATTTTACATTATGTACACATCTAAACATTGTGATATGTTAAGGGCAACAGATTATAGATTTACAACAGATTAGTTGTGCAGTAGATAGTTGTGCAAAGGTGCAACAGATTATACATATGCAATGTCGTGGATGTGCATTGTATGGTATCCAGTGATAGCAGATAGGTTGTATTATTGCAGTGTGTGCGTGTAGTCCAGTGGGCGGCGGTAAAGTGCAGTGTGTGGCATGTTGTGTGAGTGGGAGTGTGATGTAGGGTGGATTAGTTCTGTCTGTTCATTTGCCTGATAGCCTGAGGGAAAAAGCTGTCCCTCAGTCGGCTAGTGCGGGATCGGATGCTGCGGAGACGTCTCCCTGAGGGCAGCAGAGAGAGCAGTCTGTGGGATGGATGGCTGGAGTCCTTGATGATCCTCCTGGCTTTCCTTATACACCGCCTGGTGTAGATGTCCTGGAGGGAGGGAAGCTCACCTCCAACGATGTGGCGGGCAGTTCGCACAACTCTTTGCAGAGCTTTGCGGTTGCCAGCGGTGCTGTTTCCAAACCAGGCGGTGATGCAGCCGGTCAGGATGCTCTCCACAGTGCAGGTGTAGAAGGATCTGAGGATGCTGGGGCTCATTCCAAACTTCCTCAGCCGTCTCAGGAAGAAGAGGCGCTGATGTGCCTTCTTCAGCACTGCGTCTGTGTGAGTGGACCATGTGAGATCCTCGGTGATGTGAACGCCGAGGAACTTAAAGCTGTTTACCCTCTCCACAGGTGTCTTGTCGATGGAGATGGGTGTGTGTTCTCTGCTCTGTCTCCTGAAATCCACCACCAGCTCCTTGGTCTTGTCGATGTTGAGTGAGAGGTGGTTCTCCTGGCACCATTTAGTCAGGGTACTCACCTCCTCTCTGTAGGCCGTCTCATCGTTGTCGGTGATCAGGCCTATTACCGTTGTGTCATCGGCAAATTTGACGATGACGTTGGAGCTGTGTGTAGCTGTACAGTCGTGTGTGTACAGGGAGTACAGGAGTGGGCTGAGAACGCAGCCCTGCGGGGCACCAGTGTTGAGGATCAGGGGAGATGAAGTGTTGTTGCCCATTCTGACCACCTGACTTCTGCCTGTCAGGAAGTCCAGGATCCAGCTGCACAGAGATCTGTTCAGTCCCAGAGTCTGGAGCTTCGCAACCAGTGTGGCAGGCACTATGGTGTTAAATGCTGAACTATAATCCACGAACAGCATCCTCACATAGGTGTTCTTATTTTCCAGGTGGGAGAGAGCAGTGTGCAGGGTGAAGGCAATAGCGTCGTCTGTGGAACGGTTTCTGCGGTATGCAAATTGTAGTGGGTCCAGTGAGGCAGGCAGCACAGAGCAGATGTGGTCTCTGATGAGCTTCTCAAAACACTTGCTGAAGATGGGTGTCAGAGCAACGGGCCTCCAGTCGTTCAAGCATGTGATTTTATTTTTCTTTGGTATGGGCACAATGGTGGATTTTTTGAAGCATGAGGGAACCACAGACAGAGAGAGGGACAGATTGAAGATGTCTGTAAAAACCCCGGCTAGTTGGTAAGCGCATGCTTTGAGCACACGGCCTGGGATGCCATCCGGGCCCACAGCTTTGCGGATGTTCAACCGTTTGAAGGATCGAGTTACATCCGCGACAGAAAGGGAGAGTGGACTCACCTCTTCTGCAGCAGCTGTGGGAGCGCTCTCTGTGTGGGCGGGGTTATGAGCCTCGAAACGAGCATAAAAGGTGTTCAGCTCATCCGGTAGAGAGGCGGCAATGTTCACAGTGGCTGGTTTATTCCCTTTAAAGCCTGTGATGTTGTTGATGCCCTGCCACATGCTTCTTGGGTTGTTGTTGTTGAATTGTTCTTCAACTTTGTTTTTATATTGTTGTTTGGCTGCTTTGATGGATCTCCTGAGATCGTAACTGGCTTGTTTCCGATCGTCAGTGTTTCCGGATTTAAAGGCAGATGTCCGCGCTGACAAGGCTGATCGAACATCGCTGTTAATCCACGGTTTTTGGTTGGGGTAGATGCGTATTATTTTGGTCGGAATTACATCCTCTATACACGTCCGTATGAAACACGTTACAGAATCTGAGTACTCCTCTATGTCACCATCAGATGCTGCCCGGAACATGTCCCAGTCCACGTGATCAAAACAGTCCTGAAGTATAGCGTCCGATTGGTCCGACCAGCATTGAACTGTCCTGAGGGTGGGTGCTTTTCGTTTCAGTTTCTGCCTATAAGCAGGCAGAAGCAGAACGGAGGAGTGATCCGATTTGCTATAGTATTGTCCCTTGAAAAGATATACTAAAATGATTACCGAAATGTGAGGGGTGTACTCACTTTTGTGAGATACTGTATATACAGACACACACACACACACACACACATCAACCATCTACTAAAGAAATGACTGTGCTACTGTTACAGTAAACTGCATTGATTATATATAATACAGTACAATGCAATACAGAATATTGTGTTGTATTGTGACATACTGATTGTAAGACTTTCTATTTCAGCTCAGGTTCTCCCAAATACACCACGTCCACTCTCAACTCTCTATCTGAGCTACCAGAACGAGGTGATTCTTTAACTGTCCAGTTACAGTATCTTTCCACTATACTGTTTCCAGTTAAGTTGTTTTGCTTATCACGGCTCATGGTTTTTGTTACGATGTGTTGTGGCTGTAATCTCTCTCAGCAGGCTTTCGAGCAGATGGGGAGAGCAGCTCGTCTCACTTACTGTACCAAACCCCACAGCCCATCAGCAGCGGCGGACGGCATGCCCTGGCCCTGTCCCTGTCCCTGTCCCCCACCTCTACACGCTCCTTCAGCCTGGAGACTAACGGCAGCTCCTCTTCCTCCTGCCACACTGCTCCTCACCCACTGCCCAGAAAAACTCTGGTGAGAACGGAAACCATGACCAATGCATGAACTAGAGAGATGAATATCATATTGCTCACATGTTGTTCTTTCATAGCTCAGTGGTTTTAATGTTCTCAGATGTTTCTTCTGAAGGAGAAATCTAAATATACTTCACTTGGGTCTTTTTTCTTAGAAGAAAGCAGAACCTTAAGAAAAAAAATATATTACTCAAGTCTTTAGTGTGACATGTTCCACACTCATTGTGTGTTTTGCTTCTAACTTCACCTTTCCCAGCTGTTTTACATCAGTCAATTTACCAGCACCAAATCAGCTTAAACCAGTCTGTATCCACATGGGAATTAATGCTGGTCTGAGCTGGAGGAATGCCATTTTATTTAGTTTGTCTTTGGCTGTTGGAAAGACATCGAGTGATGCAGGCGTTCCTTGACATGTTCCTCATACTTGTGATTTCCCATAACAAATTATTAAAAAATCTATATTACTTAGAAGCCATATGATACAGTTTTTGCAATGTCTTGTTTTTGTTTTGTGTTTAGATGAAGTCGAAGCTGAAGCGTGTTAAAGCCATGTATGACTGTGTGGCGGATCATCACGATGAGCTCACCTTCAATGAGGGTGAGGTTCTGGTGGTGCTCGGAGAGGAGGATGCTGATTGGTGGGTGAGTATAAGAATGAAAGAACAGTTAGTTTGAGATAAATTTTAAAGAGAGATTGAGAGACATGAAACTAGAAAATTCATGTCCTGGGAGGACGGCCATTATATGAAAAAATTAGCAGAATGATGACATTGAACAATCAGTTTCAAGCATTCCAGAGAGCCATGTAAAAGTAGAATTGTTTCGTCATGACATTAGTTTTAAGGCCAAGATGGACAGCTAATTTACCATGGGTCCCTTTGGCAATGTCTGATATATTATTAGTATTTGATGTATAAGGAAAAAAAGCTGTGTTGGTAAAATTATTATTAGAATCTTTACCATTTTGAACATAAATTGCATTGTCATACCTCAGAGGTTTTAAAACCGTTCTGTGCTTTTTAAATGTAAGTTGCTAAAAAGTCACTACAGAAGAATGTGTTATTTTAGCATTATGAAATACTATAGTATTTAGTAATATTTTAATTTTAATTTTAGCTTAATTGTTAGTAATTTTGTTATCTACTTTTGTAATTTTTATTAGATTTAGTGTTTAAATATTTATACCTATATAGCTTTCATTTATTTTTATTTCAGTTTTATTTTATATTTATATTTTAATTATTTACTTTTTTACAAGCTTTATTTCAATTACTGAAAAAGATGAAAGTTTTATGTTTTGGTTCGCAATAACAACACTGATAAGAATGTAACAATCTATGTTTTAGGTTTTTGTTTAAACAGGGGTTTTAAAATTCACTTGAGTGACTTTTTCATTTATGCTGTTGAGCATATGTATCTAAATACTGTATCTCCAGTTTACTACTTTGTACTCTTAAATTCAAAATTGTTATTTAAAAAAAAGGGGATATCCTGAGGGAATCCATGGCTTAAAAATGCTTATTCTCTTGTGCTTCCTTGTTTGACATGCCACTAAATATAGTAATTTTTTTATTTCACACTTTATTTTCAATAGTTTTTTGAAGTACCATTGGCATAAATGACTCAAATTCCTTGTTGCAGTTAAAGATGGTTTCCATGAGGAAGCTGCAGGGTTCTTGTTAGCCTTCGACAAACTCATGCTGTGTGTGCAGATGAATCGTATGATCCCATGGGAGCAGATGGAACTGATCAGAGCAAAGCTCTCAGGGTCCATGTTTTATTCTGCTCTGCCTCCATATCTGAGTCAGAGAGCCGCCCATACGTCTCCAGTGGGCTCGTCTAATATCCTGCAGATTCTTCTGGAAAATAGCCTCTGGATGGCCCATCAAAAGAATAATAATGTAGATTCACAGAGAAAAACGTGGCATGCAGGAAAGAGCTTTTCAAGTGAAATGGATCCTGATTTGCATCTTATTTTAAACATCCTCACACGTCCCACATCTTTTGTGTTCGCATCATTCCCTTTTCATTAAGGATGCACAGCTCTTGTTCTTAACATTACTTCCTTTATTTTTTCCGCCCCTTTATTTAATTGAATGTAACATCCTTCCTTTTGATGACTTTAACCAGAGCCAGTAATATCTCCCTTTCAGCACGGCTACATCGAGGGACAGCCAGACAGAACGGGCTTATTTCCAGCATCATTTGTCTCTATACTCGCTGAATAAAGCCAGCCAATGGAGCTGAAATCATAGCACGGTCGACTCTACTGCCAAAGCACCCTGGGAAATGAGGGGCTTGAAGTCTACCCACAGAACCATCGGTAATGAAGAATCAGCATAACAAAGCAGTACTCACAGGCCTGTCTGCAGCGCCAAGATAGATGGGATATGTGGAGCACGTTGTGCTGTGAGCCAAACTTCTCATAGTTTACAGTTGTTCAGACCCTCACATATGAGAATCATGCCCTCTGATCCATCCACAGACCAGCCTCTACCAAAATCTACCATCATGTACTCTCCTAAAACTGCTTCAAATGCACACAGCATGAACTGCATGTTACATTGAACTGTACTCAAATGTGAGGAATCATAAGTATCAGATCATAGGTTTGTATTACGAAAATGTAGTGCAGAGATTGTGTTGCTATTCAAGGAGTAGAGAACAGCTTTAAAGCACAATCTTCTGCGACAGGGTAACAATGAATTATGGATATTGTGTGTTTGGGTGAACAGCGCAAAAACACATCCAGGTCATATTTCGCCTACATTTTAAAGGAAAAAAAAGTTTTTTTTTTTTTTTATACCAAGAATTTTTACTTAGTGACTTTTTTAAACATTTAAACACATTTTCCCCAAAATTCTTACTTTTTCAAAAATTCTATTCTAATTTTTATTTCTTATTTCCATTACTGTATTAAATACTGTAAACAGTATTTTTTAATGTAAAAGCAGGGAAAATACCATAACGCGTAATGGTATACAAGTATAAATACTATAAAACGTAATATTTTTTGCATTAAAGTAATTAGAATGAGATTTTGTCACATTATAGCAACAATTTGGGAAGAAACGTGCTTTAAAAATAAACACAAAATTACATTTAAATAAGTTGTAATAAAACTTTAACGGTCCTAAAACATTTCTCTCTGATAAACATTGTTTTTTTTTGGAACAGGAGATTATGAGATCACCCATTTATTGTTCAATTATTTCCGTAACTTCAGACGAAAAATCACTGAATAAATGGTTAAGTAAGTGGTTTATTGAAAACAGTCCACAGATTAATCACAGGTTCACACAAAACATCATAGAACATAGAAAGCTTACAAAGATGTGCACACACCACGCAATTTGGCCATTACAATGCGATCAAACATAACATTCAGCTGGACAGTCTTTGAACATGGATTAACTCCTTAAAGTGCTTTGAGAGTAGAGAACTACTTGTGGCAGAAGACATTTTTGCTAATCATGTCACACCCAGGGAATATTAAATCTGCGGTCACATGTTGTTTGAGAATATGACAAGTAAACAAAACCATAAAAACTAATTTGGCCACAGTTTTTTTGACGTTACTGCTCATTATCTTATCTTTTTTTATTTATCCTAAATAAAAAAAATGCAATTATAATTGGTGAGCTGTTTCTCTACTTGCATTAGAGGAACTTCTATATACACCGTCATGTATTAAAAGTTGAACTTGTGGTTTTAGCTCTGCTTTTTATTTGTTGAAGAACCTGAATGGAAAACTAGGGTATTGTGAGATATTTATGTATTGTGTATCTCATTAAAATAGGCTTGTATGTTTTTCTGTATCTTTTTATTTATGGAACAATATCATTTATTTTTTATTTTTAGTACTGTCCTGTATGCCCTTAAACTGTGACTTTTGAATTCAATTAATTTTTTATTGTTTATGCTTTGGTTCTGTTTCTAAATAGATTGTTAAACCACACTTTCATGTCAGTTTATTTTTGAATTTTGTCTAAACGATAATTCTCCAAAGATGATTTATTGATTTGCGTGTTCAGAATATCTGTGACTGTTCTCCATGCAAACTCTGTAAACCGATAAAGCCACTGATTGACATGAAGCAAAGAATCCAAAGCTAAAATACATTTGAGAACAGAAGTCACAGAAAGAAAAAAAAAAAAACGACAGCTTGAAAACACTTGGCAACAAACAATGAAATTACAGCTCAAGTTTCAACCTTGTCACAGTCCTTAAAACAGTTCACAATAATGCAAACTAGAAAAGGGGGACAAAAAACAGAACATCTACCACTAGTAATTTCCACTATAAAAATACAGAGACCAATTGTAATTCAGGAAAAAAAGAGATAATGAATGAAAGATGTATGAAAATACAGCATGTGCTCTATCACAACTGTAAATCACAAGGCAGGTTATTGTATGAGTGCCACTAAGAAAACTCTAGGGATGGCTTTGGTCTAAAGGTATATAATGATATTAAACACGTAACACACAACAACGCAAACAACACAATCTCAACTACAATCTAGAATGTGATTTCACAGCTCCATGGGACAAATACATCTTCCAGCATGTGGTTTGGCTATATTTAGCTGATTTCAGTATGGTTAAATAACGACAGAACTTTAAGGTGAAAAAAACCCTTCAAAAAGAACACAGGAAATGTGTGGTGGTTTGAACGATGTCAGTGCATCTCTGTAATTGTCTGAGGTGAAATCTAAAACAACATTTGTGTATGTCATCATACACTATTCAAGCACGTTTCTGACTTTGAAAAATATGTGTATTGCTTATTTGACATTTTGAAACATTATAATCTCCAAACTTGTCATCTAAAAAGCTCTAATGCACTGCGGGGTTGAAGTTAAAAGTCAACATGAAATTTAAACTGAACTTATGTACTTCACTTCACCCAAAAATAAAATTAGTGTCATCAGTTTCTCACCCTCATGTCGTTCCAAACCTGCATGATTTTAAAAAATATATTTAAAATACAGCGGTCAACATTTGAAGTGGATCAAAACCTTTCATCAAAGTTGTCCTAAGACAAGAACACATTTTGGTTTTAGGTTTTAGGACAACTTTGATGAAAGATTTTGATCTACTTCAAATGTTGACTAGTGTATACATTTGGAAAAAAACTAGTTTTTTTTTGTCCATGAAATGAAAGTCAATGGGGTCCAATATTGTTTGAACCCCTATGTTCCCCAATGTGAAGAAAATGTTATTTTTGGGTGAACTATCCTTTTAATACTGCGCTTATTTTGCATGATTTATCATTACATGCTATTTCAAAGAAAACTGTCTGTTTTCATAAGCGTTCATCAAAATTTAACAACTTGCTTGGCCTCCGAAATGCATTTCCTTTTCGGCTGATGTAAAACTCTCCAATCAAAACATCAGATGGTCCAATCTGGTATTTAACACCCACTTTTCATGATCCAATCAATTACCAATAGATAAAATCAAGCCCCGCCCCCTCTCATTTAATATTCTGTTTCATGTAGACGTTAAGGCTTTAATGCCCTGAAAACTGCTGATGATCAACATCTTTCTTGCAGTGTGGACAGCTTTGTTGACTATACATGAAACTAGTTTTGCACATTTGCAGTACAGACATTGTGTGAGGCTAGTCAGAGCAGTTTCAGTAAGAAAGAAATATATAAGGAGGCTCAGATCAAGCCGTTTTGCTTACTGTTTGTCATCTTCAAAGTTTCAATGCCCGGAAGGAAGGCAATCATCCATATTTTCTTCAGGCACAAAGCAAATGAAAGAACAGGATATGTTCATTTGGTCTTAAGACTACAGCTTGATGTCTGTGGGTTTGGTTCAGTGCAGTTCACAGTGGTCAATTAATGGTAGGGTGGATCACAGATCTGCGTCTCTTTGGCTTACATACAGCTGCTGCACGTCCTGGCTTGAGCAGTACTGAGTCAGTGAAGGCCACAATTACAGGCTCAACTGTACAGTTTGATTTTGCCCTCTTTGTTGAGCCTTTGAATGATCTCAGTCTCGAAATCTGCATTGTGGACGCCCGTCTTTCGAAAAGCGCCGGCGTATCTGTTGTACTCCCAGTAGTGGTGCCAGTTTCCTTGCTTATCTGCCCCATATCCAAACACTGACACCTGATGGGATTGAACACTGTAAGTGAGAATAGTCTGGTGATGCAGAAATTGTTATCTTCGCTGTAAATACAAGTACAAACCTCATCACAGAGATGCAGAGCAAATATAATGGCTACTATCCCAGTGGAAGGGTACCTTCCATGAAGCTCTGTCCATTTGTCATGTGTGTACTTAAAGAAGGCTGGATTTACAACTATCACCTGGATGGCACACACAGGAGAATGAGTTAGGCTTAATAGATGGATGCATTAATGGATTTACAAGCTTTAGCGTGATTAACCTTGTCTTTGTCAGCTTCTACACGATTTTTCACTCTCATGTACGTCCTGTTTGGGATATACAAACAGTTTTAGCAAAGAGTGAGGAAAACGATTTTTAGAGTGATTTTACTTATAATCTGTTGTGCATTTTTTAGAAAGATTATGACATACATTTTGATTTCTCCTGTGGAAAGGGCGCTGGACAACCACTGCATGTCTTTCAGTTTGAAGGGAAGAAGGACGAGATGGACAACAGGTCTCAGATCGATCGCACTCTCTGGGTACATGAAGTGGTGGGTGGTTCGGTTACCAACATCCTCTTCAAATCCCACAGTTACAGCCTTATTCATTCTGTGGGACATTCCAGTTCAAATGCATTAGTAAAAAAACTCCTGCACTTATTGGTTACATTATTCAAGAAAAAACAAATTGTCCATACAGTGAAAGTCAAAGGGGTCCAAGGTTGTTTTGGACCCCTTTGACTTTCAGTGTATAGACAAAAAGATATCTTTCAAATATCTATCCAAATTTTTTTTTTTTGGCAGAACCTGATTTTACCAAGTGCGAGATGTTCCTGGATCAACATCTTTGTTGACCCTGGAACACCATTGTGATTAACCAATCAGATTTGAAGAACCAGTTTATAGTTTTTGTGAAGTTTAGGCTTACAATCAGTGTTTGGTGCTTGTACATCAGTGTCATTCATCTATCATTTCCTCTGATTTTAGGGATTACTCATGGTTAAATTTAGGTATAGGTGTAGGGATATGGTGAAGACTACATTTTTGGATTAAAATGTTGTTCCAGGGTCAACAAAATGTTGACCTAGGAACACATCTAACTCAGCAAAATCAGGATGTGTAATTTAATTGATGAATTGTCTTTTTATAAGTTTAGACCAGACATACAAAGAGTAGAAAACAGACCTAATAACAACTGAGTGGGAATCTATTAAGGCTCCATATTTGGACTTCAACAGATTCCCTGAGTTTCCAACAACTGCACACTTCCGGCACTGGTTCTGCTGTGGCATTTCATTCTCAGTTGGAGGGGAAATGATCTTAAACATCTTCTGGGTGATGCCCTTGATCATTCCATCAGATGCCTGCAAAGACTATACAAAACAATATGATAAGTACAGCTTATAACCTTTTAACTTACAAAGCTAACCTCCAAATTTCAAGCTACTAATTTTTACATCTTTAAGGTTAAAAGGGAAGAAGTTTTTGCTATCCCAACTATTCCAATCTTATTGTATATGCAGAAAGTAGAAGAGGTGGGAGGAAAATAATCCATTTTGCAATGCATCACAATTCTCTCTTCAAGGATTCTGAGTCTGACATTTTCAGAATTAATTCTGAGCTTAGTTTTTTCTCTTCATACATGTGATGGCAATTGTGTGCACATATCACAAAAACACACAATATCGAATAAGTATATAAACTTGCATAAATTTTCATTGTTGAAGCGAAATACAAGGCCAATCACAGGCTTAACTAACTTAACTAAATAAAACCATAACTTAAAATGAGTAACAATAAAAATACACAAATCTGACATTCAAAGTCAGTAAACTAATTAATTTATATAAAAAAATATATATAAATACTTTGCCTCGAAAGTACAGTAGTCACACAGTGAGGAGAAAAAGATGCATAGATAATCATTTTATTATTGCATCACAGCCCTGTGAACCATAATCGAATCAAATCATGAGGTGCCTAGAGATGTCAACCCTAGAAAATACTGCCCAACGTTTCTTATGTGCCATGTGAAAATTCAAATCTCTTGAGGCACACCAATGTCAAGCTTATCTGAGTATGCTCCCATAGCCTGCAAAAGCCTGAAAGCCTTTAATTAGGCTAAATTAAACCTTACTGAAACACATGGCAGGGCCGAAGGGCCTACTTGTGCCCTTGTTCCCTAGGGAGAATTACTTTTTTGTTTAAGGAAACCAGATAATAGACTGCAGCTCTGGGGATCTACCGCCATTGCATTAATGATGTTTGGCAAACAGATATGATGGTAGTAAGTGAACTTGAGAGGGTCTGGAATGAACACACCAGCTGTTGTCTTTCCCTAATGTGTCCATGTGCCAGAAAGGGGAAATGATATCTAGCTACGATGATACGACTTTAGAGGCATGCCTGAGAATCCCAGGAGCTATTCTGTCTCTCTGAAAGGCCAATGGCTGTCTAGAGACTAACAAATGAATCTAGGAACAAATCCAACATTAACTGTCCAACTCATTGCAGAAATTGGAAAACTAAATGTACCTAAATCTACATCAGTGGTGTGCAGTGATGTTCTGAAATGAGGAGGTAAAATCCTCGTTTTTGTTTTTTAAATCAAAAGTAAATTAATGTCCCAGTTACTTTGTCTTGGTTAAATACACATGCACTGTCAAAAAAAATAAGAGGAAAAAAACAATTCAATTCTTTTCATTTTTACATTAACCGTGTACAAACAGTTTGTAGCTATACAAAACAGCTCGTTTTACTGCTTGATATTGCAAATTGGTGTCTTACCATATTATTTTAATGTATTTTCTTAATTATGAACATACTGGTTTGAGTTATTCTTCTTCTCGTTATTTCCCTATAGAGGCTAATGAACCGGAGGTCTTGCCCATAGGCTTACTTCTGCATTGAAGAATAATTAAACTACTTATATTAATTTCACACATCACTACCATTTTGCTGAGAAAATGGATGCGAAAAAAACCTTCATAATAACTACTGATATTATTAATCAGGATGTGGTCTAATAGTAGTTAGCCACAGCACTGCAAAAAAAAAAATCATTGTGTGTTAGTGTATTATTCAAAATGCAAACTACCTATTTTCTAAATGTAAGTTATTGCTTGTATTGTGAAGTATTCATCCATTTGTTACAATGGAATTTACATCACCATACGAAATAAATTATGTCGCTACTTCACATAAAAAAAAAAACAGTGTGCCATACTGCAGTAGCCAAAGATGCTCCATTATGTAACATTATGTATTGGATTATAATAATGTGTTTGAATTATCTTCATTTCGGGGCAAACATTGAGATGAATGTGCATTATTTGATTAATTATCCAGCATATCATGCAATTAAATTAATTAGAATTTAAAAATGTCTGGCAGCCTTAGACTAACTAAATGCAGAACTTAAATGGGACCTATTATGCAAAAATCACTTTTATAAGGTGTTTCAACGCAGGTTGAAAACAACCAGCCTATAATGTTAAAAATCCACCAACTTATTTTTTTTTTTAAAACCAATAAATCATAAACAGTCTCTCCAAACGAGCTGTTTCAGATTCTCCCTCTGTTCACGTCACTGAGGGGAAAAAGTCCCGCCCATTTGTGACACTCTCTGCCCTATTAGCATAAACACAGCCCTGAGTGAGAAGCTGCGGTCCGCCATTACTGGAGATATATACAATGTCAGCACAAAAGAGGCTTTTCTAGTGTTGTGTTTTGGGATGCACTAATGAACATAGGAGTCGCCATAATCTCCTCCCATCTGAGCCACCGAGGACACTGTGGTTAAATTTCATTTTCAAAGGAAATATCCCAGAAAAAAATCAGTAACGTCCCCTAAATGTTTAGGAATCAATACCAATGCTTCGTGCGTGAACGTCAGCTTCAGACAAAGTAAGTATCACGCGTTTGTTTTCCAAATTGCCTTTCTGAAAGAGCTTCTTGGCACTCTGTAAGGCTTATCGCTAAAGCTATCATTGTCTCTGTGTTTTCACTGATGCTGCCTTCAAGTGCTGCCAGAATGATCTTAAATAGGAATGTGGTAGTTAAAAGTTGCATATGAAAGCAATGTGAGTCTATCGCTTGAAGTTGTCGAGCTAGTGATCAGAAGTGGGACTTATAAAGTTTGTGATAGCATGAGACCAGCTATGTTGTTATTTTTATCCTGCCGTGCTCCCTGTGTAATTCATAAACGTGAACTTATTATGCACAGTATAATGACTGACTTTGAAACAGAGTTTTATGTTTTATGTAAAGATAACAGGCTTGTACTAATAGTGGAATGTTGATTTGCAAAGGCTAGCACTGCTAATGCCTGAGCTTGAGCTCTTGAAGCTCCACCCTTTTCTCAGGGAGCAACAGCTCGTTTGCATTTAAAGCAACATACTCAAATTCAGAGCGTTTTGGCTCATACCCTAAAATTGGCAATTTTAACAAGCTATAAAAATTTATCTGTGGGGTATTTTGAGCTAAAACTTCACACATACGCTCTGGGGACATCAGAAACTGATTTTACATCTTGTAAAAAGGGGCATAATAGGGCCCCTTTAAACCATCAATGTGCCACTTACCAGCCACCACTTCAGAGAAAGTGGATCTATGTCATCATCCCTGCCGGTGAGGTAAGGTTTCTGTTTATGATCATAGCGTTGGTCAAACCACTCCGACACACCCTTGTCTGCTATACAGGATGGACAGCTACAGGAATGACCTCGTCTTGGCTCTGTGACAACCGTCTGTAACTGTGTCTGGTTCTTCATTGGTATCCTGAAATCGTGATGAGTGGGTAAATCTGTGATGGGCACAACACTGGCCTTCTGAATGGTGTGAGCAGCTATCATTAAAAACAAAATAGCCCCTAGCAAAGCGCCTAAGTACAGTTTTCTTCTCAACATCATGGTTAAAGCAGACTAAACCTCGGGGTGGATTTTCCAGAGAAAAGATTTAAAGGAACCACCTCAATAACAGGAATTCACTTCTATCTTGGCTTGTTCCTGCCAAATGGATTGTGGGTTTTATTATCTATGATCTATTTATGTTATGTTATGTTCCTTTAATTTTTTTGGAGCAGTGTATATTCTTATATAGATTATATACTAAAAATATTTTAATACAAAAAAAAATATTTTGGAGTTGATGTTGCTTTACAAAATAAAATGGCCTCTGAGGTGGAAAATGACAGGATTTTCAATCCAGGATTGTCCATTATGGCCTTGTTATATCTGTTCATCCTGTCATGATTTTGCAAAGCCAAAGCACAAGGCCTCACAGTGGAACATGCTAAAAAGAGACAGACGTGCTGTTTCTCAGTGTTCAGTTCAGTGAAGGAAATGAGTCCGAGGCAGCTTTACTTCCTGTCTGTACAGCTGTAAGCGTCTCTGCTCATATTTCATTCCGCATTTATCCTAAAGTAGCACCCACTGCTGCCAAAGCTCCTCATTCCTGAAAAATACAGAAGAACATCAACATTTAGAAAGTTTTTTTTCCCACAATTTCATTATCTGGTTTATAAATGAACTGCTTCATCTTTCAAAACTGGACCAAATAGTTCACTCACAAACAGTGCTGGGTAGATTTCTTCCAAATTGTAGTAGTCCATTACTAATTACAGATTACATAATGAAAACTGTAGTTAGTAACGTAATCTAGGTTATTCATTTTAGGTAATGTATTCTGACTACTTTTTAGATTACTTTTTTATTAAACTTGTTTTAAATTTACCATTAAACATGCAATATTGAAAATATATTCCTTGAAATATTTCTTTCTTTCTGTCTTTGTGAATATAGTCAAAGCAGAATGGTATGACACACTGTAGGATTTTTAGAAAATAAAATTTAAAAGAGGAAAAAAAATAATAATTAATATACTGCCATTGTGTAAATAATATATAATCCATAAAGAAGTAACTGTAATCTGATTATGAGCATTTTAAAATGCAATATACCCTAATTACAAGTACTTCATTTTTGGAATCTGATCACGTAATCCAAATGACATGTAGCCAGTTACTACCCAGCCCTGATTACAAAACGTATTTTGTTACTTGAGTTTAGCTAGATTTAAGTGAATAACAGTTTAAAGTTAAGTCACTTCCTCACATGAAACCATATTAACTAATTTGAAGGTGTTTTTGGATCCTTTTTGAAGCTAGTCCACATTTTTCGTAACTGCATGGAACAAGATTATTTTTTCCTTCTAATTGTGTTCCACAGAAGAAATTAAGTCATATGAGTTTTGAAGTACATGAGGGTGAGTAAACAATGACAGAATTTCCACTTTTATGCAAATCATCCTATTAAAGTCAACTTACGAAACTCACTCTTTGAGGCAGTGCTAAATGAAAGAATCATTTAGCTTCACAATCCTGTTTTGACCGTCAGTCATGGCGAATTGAAGTAAGAGGAAGACTGTATGTCGACTAATTCTTCAAAAACATATAGCTAATACAAGACAAGATGCAGAAATGCCACAACTGTTGTCTCTTGCTGAGACTGCAAGAATGTGGCTGAACCTCCCTCGCACCCCCACCACATCCACAATGAAGAACTATATAAATAAAGCACCACTGACTGCGTTGGACCAATCGCACCAATGCAATCCATCTTTAGATTGATGACGGTCAAACCCAACTACTCCCACAATTCCCAGTCTAGAGCTCTGTACTTGATCCATGTTACTTAAATAACCTGCTTGATCTCCTCAACAAGTATCCTTGAAACAGCCACTACTTTGAAAAAAAAAAAAAAAAGGCTTCCCTGGACACCACAGCCAAAGTGACTGCAGAGCAGGGCTGAAATTGTATATGCTAAACAGGAAGTCCCAGACTTTCCTCGTCAGTTAGGGAGCCGTGTCCAGTGGAGCAGGGAGATGTGGATGTGGGGGATGTGGGATCAGCTGACGTTCAGCTGATTCGGAAGAACTGTCTCTCTCTGCCAGACAGCTGTCTCACTACAGACCAAATTGAATTACATCTCAGGTCAGCGTGCCAATCCCACCTAGTCAGCAATGTGGTGGTACAGATGAGTCTCCCCCACCGTTCATTATTCAAAGTGAAGTATGCTCAAAATGAGCTTAAAGTAACCAATCCAGAGCTGATGAATCCAGAACGTTCTCATTCACTTAAGCTGAAACACAAGCGGCCCATTCAGAAAACTAATCAGGAGGAATTACAACAGCTGTAGTGCACTAGAAAGACATTTACCTTACAAGTGGCTCTAAATATATATTATGCCAAAGTAATATTTGCACTGGTACGTAGGGAGCCTGCGTATTGTGACGTTCTTCTAAAGATAACAGTGATTCTCACAATTTGAAAATAGAGCAAATGTCAATGTCTTGATATCCTTCCAAGTTACCGTGGATCAACACTCCTGCCTAATCTGGCTTTGCATGGTCAAAGAACAGATAGAACCACCACAATGAAAACCTGCTGTGTGTTTTTTAGTTGCATAGTTTTTCAGCTGAATTCATTCATTTGCATACCAATGTCAATTGGGACTCTCATACTGCTGAAACTAGAAGCTCCTCAATGAGTGCCAAACTATTCCAATTTGATTGCTCATTAAAATGTACCCTTTACTCAGCAAAAGGGACCCCTTTTCACAGTACTTCTGCCCAAACTTTCTGTGTGAGCCTTGAGGTACACACTGGGTTTGGAAGACAACCACACTTCAAGCAAACAGTAGTTGATAAATGACATAACCTTTCAGAACTATCAGGGCTGTGAATACAATCTCAGGATTTGGAAAGGACCAAATGTAACTAGGTTGCTAATGGAGGTTGCTAACTGGCATATTGCGGGGTAACCTTTCTATAAATATAGTGCATTGTGGTCTTCGTTAACAAATCTTTCAATTCAATTTAAGTTTAATTTTATAGTGCTTTTCACAATACATATGGTGTCAAAGCCACTTTAAAGAAAATGCTTGTTTCTGTCCTACAATCAGGAATTCGGTTATCTACCAGATATAGTGTATCAGCGTAACATACATATGGTAGTAACATACAGATATAATATATGTTATGTGGTTAGTTACTCAACAAATGTGTCAAGTAGTAATTACAACTCATTACAATATAATTACAATGATTACAATATAAGGATGATATTAGACAGTTTTGTATATGGATCCAAAGTTGGCATTATCTGAAATTGTTGCACCTTGTTATGAGTTTTGAGAACATATTAAGATTTTAAATAATACAATTATTGTTCTTGATCCCATCACAAGCTGCTTTTAATGCAAAATGTATATAATATAAATTTCCACCATGGTTTGGTTGCTATTGTAATGTAAGTTCTCTTGAAATATACAATTCTAGAATAAAAATATATAATTAAAATAATATAATGATAATAAATTTAAACTTTTTTCTTTCTTCACTTCATTTATTTTCTCTATATACTGAATTTATTGGTTAAAACAAAAATATATAAATAAATTAAATTAAAAAAAAATTAGAAGAACAAAAATAAGGTAAATAATTTGACTGGAGCCATAATTTAACCTGCAATTTAACCTGTGTTTAAAATGTTAACTGCTGATTGTAATCTAGTTAAATTTGAGTCGAAGTATCTTGCGGTTGACAAAATATATCTGACTTCTAATCTAAATATTCTGGTGCACGTTTCACCATCAGTGTCTACAAAAAGTGTCTGCAAAAGTCGAGACAGAAGCATCCCCTGGAAGCCACTCTCATTTAACCACGCAAATGAAATAAACATATTCTCCTGTGTTACCAAACATAAACAATGTCCGAGGTTTTCCATTCCATTTTTATTTCCTACACCAATGAACACCAGAAAAGAAAAAATAGTAATTACGAAACAGCAATCAAAACTGCTGAGGTAATGAGAAACCTTGCTCTAAAAGATTTGCCTTGGATACCAGCCAAAGCTTTTTAACTTGCAGAGGCGAGAGGCTTGTTTTGCTCAAGGCATGTTAAAGACTAAGGCCATGTTAACACTACAGTGTGAGTTTCAAGTAAGGTGTGGAGTGGACTGCTAAGGGCAGAGGGGCTTTTGGGGTCTCACATTTCCAGTGAAGTCGGTCTTGCAGTTGTGAAGATGCATGTGGTGTGGTTAACTCAACAAGGGAAGGAAAAAACCCAAGCCCACCATCCCCCACAATAGTACTGTAAGCATAGCACACATATCAACCTCTCTGATAGCCAGAATATCTCGCAGAATGCAAAACAAGGGTGTCTGTCATTTCCTTTTCCCTTAGCCAACTGACGTGGTAACTCTAAAACTGATCTTAAGAAACTGGAATAGCCACTGTAAAGTATATTTTACCAATATAAAACTTTGTAAAAATGCTACTGTAAAAACCTGTTACACAGTTAACCTTGCTGTATGCAGCAAACATATTATTTCAATCGACAAAACATACTTCCAATACTTTTATACATTAATGCATTTACTGTATTATTTAAGGAGTAAATTTACTGTACGTTTTAATAAGTAAAAATATGAATTACTTTATTTTAAGCCAATATACTTTCACAAAATATTGTCATTTTTTTTAAGTTATAGCCTATGTTGTATTTTAATCCACAATACATCTACTATATAATTTGCTATATATACACTATATAATTGCATGATATATCATTTAAGAACTGTAAATTATACAGTCACCAAAATGCTTGATCACTGTATTTTTACAGTAAAGTTCCATAGCTTGCCAGTTTTGTACAGCAAATATATCTTTACAGTGTAACCACACTGCTGTGCCAAGTCTAAAAGTATATGACAGAAAAACGCTAGTAAAAACGGAAACAAATGACAAATTACTCATGAAATGAAGCTGTCAAGAAGGTTGTAAAACCGCACAGGTTTCCCAAGTTTCATTGTGTTTGTTATTACAGCTTTCTTCAATAACCATGTTTGGGGAGTCGACTTTACTAAGGCACGTTTTTGACAGCTGCTGCAACCAACACAAAACGTAACTCTGATACAAACCTAGATAGATCTCTAGTCCAGTATTTTAAATTATCTTCATTTCAACCAGCTATGTGTGTATTTGGTTAGAATTAGGAAAACGTTTCGTAGCAACTTTTTCGTAAACGTCTTGTGGTAAGAAACATAACTTGAACCGACTCCACTGAAACCCTTCATTCACACACAAACCGAAAGGTAGTCTACACTAGAAGTAATACGTGATTAAATTATAACTGGTCAAGACGAAAACCACTTAATCTAAACTGGTCGCATTTAGTCTAGTCATTCATGGGTTGTGTCAAAACCTCGTCAGCTAACGTTACCTCCTAACAGCATTTTTGGTCATAATATGGCGCAAGTGATCGACCGCCGATTAAGTGCCAAAAAGTAGGCATCTCATAAAGTTATATGAGACACAGCCATGGTTTACATGCAAATGAAAAGTTGCAAGTATCTTTTCCTTTTAAAACTTACGCACACAATTTCAATGATCTCTAATTTAGGAAGGTAACAGTGTAAGTTTAAAAAACATGGATGTTATCAAAGACTCAAACCGTTTCCTCTAGAAGTTCAGCTCAAGTTTAATCTTTTAGGTGGTGGATCATCGTGTTCAACTCGAAATAAATCTTGTAACTACAACCTGTTGTTTAGTAGTAAAATGGACTGGTTAGGCAGCATTGCATTCGCTAGAAGCGTGTGTTAAAAAAAGAAGTACGTTAGAGCGAAAGAAAGAACATAACTTTGAGGCGGCAGCTCAACACCGTTAACTCATTTGAGACCGCTTGAACTCATCAGATTCTCTCGTCGGTTTGTTAAAGTTGAAACGGGTTTAGTATAAGATCAGATGCAGTCTCCCAGAAAGCGGGATAAGTTTAGGCTACTTACCCACCTTGTTCTCAGCTCGAGAGTGGGTGACTTGGCAGACACACAGCAGCCTTCTACGTATTGCACTGAGGAGAAATGATGCCGAGCTTTACGTCCTGCGTCTACTCGCTGTGTGTGTGTGTGTGTGTGTGTGTGCGCAAATTTCCAACCTAACTGCTCGACAAAAACTATATTATTAAATCAACGTAACTGTTAATAATATTAATGTATCTTAATTTCTCAGCACCAGTTTGTGTGTGCTATTATGTAAGTTTTGTTTTAAATGTCACTTTTACTCGTTAAGAAATGAACAGCATTTTAAGAAATATTAAATGGTATGCATGAGGATTCAAGTCATATCAGTCTTCTAGAAAAAGCTGTTTGAATCTATATGGAGCAGGTGTTTCCATATGTTTATATCACATGACCAGCTGTTTCCTGCAACAAACTTTCTAATAATAGGGTGCTAAGCAGTGTTGGGCAGTACTGTAACTTAGTTACTGTAACTTAGTTACTGTAATAATATTACTTTTTTGCAGTAACTAGTAGTGTAACTAATTACTAATAAGATTTCAGTAATAATATTACAGTTACCATCCATAAAACAGCTTAGTTAGTTACTTTTGATGCCTCAACCCGCTGATTTAAAAACCAACAATCAAATAATTCCTAGATTTATTTACATAATTTTCACGACTCGCACATGCATGTGATGTCCCCAGTGCAGCAGGCAAGCTTGGAATATGGAAAAGCTTACATTCAGCATATAGAAATATTACATTATATTGATTTTGTCAAGAAAAAAGATGATCTGAACACTGTTGTGTAAGTTGTGGCTTTACTTTACTCTGGCATTACATCCCACCCTCATCCCTCTGATCAGCGTGTGCTACATTATATTACTATAATTAAAAATCTTTTTGGAAAATACAGCTTCTTACAAACTTATATGATTTGATAAAATACATAATGAAATGTGTAATGGAGAAATTACAATTAGCTTCAAGCTACACATGATAATTAATGAGATTAATACAACACTTCTACTTGAATGGCACTATCAATCACTATTGACTGTTTGTAATAACTTCTGACTGCGATCCAATGTGGATTTTGGTCAAATGATAAAGCAGAAATACGTTATTAGTAACATTCAAGAAGAATGTTATGTAGAAGATACACAGTTACAACTTCTGTGGGACGTAAAGAAAAAGTAATGTAACTAGTAGTGTAACTAATTACTGTTGCCAGAAAGTAATAAGTAAAGTAACAATATTACTTTTGAAAGGAGTAGTAATGAGTAATATATTACATTCTTTGAGTAACTAGCCCAACACTGGTGCTAAGTATTATCACTGCATTACTAAGACCGATACCCCTTTGTTAGAAGGTGATAATTTGCTTTAAAACACAGTGAACTGTGCACATGCTCAGGAAAAGAGCATGTATGTTGGCGTGAGTGAAGTTTGATTTACGCCCTATACTGCGCCTCATAAACATAATAGGTTTGAGTCTGAGCTGTGTTGTGTCCTGAACACAAGATATTATGTTGAGACTGAATCTAAATAACATCTATAGATGTGAGTGCTATAAGATGGAGAAAACTCTGAAAAAAAACAGTTTGCTGTGCAGTTCTAGTAAAAAAAAAAAAAAAGACATGCACTGGTAGGAATTAATAAGAGCCAGATAAACTTTTAAAATGTTATGTAGCCTAGCTTTTAGCATACTTTCTATTTAAAAGCAATGTCCAAACAATATGTAAGGCCTTATATGTAGTTTCATATGTGTTATTCTCAAGATAGGCTATACATTCCCTGCATGCATTATTGAGCATTGTAATGTGGGCAGGGCTTGTGCAAAGGGAGCTACGGGAAATGTTTAGATCAAATATGAGAGAAACATAAAAATCTAATAGTGCTTATCTGCACATTTGGCATCCATCCTGTGTCTGGTTTGTGTGGTTCTCTGATAGCTGTCCATTGCTTAGTCAATGCAGCAGTTCCCTGACAGGCCACTGAGGTTGTTGGGAGTGCAGTGTTTACTCAAAATGAATTAGCTTGACTTTAATTGACGTGATAAAGCAGTGCAGCTTCCACTCAACTGGACAGAAGACTAGACATTTGTATATCAGTCCCCGAGGTTATTTATGCAGGAGGACATTATGTACTTTTTGATTTTGAACATGATGTAGACAAATAGCTTTTCCTTTTATCACAAATATTTAAAATAAAAGATTAGGAGAAGGTAAATGTCTTACCTAATGAGAGCAAATGGAAAGAAGCTCTTTATTGCACAAATAAAAGGGTTATAACATGGTAATAAGAATAAAAGTGATCCATTTTCTCAAGCACAGAGACAGCTGTGAGTACACACATTTTTGCAGAAGACTACAGGACAGATCCAAGATAAGAGTAAAAGCAACCATTTTTGTGCCCATCAGATAAAGCAGTCACTTACAATGCCCATTTTTGTAGGACAGAAGAAATGTGCCAAATTGGTTGGTAAAACAAGTCAGTAGAGTGTGTATGCTTGTGATCATTTGCATGCACTTCAAACCACAGAAACTGTTCATGTCTGGTAATTTAAGGCTGAAGATACAGTAAAAGTAGATGTTTTCCTAAACAGCCGTGACTGAAATGAGAAATTCAATTTTGAAATGAGAGGTCATATCATTGTACCGTTGTTGATAATTTACAATATGGTTTGAATTAAACTAGTGTGTTCATGTCCATATGTGAGCATGTTAAGATGTTGTTGTGAAATGTTGGAACTATAAAGAGAAAGTACACCATATCTAGTTGTTTAACAGACTTTAGTCCAACTTTGGCATAAACTCAATGTAAACACTCAGGACACAGACTGAAATTTGGACATCTGGCCAACAAACTGAACGGTTCTTTCGCAATGTTACTAATCTTTAGCTGTCCTTCTGATATCGCTTGTATAGATGTTCAAGAACATCTTCAATTGTTTTCAATGCCATATAATTTCTCAAGTAAATGACTATATATGTATAGCATCAACATAAAGTAAGATCATGTTGCTTTATAGAGAAAAGAATGTCCGCAAGTACTATAGAAACAAGAGAACAACTGCTATTGTGTGCTGCCTGTACGTGACCAAATACAGAACATATAGTACTTGTATAAGAGATATGGTTATTGAAGGCTATGACAGGATGCTAAACAAGTTATGTACAATACCGCAAAGCAGTTGAGTAATAGTCGCAATAGTTTTACATAGTAAGCATTTGTGTAGTTGAACATAAACAAAAAACCAACAGACAGATACACACAGAGCTGCTGATAAAGGGGTTGTTTTTACTGCTGTTTGATTAAGCTTTGTTAATAATTTCCAAGGATGGCAAAAGCTGTTTGGCCAAGTAATTACTATTGAAGGACAATATGATAAGCAGATGAGGACTGAACTAACATAAGATATCCACGTACGACTGTGAGAAATAAGCAGCTGTGTAAACCATCATTAACAGTTATTAAATTTAATAACATATATAGTTTCTGCTGATTTCCAGGTAAAGGATTTTACAAATGAAAATGTATTTGCTTGTTAAGAAACCCCAATTTTTTTTTTTTTATCAAGATTATAAAGAAGCAAATTATTATAACGTACTATTTTTAAAAAGTTTTTTTTTAGTTTGTTTTTGTTTTATTAGCTAGGAAAAAAAGGGAAAAAGCGAAGTGAAGTGAAATACGACCAAGTATGGTGACCCATTCTCGGAATTTGTGCTCTGCATTTGACCCATCCAAAGTGCACACACACAGCAGTGAACACACACACACACACACACACCGTGAACACACACCCGGAGCAGTGGGCAGCCATTTTGTGCTGCGGCACCCGGGGAGCAGTTGGGGGTTTGGTGCCTTGCTCAAGGGCACCTCAGTCGTGGTATTGAGGGTGGAGAGAGTGCTGTACATACACTCCCCCCACCTACAATTCCTGCCGGACCTGAGACTCGAACTCACAACCTTTCGATTATGAGTCCGACTCTCTAACCATTAGGCCACGACTTCCCCTTTTTGAAAAAGTGTTGGTTTCAAAAAGGTTTGAAATGAACTATACTTGTATTGTAGTCACTGGTTCATATTTCCCATCAGCAGTCATGGACACGTTGAGACAACCCCTATTGGGCAATAGCTGGTGTCCAGTTACATATGACTTAGAGACAGGGATTTAACCACAATTTGAAAATGTGCATGTTGGCGTGGGAACTTGTCTCTTAAAATAATGTGCTTGCAACAAATGAGGTGCTAGCAACAGACTATGTGAACAAACTTTTGCTTTGTCCTATTAAAAAGAGTTGCAGTTTGTCCTTTGTTTGGTAAAATGTGTGGCTGTGTGTCTGAACAAAACCGGTATAATCACAAGGATCTTTTTATATCACTTCAGAGGGAATCTGAGAGTTCAGTGTCTCTGACTGTGAAGTAAAAGTATTTATTACATGACAAGGAGACGGTGAAGAGGACCAGGAGGTGCTTGACACTGAATGTGCAGGAGTAAGTAAAACCGTACACAAAGCCCACTTTTAAAGAGTGTTTTTCTCCTGAGGGAGCATGGCTTCGCTCCCAGATATCTAGATTTTACAGCATGAAAGCTCACTAATGAGTCTCTGTTTCATGTAAAATTCTTGACTCTAAAAGAGTGAATGCCTTGGCATTGAAATAACATTTGACTCCTCACCTGAAATAGCTGCACTAACAGAAGGCAAGATATTTACATTTCTGCTTTTTCATTTTTCATTTAGATGTATATTTGATATTGGATATGGATGCTATACGGACTGCTTCTGTGTGTACTTCAGGGCATGGGCAAGCATGCTTAACTTGGACTATAATTAGCATATTCATGTGAGTCAAAAAGGAAATTACATGCTTGTATCTTACAGTTAGTTGAAAATAAACTGTAAACATCTAAATGTCGAGGTGCAAGTGTTTACTAAAACTAGTAAATATGACGGGATATGCATGGCCTAAACTTCCTAAACTTTCTTTTTTGATGTTTGTACGGTTACAGAACACAGTCTGCATACTGAGGTTTTGTCAACCACTGAGCAAAAAAAAAAAAAAAAGGTATTCATATGTATAATACAGATAAATGTAAACTTGTGAAATAAGAGCAGAAAATATTGCTTTGTGATTTGTGCTGTTGTTACTCCATCACGTGGCCTTTTTTGTCATATTTGTTTTAAATTCCTCCAAAATGAGAGGCACTATGAACCCCTTGGTCATGCATGTAGCTTAGGGTGACCAGATACGTCCTCTTTTCCCCGGACATGTCCTCTTTTTTGACCTACAAAAATGCGTCCGGCCAGGATTTCTTAATCTCCCAAAATGTCCGGGATTCCACTGTTTTAATCCCGCTCCCTCTGAATTTCTGACCATTGCCGCCTGCTCCCTCAACATGTTTCCCTCCCTCGATTTTCGTGTCCACTCCTTTAAACATTCTAATATTGTATATAATTTTGGCGCATCACTCAGTATGCGATTTATTTAAATATTTTTGAATTAGTGTTCGCGCTGTTTACTTTCACTTTCGATTTCGCTATCACAAGCACTCTGTGTAAAGGGAGCACATCTTACAAGATCAGATATTTGTCAATGAGCTCAGGATCTGTTGAGCTGCAAATACTCAAGCATGGTCTTTTCAGTCATCTCTTTTTATTCTCGACCTGTGATCAATAAAATCTGACTTCTGCAGCTCTTGATTGCCAAATCCGCGTTTTTTTCCCACAGAATTGGGCTGCTTTTAAACTGTTGCCATGGGGTTGATTTTCCCAAGTGTGTTAAAGGCTTGAAATATTGCAGAAATTACATTTGACTGAAATGCTTGTATTAAAACATTTTGCATTCTACCTATGATAACATTTTCATGGACTTTTACATTAGGCTAACTGTTCCCTCCTGGTGGAATGACCTGCCCAACTCAATCCAAGCAAGTCCTTAATCATTTTCAAGAAACGGCTGAAAACTAACTCTAGCACTCTCTATTCTAATGCTAATTCTAATTTTATCTGCTTGTTTCTTTTTAAATTAAAAAGTCTTGACCCTCTAACATTTGCACTCTCTATTCTATTTCTATTCTAACTACTTGTTAGGAACTTTTATTTATAAAGAAAAAAGAGCCTCTAGCACTAGCATTCTCTTTTCTTCCTCGATTCTTTCTACTTATTTTATTTTTATTTATTATAAATAAGGACTTTCTAACACTAACATTATCCCTTCTTTTTCTGTTCTATTGACTTGTTTTATTTTTATTTAAAAATGACCCTCTAACACTAGCATTCCCTATTCTTTTCTATACTGTCTACTTGTTTTCTTTTTATTTATTATAAAAACAAAATAAGCAAAAAACAAAAAAAAAACTTGCTATAATATTAGGCGAAGCCCCGCCCTTATCTCCGCCCACGAACCCCGCCACCTACTGTCCTCTTTTTGGAAAACCAAAATATGGTCACCCTAATGTAGCTGCACATGTGGAACAAGTCAAAGTTTCCATGTGTAGACTAAAGAGTAGAGCTGACCGAGCGGCAGTCATTAAGTGGAAAACCTGAGGCAAAGTTTGGAAAGGAAGTAAATGAGCTCATAAATCCACAGTATGTCTGCTCATGTCTCCCACACTCATCAGACTGTACCTGTACCATCTGTATACTGTGATCAGGATATAATCAACTTAGTCCTTATCCTCAAATCAGTCAAATTAAAAATTAAACTTTGAGTTAGTTTATGTCTTATTGTCGTATGAAGTTTGTTTGATTGTTTGTTTTGGTCAGGTGTGAAAAGGTTTATGTTTTGCTAACTTTTTAGCCTATATATATAAACTTTTATACATTATGTAATTTAAGTATTAAGTATTAAACATTAAGTAGTAAGTAGTTTTCCATGTTAATTTTACTTCATTCCATTCATGCAAATCTCATGTCACTAGTAATATAATATAACACGTAATATAACTTGGAGGCAGTATAACTTTCTTTCTTTTTTTGTTCTTCAGAAATTGAACAGCAGTAGTAATGCATTGCCATCCTTTTATACACATACTTCTAGTTCGGTAGCTTGCAGCATCATAGCAAAATTAAGAAAAGTATTTATTCTCTCTCTCTATCGTTCTACATCACGCTTCACTCCCCAGTAGGTGGCGGAGATGCACCAAAGCTGGTTTGCTAACCGCCATTTAATCCAAAAGAAGAAGAAGCATCATAGCAACGAAAACAGAACGACTTTCCTTCACAATGGCAAGTACATTTTAGCACTTAAGCTCGATAACGTGTGCTTATAATTGAAAGAACATGTTTTTTTCGGTCGTTATCGTCTCGGTTAAGGTTTTTTTGTGGGGTAACTTTGATTTGCAGGGCTCGAGTAAATATAATAAATAAAACTAACGTTAGCCTACATTTAGGGAGGTCAATAATCAATAATATAAATTGCAAACATATCTACAAACACATATTATTATTAAAGAAATTCTTAGAATATCAGATGAAGAGACTACCTCAAAATTGTATTTTGTTTTTATTTATTTAATGTTTAGTGTAAAACATAAATTCAGCAAAAATTACACAATGTATATATTTTAATGTTTGACTCAAACTATACTGCACAATAATCGATCTAAAAAGACTAGTTAGTTAATATGAGAGAACTAATATGAGAGAGCTCACTGGTGCAGTGTCCTGCTTTCCTCCAGTCCAGCAGATGGCAGTAACGCAGAACCGACCGTTCACATAATACATACTTCTAGTTCCGTAGCTTGCCTTGCAGCATCAATCCAAGAAACGAAAACAGCGATTTACCTTCACAATGGCAAGTACACTTTAGCTCTTAAACGTGATCACATGTGCGTATAATTGAAAGTACATGTTTGTCAGCTCGTTATTGTCTCGGTTAATGTTTTTGTGGGCTAACTTTGACTACAGGGCGTTGTCATTTAAGAGATGGTACTTCTAACCAGCTACTGCTCGAGTAAATATAATAAACAAAAGCAAAAATACGTTTTTTATGGATTTTACAGAGCGGCTACTCCAAAGGATATTAGATATTAAGCAATGACATACAGCTTTTTTCGTGTTACTTTTGCCGTTTTTATCACTTGAGCGTTTTTGTTGCAGGCTGAGGTGGAAGAGACGATCAAAAGGATTCAGAGTCAGAAAGGAGTACAAGGAATCATCATTGTTAATGCAGAAGGTATCAGGCAAATGAGAAATGCTTGCAGACGTTTTAGTTTGGGTGCAAACGATGTGCTTCATTGGCAGCATGACATTGATAAAACAAAGATATCTTTGTTGTTATATATGTAGTATTTATATGTGCTCTTTAAACAGGCATCCCAATCAAAAGCACTCTTGACAACTCAAGCACAGTTCAGTACGCCGGTAATGTCCACCAGCTGCTCATGAAAGCTCGGGGAATGGTGAGGGACATCGACCCTCAAAATGATCTCACCTTTCTCAGAGTTCGATCAAAGAAGAATGAGATCATGATTGCCCCAGGTAAAGAGATGTACACTTATGAAATGCATTAGGTTAGTGCAGTGATTCTCAACAAACTTCCAAGCCAGACAATGTCTTAAAATGATTTAAATCAGTATCATTCTTTTAATTACAATAATAATAACTATTAAATGAATAGTTCACCCAAAAATGAGAATTTGCTGATAATTGACTCACACTTAGGCCATGGTATATCTAAAAGAGTTTGTTGTTTCATCAGAACAGATTTGGACAAATTTAGCATTACATCCCTTGATCCTCTACAGCGAATGGGTTCCGTCAGAATGAGAGCTCAAACAGCTGATAAAACATCACAACAATCCACAAGTTATTGTCAAGACTCCAGTGAATCAAGAAGCTGTGTTTAACAAATAAAAAAATCTTTAAAAAAAATATGCACTTCACAAGGCATTAATTGACGAACTGGAGTTGTTTGGATTACTTGTGGATTATTGTGCTGTTTTTATCAGCTGTTTGGACTCTCATTCTGACGGCACCCATTCACTGCAGAGGATCCATTGGTGAATAAGTGATGTAATGCTAAATTTCTCCAAATCTGTTCCGAAAAGTAAACAAACTCATCTACATCTCGGATGGCCAGAGGGTGAGTAAATTTTAAGCAAATTTAATTTTTGGGTGAACGATTTATTTTAAAATGTGAAAACAATCTAACTTTATTAAAACTTCAAGTCACAAAGGTCACCACTGGGTCAGTGGGCCTGTGAAGCTATTCTACGTGTCTTGGATGACAAGGTTTGACTAATCATGTTTTGTCTTGAAATTAAGAATTATATGTACAGTTTCCTTTTTTTGTAGATCAGGAATATGTTTTTAATATTGAGTCATATTTTTACTCAATCAAATAGCTGCCAACAGACTTGCAGACCATTTGAATGTCAGATGTGATGTTTAGGACTGTCTGTGTGTTTTGCTAAAGAATCTCATCCGTTTGTTCGTAAAGTGTGGTCAATATCTGGTGTATGTAGATGTATGTAATGTATTTCAAAGACTATAGAAATACAAAGACGGTTCACTCCTATACTTATGAATGGGAGAAACTGCAATTGAAAACTGCGCGTTATGGCAGAATAGTCCCACCTTTTAAATGAAAGAGCAAATCGCTGATTGGTACAGTCACCTCACTGTCACTCACCTTCCCTCATTGCAGTGGCCGTTAGAAGCTCCTGTTCCTATCCACATTATTTTTCATCGTGGAACTAAGCCATTTTCTGTCAATGTGAGAGACTTCTGGTTCATTAGCCACTGTGGGGAAATAACGAGAAGAATAACGAAGTGCAGTAAATGGTAAAATGGTTTGCACTACAAACCAGTGTGTTCATAATAACACAATACATTAAAATAATATGGTAAGACACACTGGACTGCAATATCAAGCAGTAAAACAAGCTGTTTTGTAAAGCTAAAAATAGCTGGAAGCAGATGAGACCGGAAGCCAGACACTTTAAATTTACAAATGGCCACGCCCGCTCTTATGGGAAAAATAAGGTGGATAGAAACCTGAGGCTAGAACAGCCAATGTGCACGCAACAGTCTTAAGCGCCTTATAACTGTGCATGCGCATTGCCTGGTCTAGCCTGAAAAATAAGCTTTTTAAATGCTATTTGAGCATAAGAAACAACATTCATGAAGCAGTTAATTTCAGATTTTGTTGCTGATTTGAAATATGTAATTTAATTGCAAGCTCAGTGAGCAGTTTTTGAGATTTTCAGGATTTCCCCCATTCATTTAGATAGGACTTGGTCTTCTTGATTTAGCTGCCCGGAGGCGTTGCAAATATGATCGCAGAGTGAACAGACTTTCCTTGAAAGGGACTTTTTGTATATTTCTATTCAGAATACAAAAACCTAAACAGATGTGAGTTGTATATGACATATAATCGTGAATAGATTGATGAATATGATCATAAATTAATATTTTATTCTGTTCTCTCCACAGAGAAGGACTATTTCCTGATCGTCATTCAAAATCCTACAGAGTAGTTCTGAATTCTTCTTAGTTGTTGCTGTAGTATTTTTCCTTTTTTTTTATTAATTGCCAAAAGTGTTTCATTTCATGTTCTAGGAAAGCTTCATCTTATTACAAATATTCAGTTTATACTGCTCTTGCTTATCATTCCAATATTTTGCTCTTTGTGTTGTAATTTATTGTTCTCTCATATTCTCTCTTTTGCAAATTCTCCACCTGCTCATCATCTATAAGCATCAACATGACACTATGACATACTGTACTTGTTTATTCTAAAAAAGGACAATAAAACAATAATGCATTTCCTTTCATTTATTTTATTGCCTGTATATTTTCATATGGAGTGGAAAGATGAAGCCGAAGTGTTACAGTTTGCCATAATGTAAAACCGTGTTTAGATAGATTTGAATGTATATGGACTATTGATCTGTTAAATTAATTATAATGTTCAAAATACTTAATAATGAAACTATCATAAAGAGTTACTAAAATGCAGAATAGTTACAGAAACTTAATTTATAAGATTAGGATACATACTTTGAAAATATGTTGTAAGTTTATGTGATTGTACATGGATGGACCTATGTTTTAACTGGGTGCGCTGTCCCTTTAAATCCTGCTATGACATCACGACCTTTAGTACATTGTCTGGAGCTGTTTTGCTTGCAGTGAGTCAGGAGCTCGAGAAGAAGCGAAGTCGACCGTGAATTAAGCATATAATATAACGATTTTTAGTTCATTTTTTTTTTATCACATTCAAGTCCAGTTATGCCATCCGACAGACCCTTCAAACAGAGACGGAGCTTTGGTAAGGCGAGTTTTATTCGTGCTGTGTCAGCACAAGTGTGTTTGTTTATCAGGTTTGTTTTTGTCCCTGGCCTGCTAGCAGCTGGGTGACACACTTTACAGTTTCCTATAAGGCCTCACATGCTTATGAAACAATTTTAGAGATGCATTTAAGTAAAACGATTTTTAACCAAACCGACAGAGGTCAGTTGGTATCCAGTGAGCCAGCTTGGCCCATAGGCCTTCTGTTTCAATAACAACATCTTTAATCCACAGATGATTTGTTAGAGATCATATACATAATATACACGTACTTTTTATATTGGTGTATTGTTAACCATATTTGAACTGCCAGGTATTGGGAAGATTAACATCTATGATGGATTATATATGATATTCCTTTACTGAAACTAGAATTCTTGCCTATCAATTGGTATAAAATAAAGAAAGCAGTCATTTTATGAATATATATTGTGATTAATAACAACATTAAAGAAATGGACGGACATTACACGTGTTGGTGAAATGATGCTGTAATTTGAGCTCTTTCTCATAGTCCAGACTAAGGACAGGGTGTGGGGAGGGAGGAGCATAAAACCCTTGCATAATCTTCCTAAACATAACAAAAACAACATATCAGCTGTTTTAAACATATCTGTAAGTGCCCACTGCCCAGGCCAATATGTTCTGCACATTTATCCGGCCTTTGGGATTATGTAATTGACATGAATGACCCTGACATGGGATCAGTTAAGATGTCACATTGACACAGAGTTGGGGCTCTTACTCTGTACCAATAAGCAAGCCGGCTTGGTGTTGTGATTTAGCATTTGACATGCATGTTTTTTTCCCCAGTGTTACATGGATTGACTCAATCATTATGCTCTTAGAACAAAAATACATCTCAGATAAAATTGGGTTACTCTGGTTAAAATAAGAGTACTAATCCCCTGTGAGATAAATTGTGTGACTCTGGTTTCATAGCAATATTTTATATGCCACTCCACAAACTCTTTGGGAAGAATGACATTTCATATTTATATATCGTATATATGTTGAAAATAGAGTAGGGTATGTCAAACAGCAAGGAAACAACACACCAGCAATAAGCAACCCTTACTAGTTTCTTATGCATCAGAAATGTTTATTGCCTGTTTCTACTAAACCGGTTTTATGTAAGTGATGCTAATGCAGTTACAATAGTGTTTTGAGGAATGAGGGATAACTACAGTGATTTCAATCATGTGTGCTTCTAGTTACGTAAACACATCCTAGTGTAGTGTTGTAGTCTATGATCATTTAAAGTGCTTTCTGTCTAAATGAGTTTATTAAATCTTTGTTTTATTTTTCTTGTTTTTCAGCTGACCGTTGCAAGGAAGTGCAGCAGATACGAGAGCAACATCCTAATAAAATTCCGGTGAGAAACTCTTTCAGCTTATGGATGTGTCGTAAATGAATTAAGACTGAGTGAAGAAGGACCTTATTGCTTTCAAGATATTACTTGCATATCTTCTTTTAAGATGCTAAGATTCTTCTAAGGGGGCCTTAAGATAATTTAAAATGTTTGAAAAACTAGCTTTAAAATAAGCTAACACAACTAAAAATCAATATATTTCATATTTTATTTAAGGGTTCCCGTGGTCTTGGGAAAACAGGATATGTGAGAAAGCAGAGTGTTATTTTATGTCAGTAAGAGATTTTAAATCAGCTTTTATTTTTAGATTTTCAGTTTTTATTTTTACTTTAGTTTGTAATTTTTACAATTTTGTTATGATTTTATCATGTTTAGTATTTTTTTATGTGGTTATATAGTTTTTATTAACATATATTTTTAAAATAAGAAATACATTCTTCAGAATATTTTATTTTATTTCAGTTAACATTTATTTTATTTCATTGACGATTTTTTTGTTTGTTTGTTTTTGTTTTTGTTTAGTTAACCATATTAACCCTAGAGGAAGCCTACTTTTAAAAGTGTGATTTCTAAACCTGGGAAAGTCATGTAAATTAATAAAAACTCTTAAAACTCCATGGGCATTTTATATGAATATAAACTTTTCTAGTCATGCTCGGGTAGAAAGTAAGAGTTTTAAAAAAATCCATGTACTTAATTCTTATCCAGTAAATCTGAAACAACTGTAAAAGTCACAGATATTTTTTGATTAAATGTTTTGGACAATTTGGATCCTTGGAGTAAAAACGTTTTAGAAGCACTGCTCTAGACCTATTTCAAGACAATGTCAAGAGACTGTATCAGTTTGTATTGTTAATATTTTTTCTTCCAGGTGATCATTGAGAGGTATAAGGGAGAAAAGCAACTTCCTGTCTTGGACAAGACCAAGTTCCTCGTCCCCGACCATGTTAACATGAGTGAGCTGGTAAAGATAATCAGGTAAACATAATATCCTTAGATCCAAGTTTGGATCTTTAACATTTCTATTTTTTTTACTTGTTGAATTTTTTAAAACCAGGTTGTTGCGTGTACATTCCTGCATGACTTTTATTAGATTTCACTGAGAAACACAGAGAGCTTTTTTTTGTCCGTGTATGCTTGTTTCAGCCTCATCCGGTTTGTTTACTCGTCTGGTGGGGGTTTGAAGCAGGGTGGGGGAGGAGAATGCAATGGTGTGCCAAATTTGAGTGTCTGCTGACCCTGTCATCCACAGGGGACTTCTGCGAACGCTTTTAAACAGTTTGAACTTGAAAAATGTTTGCACAACATCCACATTTTCTGTGGTGTATTATTTTTAAAACAAGACTCTAGTGAACTAAAGTTTCCTCTTAAGGGAAGCTTGTAGAGCAGTGCTGCCTTCCAGGTATTTTAACACAGACTCAGTCAGATGATCAGACTAAGAACATTTTGTTGGACCCATGCTGCCTGTCATAGTTAATAATTCTTGGCTGCGAGTCATGACTGCTTTATTATTTATAGTTCAGACTCGAAATAACGATTAAGTGATTACTAGAATTTAAAGGCAAAGTGTGTCATTTCCGCTGCACTAGAATCACAATTTACATGGCGGTAACAAAATAAATAAACGTGGACATGAATTATAAAAATATTTCAGGTTCAACACAAGTTCAGTCAACAAAATTTTGTGCTAGAAAAAAATATTTACCCTTAAAGATTAATTACCCTTAAAAAAAAAAAAAAAAAAAAAAGGCACAATCATGGATATGGTGAGACATTTCAAATTAATGAGGCAAGTTATTGGAGGATTTAAAAGCAGAAATGTGTTTATTATTATTAAAACTTGTGTATTATTTGAATTGTAATGTTTACGTTGTTTATACAGTTGTTTAAGAGTTTTTATGGCAGCAAAATTGCTAAATTAAGTGTAACTTTACACAAAGTTTAGTGGTATTTGTTTTTTAACAATTCATACTATCATGCATATTGTCTGCATCTTGTGGCTATATTATTGAAACAAAATATTTTAGAATTTACTTCCATTGTAAGTATCTCGCTGTAAACCAGATTTTTGACTTTTTTAAAAAAGAAAAGGCAAAATCATGGTTTGGTGAGGCATTTTCAGTCTTTTTTTTTTTTTTAAAGCATAAGTGTGAAGTTTATTAGTTTTAAAATTTGTGTGAAATTTAGCTTTAAAGCTGTTTAAATTATCATTTATACAGTTGTATAGGATTTCAATGGGAATGAAATAGCTAAATATGCATATAACTTTACACAAATTTTTGTTAGTGATTTCTTTCCTCAAAAAAATCATATCAGGCATATTTTTGCATATTTTGGATATTATTATTGAAACAGTGAGTATTTTAATGTTTTCTTTGATCTGTAAACCATATTTTTGTTTTAAAGAAAAAGAGGGACAGGTGGACATTGATTTTTGTGGTAATCAATATTATGCCTCAAATGCTGTTGACAGAGTTGAACTTGTACTGAACTCTGAATATCTCTTCATGTTTTTGTCATTATAATCAGTGATCAAAATGTCTCTGTTTTCCAGGCGTAGACTGCAGCTCAACCCCACCCAGGCGTTTTTTCTTCTTGTCAATCAGCACAGCATGGTCAGTGTGTCCACCTCCATTTCTGAGATCTACGAACAAGAGCGAGATGAAGATGGCTTCCTCTACATGGTTTACGCCTCCCAGGAGACCTTTGGTTGCTAAGCAGGCCACTCGACCTTTGAGGGAGGGACAGCAGAGGGATGGAGAGACGTCAACAGGAAGCAGGCTCACCCAAATGTACCCATCTCTCTGTCCCCATCATCCCTGCTCCTCCCTTGCTGATATGAAACAAAATAAAGCCATTGATTCTTCTCCATGTGACACTACAGTGCAAACCACAGCACTACTGTAAACACTATTCAGACCCTTTGCCCCAATTTAAACTTAGTTGTTTTTTTATAAGCTCAATGTAGGTATTACCCTGTTAATGCTTCGTATTTGGCCCCAGTTGCTTTTTTTCCCCCTTGCATTTTATTATTTTTAGGCCGTTATGTCAAATAATTAGTAACACATGTTGCTGTAAGTAGATGAGAGTGTGTTTTTTTTTCTTTGTTTTAGGATTAATTTGCTTTTTCTGTCTGTTTGCTTGTAGTTATTACCTGTTACCAGACCTTAGTGGTGCTGGTGTAAGATTATAAAATCTTACTTCAGAATTAAGTGCTTATTCAAACCAAGTGATTAATCATAATGCAGCATAATTCTCATCAAATTTCCTGTCAGACCCATTCTGTGGTTCCCAAAACAAAACTGTAAGGAGACCAATGGCTCCAAAGGTGTAGTTATAAAAATTAATTGAACTGTCAGAGGGTTTCTGAAGCCTTTATGAGCCTGTGTTTATTTCTGGGCTCCTGTGTAAAAATAACTCATCATTCACTCATTGTAGAATAAAGATACTGCCTGACGGTAATTGTACTCAAAAGCCACATTGATCTGAGCTGTACACATGTGAGCCAGAAGAACATCTGAAATCTAATTGCATACAGTATTCTGCAGTCAGACTCACACAATCTTTAGTAGATGCGAATAAATTGCTTTTTTTTGCACAATTAAAACATCTAAGAGGACAAAACTATTAGAAGTTCAACAATTATAGCACATAATTGTATTCTCCTTTATATATATTTTTTCCCCTCCTGTGTCACCATACGAGCTGTATGCCTTCTGTTAAATCTCAAATGAAGGGATAGTGATGCACTACTTTGCATGTTTTTTCTCAACCTTTTTTTTTTATATTGATTTATGCTATAGATTTGTTAATTATTTCAGCTTTATTTAAAGCAAAAAACCTGAAAGAATTTGTAGCTGTTTTGAAACCAAAAGAAAAAAAAAACTGAAATATGTATATGTATGTTTGAAATGTTTGAAAAATGTGTGTATATAAATCATTGTATGATTGACGTGATGTATTATGTTTTTAATTTCTAGACATATATAAGCACTGATGATATATTGTCCAGTATCATATATGAACCTAACAAGGTTCATCTAGGGGAAAGAAAAAAAAAAATCGAACACTAGCTTTTCTAATATTTTGGTATTTTATCTATTTGTTTTCTTTTTATTTATTATACAATTAACCAAAGGAAAAAAGGCCTCTAACAATAGCTTGCTCTATTCTTTTTCTATTAAAAAACCTTGCTACGTATGCTGCATTAAGCTAACTGAGACTTGTTATAGCACTTGCACATTATTTTGTTGATTTTGATTGCTTCCATTGTCCTCATTTGCAAGTCGCATTGGATAAAAGCATCTGCTAAATGACTAAATGTAAATACATACATATATATATATACATACACACACACACATATATATATATGTGTATTTTTTTTATATATATATATATTATATATATACACATACATATATGTATACACTCCCCTCCAAAAGTATTGGAACAGTGAGGCCAATTCCTTTATTTTTACTGTAAACTGAAAACATTTGGGTTTGACATCAAAAGATGAATATGAGATGAGAGATTAACATTTCAGCTTTCATTTCCAGGTATTCATATCTGGATCTGATAAACAACTTCGAAGATAGCACCTTTTGATTGAACCCACCCATTTTTCATGTGAGCAAAAGTATTGGAACAGATAGAATTAACATAGATTAAAGTGAAAAAGACAATATTTAGTTGCAAATCCTTTGCTTTCAATAACTGCATCAAGCCTGTGACCCATTGACATCACCAAACTTTTGCATTCTTCTTTTGTGATGCTTTTCCAGGATTTCACCGCAGCATCTTTCAGTTTTGGGGGGTTACTCCCTTCAGTCTCTTCTTTAGCAGGTAAAATGCATACGCTACAGGGTTTAAGTGTGGAGATTGACTTGGCCAGTCTAAAACCTTCCACTTCTTGCCCTGATGAACTCCTTTGTTGTTTTGGCACTATGTTTTGGGTCATTATCTTGCTGCATGATGAAGCATCTCCCAATCAGTTTGGTTGCATCTTTCTGTAAATTGTCAGACAAAATATTTCTGTAGACTTCCGAGTTAATTTTGCTGCTGCCGTCATGTGTTACATCATTAATGAAGATCAATGAGCCTGTCCCAGAAGAAGCGATGAAAGCCCAAGCCATTACATTACCTCCACTGTGTTTCAGATGAGCTTGTATGTTTGGGATCATGAACAGATCCTTTTTTCTCAAAACTTTAGCCTTTCCATCACTTTGGTCCATAAAATCAGTCCATAAAACCTTGTTCCAGAAATGTTGAGGCTCGTCTCCTATTCTTCATGCTAATGAGTGGTTTGCATCTTCTGGTGTAGCCTCTGTACTTTTGTTCATGAAGTCTTCTGCGAACAGTAGATTGTGATACCTTCACTCCTGCCCTCTGGAGGTTGTTGCTGATGTCACTAACAGTTGTTTTAGGGTCTTTCTTTACAGCTGTCACAATGTTTCTGTCGTCAACTGCTGATGTTTTCCTTGATCTACCCATTCGAGGTGTGTTACTTAGTACACCAGTGGTTTCTTTCTTCCTCAGGAGATTCCAAATGGTAATACTTGCTATTGCCAGTGTTTGTGCAATGGTTTGATTGATTTTTCATCTTCTCTCAACTTCACAATTGCTCGTTTTTCACCCATAGACACCTCTCTGGTTTTCATGTTGGTTACACGTCTAACTAACTATAAATGCAGCCTGCACGGATCTGAAACTGAACGCAGACATTCAGTGCTATTTATTGTTTGAATAATCAATTAATAGGACACACCAGGGCAACAAAACACACCTGTCAGTCACATGTTCCAATACTTTTGGTAACATGAGCAATGGGTGGGTTCAAACAAAAGGTGCTATCCTCTAAGTTGTGTATCAGATCCAGATGAAAATACCTGTAAATGAAAGCTGAAATGTTAATCTCTCATCTCATATTCATATTTTGATGTCAAACCCAAATGTTTTCAATTTACAGCAAAAATAAAGGAATTGGCCTTACTGTCCAATACTTTTGGAGGGGAGTGTATATACACACACACACACACACACACAAACACACACATATATACATATATGTATGTATGTGTATATATATATATATATATATATATATATATATGTGTGTGTGTGTATGTATATATATATGCATACTCTTCCATAGTCGGCAATGACTGAAGAAGGCCTACTAATATACATACATACATACATAAATATCTGGAGATATGGGAGAGAGGCACAGACACTGACAATTATGAGACAGTAATGTTTTTTCTAATACTATATATTTTGTTTCATGCAAATCATGGCTAAAAATCATCCTTAAAAAGCAACAAAACTGCCCAGAAGTGCTAAAAGACAATTTACATTTACAGTTAAAATTTTGAAACAATGAAAGATGCATCAATTTAGTTCTCAACAGCTGTTCTGTCTGTGTTTGAGATATGAGAACGCTTTATTTTACTAAATTATTTCATATATGTAACTGTAATAACTGTTAGTAGATGTTTTCCTTTGAACTAGTCTTGATATATTGAGCTTTACATATTCGATACCTGAGAGTTTCTGTATGATCAGGTAGTTCAGTACCACATGATGACGCTGTAAAGAACACTATTGTATGATGTGCATGTATTTTAAGATAATACTGACCAACAATGTATGATATTGCAAAAGGAAAATCTCAAAAAGTAGCTTTAAAAAGTAGCTTTAAAAGGAGTCACATCATGTTTCATTATAAATGATAATGTGCTAAATGATTTACACAAATATACACAGAAATATAAACACAAAGACAAATACATGGCTAATTTTCGTCCCATTTTCCAACGTGGCTAGTTAGAAGTTTCTTTAAGAGTCTGTAGCATCCTGTGGCCATCAGGTGGCAGTAATGTCTAGCAGGAGATGAGCAGTGAGTTGGTGAGAGACTGGTGGCTCTGTGCTCTCTCTATCTTTTCACCATTAGAGAAGATCTCACACACAGCCAGTTCATGACAAAGAGCATTGAGCACCTCCAAGATATGTGCTTTCCCTGTAAATCAGTCAGAGAGGTGTTAGATGCATGTAAGGGTTAATCCACTGTACACTCAATTTTTTAATGCCATTTTTTTTTTTTTACTGTATACTCGGGTGCAAAAGTCTGAGACCACTAGTGAAAATGCTTCTATTTTGCTATTTTTTCTAACTAAGCACCATTTTTAAAATGATAAATTATCAGCAAAAAATAAGCCGAAAGTTTTTTTTTAACGACAGCAGCACAGTTCAGTGTTATTTTAGTATCACTGAGATACTAATATAGTTTTTACTGATATTTTAAATTTTCATATTGCCTTCTCATTTTAAATGTAAAGTTTTAGTAATTTTGTTGTGTGCTTTTCACTTGGTGTAATTTTATTAGTTATTTGTTTTAAATATTTGTCTGTATTTTATTTTAGTTTGAATTATTTTAGTGCATCAACTAAATAAAAATGAGAGATATTTCATTGGCAACTTCAAAATCACAAAACTTATTTCCATCTTAAAATAAAAAATAAAATAATAATAATAAAAAATCCCAGCTTTTAAAGTGGTCTCAGACTGTATATCTAATGCTCCTGCCACATTTTCACAGCATACCAGGCCTGTTAAACACAAGGTTTTATAAGAGCAATGCTGCCAAGTTAAAAGTTTTTGTGTCTCTTACCATGCTGAGGATCACTGCAGGACTCCAATGTGCTGAGCAAAATCTTTCCTAAAGATCTTCTTGAGATGTTCTACAAAAAATGTACCACCATAATAAATGTTAATAAATGGTAATTAAATGGCATTAAATAAATTGCATAAATTATATACGTGACCCTGGATCACAAAACCAGTCATAAGTAGCACTGATATATTTGTAGCAATAGCCAACAATATATTGTACGGGTCAAAATTATCGATTTTGCTTTTATGCCAAAAATCATTAGGATATTAAGTAAAAATCATGTTCACTGAAGATATTTTGTAAATTTCCTACCATAAATATATCAAAACTTAATTTTTGATTAGTAATATGCATTGCAAAGAGCTTCATTTGGACAACTTTAAATGCGATTTTCTCAATATTTTGATTTTTTTTGCACCCTCAGATTCCAGATTTACAAATAGTTTTATCTCGTCCAAATATTGTAATATCCTAACAAAAAAAGTGACCCTTATGACTGGTTTTGTGGTCCATGGTCACACATATATGAATTAATACATTTCTAAATTTAAAAAAATATAAAATGGCAAAATGCTTAGTTAACCCTAATTTTAATATGTCGAAATTAATAATGAAAATGCAATAAACCAACCTGACATGACATACTGAAGATATTAATTGCACAAAATACTGTACTTGTACAGAAACAACAATTAACAAGCAGGATAATCATATGGCCATTTTGCTAAATGACTTTCTAAATGAAGTTTATATTATTTTAGAACCATTAGCAAGTCCAATGTGTTTGATAAACACTCATCTACTGTGTGGCTTAGAAACATTTACAACAGCATCACTGGGCTGACAAGTCTCTACAGACTGACCAGCTCTCGCAGCTGCTGCAGAAGCTGTAGCACATCCATCAGTTTCTCCTCCACCAAAGACAAACGCACCCGCTCCGTCTCCAACATCTGCAGCTCCAGGTGGAGCAGCTCCGTCTCCTCGGCCTTCTGTTGTAGCTCCTGGACCAGGGCGTCCCTCATCTGCAGACACATGACACTTACCGTTGACCTTACGCAGATTTAAACACTAACGCTAAAACACGCAATGAATTTCAGGTTACGAGAATCTTTGCCAGATGTGCCGATAGCCCATAATTCAGTTGAGACGCATAATTTCTCAGACAGAAATAGTTCAGATATGCTTGTTTTTGGCCTGTCTGACCACATGTCAAAAATCCACATCTGCCTGCGCTCACTCGCGTTAAGGCTCGGCCCAAACTGGTTATGCCCAGATCGTTCGAGGATAGTTTTTTCCATGAATATGTGTGGGGCCTTTTGAAAAACACTAGCAACATAGTTCACGTCTGGTGCTTCGCAGCTGAGCTGTGTCTAACAGCTCAATGTAGATGTAATTGTGTAAGGCCTGGAGGTTTATACCTGCAGTCATCTGATTGGCTGTTCACACAGACACACACGCAGCTGGAGAGTGAGAGCTGTGGCTTTTCTTTGAAGCCTGTCTTCTCATAACAACCGCTCGGTGGGCAAGTGCCTTGTAATCTAATTTTACACCCCTACACCCGAAAGCAACCATGAACGTAAAAGTAAAACAGAACTAAAAGTCCTGGTTGGGTGACGTAAGGTGTTGAAAAGAGCAGCAGCAGCAGCCAAAGTTTATTTGGATGAACTTCTGCCCTCGCGTATGAAAATGTCTCATTAGTATTTGAAATGTTTGATACAGATTTTAACTGCTGGGTTATTATGTGTGCTCGTGTTTGTTTTTCTTTAGAGTTTAATATGATTCTGTTCTTCAGCTGTTTATGTCCTCCAGCTCAGATATTATTTGTTTCTATGGCAATGCACATAATAGCAAAATGAATCCAAATATTTACCTTTCACGCTATTCTATTCACCTCTTCTTTTACAAAATCACATCAGGTACTTCTGGCTATGTAAGGTAGCTGAATGAGCACCTTCATTCATTAGCCACTATTTTTTTCATTTTTACATCACAGCAATCACATAAGAGAAATTAAAATTTCTGAGTATTAATCTCAACAAGAATGTGAACTATTTCAGGCATAAACAAACCTCAGAGAATGCTTGAAGCATTTTATAAAACTATTACACCAATTAAAAGAGATAGTTCATCCACGAAATGACTGACTTTCTTTTGTGAAACAATATATATATATATATATATATATATATATATATATATATATATATACACACATGTATTCGTACCGGAAATTATCTGGTCTTTCATTTCGGTACACATATTTACTGAACAAATACAGCATTGTTTTAACCACTGCTCGAGTGGAACTTAATTGGAAACTTCCAGTTTTATATATTGTTAATTTTGATAAGAAACAAAGTATCATCTTTCAAATTCTGTCCATTTGTTTTAGGAAATTTGAGATAACAATAAATGCCATTTTGGCGCTCTTTGATGTGGTGAGACAGATCGCTGTCAGTTCAAACAGCAGCACGAAATGCAAGTGAGTGTGATCATCCCTTCCTCTTTTACTACTAGTTTTAACACGAAATAAACATGAATGAACATCTCATGCCTCATGTAATCGCTCAATCAGCGATTCAACCACAGAAAGACATCAAAACAAAATGTCACATAGCAGGTTATTTACCTCAGGCAAGTCATCGGTGTCCACAGCTTGTTAGATCACTAGAGAAATGAAGTCTAGAGAAGAGCTTTTTGCAAAATATTAGACTACTACTCATTATATTTTACTTTACCTGTTAGTGATGTCTTAATTATTTAAAGTATGGTTAATAAAAAAAAAACTCTTATGAAACAAGTTATGACAGCCACTGTGTAAACCAATATTATAAATATAATTCAACAACAAATATAAATGTTGTAATTTATAAGTTAATTTAAATCTGCATTATGTGCAATTTACATGTTTGCATATTTTTAAGTGTTGATTGTTATATTTAAAAATAAATAGTAATAAAGGGCTCCCTCAAGTTAAGAGCATAAGATGAGGTAGATTTTTATCCCTAAGGAAATGTTATATATATATATATATATATATATATATATATATATATATATATATATATATATATATACATATACACACACATTTCAAATGTCTCTGTTTTTGTTTGTCCATACAATGGACATCAATGTTACCATATCGGTTTTCTTACTGATATTCTTCAAAATATCTACTTTCATGTTCCACAGAAGAAAGTATGCCATACAGGTTTGAAATGACTTGAGAGTGAGTAAATGACAGAACTTCATTTTCTTTGGTGAACTATCCCTTTAAGTGTTGAATATATCACGATATCTCCCAAGCTATAAAAAACATCACTTGAATGTAGTCATACCTGGTCAGTGTCCATTGCTGCCCTCTTGGCCTGACTCTCTTTCAGTTCTAGTTGTTTGTTGAGTCGTATGACCCTCTCCAGCAGCTCTAGCACAGCCGTCTGACTCTCCTCTGTGCGCGAGTCGCTGAAATGAGACAGCAGCTTCTTCACTGCTTTCTCATCACACCTGAGAGCACACAAAACACATGAAGATCCAAAACAAGTAGGATAGAAAATACTGGCAGTATGTTTCCCTATAAGCCACTCACTAATTCTTGGTATGTTTGGATCTCATTTGATTTTCAGAGCTTTCCAAATAAATGTAAACAGCTGTATGAGGGCTTTTTTTAAACGCGTGGTTAGTAGGGGACTGATGTACCTGTCTCCACAGCAGGACAGTCTGGTGAGGATTTGCTTCACCTCGTCCACTTGTCTCTGTTGCTCTCCGGTCCATCTTTCTTCCTCTTCATCAGACGCTGCCTGACCCTCCACTGAACGGAAAAGCTGCTCCTCCACTGCGTGAAGACAGAGCATAAATGTTTGTCATTACTGCGAAGCAAGGTATCAAAATAAAAAATGGATTTTGTTTTGTTTTACTTGAATAAACCAGTTCAATTAGAAGTTACCACATTACGATATATACACTATTGTTTTAAGTTTACACTATTGTTTGCGGTCAATGCAATTTTTTTATGTTTTTGTAAGAAGTCTCTTATGCTAACCAATGCTGTAATCATTTAATTAAAATGACTGGCCCGGTTTCATAGACAGGGCTTAGCCTAAGCCAGGATTAGGCCATAGTTCAATTAGGACATTTAAGTGATTTTTATAAACGTGCCTTAGAAAAAAACATTACTGGTGTCCATCTTGAGACAAAACAAAGGCACTGATATATTTTAAGATCAGTCAGTGCAAGTTTCTTTCATTTGAAACAGCTCAGACTTACATTTTAGTCTAGGACTAGGCTTAAGCCTTGTCTGTGAAACCAGGGGACTGTCTTTTATTTTAATACATTTTTAAATGTAATTTAGTCCTGTAATGGCAAAGCTGAATATTCAGTGTTTTTAGTTACATGATCCTTCAGAAATCATTCTAAAATGCTGATTTGCTGCTCAAGAAACATTTATTATTATCAAAGTTAAAACAGTTATGCTGCCTATAATTTTTTTGGAAACGGTGATACATTTTATACGTGATTCTTTAATGAACAAAGTTTAAAAGAACAGCATTTCATTTTTTGTTACTTTTGATCAAATTAATACATCCTTACTAAATAAAAGCATTCATTTATTTAAAAAAAATCTTGCTGACCTCAAAAGTTTAGTAGGTCAGGTTATCTAAACATTTGTTTTTATATACATGAATCTGCAATAATGCACTATTGCCCAATTTCTGTAATATCAAGGAAATGGTCTTCAGAAATGATTCAGAAAATGATGCAAGTATCAACTACACAAGTTGCATGGCAACAGAGTCTCAAAAAGGGTTGAGTAATGTCAATATTTATCTTACTAGTGTCAGGCACAGTCTCGGCACGTCCCGTCGGAGAGCGTCGATCCTGCTCTGTGTCCAGGCAACAGCGTGGCGCAGTTTGACTTGCCCCATTATACCGTCTGTCTCCATTACACCGTCTGTCTGGTTTGTTGATGAATGGAAACGATGTTTTAGACACTTCAGATCTGTGAAGAATAAAGTACAGTGAAATAACAGGTCAGAGTAGATCAGATGTAATGGGTAGTTCTGGTTTAGGACAATATAGCAACATAACACTAGCAATGAACTGCTTAGGGCTTGTGCTTAAATTGCAACAATTAGTATTTATTAGTTAATTTAAGCATTGCATTAATGTTTCATCCTGTTCAAACATATATAGAACTACACATAATTTCCACAACTTTATTTAACAAAGACACCAAATATGATCAATGTAATTCTTATCCTCAACCACTGTAATACTTTCACCAGCTCTTGATCAGCAAAGGTGGTTGTGGGTAATTGAAGCCAGGCATGGTGACATAATATTCATCAAAGTGAAAAGAAAGTTTAAGGCTCATGAAAATTACTAGACCCTTGAAACACAGTATGCACTATGATGAATGTTTAACATATGGCTGACGTCATTTACACCAACACATATCTGCAGCCAGGTATTAAAAGTACATTATTTTGAACATTTTTAGTTTTGTCAGACAGATATAAGTGAATGTTTCTGTCATTTCAATGAAACGGTTTCTCTGAGTTTTGTGACAGAAGAAATGCAATAGGGGGCTTTCATGAATCAAAGAATAAACGTTTCCAGATGACAATGTCCTGCCTGCAGTAGAGAAAAAAAAGTAAAAGGCTGCAGAAATCCATTTACTCCAGCATGAATCCCTGAGAGTGAAAAAAGTGAAAAGAATTTGAAGCCGGGTGCACTCATGCATATATCCTGCTGCCATGAGGAACCCTTCAGTGCAGAGCGGCCATAAATATAGGCTGTATGAGCCCACAAAATCATCCCTCAGTACACTATGCTTTCACTTCTGAGCGGTACGCACAGTTTAAGGTCAATATTTGGAATCCACATTGTCAGATGGGGGCGCAGTGTGTTTGAAAAGGGGGGTGGGTCAGTTAAAGGTGGTTTTGAGGGCTCTCTGATGACCTACAGCTACTGAAGGAGAGTACCAGGGAGACCCTAAACAGGCCTGTCATGGTTGCTGTAGGAACCTGAAGTAAGATATTATGGTCTAGGCACGGTATATAGTGTAACTAACTAGAGTCTAATTGACAGGGATGTTGAGTTTGTGTTGGAATAATGTGTACTGTACTAAAAGAAAAGGCACTTTCTAAGAACAGGTTACACATTTTTTAAAAACAAAACAAACTGGAACTAAAATGTCAGACAAAATGCAGTTTAAACACATTTACACGACTGTTCAAAAATTTGGGCTCAACAAGTTTTTTAAGATATCTTCAATCACTACACAAGGATGCATTAAATTGATCAAACGTATCATTAAAATTTTTACATTGCTAGAAAAAAATCATATAAATGCTAACTTCTATTCATCAAATAAATGTTTATATCTTTCTAATTATCAAAGAATCCTAAGATTTTCCAATATTAAGAATGTTAGGCTGCACAACTGTTTTCAATATTTATAATAGGAAATGTTTCTTGAGCAGCAAATCAGCATATTAGAATTATTTCTGAAGGATCCCGTGACTCTGAAGACTAGAGTAATGATGCTGAAAATAAGCAGCACAGCATGGCCTCGCCCCCTTTGCTGCATGTTCCTGGGGGCGGGGCTTATCTGGGTTCGTTATGTCACGAACCCGGGAAGTAACTCGTTGTAGTCCCTATGAGCCGTTTTTGTAGGCATTAAACTGCCATAATTTTAAAAGACGATATCTCCGTTTGCATTGAACTTTCAGCTTCGTAACTTTGCAGATATTGTTTATGCTCAAACAGCAACATTACACACCAACTAACGTTAAAAAAGTGAAATCGCAATCAACCACCCCTTTAATGTATTCTTGATCAAATAAATGCAGTTGAGCATAAGAGACTTTTCAAAAACATTCAAAAAATCCTACCAACCACAAACATTTGAATGGTAGTGTATGACTACGTTATTTAAAAAAAAAAAAAAAATAATAATCTTGTACCATATTCATAATAAGTCCCAAAAAGATAACTTTGTGCCTCTGAAAAAAGAAGGACAATATACTGAATGCCATATTTGCTTAATGTCAATATCAGTCTTGTAGAAGTGATTAGAATTGTCTATATGACTAATACTGCTGACAGGGTCTGCTTTTTGTCTTCATGACTGAGAATAACAAATGAAGATGCGCTACTGAAAAGACTCTGTAACCCACCGTCTGTAGAAATGGACAGATGAGCACACACTGAGAACAGTTAAAGGAACTCTCTAGACACTTGAATCCACTCCAAGCACTTGGAAAGAGTCTCAGTATTAGATCCAGCCATCTTGGCCTCTTCAAACACTGACTGTGAAACAAGTCTGGCCAAAGAAATTAGAATGGAACGGTTACATAAGGGGTTATGAAAAAGTAATCAACATAAAAATACAAGGGTGGAGATAAGTATTTTCTTCTTAACAGAACCAAGTGCGGTGGGTATCACTTAATAATGGGAGTTTTTTGGGCATATACCATAGTAGCACTAGCTAAACGTCATGATAAATTAATATGCTAACCATTTACAGGTGCATCTCAATAAATTAGAATGTCGTGGAAAAGTTAATTTATTTCAGTAATTCAACTCAAATTGTGAAACTCCTGTATTAAATAAATTCAATGCACACAGACTGAAGTATAGTTTAAGTCTTTGGTTCTTTTAATTGTGATGATTTAGGCTCACATTTAACAAAAACCCACCAATTCACTATCTCAACAAATTAGAATACTTCATAAGATCAATAAAAAAAAACATTTTTAGTGAATTGTTGGCCTTCTGGAAAGTATGTTAATTTACTGTATATGTACTCAATACTTGGTAGGGGCTCCTTTTGCTTTAATTACTGCCTCAATTCGGCGTGGCATGGAGTTGATCAGTTTGTGGCACTGCTGAGGTGGTATGGAAGCCCAGGTTGCTTTGATAGCGGCCTTCAGGTCATCTGCATTGTTGGGTCTGGTGTCTCTCATCTTCCTCTTGACAATACCCCATAGATTCTCTATGGGGTTCAGGTCAGGCGAGTTTGCTGGCCAATCAAGCACAGTAACACCATGGTCATTGAACCAGCTTTTGGTGCTTTTGGCAGTGTGGGCAGGTGCCAAATACTGCTGGAAAATGAAATCAGCATCTCCATAAAGCTTGTCAGCAGAAGGAAGCATGAAGTGCTCCAAAATTTCCTGGTAGATGGCTGCGTTGACTGTGGACTTCAGAAAACACAGTGGACCAACACCAGCAGATGACATGGCAGCCCAAATCATCACTGACTGTGGAAACTTCACACTGGACTTCAAGCAACATGGATTCTGTGCCTCTCCACTCTTCCTCCAGACTCTAGGACCTTGATTTCCAAATTAAATGCAAAATGTACTTTCATTTGAAAAGAGGACTTTGGACCACTGAGCAACAGTCCAGTTCTTTTTCTCCACAGCCCAGGTAAGATGATTCTGACGTTGTCTCTGGTTCAGAAGTGGCTTGGTAGCCCTTTTCCTGAAGACGTCTGAGCGTGGTGACTCTTGATGCACTGACTCCAGCTTCAGTCCACTCCTTGTGAAGCTCTCACAAGCGTTTGAATCAGCTTTGCTTGACAGTATTCTCAAGCTTGTGGTCATCCCTGTTGCTTGTGCACCTTTTCCTACCCAAATTCTTTCCTTCCAGTCAACTTTGCATTTAATATGCTTTGATACAGCACTCTGTAAACAGCCACACCTTTCAGTAATGACCCTCTGTGACTTACCCTCTTTGTGGAGGGTATATTCTAATATTTTGAGATACTGATTTTTGACTTTCATGAGCTGCAAGCTCTAATCATCAAAATTAAAACAAAAAAAACTTTTGAAATGTTTTACTTTACATGCAATGAATCTAAAATATATGAAAGTTTCACTTTTTGAAATAACTTACAAGAAAAAATGAACTTTTTCACGGCATTCTAATTTATTGAGATGCACCTGTAGTACCATGGTCCTAAAATTTTATGCTGGGCTATATTACCTCCAAAGTCCTTTTTTGGTAAGTGATCATGAAAAACCAAGCTATAAATTAAATTAGACAAGTTTTTTGCAATCAAGATTCGAAGTCACAGCACAGTTCGACATGCCATGAGTATCGAGTACAACATGAGAATGAGCGCTAACCTCCAGGCCACAGCTCTAACAAAATGAGAGAAATTTAATACACAGTATGCAGACTTTAGATGCTGAAATGCTGAAACATGTTGGTTTTATTTCATAGTGTTTACAAAGAGAGAGAACAGAGCATATGTCTGGATAAGACAAACACAAAGCCCAAATATGACAGAACCTCCATCTGGCATACGTTAGCTCTCCCAGCCGCTAATTCCATTCTGTTTGATTCCATGTCCGCTGTCTTCCAAACATCCACCTTATATACAAAGCAAACTTCTTATTTAGTGACAACAGAAGACACAGGAATAAAACAGCACTTGTGAGAGGATGAACTAATATTCCTTCACGTTTCTTTGTGATGGAGGATTTCTAGAATTTAAATTCAAAACAGAAGGTTTTATGACCAATATTTCTTGGAAACCCAATGGCCTAAAAGTCTAAAAGTTTTCTTTTACTGGAAAAGTGGAGGTGGATTGGACATTTCCTAACCAGTCTGCACTGGCTGTACTAGCATCTGTCTTTCTGATAAGTGTCTGTAGAAAACTTTACATGTCACATACTGAATCTAAACCCTTCTTTTTTTGAGACACATAGGTTAAAAAACTACTTGTATGTGTTTAAAGAGGAAAAAGACAACACTTACTCATCATACAGTACTTTGAGTTCTACCAAGCTTTCTTACTCTTTTTTTTTATTTTATTTTTTTAGAAAATTTAGGGCAAGTTACAAAACCAAAACAGATGCAGTCAGAAAAGTCTGTATCTCATTAGTCTGTGTATCACTTTTGGCTGCACGTCTCTTGCCTTGAACGAGGACTCTATTTTGGTGGTCAAGCTGCTAACAATAGGTTTCTATCTTGCGACTATATTTACACTGGACTGGAGTGATGTGCTAACGTGGGGCGAGCCCAGCTGTTTGTGGTTTAGACGTGAACTTCCTGTGTTTATTACAGCAGGATCTGAACCTCCAGACCCCCTCTTGCACCCAGTTTACTTTCAAAGTATTCATTGGCATGAAGACTCAGAGTAAAGTTAGAAAGATGAGAAACAACCACATAAATAACTACATTTCTGCCCGGATGTTGCAAGGTTCTTGATAAATGCTGATAAAGCAATTGATTTATCTTGAGACTATGAAACAGATGTCCACAATTAAGACTAGGCACATGGTTGGTAACACGATACCCTGGTTAAGTAAGACTAGAGAGGCTGAGTCAAACTGGCAGACATGGACCATGTGTGGATGCCCAGATGCTGTTATTCTTCCGCTATACGGTCTGAGATGCGGGAAATCACCTGATCTTGGTGGGGGATTCTATCTGGAACCGTTTGGAGATTTAGGAGTAATTAATCAGAGTCTGGAATCTTTGTTATTACGAGGGCAGTCCCAGTAAACACAGCTTTGAAGGAGGTTTGTGAAGTGTTTATGCATCTTCACAAGTCATAAACATGAAACGAACACGTTGGAGAAGAATCCAAATGGACTTAAACAGATTGAGCCTCGTGCACATTTCCATTTCAGACAAGTCAAAGTGTTCGCAAGGAAGTGGGAGAAGAAAGTTTTCGAGAACGTTTCTCCCACAGCTTGGGCAGTTTATTAGTGCTGACGTCTGCAAAGAAAGAGTATCAGCTGGCCGAGGGTGGGAGGAGAAAAGGAAATGTTCATAGCTGTGTTTGAAAATGGAAAAAATTCAAGGTCTTGGGACCGTTTTTCATTCTCAAAGTGCTTCGAAAATATTGGACCAAAAAATCATGCTGTATAAAATCCTCCTAAAGACAACATTTTTATGAGGCCTCATTTTGTTGACATTTTCTTTACCTTAGTCAGACATAATAGAGGGGAATTTTCAAAGGGTTGTTCATTCCATCTGTCCAGCCCTGTTATTATGTGTTGAGGTACAACAGGTTACCCAGACACATTGTACGTGAGTCGGCCGCACCGCAGCTGAAATAATAGTTCACTGAATAATAACTGATTATTTTAGAGCGGTTAGACGGCCTTACATTTAACATGTCAGTCTTTGTGATGTCAGCAGAGTTAAAAAAACTGCACAGAGCTGATGATAAATGCAATGCTTTTCACCTGGTATGAATAGAGAGACATAAAGCACGTCTGAAAGCTGAGCGATAAACAGAGTAAGATGGTGGAAATTCATCCCCACTGAACAAACAGCTGAGTGTTTGCCTCTTCCTCCAGATGGCGGCTCTTGTCCCCCCTCCTCTCTTTGTGTTCCTCTCGTACCGTCTGTCTCTTTTGTCCTGAGGTCTGCCTCGCTGCGGTTCTCTTGGGGTCTTGGCTGAGGGCTTTGGTCCATCTTGGATTCTGAGGGAGAGAAAAACGCCTCCAGGCAGGACACACACGTATGGTGTGTTTTTCATGGAAATGAACAGAACAGATCAGGTCTGTTCCCACCACCTCCCCCATGAGACCTGGCCTTCATCTAAACCGCTTCCTCTTTCTTTATTAGGGCCAAGAGGGCTTCAGGAAACCTTACACAATATCTGTGAGATCTACACTTGGACTTTCTCTCATTCTGAATGACTGGAAATGGTTAATTAAAAAAAAAAGCTAATTTCTCCAGGGGCCGCATATCACAATAATAATTTTCTGTTATACTACCATTCAAAATGTTGGGGTCAGTAAGATTTTTTTTTTAAAGAAATCAATGATTATTTAGTAACGATACATTTAACAAAAGTGACAATGACAAGTTCTTTTTTTCCCCAAATAACATTCTATTCGTCAAAGAATCCTGAAAAAATATTATTGTTTTCAGAAAAAATAATAAGAAGCAAAAAAAAAAAAAGCATCTATTTTAAATAGAAAGCTTTTAAAATATTTTACATGTTTTTAGCAGCACAACTGTTTTCAACACTGATAATAAAAAACATGTTTCTTGAGCATCAAATCAGCATATTAGAATGATTTCTGAAGGATCATATGACACTGAAGACTGGAGTAATGATGCTGAGAATTTACCTTAGCCATCACAGAAATTAATTTAAAATATATTAAAATGCAGAATAATATTTCACAATATTACTGATTTAATGTATTGTTGATCAAATAAATGCAGCTTTGGTGAGCTAATAATGGACTTCGGTAACACTTTAGTATTGGGACAATTCTCACTATTAACTAATTGCTTGTTAGCATGCCTATTATTATTTTCTGTTTATTAGTGCTTAAAGCACATAATCTGCATGATCATATTCTGCATCCCTAATTCTACCCAATACCTAAACTTAACAACTACATTACTGCTGCAAATGAGGAGTTTATTGAGGCAAAAGTCAGCTAATGCTTTGTTAATACCGAAACTATTAGAAATTGAACCAACCCCACACTTTTGAATGGTAGTGCACAGTGTTGGGGAAAGTTACTTTTTAAAAGTAATGCATTACAATATTGCGTTACTCCCTAAAAAAAGTAACTAATTGCGTTACTTAGTTACTTTTTATGGAAAGTAATGGTTACATTACTTTTGCGTTACTTTTTAAATCTGGACAGGGCTTGCTTCTTTGTTTTTAATATAAAAAGTTGTGTTTTTGGCAAACGTAAAAGCCCTTTCACACCAAAAGTGAAATGAATAAGCCTTGGGCTGAAGGCAAAGAAAATTCACATCTGTACAGCAGAACTCAGAAGAAAAAAGTTCAACACACTTCAGCAATAAAAAAAAGAAGCACAAATGTTTATCTAGAGTAATTTTTGCTTAGTATGGTTGAATTGGATCATCGAAGGTCAGCAGCAAAGACATTGGTTAATAAAATGGGATTAAATACATAAAGTATATTTGTGTTATTTAACATTTAATTATAGCAGGTTTGCATCATATTCGGAGTTTGCATTTCACTGTTTTTATTGATTTTGAGGAATACTGAATCTGTTTTTTAGTTTTTTTTTTTGCAAGTGAGATGAATTAATGCATGTTCACATTTATTCTAGAACTACAGTAACATCTTACATGCGGACAGGAGAGCTGTCAATCAATAAATGGGAAAAAAAAGTAACTAATATTTTCTTGTAAATTAAAAAGTAATGCGTTACTTTACTAGTTACTTGAAAAAAGTAATCTGATTACATAACTCGCGTTACTTGTAATGCGTTACCCCCAACACTGGTAGTGCATATTAAAAGTAAAAAGACACACATGAAGAATCTGAAAGCATAAAATGACCAAACATTCGGTGACAGGGCAAATTTGTTTAACTTTCTCTTCCAGAACATCAATAGTCATAAAATCACATAATATTGTTGTGCATGCAGAATCTGGAGGAAATTGTACCTCTGACGCTTTGATCAGGTCCAGGTTTGTGTTATCACACATATTGAAGAAATAAATTTGACATTAAAACAGTGTCTCTGGAAATACAACATTTCCAAGATATGACTACTCTGAAGAAAGAGATAATTAGTTTAATAGACATCCCTTTTGTGTGGATAAAGAGTCAAATGTGGTTGATTAATGTCATGGCAGATGGGGGAACTGAAGCTATTAAAATGTGTGATTATTACAAGAACTGCATTAAAGGGATAGTTCACCCAAAAATGAAAATTCTGTCAAAATTTACTCACCCTCAAGTAGTTCCAAACCTGTATGAATGTCTTTGTTCTGCTGAACACAAAGGAAGATATTCTGAAGAATGTGGGAAACAGAGCAGTTCTGGGGCCCCAATTGACTTCCATAGTATTTTTTTTCCTACTATGGAAGTCAATGGTGCCCCAAAACAGTCTGGTTACAAACTTTCTTCAAAATATCTTAATTTGTGTTCGGCAGAACAAAGACATTCATACAGGTTTGGAACTACTTGAGGGTGAGTAAATGATGACAGAATTTTCATTTTTGGGTGAACTATCCCTTTAAGGTCTGAACAAAAAGGACATAAAAAATAGCCAGCGGACACACCTCTCTCCAGATTAAAGGCATTGCTCTCAGTGTGAATGGGTCAGTCCATGACCCGCGGAGCATGACCGGTCTCCTCTGAGCCCACTGGCAGCTGCATCAAAAGCTATCCTCCACAGTTTTTGTTTTCAGAGAGCTGTGTGCCCATTGGATGCACTCTAGGGACTTTTCAGCACTTGCCCATGGGGTGTTTGGGCCTCAAAGAAAAACCCTGCTCTGATCTGCCACATACCAGCCAGAGAGCTCTGCACGTGGCTAAGGCACAAAGCACGTTTACATTTCCCTCCCAAAAAAAGAGCAGCTGAATCACAAGCCTCCTGACTGCTACAATTAATTTCATTTAGAGCAGACAGGTAATCCATTGCAGTTATTGCTAAACTTTGTGAACTTTGTTACTAGGTGAAAAGATGCACAGCGTCTAACTCTGAAATGGAGTTTAAAAATCCCGGTAAAACTGGGTAAAAAAAGAATAAATACCAATATTTAAAATCCAAGTTATTCCTGTGATGGCAAAGCTGAATTTCGCTCGTCTCCAATTTTGACTTTTTTACTCCAGTCTTCAGTGTCACATGAGCATTCAGAAATTATTCTAATATGCTGATGATTTGATGTTTAAGAAACTTTTTTTATTATTATAAAAGTTGTAAAAGTTATAAAAACACTTATGCTGCATATTTTTGTGGAAACTGTGATACAGTAAATTTTTCAGGATTCTTTGATGAATATAAAGTTATATACAAGAGTTATAAAGTTATATTATATAAATATACAAAACAACAGCATTGATCTGATTAATTTAAATCAATTTAGTGCAGCCTTGCTAAATAAAAGGGTTATTTTTTAATGACCCCTAACTTTTGAATATATATATGAACTGCGCTGATTTAGCATTAAAATGTCATCTGGACACATTGCAGTCCACCAGAAGATCCTGTGTCTGGCAAAATAAGTTCAATAACTGCATGCAATGTTCTACTATACTCTTTTCAAGTGTGAAGACAGAGTAAATATGGCATAGAGATGAGAGGTCTGTTACTGGTTATGGATGACAATTAAAACAGAGGCACAGCCCAAGGAATTATTTACACCCACACTAATAAATTCTACAAAGGACGCTGTGCTTCTGAATAAAATACTCTTCGTCAGCATCACAAATATTTGGTATGGTAGTGCAAACAAAACAGGAACTTGCATTTAAACATTCTTAAGCAGCATGCCGAGATCTCTAAACTTGTTGAGGATGGTAGGAGTTGTTGCTAGGCTATAGACCGGGTAATAAGTGTTCATCCATTATTCTCTAGAGCGAGGAAACTGTTTGAAGATAGATGGGAACTTTCAATCTGTTTAGGTCAGGCCTTGCTGGGCTGAATGGAACTCTCCCCAAATGTGTCAGCTCCATTGTGATCTGGAATGAATTATTTGGTTTAAGAGCATCAATGGAGGGGCCATAGAAAGGCTTTTTGGTAAAGTTCACCACAGACTTTACATAGATTAGTGCAGCTTGGAGGTATAAAAGTGAATGTTTATTAAAAAATGTCAACGTGTGTCTGACAGTAAGACTTGCATCTTACTACTGAATAGATGGAATGACCACCTCAACATTCTTTAATATATGTCTTTCCAAATCCAGACTTTTTATTTAAACTATCTGAAAAAGAAGGACACTATAGTCTTGAAATGACTGCAATAATGTCTCTCAATAATAAACTAAATAGATCTCTGTAAATGAGAAAACACTTTTAACTCCAGTAAATCCACTTTTATCAGGATTGCCAGGAATGCTGTCCCAAAATTAGCATGCAAGAAATATGTAAACATTGATGACGTTAAGCCTAACTCCTTCTAAACGTAAATTAAATGGCTGCGCACTAGGAAAGTTCAATGACAGCCCAAGTATAAAACCCAAACTACGAAATGAGTGGCTTCCAGCAGTAGCTGTGCATAATTTCAGCTAACCAAAATGGGGCTCCCATTTGCCACACACGTTGACAACTAAACAAACCCAAACAAAACAAGGTCTGCACTCGAGAAGCAGAACCACATCAAGCCAACCTAAATAGCATGTATGTTGGCACACTTTTGCACAGTCAGGGCCAGCAAGTTCTGGCGGGAGCCATTTTAACCCAGAGGAATCTCACTTGAGTCAGTCAGATCATTTGAAGCTACATTATGTAATGAGACTGTTTACTACATTCAGTCTGGGTTAGATGACAAAAATGCATTAGCCTCTCGCAGAGATTTTCTGCAATCTCGTTAAAATCCTGATAAACAAAATCAAATTGTAATTTTTCATTTTTTCCACTCAGCATCATAAAACAGAGAATACTATTTAATGAATCTAAGATGAGCTCTGCAATTTCCGTAATACCTTTCAAACTGTTGTAAGCATCATCACTTGTTAGTACAGTTGCCAAATTGTCATGTTTTGACATCATCTTTTAAATTTACATCAGTGAAATCCCCAGAAACAGATGCCAAACTGTGGTAAGTGAGGATAATTTCTTATTTATGTTTCATGATTGCTGAAGTAAGCTATCCCAATGTAAAAACAGATCACCTCACCATGACAAACGTCTGTGGGAATACATGATCCCTATTAGGCCTACTGAATGAATGCTGTCAAAACTGCATTAACCAGCAGTTCAGTAAATAAAGTGTTATGCGTTTCACTTGTTTTGTTACTTCTGGCACTTTGTGTTAAGTGTTATACTAACCTGTAGAACAGAAGCTCCATCTCTAGCTGCTCAATGTGCCTCTGCAGAACAGGCACATGACTGGCTTTGGTTTCCAGCTCCTTCACTTTCTTGAGGCCACTGAGCACAGCTTGTCTGGCTTCCTCCACTCTTTTTCTCATCTCAACCTGCTCCTTCTTTAGAGTCCTGTTAAATTCCTCCAGCAACAGCACGGTCTCATGTGATACTCGCAGCTCCTGCTCCAGCTTCTGGTTGAAGAGCATGGCCTCCTCGATCTGTCCATCCCGGGAACTCCGGATGTACTCCACTTCTCTCAGGAAACTCTGGATGTCCTTCAGGTTTCCAGAAATGTTGGGTTTCTGAGCTGCTCGCCTTTGGTGGGCGATGAAACAGCCACCTTCTGGTTTATGTTTCGAGTGGCTTTTCCACAGGCCCACCTATGATACACAGAAACATGTCAGTAGAATGTTACAGCCCTTATGAAAATGAACCATGGTTTTATTATGGTAAAATTGTAGTCTTTAAGATGTGGGTGACAAAAGACTATGGGTTTGCGAACAAGATTAACAGATTTTCAGAGCTGGGTGGATTACTTACAAATTGCAATCCATTACTGAATCCAAATTACATGACAAAAATTGTAGTTAGTAATGTAATCCATTACATTACACATTTTAGGTAATATAATCAGACTACTTTTAGATTACTTTTGACCTAACTCATTTATCACGTTGATTTAAATAGGATAATCTTGAATTATATTGTCATACAAATACAAAGAGTAAGAAAATATATTCCATTTGTTGTTATTAACAACATGAAGTGCATTAAACATTATATTACATCAAGGTTTCCCAAACTGGGGTTATATTGTTATATTTGTTTACCTGCATGTCATGTGACTATCATCAGAGAACAAAGGAACATACAAATGGTGATATTTAATTATTAAATTATTTATTTTAAAATCTCAGGTGTACTTCAACTAAATATATTAGGTGAAAGAGGATCAGATTACAGAAAAGTTTGTGAATTTGTGTATTTTAATGTGTTGCCACCTAAGTATTGATCTTTGTGTGAATGTCCACAAAACTGGAAGACTTTCTGAGTGTATATAAGCAGTATACTGTTTTAGAAAGTAGAAAGAAACAATTAAAAGATAAAAAAAGAGAAATTAGGGAGGATCAATTATGTAAAAGTATGAATAATTTATTGCTATATTGTGTAAATAATATGTAATCCATAAAAGAGTAACTGTAGTCTGATTAAGAGTATTTTAAAATGTAATTGAATCCAATTAGGCTACAAGTACTTAATTTTTGGAATCTGATTACGTAATCCAAAAATTATTTCACTATTATTATATTTAATAATATTAATTTATAATATTATTTATTAATTTATTATATTTATTTTAATTATTAAAAGTCACTACCCAGCTCTGCAGATTCTTCCATAAAACGACCTATAATTCGATCTAATATTCAAGTACACTTCATTTAGAGAATATTGTTGCTCGATTTCAGTAAATTCTTATTATAATAAATCTCTCGTATAAAGTTGATCATAATGACTGTACTTGTAAGGCCAGCGAGCGAGCATCACTGCTTTGAAGAGCCGCACGCATGTCCTCCACCAACTCCCTGAGACTCGCATTTTCCTCCTCAAGTTTGGCTATCCTGTCCTCAGCCTCCTCGAGGGCCACAATTTCCTCGTAGCACTCCCTGGTGCAGGAGCCCAGCTGCCTACAACCTGACGCGTGTCTGTCCACAGTGGGAGAAGTAGGCTCTCCGCTTTCTCGCTTCGCGCTGGTACCCAAATACAGCAGCTTCTTGCTCCGCCTCAAGGGGCTCCTGAGTCTGATCTGCGTCTCTATATGCTCGCTCTCCTTGCCAACCAACAACCTCCCATTCTCATACCGGCATCCAGCTTTGGTACTGAAATGACCGCAGAGTTTTGCGTGAAACTGCCTGAAGCTGAACTCTTTGGGTATATTATCCAATATCCCCGCGCACTCCTCCAGATCACTTTCTTTACTGAGTCCTAAAATCTCGCAAAGAATGTTAAAGTCCTCGGCTGGGATTTTACCATCTCCCTGACAGTCGAGGTGATGGAATATCTCTTGGAGGTATTGATCCAGCCCGGTTGCGAGGACTATAATTTCGTTTTCCACTCCACGGTCTAGTCCGTAATGATACGCCAGAGTGCTCACTATCCATTGTGTCCTGCGCGCGGGTCGGCTGTATGGATCGCATGCGTCCGACTTTTCCATCCTTTTTCCCTCACAAGAATTCCATTTATAGCGTCTAAATGGATTAATGGATTCAACAGATCCTCTAAGCATACAAACAGCATACCAAGTTCAAGTCATCTGAACACCGGACCGCCCCACTCTTGTAGTAGAAACTCTCGCGCTGTGCGCGTGGGGGCGTTGCTGTGAAGGGAGCACTGCCCACAAAATCTTAACTGCAGAGGGGGAAAAAAACTTTTGAAAAGAAGCTAACAATGCGATAGTCATTGTGGGGGTATACAGGATATTACATACATATACAGATCATTAACTGATATAATGTATAACATAGTAAAAAAAACACACTGAAATCTACTTTGCGCCCCCTGTTTCACATACAAGGCTTAAGCCTAGTCCCAGACTTTCAACTGAAAGAAACTTGCACTGACTGATCTTAAAATATATCAGTGCCTTTGTTTTGTCTCAAGATATCTTGATGTCACGGTGCACACACCAGGGAGGAACAGGAACACGCAGACGAGGACGTAAACTCAAATAATAATATTTAATCAGGACATCAAGGCAGGACAAGACAAGGCTGAGAGACAGGATACACTGGGAAGTAACGAGTAGACCAGACGAAATCAAACTCAAAAGACAGGAACTAAATACACAGGGTAATTAACACATAATCACATACACACAGCTGGACACAAATTAACTCATAATGACATGAAACAAGGACAGGAAACAAACCAAATATGGACACAAGAGGCAGTAACAGATGACACACATAACAGAACCCTGACACTTGAGACATATTGCACACCAGCAATGTTTTTCCTAAGGCACATTTATAAAAATTACTTAAATGTCCCAATTGAACCAGGCGACTACAATAATAATAATAATGCAGGTAAAAAAGATGATAAATCAAGGTTAATCAGAATTTTAATTTTAATGAAGTATGGCAAACCTCACTGGAAAAAAAATATTAATTGAATTTACTAAATGTTTTAAGGTACGTGGTTGCAATCAATTTATTTTAGCTACATTTAAATAAACAAATCTAGTTGACTAACTTAAAATTTGTTTATTTAAATGTAGCTAAAATAAAATAAAAAAATTAAGAATTAAACCAAAATGTATTGTCCCATTAGGTTTTTTAACGGTATATTCCAAGGTAACATGATTTAATGAATCAATGGTGAGAACATTTTGACTGTATTATGTTTACTTTTTTTTTTTTACCTTCGAAGATGCACTTTTAGTACAAAGTTTTACTTTCCCTTACTTTTATTTTTTTTGCCAGCATTGGAATTGCTTTATACATTGCAGATATTTTCCTTTCAACCGTGTAGTAAGTAAAAGCTTTGAAGTGCCGGCGGATTCGAATGTCCATTGGTCACTGTGTAACTGCTGTTGACAGTAGTTACAGTTCCATGAGCCGCTTGTCATTTCCTATTTACCAGCGCGCGTGCGCTTCATTATGTTCGAGCGACTCTGGTTGTCAAGGCGACGCAAAGCATTCCATATAACAAAAGCCAACGTTACAAAGTTCTCCAAAGCTCATGCGATCAATTAAAACATAAAAGTAGCGCTGAGGAGAAAGGCTGGAAAACCGCTTTCAGTTATGGTAAGTTTTCTGATGAACTTTATCAAATAATAATGCTTATTCAACATAATGTTTAAATAATTTAAAAAAAAAATGTTGAAAGTTTTTTTTTTTTTTTTTTTATTGTGCTATCACATACAGTATCATCATAGTACTTTTTTGCAATCGTCCTGTATCTCCTTATCCAGCATTTCTAGTTGACAATGGAATGCACTGACTTAGCATCACCTGACATAGAGAGAAGTGATGAATACGAGAAGATTCTCAAAGAATTGTCTTCAAACTCCACACAACGCACAGAACGTGAATCTGATGCTGACAAAAGTAAAAATCCATATATGGAGATGCCAGAATCCAGTCCTGAAGATGAACAAACCATAACAACATTTACAACAGACTCCAGCTACATTGTCACCTGTAGAGTCAGCATTGCATTAGCTATCTTGAAAGGTATGGTGGTATTGTTTCAATGCACAGTTTCATATATATGCAATCTGATGTTGCATTTTAAATATGTTTTCTTGACACCAGCAGAAGAAATAAACTCGCATTGTTTTGCCAAAACTGTCTTATACATATTTTTAGCATTCTTCTTTATTTTCTTAAATCAAGCAGTGCATGAGGAGCATCTCACTAATTCTGAGAAAAGAAGAAAAGAGGCAAAGAAAGATACATCCAGTGAGGTAGTGGAGGCCCCCAGAGCCGAGGGCTATTATTGCATTGAGTACAACATGCTGCCTGATGACCCTGCACCAACCAGAGCGGATCTAGTGATGTTCGGCTTGGCAGCTAAACTTTACATGACGAATGAAACTAAGGTAAACTATTGGAATTAATTAGGGGTTACTTCTAACCAAGAGCTTGTAAACGATCAATTATGTATATGTAGAATAATACTACTACTTTGACCTGATAAACAAACAGTTCATGGTGTTGTTAGTATATGTTGATAAATTATGCAAGGATTTGCTCCACTGACCCAAAGAAAGCTGGTTTAGTGTTTCAGTTAATGGCCTCTTTGGACTTCTATTGTGCACATTGCTGTTTAGGGGCGAACACCTTTTGTCTACCACTTGCATGTGTATTTTTTTTTTCTAGTGACAGTAAATTAATTGTATATACAATAGGCTCACCAAGGCTGGATTGTTTTAATCAAAATATTTGATAAAAAATACAGTAAAATCAGTAATGTTATATTAAATATTATTACTGTTTAAAATTACTCCATTCTTCAAAATCACATGATCATTCTAATGCTGATTTGCTGCTCGAGAAACATTTCTTATTATCATCAATGTTGAAATCAGTTGTGCTGCTCAATATTTTTGTGGAAACAAATTGAAAATTCTTTGATGAATAGAAAGTTCAAAAGAACAACATTTATTTGAAATACAAGTTGCTTGCAACAATACAAATCTATTTACTGTCACTTTTATGTGTTACTGCCAATTTAATGTGTTCTTGCTGAATAAAAGCACTAATCTTTTTAAAATAAACAAAATCATACTTACCCCCAGAGCTGGGTAGATTACTTACACATTGTAATCCGTTACTGATTCCAAATTACAAGACAAAAATTGTAGCCAGTAAAGTAATCCATTACATTACACATTGTAGGTAATACAATTAGATTACTTTTAGATTACTTTTGACCTAACTCGTTTATCACATTGATTTAAACAGGATAATCTTGTACCATAATGATGTAAAAATACAAAGAGTGAGAAAATATATATTACTTTCATTGTAATTAACAACATGAAGTGCATTAAACATTATATTACATCAAGGTTTCCCAAAGGAACTGCAGGGGGTTTGTGAGTTTAATGAAAGGCAAACATGTAATTAAATCATAAAAACTTCAAATTTAAATAAATAATTTTAAAATAACAATCAAAATAATTCACTCACTAAAAAAGAAGAAATATTTTATGTTTACCTGCACACCATGTGACCATTAACCAATGTCAGAGAACACATGCAAATGTGATACTAATTATTAAAATATATTTTTTTAAATCTCAGGGATACTTAAAGGGGTCATTGATTATGATTTCATGATTGAAATGAATTGATTATGAATTTTTTAACTTTAGTTATTGTGTAATGTTGCAGTTTGAGCAAAAACAACATCTGCAAAGTTACGACTCTCAAAGTTCAATGCAAAGGGAGATATAGTCTTTTACAGAATTGCTGATTGACCACCCCTTTAAAGTAAATATATCAGGTGAAAGAGGTTCAGATGACAAAAAGTTTGAGAATGTCTGCAAATAAGAAATAATGAGAATTTGTGCATTTTAATGAGTTTGAAAGACAAAAGCCTTTCAATAATACATAATAATACATGGTTAAATAACCTACTGAGTGATAATTCAAATAAAAATGAATGCGTTCATCAGTAGATGATGCAATGTTGAAACACTTCTTAAACCTGAAATGATTTTTGTAAATCCATTGGTCAAATGCTGTGTCGCCACCTGAATAATGACTAGTCTATGTGTGAATATCCACAAAACTGGAAGACTTTCTGAGTATATATAAGCGGTAGACTATTTTAGAAAGGAAAATTTAAAAGATAAAAAAGAGGAATTAGGGAGAATAAATAAATGATGAATAATTTATTGCTATTGTGTGAATAATATGTAATCATGTAATCAATAAAAAAGTAACTGTAGTCTGATTACGAGTATTTTAAAATGTAACTTACTCAAATTACAAGTACTTCATTTTTGGAATCTGATTAAGTAATCCAGATTACATGTAATCAGTTACTACCCAACTCTGCTTACCCAAACTTTTAACAATAATGTAATTCTGTTGTTGCCTTTCGAAACAGAATAAATTACCATATAATAATGAAATCATGTGCTATGTGTTCCGACAAGGTGCTGAAGCCTTGGCGAGAAGGAAACCATTTGTGGGTGAGTTGGTCTCAGACTTTAAAACTCAATGTCACCAAAGAGCTCCTGATTAAATTGGCCTCCCATAAGATCACTGTGAGAGTATGGGACAGAAAAGACAAGGTGTCTTTCAAAGCCAGGAATGACAGACCCAAAGCCTTCAGACTGCCACAGGAGAGGACTGGAGAGGATCCAGAACAAATGGGTATGACCTACCCGTTTAATTGATTGTGCTTCCTATTAGGATTTCCTTCATTGTAATTTTGGTATCTTTAAGCAAGATCAAGAGTTTAGACACTGCAGAGTTTAATGACTGAAGTGAAATATGTCTAGGATCAGTGGTGGTCAGTACCAAAGTAAAACTAATTCGTTACTGTACTTAAGTACATTTTTCCTGTATCTGTACTTAACTGGAGTAGTTTTATTTTGAGTAACTTTTACTTTTACTTCACTACATTCCAAAGCATAAGATCGTACTTTTTACTTCACTACATTTCATAAAACATATCGTTACTCCTTATAATACATCACGTGCTCCGAGACGCAGATGCGGTGGTTTATTCATGAACAAACTGATTATTTTCAATGAACCTGTTAAATCGGTTCGCAAATCGCAACAAACGATTCATTCACGAATTGGAATGATCCGATTGCAGCTGTTCTCGAGTCGAAAACTCACTGATTCAAATGATCCGTTTAGAGCGAGTCTTCAGTGAACTGAACTCACAAGTAAAGAACCGGGAGATCATGTGAGCGCGCAACTGATGCTGCGAAAAGTAAGTTACTAATGTCGAATTTTAGGATTAATTATTGTAACTGAAAATCATATTTAGCTCAAAACTGTCAGTTGTTTGTGAACTAAATCTGCTGTAAAGGTTGATCTATTTAAGCCCACTGAAATGCTTGAATGCAGACAGATCTGTCAGTGTCTCTATGTTTTAGGTAAAAAAAGAAACATTAAAATAACACAGATTAAATAAAATAACTCATGCACGTTCATATTCCCAGCTGCTGTAACGTTAGCAGTTTTATTAAAATGCTACGCATTTAGCCCTATGTGATGTCTGTTTTTATATTGTTTATCAACAGTATAATTTTTTATATTGTTTAGATCAACTAACGTTAGCCGAATAGACTGATATGAATGTTTATTCATAACCATACTGAAAATAAGTAAATATTGTTACCTGATGCTAACTGTCTAGCTAACAAGCTTGCTGGTGCTAAATTGAGGAAATTTCTAGATATAAAGTCCAAATATTTTTATTCAGCCACCTAGATAGATTACATCTGAGGTAAAAAGAAAAGGTGATGTTCAGAACATAACTACAGTAATTATCAAAGTGGGAAGTGATGCCCTCTGGGGGCATTTGGCCAGGAGTGTTTTTACACCACAGACAAGGTTTGAGAAGAAAAAAATCATGACAATATAATTATATTTTCCTTAAAATGTTCTTCCTATCTTCAGGCCTAATTCTCATGTCATATATAACTGTGACATTCTGCAAAACAACAAGCTTTAAAACACTTTTTTCTTACTGGTGAAAATTAGATGGTCAAATCTGTTTTCTCTCAGGTACATCACAGTGTAAGCTTCACAGTGAACATTTGGGGAAGTCGTGGCCTAATGGTTAGAGAGTCGGACTTGTAATCCAAAGGTTGTGGGTTCGAATCTCGGGTCCGGCAGGGATTGTTGGTGGGGGAGTGAATAACCAGCGCTCTCTCCTCCTTCAATACTACGACTGAGGTGTCCTTGAGCAAGGCACCGAACCCCCAACTGCTCCCCGGGTGCTGTAACATGGCTGCCCACTGCTCCGGGTATGTGTTCACTTAGGATGGGTTAAATGCAGAGAATACATTTCACTGCTGGTTATATACTCTCTATGTGAAAAAAAAAAAACAATTATTTTCTTTTACTACACCACTCTCATCAATGTAGTTCATATCAACACCAAAATATATATCTTGACTCCATATAGTGGTTATTTTGGGAAAATCCCAGGTATTTTGGGCAGTAGGATTATAAAAATATGTACTAATATAAAATTAACGTAAGTAGTCTATATAAAATTGCAAAATAAATCTTTCAGTACTTTTTTACTTAAGTACATAAAAAATCGAGTACTTTTGTACTTTCACTCGAGTAAAATTGAAAAAGCAGTATTTTTACTTTTACTGGAGTAATATTTTATTATACGTATCTGTACTTTTACTCAAGTACTTGATTTGTGTACTTCGTCCACCACTGTCTAGGATAGACGAAAAATGAAAGAATATTTAATTTACCCAATTACTTCATTAGAGGGCTAGTCATAGTCTGTTGTAACTGATTTAAAGACAGTAATTTATATCACAGTAGGCAGGAAAATGAGTGTGAATCTCAGTTCACTACGACAGGTGATGGAGAGATCTGGCACTTACATCCTCACTTCTGTTACGGTGCTGTGAGAACGGAGAATATTATACGCAAGTAGCACAAAGTACAATGCAAACATGCAGCATTTCTAGTTATTCTTGAATAAAAATTCCCTCAGTGATTTAAAATCATCAAAGTTCTCACTAAATGTCTTCAAAGGTGGCATCAGGAAGATGGTTTGTGAGATGAGAGCTGTCTATGAGAAGGAGAACATAAAAATAAGAACATCTATGAAAAACCACAAAGATCTAGTATCATCAGACTATTGGAAGCATTTGGAGCTTCGCTGTGCCACAGGTACAACATGCTTATACTGTATGCTAATAAAAGATTTATGATGGTGATTATTATGTTTTACAACAACATGAATAGGTTTGATTGTGTATGTGGTCATACTAACTATACCAAAGTATCCTTATAATGAAAGAAACACATAATGTTTAAAAACCAACAGCTGAATCCAAGTCCTCTACAGCTGTTAGTACAGTTCAATTCATTTTTTTTGGAGTGGATACATTTTTTAAATAAGTCATTTATGCTCACCAAGGCTGCATTTATTTGATCAAAAACAGTTGCAGTGTAGTGTGAAATATAATTACAATTTAAATAAACTTTTATATTTTAATGTAATTTAAATTTATTCATGTGATGGCAAATCTGAATTTTCAGCCACCATTTGTCATTTCTAATAATCAATATTGAAAACAGTTCTGCTGCATGTTTTCAGGATTCTTTGATAAATCAAAGAACAGAATTTATTCATGATTCAAAGCATTTATTGTCATGTGCAGTGAGGAAAACATGTTTCCCTGTACAATGAAATTCTTTCTTTGCTGTTCACAGTGAATGCCAAGACAAGAGCAAAAACTATATTTGAATTATTAATATTTTGTAATATATCAAATGCCTTTAATGTCACTTTAGAGCAATTTTATGCATCCTTGCTGAAAAAAGCATTAATTTCTTTAAAAAGAAAAATCTTACTGACCCTAAACTTTTGAATGGTAGTGTAAACAAAGAGTATAGAAGACCAAGAGGCGAAACTCTGTAGAACGTTCCATTGCAACAGCGGCACCCAGCAGCCCTGCGCTTCCGCCATTCTGGGGTGAAAGCCACTCGGTAGTCCACTAGCTGCTAGCTGTCGCTATGGCAAACATCAGCTGCTTTGTTTAAAAAAATGTACATTAAATCTGAAATACAGCCTGAACGATTACAACAATAATGTACAATCACAAGAGTAGTGATCATCAAATCCTTTTAACAGTTTATTTTACAGACTTTATTTTAAAGTCTTCCCTTTAAAAAAAAATATATATATATATATATATATTTTTGCTCTCTAGAAACCATGTCAGTTTCGGTTGAAAATATGTGTTGAAAATAAGTGTTAACATTGTAAACACTGAATTAATACCAACATATGAAATAAATTAATGACAGAAAAATTAGGAATGTTGGACAATAAATATATAACAGGAATAACATCTTGACAGTAAACTGTTTTTGCAGTATTGTCTTATATAAATGTCCGTTAAAGGAAGACTGTAAAAAAAACAAAAAAACAAGTACAGCCACTTTCTCCAAAATTGTTTAATTATTTAATTATGACAGACACAGCAATGCATCATGTTGTAGATATCATCATGTTTGTAGTGTGCTCCAGGGGATTAAAACATACAATATATATTTCAGACCTAGTGGTAATAGTAAATAATAATATGGTATGTAATTGTAAATGTGTAAAGTTGCATAAGCTCAATATAACTATAGTGTCATATATCCATATAAATCATTATTATGGTTTCTATGGCTAGGACCTGCAGTTTCTAAAAGGATTTAAGTTTACTACTAGACTAAAAACAGTTATAGTTAGCAGGAGCATAAGACAGCGCTATGTCCCACTTCAAAACACACAATATACACTTTTGTGAATAATTACCTGTCAGGTTCTTTGGGAAAACAATGAAAGGCAAGATTTTTACTGTCACACTGATAGTTGCCACTTTGACTTCTCTTTCGTTGTTATTCTGTCTATTTCTGTACATCTGTAACGTTGTCCAGTTGGTTATTTTCACCCCAAAATGGCTCCAAGTACTCCAGAGTGCAATCTGGACGATTGGGGCGGGGCGACACATGCCGCTCCGCCCACCCCCAATTCCATTGGTTTATAACACGGCAAATCTTATTGGTGAAGACCAATAAGTGGTTCCTATCTTATTGTAAATAAGTGTCCGTGACATCAGATATTAAAAATCCAATTATTTATGTATCCACATCCTCATTGTGTGTCTAATCTGTGTAGTTATTAACACTCGATCATTGTAGCCATATAGACCTGCATAACTATCGAATATTAAAGGGGTGGTTTATTGCGATTTCACTTTTTTAACATTAGTTAGTGTGTAATGTTGCTGTTTGAGCATAAACAATATCTGCAGAGTTGCGGCGCTGAAAGTTCAAGGCAAACGGAGACATCGTCTTTTAAAATTCTGGCAGTTTAATGCCTACAAAAACGACTGGTAAGGGACTACAACGAGTTACTTCCCGGTTCTGATACATCACAGACCCAGAACATGCAGCAAAGGGGGCGAGGCCATGCTGCGCTGCTTTAGAGAAGAGGAAGAGAAAAAGTATGAGACAACAACAACCACCAAACATACCATTAAGAGCCGTGCTTGCACAGGTTCTGCATGATCCTCTTCACTAATATCCTCTGGGTCTCAATCGAGCTCAAATTGATAAGCATTATAGACAACGCCACTGTTTACAATTCAACCGGAGTACATGCCACTGAGATGAGGGGCGGGACGTTCAGACGTGCAGAGGCGGTTTAGCGAATCACAACACACTGAGCCAGCTAACCAATCTGAGCCCATCGCGTATTTCTGAAGGAGGAGCTTCATAAAACCAGGAAATAAATCGAGGTGTTTGTCAGAGAAGGGACAGAGAGGTGTGGAATAAAGGTAAATTATGTGAAAAATAATGCGTTTTTAAAAAAACCAAGCATGAACACATGCTAGACTGCACCCCATAAACACAATCAAGCCTAGAAAAAAAACAGTCAACCACCCCTTTAAATCACTCAGAGCTGTAAATCTGTGGAATAGGTACGTGAGCACTTTTAATGAGTAAAAGAGACCTTCTCTGTGATTAATTTTTTTTTATTTTTAAAGACTATAATAACTACTAAAAATCTAAAATCAGTAGGCCTAATATAGTAGTGATTCCTGGTTCTTTTTAAAGGATTGAGCCACAAAACCAGTAATTTAATTTGTGCATATAGCCTATATATAAAAGTATAAATAAAAATGTTGCAGAAATAACATTTATTGCTTAAATACGCACTAAAGCACATTAATAATAATATTTGCTGTAGGTCATATTTAATAACAGCTGTTTTAGTAAACAAAAGCTTTTAAAATAGGCCTATATGCAAAAAAAAAAAAAAATATATATATAGTTTCAGCAAGGTTTTATTCCCATTATCCACACATAAAAACACAGTTCACGCTGATGGACTATTTGGTATTATTGTCTTATTTGTCACCACAGTTGTTCTTTAAAATAAAACCATTTGCGGGTTTGTCTTATGTCTACTGAACTACAGTGAATTATCATCATATCCTAAGTTTTTGCTTATCCACCGATCCTAAAATAAAGAATATAGGCTACATATAAATATACATTATACAAAACAGCTAAATCTCAAACAGTGGATAATTTTTATCAACATCGCCCAGTTAAAATGCTCAATGTTTAGTATGTCTGCTTCGTGTACTGTGAAAAGTGCAATAATATCTGACTTCATTTAATGTGCAACCCACCTGTTGAGATTGAGGACCACTATTTACGTTCATCACACAGAAACATAATTAATATTTCTCATAGACGAGGCTATTTATAGCATAGGTAGTTCAAGGTTCAAGGTTCTTTATTATTTGTCACATACACAATCATACAGGGTATAATCAGTAGTGAAATGTAGGTCAGGACAGGTCCGCTCAAGGGACAGTGCAAAAAAATAAAATAAAAACGAAACATAACACAAGAGAATATATATAAATATAGGTAAGAGTAAGATAAAAAAATAAGAAAAAAATAAAATAAGGAGTAAAATGTGCAATGAAATAAAATAAAATGTGCAATACAGTCTACTGTGGATTTAATAAATATTAATATAAACAGGGATGTGCAAGAGGAATGTGCAAAACAGGTTGTACCGGGTATGTACACATAGCAGCAATGCGGATGATGGAGAATGATGGGTGTTTTTTTACAGTTTATTAAATTGAGTCCTGTAGATGTTATGAGACTGAGTTTAGGAGCCTGATGGCCTGAGGGAAGAAGCTCCTCCTCAGTCTCTCAGTTTTTGCCATCATGCTCCTGAAGCGCTTGCCAGATGGCAGCAGAGTGAAAAGACGGTTACCGGGGTGATTTGAGTCCTCGATTATTTTTGCAGCTCTGCTTTTGCAGCGTTTGAGGTAGATGTCCTGCAGAGAGGGGAGGGCAGACCCTGAGATGCGCTCAGCTAAACGCACGACTCTCTGCAGAGCTTTGCAGTCCTGATTTGTGGCGTTCCTATACCACACTGAGATGCACTGAGTCAATACACTTTCTATGGCCCTTGAATAGAAAGTTTTCAGGATTGCTGGTGAGACCCTGAATTTCCTCAGCTGTCGCAGATGGTACAGTATTTGCCTGGCTTTCTTGACCTGTGTTTGAATGTGTGCAGTCCAAGTCAGGTCCTCGGAGATGTTTACACCGAGGTACTTGAAGCTGCTCACCCTTTCCACAGGGGTCCCGCTGATCATAAGAGGAGTGTAGGGCCGCTGCTGTCTCTTCCTGAAGTCTACAATCAGCTCTTTAGTTTTGCTCACGTTCAGAGAGAGACAGTTGTCCTGGCACCATGATGTAAGTCTCTCTACCTCATCCAAGTATGCGGTCTCATCATTGATGGAAATGAGGCCCAGAACCACAGTATCATCAGCAAATTTAACAATAGAAGTGGAGCTGTGAGAGGACACACAGTCGTGTGTGTAGAGAGAGTAGAGCAGGGGACTCAGGACACAGCCCTGCGGGGCTCCTACGTTCAGGGTGATGGAGTTGGAGGTGAACTGGCCCATTTTCAACACTTGTGGTCTGCCGGTGAGGAAGTCTTGAATCCAGTCACAGAGTGAAGTGTTTAGGCCGAGGTCTGAGAGTTTGACAGCTAGCTTGGTGGGGACTATAGTGTTGAAAGCTGAGCTATAGTCAATGAATAGCAGTCTGACATAGTTGCCATTTTTGCTGTCAATATGTGTGAGGGAAGAGTGCAGTACCTGAGAGATGGCATCATCAGTAGACCTATTTGGGCAATAGGTAAACTGGAGAGGGTCCAAAGTAGCAGGGATGGAGGAGCATATGTGTTTCTATAAAAGTCTCTCAAAAACCTTCATGACTGTTGATGTGAGGGCAACTGGGCGATAGTCATTCAGGCAAGAGGGTTTACTGTTCTTAGGCACAGGGATGATGACAGATTTCTTAAATGAGGTGGGAACCACAGAGGTAGCAAGGGACTCATTAAAGATGGAAGTAAACAAACCAGCAAGCTGGTCGGCGCAAGATCTCAGGTAGGACTATATCATGGCCACGAATTAAGAATTTGTTCCCCAGACATAATTCGTGAGCCGCACATATTACACAGCTCTGTTCTGCCCGAAGTTCTCGGAGATGCCGTCACCAAGCATTTGATAGGAACTAATTCTCATAAGTAAAGAAAAAAAACCCACAATTAATTGATTCTATTAAAATCGGTTGTTAGCGCTTAATATTTCGGTAGTACAGCCAAACAGAGTATATCATTCTTAAAAACGTATATAAAAGAATGCTCATGCGCAAACGTCTACACCAATAAGCTCTGCTGTATTATAAACCAATAAAATTGGGGGTGGGCGGAGCGACACGTGTCACCCCACCTTAATGTGTAATAAATCTACTATTAAAGGATTGATGAATTAATACTGACTTGATACATCTATATACACTTGATGAAATAGTCTCATCACAATTTTATCATTATGATTCTTGAAGTAGCAAGTCAGTGGGCACCCTATTTGTCTATTTCAATTTAGCTCCTAGTAAAAGTGGTTTAACAATAAAGAGCCAAACATCACCCACTAAGAAGACACTGTTCCAGAAACCCACCCAGGATACTGCAGAACTCACTGAGGTCAAACAGGAAAAGGAGGTCGCCTCACTGGAACTCAGTTTCGCTCCTCTCCTTGCAGGTAATTTTTTCCTAGCAACCTTATTGTAGCTTTTGGAGCATAAAAATAATTTTCTGAATTGTATGCTCCTAAAACACCCATTAGTAGGCGACAGCTGTTGTATTCACTAACTCTTATACACAGGTTTCCTGTAACTGAATGTTGTGTTTATATAATCCATCATGAACATGACTTTTGCGAGGCAGCTTGCCATTTAGGGGCTGTTTCCCTTGTTCCTGAGCACTGTGGGGTGGATTTGAGTAAGGGGCTTCCCTGCAGGGTCCCTGCTACTTAGCTTCTAATTGGCTGTGGAATGGCACCAACCAAAGCCGACCAACTGCTTGTTTAGCTTTTGATGTGTCTCATCCAGAACCCTAGCAGGAGCTCCTGAAGAAAGCCTTCGCTTGGGAAATATTTTAGCCTCGTTCCCATAAAGCCGAGCCAGACAAATCACATGTTGCTCCTTTCATTGCAGGGTTGGATGGAGGATGGAGGCCATTACCCAATCCTGTTATTATTTTGCCAAAATATGATCCATTAAGGACAGAAATCTCATATGCTTTTCATTATTATGATGGCTATGTGGAATGATATGGGAGTGAAGGACACTCCCAGTTAGATTATGACATATATACTACCGTTCCAAGGGTTGTGCTTACTTTCATTCAGATGAGATGCATTAAATTGATCAAAATACAGTAAATACATTTATAATGTTACAAAGGTTTTCTATTTCACAGGAATAAATTACATTTGAAAATACACTGAAATAAAAAAGAATTATTTTAAATTGCAATAATGAATGAAAGAATACCTTTATTATTGTCCAAATGTACAACACAATTTTAGTCTCTCATTCTGAAGAGTGCATGCACATGCATACAAAAAAATAGATTATACAAATTTTAAACAGATTGTACAGATTACAAATGTAAACAGTGCAAAATATGATATGCAGAGAAGGGCAAGTGCAAATATAAACGAGTGTGTACCATTTATGACAGAAATATATTAAAAATAAGATAGAGAAAGAATTAAAAGGATATATCTATCATATACATATTGATAAAAAAAGTTCCCAATACTACTGTTTTGCTGTATCTTTGATCAAATCAATGCAGCCCTGGTGAGCATATGAGACTTTGGTAAGAAACATATTAGCAATCCCAAACTTTTGAAAGGTAGTGTATGATATATATTTTTCAAACATCAGCTACCTGGTTGGCATGTACTGTCTTTATGTTAGGGAGTATGATGCTTTCTGACTGCCTGGGATTCTGTTCCGGAGGAGTACAAGAGGGATTCTGGAATATCACTCTTGATCAGCCACTTATATCCGAGCAGCTAAAAGCTGAACTCAATCCACTAGTCATCACAGTTTTATCGGCTTCCTCTCTGCCATCAGCTCCCGTTCCTTTCCATGTACTTAAGGTATGCTATTTCAGAAATGATTAATTTGATTATTCAATAAGAACATATTAAACACATTATCCCATTCATCTTTCAATAGGCAAAATGTCATCCTGTCTACTGTCAGTACAAGTTCTGCAACATGCCTGTTCACAGAACCAAAGGCCATGATCACAACGCTAATATCTACTTCAAAGATGTGAATGTGATTTTTACTGGTCTGCTGAGCCCTGGAAAGCTGTTTGAGTTTCTTAACGGTCCACCCATGAAGATCGAAGTCCATGATCGGGACAGAAAAAAGGAAAAACCCTCCAGTACACCAGCTATATTTGGGACTGACCCCAGTGATGCCAAAGAAGATTTATGGGTTGCGCGTAATACATTAAAAGCAGATACTGAACTTCAAGATCCATATGGCATAGCAAAACTAGATCTCTCAGATCTTCTTCGAGGATGCAGATATTTGAAGCTGAAATTGCCCATAAGGAGTTCTTCTGAGGTTTCCTCAGATATTGCAATGCCAGTGGGTCATTATCTTGAAGCTGACGCCCAACTGAAAGTCCAGGTGGAGATAGCACATACCCTTCAATGTGAAGATAGCAACAGTGATAGATATTGCCCATTTGGTCGTGTCATTTATGTCTTCAAGTATAACAATACACATGTCTTAACCAAACTGACATCAGAAATTCTACAGATCAATGCAGATGCCTTTCAACTAAATCATTATCCAGAGGAAACAATTCAAAGGCTCCTGTCTGGTCATAAAATAAGCAAAGACAGAGAGAACATAAGGCTGAATGTTCTCACTGGATTTCATATGATGGATAAGGCTCTACACCTTTTTGTTCTGGAAGGATTGAAGGATCAAGCAGTCAAAAGACTGTGGACTACAGTGCCTATAAAGTAAGAAAGTCATCATTTAAAATGCTCCCACATGTGCACAACATTTACCAAAATGCAGCAAAGCAAAAATTCCTGAAGATCATACAGACTGATCTGATCCTTTCCAGGTTGAATGGTGATGAGGAGGAACAGGTGACTGCGCTGTATAACTCAGACTTGAGTTTCTCAGAGCGACTGTATGACATACTTGACATGGGTCTGAGTCCCGTTTGCCTTGAAAAGCCACTTGAGACCATTTTGATGGAGCCTCTGGTGTTTATCAGAAATACAGTTCCTCATGCCCGTCTTGAGGCCTTGAAATGGTAAAACTGCAATTACACTCAAAGAGCAGCTCCTTTTTGCCTTACAATTTCTAGAATGGTCCTTTTTTCTTGGTTTTCTCAAGCACATTGATTGGTTTAGGATAGTATTAATGTTTGACTACAATTTCAAAATGGCAACAAGTACCAGGTGTAATTGGATGGATTATACTTCACAAAAAACTTATTTGCTAAACCTAGAGGAACTAACGTTGTGAAACACAGATATTCAAGAAAGTTTAAATGTTTCCTATTAACTTTTTAGTTTAAGCCACATCTGCAAAGCAAAGAAGCTTCAAGAAGTAGTGCACCACGACCTGTTCCCATCAGCCGACATGATTCTAAGCTTAAGCAAAGAGTTTGGATCAGATCTTGGGAGTGGAGAGCTATGGTTGGCAACAGGGACCCAGCAATCTCAGGATATGCCTGATCATCATGACATCAGAAAGAGAACTCGCATACCTCTAGACAACTTCAATAGAGAATACTTCCAATGGAAATGGAATGAGGGTAATAATGTGAAGGACTTTATCCAGGTAAACAATGGTTCATAAGTTTAACAAAGTGGGGAAATTGAGCTAACACTCAATTGAATGCATTTTTTTTTTTAATTTCAGGCAAATATTGAAGACATCCACAGGGCGAGCGATTTACAAAAGTCAAAGCCTAATGGGTTTTTGGATAATATTACTGATGGTCAGACCATCAATTACCACAATGTTCAAACATCGAATTCCCCTACTCAACGCTACAGAGAATTCTTGAAGGTTGGCATCATTTTATTTACTTTCTAAGCTTGAAAACTGAAAAAAAAGTTGACTTTGATGTGCTTAGGCAGGCTCCTAGGTCTTTTTGAGATTATATTACCATGTCAAACAAAGTAAAATATGACTATTTATTGTCTTTCTAGGACTCCACTTGCATTTGCTTCTCTTGCCCAGGTTTTAAGAGCAGTATTGAATCTAACCAGCACCCGAAGCGGCCAGACGATGCTCAGATAGAGGAGCTGAGAAAGGTGCTGTTGAGGTTATGCCATACCGCTGTTACCCCCATCTGTGTCATGTTTCTCTCAGTGCAATGTCAACTTTATGGACATTCCTAAGAGCTTAAGCAAGAAGATAGAGTTTTACCGATGTTTACCTACCTTGCCCACTTCTTTACAGATCCCCAGAGCTTAAGACAGTATTTAGTTGCAAGTACGGTGACGGGGCTAATGCTGATTGACTCATGGGACACAGCGTTATCTAGAAGCATGTGCTTGCCTGAAATTGATTTATCAGCCTTTCAGACACTGTAACTTATTGTTCCCTGCTGAACATGAGCATAGCACCCAAAAATGTGAACCTTACAGATGCCAGATTGATGTTATCTTTAGCAGTTTGTCCTATTTCAGCAACTGAACATGTTTTTATGTTTTTCCAAAAGCATTAATTTGTTGTAACCATCTCTTTTAAACATGGGTTTAATGTTGTTGTTTTTTTCACAGCCTTGGAGAGAAAACATTCTACATGGGAACAAATTGAAGCCAACGCTTTCCAGATTCAGGCTGCCATGGATCCACAGACATCAGGATTTTGAACTTTACTCCAAGCCCCCATTAGAGCTTGGACCAGAACTCCCGCTGAACATCCCTTTGGCTGGTAACATTTTCTTAAAGGGGTCATGAACTGCCTTTGTTTTTTTATTTTTTACTGTTCTCTGAGGTCCACTTCTAATGCTATCAAGATTTTTACATCAAAAACATCATCATTTAGAAATAATAGGCTATTTTCTGTCCTGTTTTGACCCCCTCATCGAAACACTCCGTTTGAATAGGCATGGCGTATTGTAGACTCAGTAAATGCCCGCTGCTATGATTGGCCTACAGTTTCAATTCAATTCAATTCTTTATTGTCATTGTCATAATAATTAACAACAAAATATCGTTAGAGCATCCCCACTGCATAGCAATGGTATCAAAGTGCTGCAGTCCAGTCACAGTTATTTTTGTGGTGTTATGTAATGTGTGCCTACGGATATGGGCAGAATGAGGGGAGATTGTCTGTTTAGCAGCCTCACTGCCTCTGGGTAGAGGCTGTTGGCCAGTCTGGCTGTTCTAGCGCATATGGACCTGTATCTTCTACCTGAGGGCAGCAGGTGAAACAGGTGATGTGCTGGATGGTGTTGATCGTGCAGGATGTTTTGCACACGTCTTAGACAGTGAGTGGTGAAGATGGTGCTCATCTCCAGAAGAGTAGTTCCGATGATCCTTCCCGCTGTTCTAACCACTCGCTGAAGTGCCTGCTGGTCAGCCTTAGTGCAGCTGGAAAACCACACTAGGAATCCATAAGATAAGACACTACTAATGGTACAGTTGTAAAAATTCACCATTAGTTGCCTGGGAATTTTGGTACTCTTCAGTTTTCTTCAGATAGTACAGGCGTTGTTGGGCTTTTCCTACAACTGAGGCAGTATTAGTGCCCCAAGACAAATCCTCCGATACAGTTACCCCCAGAAATTTAAATTCTGTCACTCTCTCCACCACCTCATTGCCAATAGAGAGTGGAGAGTGTTTGTATTGTCCAGTTTTGCGGAAATCTACAATAATTTCCTTGGTCTTCTTAATGTTAAGAACCAAGCTATTGTTATCACACCATAATGCCAAGTGCTGTACCTCATTCCTATATGCTGTCTCATCGTTGTTGTTAATGAGCCCAAGCACCGTGGTGTCATCCGCAAATTTGACAATATGATTTGATGGGAAAAAGGCACAACAGTCATGTGTAAAAAGGGTGTAAAGCAGTGGGCTAAGCACGCATCCTTGGGGGACCCCAGTGTTAATAAAAAGGGTGGAAGATGTGTGCCCACCAATTCTCACATACTGTGTGCGATTAGTTAGAAAATCCACCATCCAATTGCATAGTGTGGTGTTAAGTCCCAGGTTATGTAATTTAGATCTAAGTTTATACGGCCGGATTGTGTTAAAAGCAGAGCTATAATCGACGAAGAGCATCCTCACATAGGTGTTCTTAAGCTCTAGATGTTCCAATAATGTGTGGAGCACAAACGCAATGGCATCCTCAGTCGACCTGTTCTCCCTATATGCAAATTGGTATGGGTCAAGTGTTGATGGTCTTGCTTCCTTAATGTGTTTGACGATCAACCTCTCCAGGCATTTGGCTGGGACGGAGGTAAGTGCCACAGGTCTGTAATCGTTTAGACACTTGACATTAGACTGTTTGGGAATGGGTACTATTGTGGCTGCTTTAAAGCAGGCAGGGACCCATGATGTGAGCAGTGACATATTATAAATGTAAGTGAAGACATCTGCTAATTCGGCCGCACAGTCCTTCAGTACCCGGCCCAGAACTCCATCTGGACCGGCTGCCTTCCTGGGGTTGATGCTGCAGAAAACAAGTCTCACATCATGTGTGCTCAGGACAGGAGCGGAGTCAATGGTAGAGAGAGGAGGCAATTCAGGATCTGTGTTTTCCCTGTCAAAACGGGAATAAAAAAGATTTAATTCTTCGGCTAAGGTAGCACTACTGCTTTCAGAGGGAGATGTAAATGCTCTCTTATAGTCCGTAATAGACTTAATGCCCTCCCACTCCTGCCTGGGTTTTGTGCAGTTACTCAAATTGGCTTCAATCCGCCTTTTATGGCTTAATTTGGCAGTATTGATGCCTTTCCCCAGAGCAGCCCTGGCCAAGCTATAGGCATTAGCGTCCCCCGATCTGTATGCTACATTCCTAGCTCTAATTAGTTGTTGTACATTGTGTGTCATCCAAGGCTTCCTATTTGATGCCACATGTACTTGCTTCCAGGATGTTACACTGTCCACACAAAAATTTATATAATCTAAAATATTTATGGTGTATTCATCCAGAGATTCACGTGTAAATGTGCCCTCTCCCTTAAATACATCCCATGTTGTACGGTGAAAGCAGTCCTGAAGCATAGGAATAGCATCCTCTGGCCATATTCTCACATTTTTTAACATAGTCCCAGCCTTTTTAATCCTGGGTGTATACCGTGCGTGTAGCAAAAGAGGGAGATGATCCGACAGTCCTAGGTGGGGATACGTCTGGGCTTTATATGCATCTGTTATGTTAGTATACACTTGATCCAGAGTTTTTTCTCCCCTAGTAGCACACTTCACATTGCGGTGGAATTTGTGAAGAATCGTTTTTAAGTCAGCGTGGTTAAAGTCCCCGGCTGCGATGAAAACGCTGTCCGGGTGTGCGACCAAGCTATTGTTAATGCTGTTATAGATCTGTGCCAGCGCTAGCTTGGCATTAGCATCTGGTGGAATATACACCGCACAGATATGAACAGCAGTAAACTCCCTCGGGAGATAAAACGGCCTGCACTTGAGCAGCATGAGTTCCACCTCTGGGCTACACAGTTTATCCACTACCGTGGCATTTTTGCACCAAAAGTTGTTAATATAGAAACACAATCCCCCGCCGATCTTCATACCAGAGTCCGCAGTCCTGTCGGCTCGGTAGGCGGTCCGTCCCGCTAGCTCGATAGCTGCGTCCGGAGTGGTGCTGTCCAGCCAAGTTTCAGTGAAGATCATGCAGCAACATTTAAATATTGCCCTCTGTGTTGTCATTTGTAGACGTATCTCATCCATCTTGTTGCGGATCGACCGGGCGTTAAAGAGAAAGATGGTAGGAAGTGGCGGTTTAAACTGGTTAGACTTTAGCCTAGCCCTCACACCCGCCCGCTTACCTCTCTTCTGCCTCCGCACGCAGCGTCTCCTCCTCAGACCTACTGCTGCGGGGGACCCGGTAGACGGTCTAACGATCTCAGGAGGAATGAAATACTCGGCTGCTAAATGGTATAAAACTCCTGTGTTGAGTTGAAGAAGTTCCGTGCGACTGTACTGAAGTGCTGTTGCCTTAAAACTGTGTGAAATAATCCATAATACCACCAATAAAGTGCAAAAACTATGCCAGTTAAAGGAGCTCCAAGCCGCTGCGACTGTGCGCGCCGCCATCTTAGTATTTTTTCTCAAATACACGGAGTTTGAAAGTGTATGTTTGAAAGCCTACATCCTTCACAGATGAACACTGCTGTGATTTAGGTTAAATATGCATAAATACTCCTATCAAACAATCTGTAATAACAGATAAAGCAATAGTGATCACGTAATGAAAACAGTTACTCACACTTGTGTAGTGTGACATCATATCCAATACAGTCGGCACAGTATCGTCTTTTAGTTTCAAGCTTTCTGAAAATCCTGCAATGAACTGTGCCTTGTTTGTAAACGAATCTGTGGTAAAATTAAGTGAACAAAGGACCAAGTTCTTACTTACGTGGTCTGGCACTTTAAAAATAAAGTTCATCAAATAAACTTTATTGTTTGGTTTCTGCTTAGATCTGCGTTTGCCGCTCTTGTCATTTACCCACTACATATGCTAATTGGTGGGCGGGGCTAAACTGGCAGTGATGTGGAAGTAGCCATTGGTCTTCTGCGGAGGCGGGGTTTAGCCACACTATTATATCAAAGTGGCACATTCTACAAGCTGTCATTTTGGCAGATTGGCTTCAATATAAACTTGTAAATTTTTGGACTATAGAGAACGTTTTGAGTTCTGAAACTTACAGAATGTTTTTATAGCACAACGACCTTTTGTATATAAAAAGATCACGGGAAATTTTATTTCTCAGTTCATGACCCCTTTAAGATGAACAAATCATACATTATTATTATATAGTTACAAATATACACAAAATGGTGATTTAAGTTGTAATATTTGTATCATTTTACCTGTGTACATTAAATCTTCTACTAAGGGAAAAGTCAGTTAGGGGTGTTTTTGCATTTCACTCTGCTGCTTTTCTATTATTTTCCTGTGTAACTACGGTAGGCAGATATTATGTACTTGCAGATGAGAATGCATTCAAATAAAAAAATCAATTTAGCAACATAAAGACCCATTCAACAGTAATACGGTCTATTATAATATCAATTCTGAAGTCCTCTAATGTCATTTTCAGTACAGTCGATAACTAAGAAAGATGGTGCCAGATTTGTTTGTATGAAACTGGACTCATTTTACCTTGTATTTTGTTTAGGAGAGGCTCTCCATGAGGAGCAGCTTCAGGCTGCACATGCTCAGTACAACAGGTGGCAGAGGAAGATGTTGCTCGATGAGACCTCTACAGGAAGTGGAAGAGTTCCCGAGTTCAAATGTCACACGAGGAGAGCTGGTCTGAATAAACTACAAGACATACTGAAAGACAAGCCCATGAAATATTCTCTGAAGAGGCCAGGAATGGCTTTAAAAGTAATAAAAAGCTAAATGATTTCCTAAAACGACATTACTGCAGAACATAAAAATATGCATGACAGTCAAATATCATTTTGAAAATTATATCAGATTTATTGTTAGATTAACATTTTTAGAAATCACAAGGACAGACCGTTATGTCTCCTAACGGGGAGATCTCCAACAAACATACTTTTCTTTAAAACGTTTAGGCTTGCTATTCTAGATCTAATCCCTGTTTTTTTCCCCCCTCAGCCCATTCCCGTTATTTCTGTGGTCCAGCCTTCTGAAAAGACCGGCTCAGCAGAGAGGGAGGCCAATATTCCATTTGCTCCTGGACCCTTTCAGAACCACAGCCTGAGCTGGGACAAAAACGTAATTCCAAGATACTCGTCCCAGTACAGCAAATTCCACTTCAGGTTAGACATAATCCTTATTCTTCAGTTTGTACTGTTTAATAATTAATAACAGGCTAAGTTACTGCACCACAACTTGGAAATAAGTGTGAACCATTCACGCTACTTATATAAATTCTCAAAACAAACACTAAGAACATCTTGGAAGCACTTCTGGCGTGCAGAAATGAGAACAATTAAAAAAAAAAAATCTAATTTTAAACTGCTCTGTCAGTAATGTTCTGATTTTTTAACAGAGATTACTGGAGGATACATTCCTTTCTGCACAAGCGTAGTGTTTTTCCACTCACAGATGAAGAGAAAAACAAACACTCCTGTCAGAAACCTGCTGAAGCCCCAAAGACACCTATGATAATTGCCCACTTCAAACACAGCAGAAACATCACGGAGATGAGAACCAACAAAGACATCACCTTACATGTGCATTAAAGGTATTGCTTCATAATCACTTGGATTTTATGTCATTCAACCAATATTAAGATGCACTTAGGTGGCACTAGAAAACTAATAAAAAGAACTAAAACATTGGAGGGTGAGGCTCAATCAAGACTGCATATTATGAGAAACATAAGTATATTTAATTGAATAATCGTAGCAGATCCTCTCACTTTTGTTGGGTTAAACTGAGACACAAGGTTGTGGGAAACCTTTTGGACAACAAGAGCCATCTCAGAAGGTTCTGTCCAGAGGATGTGAGCAGACATACGCCCTCTTAGCTAAGACCTCCTGGGCGATCTTCTTTATGTTGGCATCGTTGTTTTCTGGGGAATCTGGAGAGAACACAAACCCCAATCCGTTCAGTGAACGCTCTGATTTAATGCATTGCATTGACTGGAGTTATTAGGCAGACGGTAATTGGAACAGTATGAAGAGCGCATTCAAGTGTTAGTGACTGACTTATGGTTTGCAAGGTTGTGGAGGAAATTCTACAACATGTGCAAGTGCTTTGTCTTGCTATGCAATAAAATGAGAAGGACTGGTATTAATTATAGCTGTGCGTTTTACTCACTTTTTTGAAGCTGAGTCAACAAGAAGTTGTTCTTGAAATGAGCATCCTTGCAGAAAGTGTTGGTGAGCAGCACCTGAAACCCAGTGGAGATTTAACAAGGCTGTTTACATTAACGATTTCAAAATTAACAAGCAAGCAAATTTCCTTGATAATGAGGTTTTTGATGGCTAAATTATTTGACACTCTTTGACCTAAGAGCAATTCAAATAAAGTCGAATAGACAGAAAAAAATGTCATGGAATTATGAAATGTATGTTTAAAAGCATGCAAAACCTTGCAAAAAAACTCGGATAAAGCCAATTTGCTAGCAAGCAGCACAGTCACAGCATGACAAGTCATTAAACTGTTTCTGTCAATTGTTTCTCTCATGCAAAATCAAAACAGCTCTGCTGCTATGAATTAAAATTCAGCTTATTGAAACGCCTTCCGAGACCAATCCACTTGTGAGAAGAAATGCATTATTTGTCACATTGCAACATCCACAATCCTTTCAAGTTTAGTCTACTCTAAACAGGTCAAGTAAATGAGCAGTTTCTTTTTTTTCTGCCCTAATCTGTACTTGTTCAACACTGCATGCTTCATTAAAATGCTCTGACTGAACACTGAACAAAAGGCTGAAGTCTTGAGGCAAGTCTCAAAACTGAGAATAGCTTTACAGGTCGAGGTAATGTGCTCCTTTAACATGGCTTGCTTTGAAACTGACCATGTGGAAGGTTTAAGCATCTTACCTCATGGTCATGGTTGCGCAGGCCGATGCTGATGGAGCGACTGGTGCGGGACAGGACGGCTGTCATGGCATAGATGTTAATTAATACATCTGCAACTTTCTTCAGCACAAGCTGTTCCTCGACAATTGTCTGAAACAGATGAAGTTACAGATAAAACTAAGATGCAGAAGTGAAACTGTAATATTAGTTTTCTTTGACAAAATGCTTTATATAAGAATCAATAAAGTTCATGCAAAAATGTCATAAAGTTTTGATTTTTTGTTTGCATTCTATGGACACTACCATTCAAAAGTTAGAATTTTCAACATCATTAATCCAGTCCTCAGTCTAAAATAATGCTTCAGAATTCATTCCAATATGCTGATTTAGTGCTCAAGAAACATTTCTTATTATCAATGTTGAAAACAGTTGCGCTGCTTAATAAGTATGTGGAAATTGTACGATTTTTTCAGGATTCTTTGATGAATAGAAAGTTCAAAAGAACAGCATTTATTTGAAATGTATGAAAAATGAAATGAAAGGAAAAATGAGCTCATTTCAAATTTGATGCCTGCTACAGGTCTCAAAATAGTTGGGACGGGGGCATGTTTACCATCTCCTCTTCTTTTCAAAAGAGTTTGAAGGTGTCTGGGCATCGAGGTTATGAGTTTCTGGAGTTTTGGTGTTGGAATTTGGTCCCATTCTTGCCTGATATAGGTCTCCAGCTGCTGAAGAGTTCGTGGTCGCCTTTGACATATTTTTCGTTTAATGATGCGCCAAATGTTCAGAACAAATGAACAGGCAGGCCAATTCAGCACCCCGACTCTTCTACTACGAAGCCATGCTGTTGTAATAGCTGCAGTATGTGGTTTTGCATTGTCCTGCTGAAATACACAAGGCCTTCCCTGAAATAGACGTCGTCTGGAGGGAAGCATATGTTGCTCTAAAACCTTTATATACCTTTCAGCATTCATAGTGCCTTCCAAAACATGCAAGCTGCCCATACCGTATGCACTTATGCACCCCCATACCATCAGAGATGCTGGCTTTTGAACTGAACGCTGATAACACGCTGGAAGGTCTCCCTCCTCTTTAGCCCGGCGGACACGGCATCCGTGATTTCCAACAAGAATGTCAAATTTGGACTCGTCTGACCATAGAACACTTTTCCACTTTGAAACAGTCCATTTTAAATGAGCCCTGGCCCACAGGACACGACGGCGCTTCTGGACTATGTTCACATATGGCTTCATTTTTGCATGATAGAGCTTTAGTTGGCATCTGCAGATGGCATGGCAGATTGTGTTTACTGACAGTGGTTTCTGAAAGTATTCCTGGGCCCATTTAGTAATGTCAATGACAGAATCATGCCGATGAGTGATGCAGTGTCATCTGAGGGCCCGAAGACCATGCACGGGCATCCAACAAACGTCTTCGGCCTTGTCCCTTATGCACAGAGATTTCTCCAGTTTCTCTGAATCTTTTGATGATGTTATGCACTGTAGATGATGAGATTTGCAAAGCCTTTGCAATTTGACGTTGAGGAACGTTGTTTTTAAAGTATTCCACAATCTTTTTACACACTCTTTCACAGATTGGAGAGCCTCTGCCCATCTTTACTTCTGAGAGACTCTCTTATGTCAATTAACTTAATTAGTTGCTAGATGTTCTCCCAGCTGAATCTTTTAAAAATGTCTTGCTTTTTCAGCCCTTTGTTGCCCCTGTGCCAACTTTTTTGAGACCTGTAGCAGGCATCAAATTTGAAATTAGCTCATTTAATGTATACAAGTGTACAATTTCTCAGTTTAAACATTTGTTATGTTCTCTATGTTCTATTGTGAATAAAATATTGGCTCAAGTGATTTGAAAGTCTTTTAGTTTTCATTTTATTCAAATTTAAAAAAAAACGTCCCAACATTTCCGGAATTTGGTTTGTATTGATTAAAAAAAAATAAAAAAATCTAACTGACCCCAAACTTTTGAACAGTACTGGAGTATGTTAAAAGTTTGGGCACACTTAAATTTTGGATCAAAACGTTTATGCTTGGAATTGGCATTGTAGATAAATATATTATTTTTTTTATTTACAAAAAACTAGCACTTAAATTAAAACAATATCAGTTCAGATTTTTTTTTTATGTTTTGGTCACAACATAATTCTGTTGGTTTCGTTTGTGTTATTTCATAGTTTTGATGATATGAAACAATTTTGTTTAAAAATTGTATTGATAATCATGTAAGCACATTTGTCTGTATCTAGAATTAAACACTCTGTCTCTATATTATATTTCATGATGTTTCAGTTGATCTAGGTCTCTTAAAGTAGGAAAGATCAAGGCAGTCCTAACGGTAATGCCCATAAAGAGACAAACACATCCTGTGCCTGCCTCTCTACAGTTCACATTTCACACAGCATGCAGGCAAAAACACTGCAGCAGTGGGATTTATTCCTTTAAATGTTTCCTACAGATGAGAATGAATGAAGATGAAACAGGAAAAACAGTGTGGATATCTGAAGCACTTCCAGGCTGCTCTTGTCACTGCAGTCTGATTATAATAGCACGGCCACACAGACGTCCATTCAGAAAAGAGAGAGTGAGGCCAGCTGTGTCACACATGAACATGACCTCAACCCAACAGGAAAGAAGGGACCAGAGACGAGGTCCCAGCAGCCCTAACAGCCCACGCTAATTACCTTGTGCGTTACAAGAAAAAAAAAAAAAACACGTCTGTATGTTAAACCAATGGTAATTTTTCATTTTCTGGCAGCATCCGAGGAATGTGCACAAACTCGGATTAAAAACTGATGGTGAGGAAAATTAGATTGATGGGAAAGGTGACTATGAGGCTCAGCTTACTATAAATATCTGTTTTTATGTATAAAGAAACAGTTTTGCTTTGGCAAGACATTATCTCTCATGCAGTAAAAATAAGTACTTAAAAAAATCTGGAAAAAAACAAATATCTGAAAAATTCAAATGATTTCATTTATTAAAAATGAAACGGCTTCAAAAGTTTCTAAATAACACAATACATAATAAATCAAACAGTTTTACCTTTCCATATCGGTACAGTAAGCTTTCCACAGTGGAGCCGAAGTGTGCAGCATTCTGCTCAAACATTTTGGCACTCTCCTGTGGGAGAAAGATGACATCATCACTCCTCTGAAAACAAGATGGGCTCAATTACCCGACCACACGGGTTTAAAGGAGAGATCAGAAGGAAGGATTCTGCCTGATGAAATGTGACTGGCAGGAGAACTAGGCGAGATCAGATGTGAGGGTGACAGGGCTTTTACTGGACATCCCTGTGCTGCTGTTATTACCATGACGTACATTCAGTTTATGACCACTGGTGTCATTTTACTCCATATTATGACAGATTACATCTATATAGAGCACAAGCAGCACTGGTACTGTACCGTCAGACTTGGGTGCACAACGCCATCTTTGCCGGTCAGTCCAAAGTCCACTGTTCTCACCACCGAGTCCTTCAATTTCTTTCCCAGAATCTCAAACACCACCCCCACATTTCCCTTCTTCATCTCCCTGTGAGAAGACAATGTCATATGTCAAACCATGCAGTTATGTTACTTTTAAATATAAACTAATTATCAAACATGTTTTTTATATTTCTCACATACTTTATTTTTCCTGTTAGTATTTTGCCGGCATACTGCATTCCGGTAAGCGCGATGTACATCCTCAAAATCTCATTAGTGCCCTAAAAGCAGGAAAGAAAAAAGAGCACATTATGTAATACATTCAATTGTTTTTGCATGTTCATTCTGGAGCCTTACATTTGTGACAACATGCCTCCTGGTGGTAAAAAGAATAACAATGTGTGTGTGTGTGTGTATGTATATGTATGTATATATATATAAAATAAATGGAGTCCTGGTGAGCATAAGAGACTTTTTCCAACAAAAAAAAATATATATAAAAAAATAAATACTGGACCCAAATGTCTGAATGGTGGTTTTGCTAATTTGACTATAAAAATGTAATCATGTTTCTCTGTACCTCAAATATCTGGAGGATGCGGCAGTCCCTGAGGTAGCGCTCGTAGGGGTAGTTCTTGGTGAAGCCCAGGCCTCCTAAAACCTGCAGGGCTTCACTCACACAGATCCAGCTGCCCTCAGAGCTGAAGACCTGTATAATCAGCACTGAGGGTCAATGCTCCAACATGTTGTTTTTCATTTATAATAAGTTCAAGTGATGATGATTTCAGGTTACTTTACCTTGACCATAGCAGCCTCCAGAGAACAGTCTGGGACTCCAGGTCGGTCCATCATTCCAGCAGTGAGATAAGCCATGCTCTCCATCACAAACGCATTCAGGGTCATGGTAGCAAACTTATCCTGTGCCAAAGAAAAATAAAACCATATGCTGACTTAGCAAATAGTAACAACAGAATCATTCAATATGATTAAATATAACATGTAACGTACTTGAATCATTCCAAACTCAGAAAGGCTCCTGTTGAATTGTTTTCTTGTGCATGCAAATTCTGATGTCAACTCTGGAATGATGTGGCATGTGGATTCATTTAAATTGAAAGATTATAGATTATAGATACATTTACATTTACAAGGATGTAAGTAATAATAGTGAATTTCTTATGAATCGTGTTCTCACCTATCAGCCTCTTGATCATCCCCGCACCTGCACTGCCCATGCTGAAGCGCCCATTATTCAGAATGTTCATGGCAACCTAAAGATGACGTGTACATGTCACGTGTCAATGCACCATCATGTCATCATAGTGTTACAAATGTGCAGTGAAGTGTTTGGATCACCTTAAAACCACCACCAACTTCACCAATGACATTTTCAATTGGCACTTTGGTGTCTTCAAATGTGACCTCACAGGCTATTGAAAGAAAGTACAAATATTCAATGAATGTGCATGCAAAAAACAACAAAACCACCAACAAAAAACAAATATATACAGTGGGTACGGAAAGTATTCAGACCCCCTTACATTTTTCACTTTGTTATATTGCAGCCATTTGCTAAAATCATTTAAGTTCATTTTTTTTCCTCATTAATGTACACACAGCAGCCCATATTGACAGAAAAACACAGAATTGTTGACATTTTTGCAGATTTATTAAAAAAGAAAAACTGAAATATCACATGGTCCTAAGTATTCAGACCCTTTGCTCAGTATTTAGTAGAAGCACCCTTTTGATTTAATACAGCCATGAGTCTTTTTGGGAAAGATGCAACAAGTTTTTCACACCTGGATTTGGGGATCCTCTGCCATTCCTCCTTGCAGATCCTCTCCAGTTCTGTCAGGTTGGATGGTAAACGTTGGTGGACAGCCATTTTTAGGTCTCTCCAGAGATGCTCAATTGGGTTTAAGTCAGGGCTCTGGCTGGGCCATTCAAGAACAGTCACGGAGTTGTTGTGAAGCCACTCCTTCGTTATTTTAGCTGTGTGCTTAGGGCCATTGTCTTGTTGGAAGGTAAACCTTCGGCCCAGTCTGAGGTCCTGAGCACTCTGGAGAAGATTTTCGTCCAGGATATCCCTGTACTTGGCCGCATTCATCTTTCCCTCGATTGCAACCAGTCGTCCTGTCCCTGCAGCTGAAAAACACCCCCACAGCATGATGCTGCCACCACCATGCTTCACTGTTGGGACTGTATTGGACAGGTGATGAGCAGTGCCTGGTTTTCTCCACACATACCGCTTAGAATTAAGGCCAAAAAGTTCTATCTTGGTCTCATCAGACCAGAGAATCCTTCAGGTGTTTTTTAGCAAACTCCATGCAGGCCTTCATGTGTCTTGCACTGAGGAGAGGCTTCCATCGGGCCACTCTGCCATAAAGCCCCGACTGGTGGAGGGCTGCAGTGATGGTTGACTTTCTACAACTTTCTCCCATCTCCCGAATGCATCTCTGGAGCTCAGCCACAGTGATCTTTGGGTTCTTCTTTACCTCTCTCACCAAGGCTCTTCTCCCCCGATAGCTCAGTTTGGCCGGACGGCCAGCTCTAGGAAGGGTTATGGTCATCCCAAACGTCTTCCATTTAAGGATTATGGAGGCCACTGTGCTCTTAGGAACCTTAAGTGCAGCAGAATTTTTTTTGTAACCTTGGCCAGATCTGTGACAAATAAAACTTGAAACTTGAACTTGATCTGTGCCTTGCCACAATTCTGTCTCTGAGCTCTTCAAGCAGTTCCTTTGACCTCATGATTCTCATTTGCTCTGACATGCACTGTGAGCTGTAAGGTCTTATATAGACGGGTGTGTGGCTTTCCTAATCAAGTCCAATCAGTATAATCAAACACAGCAGGACTCAAATGAAGGTGTAGAACCATCTCAAGGATGATCAGAAGAAATGGACAGCACCTGAGTTAAATATATGAGTGTCACAGCAAAGGGTCTGAATACTTAGGACCATGTGATATTTCAGTTTTTCTTTTTTTATAAATCTGCAAAAATGTCAACAATTCTGTGTTTTTCTGTCAATATGGGGTGCTGTGTGTACATTAATGAGGAAAAAAAATGAACTTAAATGATTTTAGCAAATGGCTGCAATATAACAAAGAGTGAAAAATTTAAGGGGGTCTGAATACTTTCCGTACCCACTGTATATATATTTTTATAGTTTTATCATTTACTTACAAATGTGCATGTGCATGAAAAAAAGTGTCCAAATACCAACTTAATTTTGAATAATAAATATATTGTTGTTTTTTAAATTTGAAACCATTTTTTATGATATCTTTTACTTTAAGTAATGCCTATTTGTTCCATCTTTGAAATAAAAGCCACTTGGTTTGACTTACAGTATATGTACAGTATATACTAACATTCAAAAGTTTGGGGCTGGTAAGATTTTTAAATGTTTTTGAAAGAAGTCTCTTTTGCTCACCAAGGCTGCATTTATTTGATCGTGATAATGACAACAACAGTAATATTGTGAAATATTATCACAATTTAAAATAACTTTTTAAACATATTTAAAATTGTTATTTATTCCTGTGATGTTAATATCATTTGACCCTTCAGAAATCATTCTAATATGCAGATTTGGAGCTTAAGAAACATTTATTTTTCATTAAAAATGTTGAAAACACTTGTGCTGTTTAAGATTTTTGTGGAAACCGTGATTTCAGGATTCTTTCATGAACCGAAAGTTCAAAAGAACAGCATTTATTTGAAACCGAAATCTTTTGGAACATTATAAAAGTCTAATAAAAAATACATATTTAACTGTGGCTTAAATGTCCATGTTTTTCTCCAGCTTTGAGGTGGAATAAAATTCAATCACAAATACATTTTAACATTAGCTTCAAGCACGAAAGTAGATGAAAGTTTAAACTTACTGTTTGAACCTCTAATGCCCAGTTTGTCTTCAGGCTTGCCACTGGTGACACCACCGAACGCCCTCTCTACAATGAAAGCTGTGATCTTATCTTTCTTTAGACCGTCTTTGTCAACAACTTCAGTTCTGGCAAACACAGTCATGATGTCGGCCCAGCCACCATTGGAAATCCAAAACTTGAGAGCAAACAATAATCAAAATTATCCAATGAAGAGATTTCACAAAGCCAAACATAATGACCTGATTGAGGCAGTCACCTTTGTGCCATTGAGCAAGAAGTGCTTGCCATCTTCTGTCAGTGTGGCACGTGTCTGTATAGATGCAGCATCACTGCCACTAACATGTGAGAGTACATGTCATTAAAAAAAAACAATAACCAAAGCAGATTCAAAAATGAATCGGTTTTTAATCTTAGGTTAAATGTCATACCTTCCAGGTTCAGTGAGGCAGAAAGCTGCAATATGCTCTCCTGTTGCTAGTTTGGGCAGGTATTTTGCTTTCTGAGCATCATTTCCAGCTATCAGTATACCCTAAAATGCAGAGATTGTATTGGAAATTGTCAATTAACATAGAACTTACAGGAATAGCAAATAAAAATTTCAGTAAATGGGTGCCATCATAATGAAAGTTCAAACAGCTGATAAAGACATAACAATAATCCACAAATAATCCACACGACTCCAGTCCATCAATTATTGTCTTGTGATGTGAAAATCTGCATGCTTGTAATGACAAAATTACACAGATCAAGCATCGTTTACAAGCAAAACAGTCTAAAATATTTCTAAACAATTATGTTTGTGGATTTTTGGACGAGAAGACAACAGAGGATGGACATTTTCACTGGAGGGTTATAGCTATGGACTCGTATTTTGGCCAGATGTGACAAATTAAAATTAAATGCCTTGATGAATTTGTTTCTTACAAACACACAGCTTTCTGCCTCACAAGACATTAACTGACAGACTGGAGTTGTGTTGAGTACTGGATTATTGTGATGTTTTTATCAGCTGTTTGGACTCTCATTCTGACGGCACCCATTCACTGCAGAGGTGATGTAATGCTAAATTTCTCCAAATCTGTTCTACAATGAAGACCTACATTTTGGATGGCTTGATGGGGAGTACATTTTCAGCAAATTTTCATTTTTGGGAGAACTATTGCTTTAATACAGGACTCACAATGCAACACAGAAAGTAATTTGCTCACCTTTAGGCCAATGGCTTGATGTGCTGCAAGTGTGACCGCAATAGCCCCATCTAAAGATGTGATCTCTCCTAACCTGGCATACATGGTGTTTGAGAGGCCCAGACCACCTGGAGGAAACAGGCAAACAAGAAGATGAATACTCTCTGACGGTATATTAGAAATTGTTCCATGTATGAAGTCAGAGGTCAGTCTCACCATAGTCTTCAGGTATCTGGATCCCAAACAGCCCCAGTTCCTTCAGCCCATTTAAAGTCTCAGGAGGAATTACGGCCTCATGGTCAATCTTCATGGAATCAACTATGGTGATATTTGCAAAAGTACAGATTTCTCAGTCATTTGTATGAAAACATACAGGAAGCTGAGATCAGTAAATAACATTTTGATATATATATATATATATATATATATATATATATATATATATATATATATATATATATGTGTGTATATAATTGACATATTCCCTTGACTCCACCGAAGCACAAAAGTATTTCAGAAATCAGTTTTAATTATAAATTGTAAATTAACTACATTTAAAGCACTAAAATGACCTTGTTGACATCCTTTTTTTCATGAAAAATGCAATCACAAGTGTATTTTTCCAAGACGAACATGCCAGTATAATACGCATATACGTGACATAATATATGAAGAGAGACCTCACAATAATTAAACAAAAATTCATTAATACATGCTTGTTTTGTACCCACCCTCTTCATTGAAAAACTTTTCCACAGGCTGAACAAGTTGGTTTATTTCCTCTAATTCTTCATTACTGATTTCTGGGTAGGGAAAGACTTCAGCCTAAAAGATGTATATATAATTTTAATGTACAGTAACAATGCAGTCTTATCCAGAGTATTTAACCGAAAAGAAAACCATCCACTCTAATAACTAACGTATAAATATTATGAATATTATCGTCGCTATTATTGATTATAAGACTCCTTGACAAGTGGTGTCATATTTGAATAGGTATGGCATTTATGTACACACAATAAAGCATCAATTTATTCTGTAGTTTGCTGACATTACCTTGTTTACTTTGCCCAGGAACAGATCTTTGGCGTATGCCAAACTCCTCGCGCTGGATCTAATGGAGCGTCGCGACTGAAAGTGATGCAGACAATCTCGTGCAGCAAACAAATTTCTCCCAAGTTTGACCGATCTAGACAAAACGATAAGTTTGTTCAGGTTCATCTTCAAGGTAGATACTCACCCAGCTCACCCTTGGACTGACTGAAACACCTTTCACCCATATTCGTCTCACATTGATGACGACACGAGTCCGTTTGGGTGCAGTTCATTTCGTGCCCTGCAGATGTCAGTGTTTAGCTGCACTACACAAATTATTCATTTCAATGCTGAGTGAAAACATTGATTGTCAATTCTCTCTGGTCTCTGATTTCATCACAGTACTTGCTCGGATTTTGGTGAACTCCTGGGTTCAAATATTACTGAAATAACAGTAATGAGCAGTTCAGCGGGTCTCTTTCCCGCCAGTCCTTCTTTGGGCAGCGACACCGCCGTTAGTGTTGACAATGAGGATTTAACCCTCAAAGCTGCTCTATTTATAGCCTCCAGCAGGCCAGACAGACACAGACAAAAAGGGCACGGGGTCTCTTTCTCACCACCTGTCTGTAGGTCACATGCATAAGAAATTTTATCCAGTCATTCACAATTTATGCGCTGTTTGATGCATGCAGCTTTCAGCTTTATCATGTTTGGGGTTGATTAGATTTTTAAATATTTTTCAAAAAAGTCTCTTATGCTCACCAAGGCTGCTTTTATTTGACCAAAACCACAGTACAACAATAATATTGTAAAATATTATTACAATTTAACGTAACTGTTTTCTATGGTAATCAGACAGTTCACAAGTCTTGAGGTCCAAGTCCAAGTCAAGTCTCAGTCTCTAGGTCAAGTCTAAGTCAAGTCTCAAGTCTTTAAAGCGGAGTCAAGTCAAGTTCAGTCTCTGAGGTCAAGTCTAAGTCAAGTCTCAAGTCTTTAAAGCGGAGTCCAAGTCAAGTCTCAAGTCTTGAGGTCAAGTCTAAGTCAAGTCTCAAGTCTTTAAAGCGGAGTCCAAGTCAAGTCTCAAGTCTCTGAGGTCAAGTCTAAGTCAAGTCTCAAGTCTTTAAAGCGGAGTCCAAGTCACGTCTCAAGTCTTTAACGCGGAGTCCAAGTCACGTCTCAAGTCTTTGTTCTATTTATTAGCAAAGTTCTTTCAGCTTATTATTGAGGCTAAATCAGTTTTGAAATACTGATTTCACGATATGATTTTCTCAACAAAATAACTTTAACTAAATTTAAGACAAATTAGAAATGAAAAGGTGTCCATTTATTAATTGTCAGATAAAATGCAGCACATTTCTTTGTAAAATTGAAATATGTCAAACAACAAAACTAAATTTTAAAACAAACCCCAATTAATCAAATGAATTACACAAATGAAATAAATCTCATATAAACAAACTAAGGCTTTGTCTGTGCTCTTTTTCAATTTAAAATGAGAGGCAACCACTGTGTTTTAAACACAACACAATCTATACATCCAGCATGAGCAGTTTTTCATCTAAATTGGATTGTATAATTTCGAAATTTGAAGCAAAAACAAAATGGTCTGACTTTAGTTTTGTGAAACTATTCTACAGACATGTTCACAAGTCTCTGAGGTCCAAGTCCAAGTCAAGTCTCAAGTCTCTGAGGTCCAAGTCCAAGTCAAGTCTTAAGTCTTTGAGGTGGAGTCCAAGTCACATCTCAAGTCTTTGTTCTATTTATTAGCAACAGTTCTTTCAGCTAGTTATTGAGGCTAAATCAGTTTTGAAATACTGATTTCACGATATGATTTTCTCAACAACAAAAAAAAAAACTTGAACAAAATTTAAGACAAATTAGAAATGAAAAGGTGTCCATTTATTAATTGTCAGATAAAATGCAGCACATTTCTTTGTAAAATTGAAATATGTCAAACAACAAAACAAAATTTTAAAACAAACCCCAATTAATCAAATGAATTACACAAATTAAATAAATCTCATATAAACAAAATAAGGCTTTGTGCTCTTTTTCAGTTTAAAATGAGAGGCAACCACTGTGTTTTAAACACAACACAATCCAAACAAAGAGGCTGCATACAGGTACATCTCATGTAATCATCTCATGTACACCCCATTATTGTGGTTTCAAAGAACAAGAGATACCCAGAATTTATACTGTATGGATGGTTATTTATTGAATCTCAAATGTAAATATTTTGAGATACTGATTTTTGACTTTCATTAGCTGTAAGCTCTAATCATCAAAATTAAAACAAAAAAACTTTTGAAGTGTTTTACTTTACATGTAATGAATCTAAAATATTTGAAAGTTTCAGTTTTTGAAATAAGTTACTAGAAAAAATGAAAAACTTTTTCACCATATTCTAATTTTCTGAGATGTACCTGTACATCCAGCATGAGCAGTTTTTAATCTAAATTGAATTGTATAATTTCGAAATTTGAAGCAAAAACAAAATGGTCTGACTTTAGTTTTGTGAAACTATTCTACATAAACATAAACAAAACCGCACAGGCTGAATTAATGCAGATTCACTCTCTGTCAGCGGGTGGCGCTTGAACATCAATTAAACATTGTTTCCTTGTTTTCCGCTGTAAACAAAGCAGAGCTGCAGTTATGAACACTAATATGCATTACACGGAGGCAAGATGCAAAGAAAATACCATCTAAACTTTTTTTAAGACAGCCAGTTTCCCTCAGAGATACATTCATATAAACTCCTATACCAAATGACTTGCGTTTTTTACGAGTCTCACGAGTCACGAGTCCAAGTCAAGTCTCGAGTCAGCTGTTCACGAGTCCAAGTCAAGTCTCGAGTCTTTATTTATGCGACTTAAGTGCGACTCGAGTCCAAGTCTCAGACTCGAGTTTCCATCTCTGATGGTAATATATTTTAAGAGTAATTTATTCCTTTGATGGCAAAGCTGAATTTTCAGCATCATTACTCAGTCTTCAGTGTCACATGATCATTCACAAATCATTATAATATGCCGATTTGGTGCTTGAGAAACATTACTTAATAACAATGGTGAAAACTGCTTAATATTTTTCAAAAGAACAGCATTTATTTGGAATATAAATAGTTTGTAACACCTTAAATATTTTACTGTCACTTTTAATATATTTAATGTGTCCTTGCTGAATTAAGTATTGAAACTTACTGACATTTTGAACAGTAATGTATATTATTTTTTATATTTTCAAAGCATTTGTGTGAAGTCTTGGCTCCTAATTCAGACCTCATGTATGGATGCCAGTGCATAAAGGCAGATATACTGACCTTGAGTTTGACATCCACAAATATAAAGATACTAAGAAACTCTGTTTACTCAGTTTATCAAAGCTCATAAAAGCTCCCAAGGAGTACTGAGAAGACGAATAGAGACTAACCTACCAGTTATTCACAGAATGCTTTAGTTTGATCACTATTCTGTCACTATAACAAATTCCTCGTATGTGTAAACATACCTGGCCAATAAAGCTGATTCTGATTCTATTAACCGAAATGTATGAATAAAAAATATGTCAGTGTGAGAACTATTGCAAGAATTCTGAGAACCAGCAAACCTTTCATAAAGTCAGTTACGCAATGACCTTGCTGATTCAAATGTATCAGTATATTGAATTCAGTTTGGAGAGTTTAAGGCTATTTTTCTTTTAATTATATTTATGGGCTTTTCTTTTTGCCTTTATTTGATAGGACAGTTGAGAGCAGACAGGAAAGCATTGGGTGAAGAGAGGGGGCGGGATCGGCAAAGGACCTCAAAACAGGAATTGAACTCGGGTCGCCACGAACACGGTTTCTCTATATGTCGGCAAACACTAACCACTGGGCTATCGGTGCCGACTGAAGGCTATTTCTACACTCTAAAAAATGCTGGGTTAAATACAACCCAGCACTGGATAAAATATGGATAAACCCAGTGATTGGGTTGTTTTTAACCCAGCGGTTGGGTTACTGCCCAGAAGGTTGGGTTAAACATTTAACCCAACTGTTGGTTGAAAACTACCCAATCGCTGGGTTTGTCCATATTTAACCCAGCATTTTTTAGAGTGTAATGATTCATATATAACTACAATATAAGAACTTATTCATAAATGTTTTTTGAGATTCACAGAAAATTTCAAGGACTTGGAAACATGCATTCAAAATGATTTACTTCAACATAATGTGTGCTTTAATACAGAACAATACAAGTTAGGAATTTTACGGTATATTGTTTTATTTCAGGTTCTCAACATGGTCACAGTTATAGTTAAACATCAATAGGGTCTCATCATCTACTTAGAAACAGAATGCATATTAAAACCATCCTCTCTTTGTTTGGTAATTAAAAAAATGAAATGTATGAGTGGACGCACATGAAAGGCGATGAGAGTTATGTAACAGTCGGCTTATTAAAGAAGATCCTATGACAAATTTGAGAAGTACATTTGGTAGCAGAAGCAGTGTCATGTTAATATGAGTCTCTTTAAGGTGAAAAAGGACTACACCGTCAATGCGATGGCTGAGCGAAAACAAAAAAGTATTATACAGACTATGTACACGTCAACCCAACCCCCTACCCTTACACTTTCCCTTTATCATCCATATTAGATTTATATACGATATGCTTTTTTTTCTATTTTCTCACATTGGTTTGTGATATATACAGTGACACAGGCTTTTTACAGAAAAACTGAAGTGTAATGATGTTTTTAGGGGGTAAACAAGTGATATACATGCCGAAATGCAGTGGCACAGCATAAAATGTAACAGCAAGCCAACATCACTTAAAAAAACAAAACAATCAAACAAACAAAAGATGAGGAAAAAACATAGTAAAAAGAAAGCACATTTCTTCTTCATTCTTCATTTTTAAATAAGCTCACATTTCAACCAGAGGTGCTAGGCATCAGCTGCATGCAAAGCTTTGTGACGTTTTGACTTGACCGTCCAGTACTGTACAGTACAAAGCTAAAGCACCACAATACATTGCACTGAAATCCATCAACACAAAGGTGAAAAACCTAAAAAAAAAAAAAAATCAACATAGATAGAGACATTTTCTTGACAGTTGTTTGAATTTATGTTGGTTGTTTAGTCAGAAATGGCTTCGGGTGATCACATTTGTACACAGAGATGGGCTGTCCTAGTCTGATTAATGCTGTACTGTACAAATTACTGGCCTCAGTGCATCTTGGGAACAGGCCAGGTGTTATGAAGTCTGATATTCATAACACTAGAATATTTATTCTCTATTATCTGTAAGCTTCTATTAGTATTATTATACGGATGTGCCCTGGCGGCACTTCATTACGATTAGGCTACAGGCTAATATTTTCCTTTATAAACTATTTGACTTTCAGTGTTTGATTTTTCAAGCCCAGATAAACAATAAACAGATGTCTCCTAATTGAATCTATTTCGGTACGAAACAGGATAAAGACATTTTGAATGAAGAGAAGTCTACAGATTTTAATATGTTCATCATCATCATCACTCATTTAACAACGGTCAACTGTAACACTGATAATATCTCTGGAAATATGCAATATCTAGAGAATATTTTGTACAATATACATGCAAGAGTACTTTAGTTGACATTCCTGACTGTAGGTTGCAGGAAAAACAGAGACCAGGGAGAACAAGATGTCGGTGGGGGGTGGCGAGAAACAATATGGGGTTTGAAGTATGATATTGGAAATATGATAACAGAAATGACAAACAAAACAACCAACTGGCTGAATTTACAAAACTGAAACATACATATTGCACATGATCAATCAATTAAAAAGAAAGAAAGAAAGTCAGAAAAAAGAGAAACAACGCACAGCAAATGTGCTGACACTGGTCTCGTGTAAGAGAGCGAGCTCATTTCAGCCGTAGTTTCTGTACATTAAGTGATTATTTACAAAGACAAGTGCTGTTCAGAAGCTCTGTACTTGAGTTAAAAGAGCGTCAACACACCTAACTATTACATGGAATCACAGCTCTGTCACCATTTATCTAATTACAGTATAAAACAAGTCAAAAATTGAACCGAGAAAGGGGATATGTGTGAAAAAAACATGTTCAAATCCGTTCATCCGACCGACCCACTGCTACATATTATATGCAGTTTACATTACATTAGATTACATTACATTAGCTGTGTTTCTGAGCAAGTGAAAGGCATTCTCACAGGCGGACAGAAGAATATGTATCAAATCTACTTCATTTCCACACAGAAGAGGGCACACGCTCAGCCTGCTGAGAAAAATCAACATCTCTGCACAAACTAACTCTTGAAATATGGGGAGAGAATTCGATCAGCTCTGGCTTTCCTCCGACCCAAACACTACCCCTAATGTTAGACGACAAAATAGCCTTCTCCATCACACCGGCTTCACCATAAACATCTTCAAATGTACATTTATTTCATATTGATTTATTCATCTCTAAAAAAATAGTTAAAAAAATAAAACCATGTTGCAGCAGTGGCCGGGACCGACGAGTCGAGGCCGTGGAGGATCCATCCATGAGCTCCCCTGTTCCACCCGCACCATTCCCACAGTCCCTGTGATTGGTTTGCGCTACGTAGATCCCGAAGGAGGTAGAGCGAACACAAGCCGGAGATTCCAGGAGAGTCTTCCAACTCCAAGGCAACCAATAATTTCCATGTTGTTCAACTGGCCACCTACTGAGTTCAGTATCAGTGAAAACTAGTAACTCCTACGTCGAGAGTACACAGAGAATACTGAGATTTTATCTGAGGCTTCGGATCATTTTTGTCCTATAACAATAATAATAATAATAATAGTTGCTAATATTATTATTATTATTTTACAAAATACTATATGCACGACATAAACAAAGCAAATCTTTTTTCTTTCTTTTTTTTTTTGGAATATCTCAGTCACTGCTTTTTAATAATTGGCATGTTATAGTCCCCTAACTATATCACAGAAATGTGTGGTCTACAGCTACATTAAATACTGGAACACCGCTCGTTGTGACCGACTTCTCTCAAACCATACTTTAGTTTCTGCAAACTAATAAGCAGGCTATTTGATAATGTATTTAGGTAATTAAGTACAAGAAAACAGTTGCCACGGTCTTTTGCGCATGCTCTTGCTTCACCTCCAAAGTCGAGAGGATTGAAAGTCTCTAAAATCGAGCCTAAAAGAAGCAGCAGAAGCAGCTTTATCTGGGGCTCTACAGCTTGAGCAATGACTGGTAAGAACTGATGATTTGAGTTCTAGCCACCCCAAAAGAGAAGGCCAGTGCTACACAGAGTGGCCCCCCCTTCCAAAGGAAACGGGTGCTGGATGAGTTGAAAAGTGAGTCATGGTGCCCTTTTGTTCGTGTCCTTGTAGGCAGCAACAATCCATCGCACGTTACAATCTAAAGAGAGGCCCAACGGTCACCCCGCCAAAAACAGTCCCATTCCCAAGTGGAAAGAGTTTGCGGAGGGGCTCAAACCACAGTGCTGATGCCGCTGTGTTTGGGCTTGGTGCTGCTGGCCGCCGGAGGAGGGGCCGGAGGCTGGCTGTGGTGGTGAGGTGCATGCTGGGAGTGGGAGGGGTGCGAGGGGTGTGGCCCGTGGCCGTGGGGACTGTGCGAGTGGCTGTGAGAGGATGAGGTGCCGGGCGGGGGGTGGTACTGGTGGGACGGGTGTTGAATGTGCGCTGGGGGGTGGTAGTGATGGTGGTGGTGGTACGGAGGAGGATTCTGCATTTGGCAAAACTGAGCGTGGTGGGGGTGCATCTGGGCCTGGGTCTCGGTGACGCCCTCGCGGGCCGTGTGGTGCAGGTTGGTAGGGTGCGGGATGTGAGAGATGAGTGTTGGGTGTGAGGGCTGGGGAGGCAGAGAGGGTGACTTGCCCCGCTTGGTGCCGAACAGGGAGCCCAGGAGAGAAGAGGAGTTGGGGATGGACTGCTGGCGAGAGGGGCAGTCGCGGCTGGAAGTGGCTCGATGCCGTATGTGGGGGCTGCTAATGATGGACCCCTGCAGGAGGATGAGGGAGAGAGAGAATGGAGAAGTTAAACACAAGATGTGTACAGCATGCTTGATGAGTCAAGAGCACAGTTCCATTTATTAATGCATTCTACATTTTTAAATGGCCTGATTTATATGTGTAATCATTAGGGTTGGGAACCAAGAATCCATTTTTCTGTTTTCAAAAAAACAGCAATGATTTTCATGACATTTGGTTCTATTAACAGGTCTTCAATTACCTTATTTTTCCACAAATAATCCACAAATTATTAAAAAGACTCTCAGTCATGTAAAAAATGAGCCATGAACTAATGAGTTATTGGTTTGAATCAGTCTAGTGGCTCACTCACTGAATGAATTGATTTGATTCTTGAACTTAAGTCATTACCTTTATCATGTCCAAATCAAGAACCACAAATGAGAGACATCAGTGTTGTTATTGACTAGTTGTTCATAAGAATAATGTGTAGTTAAAGATGCATTCAGAACAGAGTTTTTCATAATAGAGAATTTTAATTAATAAAACGCATTGAAATGTAACAGTTTTTTTTTGTTTAGAATATTTGTTAAGTTAAAGAAGTACCACATATTCAGAATCAAGTAAGTGTACGCAATTTGATTTTAAACATATTCTTTGATTCCCATCCCTAATAATTATATATTCCATATATTTCAAATAATAAAACAGATATACACTACCGTTCAAAACTTTGGGTTTGGTAAGATTTTTTAAATGTTTTTGAAAAACGTCACCCAGGCTGAATTTATTTAACAGTAAAACTGCATAAATGAATTTTTTTTTTGCAATTTAAAATAACTGTTTTCTGTTTTAACATATTTTAAAATGTAATTTACAGTGGTGGCCAAAATTATTAGAACACTAGTATTTTCATCAGCTAAAAAATGGTTTAAGTCAGTTATTTCTATCTTTTGCTGTAGTGTCTGCAGGAAATATCAGTTTATATTTCCGAACATTCATTTTGCCATTAATTGTGATAATCCAGTGAGAGTCTGAAAACAGCCAGTGCTCCACACAGAGATCTGATCTGATCAACATCCAGTCTGTCTGGAAGGACATGAAGAAGCAGAACAAACTGAGACGGACTCAATCCAGAAGAACTGTGGCAACGTCTCCAAAATGCTTCAATAGACCTACCTGCAAAGCTACCTGAAAACTATACGCAAGTGCACCGAAGGCAAAAGCTGCTTTAAACTGAAAGGATAGTCACACCAGATGCTGATTTAATTTAGTTAATAGATAAAGAAAATCTATTTATGACATTATTTTTGACAGCACCCTCATTTTACAGCATTTTTTGAAGCATTTTGGAGACGTTGCCACAGTTCTTCTGGATTTAGTCTGTCTCAGTTTGTTCTGTTTCTTCATGTCATTCAAACAAAAATCTCACTGGATTATTACAATTAATGGCAAAGTGAATGTTTGGAAATGTAAACTGATATTTCCTACTCACACACAACAGCAAAAGATAGAAATAACTGACTTAAAACCATTTATTAGCTGGTGAAAATATTAGTGTTCTAATAATTTTGGCCACCATTGTATTCTTGTGATGGCAAAGCTGAATTTTAAGCAGCCATTACTCCAGTCTTCATTGTCACGCAATTCCTTATCATTCATCCCAATATGTCAATTTGGTGCTCAAGAAGCATTTTGTACTATTATCCATGCTGAAAACGGTTGCGGTTAACATTTGTGTGGAAACCATGATGCATTTTTTTTCAGGGCTCTTTGATGAAAAAAAGAACAGCATTTATTTTAAATAGCAATCTGTTGTAACATTAAAATTACATCCTTGCATTTTTTTTTCATATTCTTTAAAAATAAATCACACTGACCCCAAAATTTGAACGGTAGTGTAATATCTACCAAAAGACAATGCAATTTTAATACCCAAAATAGTATCACATAAAAAGTAAATTGATTCCATTTATGTCAGTACTATAAAACAAGGACACAGCACTCAAGCAATGCATCATGACCATCAATCAGCAGTTAATGCATTTATAAAAGACTGAAGCAGATCCCTGAAAGCCATGCATTACATGCAAAAGCTGAAACAGGCAAGATTGAGTTAGTCAGCCTTTAGTAATGTTAAAGCGAGCATATGGGCTTATCCTGCATTCCAGGATGGGCTGCTAAACAAAATGGCACACATGATAACCTATACGGACTAAATCGGTGACAATCCAAATCCAGTCTATTAAAGCAACACCTTTGCTAAACTCCCTCATGTTTATTATGCTTATCTGCACACAGATGGGAAACAATTTCAAGGCATTCCGAGGGGTAAAAGGTGCTTAGGGCTGCAAAGGAAGAGGTCAAATGGTTGGAGGTTGGTGAGGAAATGAAGACTTGCACTTTTTTAAGTGCTCAGGCGCAACATTCTATTGTTCACTTGCAACGGCCAAGTGAAACATGCCACCAGGAATCAAATCGAAACCATTTACAAAATAAAAAGATACACACAGCCCACGGTACGTGACTTGGGATGTTTGCATTAGTTGAGTCATGCTGACTAAGTTGGACCGTGGAGATGTTATGATATGTGATGTGAGCCACGGGGGCAGAATTTCCCGTCATTCCATATAAGCTCCACAGGAACAGGCAGCCCATGCATGCAGGGTGGCCTACTTAGTCCAAAAACAACACCACACACATACAGACAGTGGAAACTACTGAGCAAAGAAGCAACCAAAAAGAAAAGATGTAGACAGACCAGAGAAACAAATGAAGTAAAGTTGCAGTTTCAAAATGCAACATTGTCACACAGAATAGCGGCCTGTTGTATGTTCTTGCGTCCTATATCACGGTACTTACTTCCATATTGCTGTCTAGAGATCCTGCACTGCTGCGGCGCCCCCGCTTGCCTGAGCGAGACATGCAATATGATAGATTAGAGCACGCTCGAACAGTCAGATATATAGAGGCGTGTGTAGAGGCATATATATCCTGCCTGCCTACAGGGGCGCTACTGAGACACGAAGCAAGCAGCCATTGTTTCGGAAAGGGAGGGTAGAGCAAGGTGGGTCAGGAGCTTTTAAAGGGCCAAAGGATGAGGGTATACTGGTCCTTAGATCACTAAGCATAAAGCTACATCTGCAACATCTTCAAGAGTCTTAAGCAAACTGGGGATTGATGACTACTAACTGAAATCCCTCAAGATCGTAGCAGCAACTAAACAAAAACAAGCAAAACGGTAAAAAAATCGATAATTTCTGATGTATGGACAAATACAAATGTGGCAGCCTAGACTGGCAGCATGAAACCTTTGTCAAGCTTTAATAAGCACTGAAAGATTAAATGTCAGTGTTAGGAGAGCTATCAACTGCTATACGTGTAGTTTCGTCTTAAAGGAATAGTTCACCAAAAAATGTGTATTTGCTGAAAATTTACTCACTCTCAGGCCAGATGAGTTTGCTTCTTCATCGGAACGGATTTGGAGAACTTAAGCATTACATCACTTGACCACTGATAACAACATGATAAGTAATCCACACGTCCATCAATTAACATCTAAGCTTTGTAAGAAAGTACGCAGTACGTGTATGATTTCGTAAGAAACAAATGTATGATTCAGGCCAAGATACGTGCCCATAATACATACCGTAATAGCGTTTCCGCCAGTGAAAAAGCCCAAAATCATTTAGAACTGTTTTTACTCATAAACGGTTCTTGACCTGTGCATAATTTATCTCCTGATTCAGGCAAAATGACTTTTTCACTGGAAAAAAACATTTTATAAATGGAAGACTTGGTTTGTTTCTTACAAACACAGGTTTTCACTTCACAAGACGTTAATTATTGGACTGGAGTCTTGTTTATTAACTCTTATTACGACGGCACCCATTCACTGCAGAGTGAACAAGTGATGTAATGCTACATTTCTCCAAATCTGTTCCGATGAAGAAACAAACTCATAGCCTGAGGGTGAGTAAATTTTCAGCAAATTTTAAAAAAAAACTGTTTCTTTAAGGCATTAAAGGGTTAGTTCACCCAAAAATGAAAATTCTGTCATTAATTACTCACCCTTATGGCGTTCCAAACCTGTAAGACCTTCATTTATATTCAGAACACAAATGAAGATATTTTTGATGAATTCAGAAAGCTCTCTGACCCTCCCATAGACAGCAAGGAACCTAACACGATCAAGGCACAGAAATGTAGCAAGGACATCATTAAAACAAGGCAAATAGCTAAACTAAGTGCAAATAGCTATAGATTCTATTTACACTATGTTAAAATAGCAAGATTTTCTGCTATTTATACTACTTATTGCAAATAGTGGCAATTATCTGCACCTCAGTATTGTAGTACATTATAAAACAGTACGCAATAATAACGTATTGAGTGTAAATTATAGTTTTAATTCAGATTATTAAATGGATGCCACCTTATTGGGACAATAAAGCCCTCCTTACACCTACCCTAACCCTACCCGATACTTTTATTTTCAACTTTTTGATTATTTCCTTCATTTTTATTGAAAATAAATGCATTTCTGATGCGATATGAGATTTGAAAATGGAGAAAAAAAGTTAATCAAAAGGCGGGCTCCAACTCGCGTCGATCACATCAAAAAGCATGCGCCTTACCACCTACGCCACTGAAACTGATGCAGTTAGCGTCTTTTTTTTGTGTTGACTAACCCAATCACACGTTCGTGGGCGGAGTTAGTGTAAATAGCCTTTGCCAACAAGGCGGGCTATTTGCACTTAGTGTAAATAGACACTCCGTTAAAATAATCCATGTGACATCAGGGGTTCAACCGTAATTTTACGAAGCCACGAGAATACTTTTTGTGCGCAGAGAAAACAAAAATAAAGACTTTATTCAACAATTTGTCTCCTCCATGTCACCCTATAGCACCATTTTGGAGAGTATCACATACGTAAACAACGTATGCAACGCATGTACGGATACGTTGTTTACGTTCAGATCAAAGCGGAAACAGCGGAAACAACTTAAACAACGTATCCGCGTACGGTGCTGCTGACACAGAATAGCGTACGTTGTTTAAGTATGTGATACTCTCCAAAATGCCGCTATAGGGTGACGTGGAGGAGACGAATTGTTGAATAAAATCATTATTTTTGTTTTCTTTGCGCACAAAAATTATTCTCGTAGTTTCGTAAAATTACGGTTGAACCACTGATGTCACATGGATTATTTTAACGATGTCCTTGCTATGTTTCTGAGCTTTGATCATGTTAGGATCCTTGCTGTCTATGGGAGGGTCAGAGAGCTTTCAGAATTAATCAAAACTATCTTAATTTGTGTTCCGAAGATGAACGAAGGTCTTACAGGTTTGGAACGACATGAGGGTGAGTAATTAATGACAGAATTTTCATTTTTGTGTGAACTATCCCTTTAATTAAAAGATACTGCAAACATTTTCAGAGCTGTTTTCACTGTAGAGGATTGCTGGAATGGGTTGTTCATAGCTTTGCCAGACATCTCTCTAGTTCACGTGTCGTGACTCCTGCTGTCAGGCTCAGCGGCCAGCTTGGTCGAGTTCAATTCACACTTACGGAGCGTGACTGCGCTGTTAAATGTTTTTTCTAACAGAAAAAGCATGTGAGGTCACACTATCCATTATTTTCTGTGTAGTGACTGCCATGTTTAGGGCTCAAAACGATGTGCTAGATAGGGTGAGAAGATATCACAGCTTGTGAATTGTGTGAAGGTTCAATTATAGAGTGGGAAAAAACAACTAATGTGGAAGATAATATTTGTCAGGATGCATCTAGCTTCATTAGCCATGGCAAAGGACATTCATAATAGGGCTGGGTGACAGTTTACTATTATTTAGACATTTTTCAGCATTTTATATGATAAATATTACAATTATACTATAATACCAACAAAATAAAGCCGACTATAAGATATAGATAGATATCTTAATATATATAGCTTGATATTTGCTCTGAAATTGTATTTTTTTTTTATATATTTCAATCATAGACCATCATTTCAACCAATAAACCATGGAAATACAGTATACAATATTTTAAGTACAAAAAAAGTGTTATTTTAGTATTACTTGCACACTATTACAGTATTTATTACTATTTTGAATTAGCTTTTATTTTTATATTTTAGTTATTTTTTTAATCATTTTTAGTAATTTAGTAACAACTTATTTCAGTTAATTGTCAAGGCAACTATTGAGTAGGTTCAAGTTTTTCATTAAATATTTATATTTTATTCAAGCTTTATTTCAATTTAGTACAGAAAACTATTTTTAATAGTTCTGGTTTTAGTTAACACTGGTAAAAATTTAGTGAAAACAATCAAAGCATGATTTTGCACACTCATTTTCACTAGTTAAAGACCTCAAAACTAGTCCAATGACAAGGACTTTAAGAAACCTAACAGTCAAATAAAAGCACATTAAACAAAATAAATTCATCTTAAATTGGCAATAAAATCCTTGAATATGTTACATATCACCCAGCTCTAATGGATACATAATTGAGGCTACACTAATGGTTGTGGAAAAACATCAATTTAGAAGCAAGCATTCAGCGCGCTACTTTGGCAAGAGGCGAAGTATTGTTTGGACAAGACTGCAAAAAATAATCAATGTTTGTGACAGATAAAGCCAGAAATACTTAACATGTCTTATGTGCGTCTGCACACTCACCTGCATCTGAAAGGTCACGTAAGGAGCTGCTGAGGGCACTTCTCTTGAGGCCTTCACCCATGGCGTAGCTGTCATCCAGGCTGGTGCGACTCAGATTGCCATTTCCTGTCTCTTTCTTCAGCCCTGAGCTCTGGGAAATGCTGGGACGTACCACACCTTTCTGCTTCTCCAGTTCGGCTGCATAAAACGACGTCAACTTCAATGATCATGTAATTTCACACACATTTCACTGCTTTTAGGCACAATAGACAGAGTTTGCAGTGTGAAAAACCAGCACATTTCTCAAGCCCCTTATGGCTTTCTTTCTTCTGTGGACTATCCTGGTCACTTTTTTTTTTTTAAAGAATGTATTATAAGAGCAGCTTACACTCTATTCTATACTTCTCCATCTCCTGCACCTCTGCGATGGACTCCCGCAGGTCATCTGTGAACTTCTTGCGGTCTTGCGGGTTGGGGGCGTTGAAGTTAATGAGAACCTTGATGTCTGCGCCTGGAAGAGCTGAAGTGAGACGCACTCCATTGGGGTAATCTGAAAAGCAGCAGCGGGAGAGAAATATTTACAGACTGGCAGATCATGACAGTACTCAGACACTTTTCAGAGGGATACACTGATCGATATTCTCACATTTCGCAATCGCATATGACAGATATTTTTATCTTTTTGTGAGAAAATGCATTGTAATACACAATACTTTGAGAATTAATTTGTTTTCAATCAACAGCCGAAGTATTTTATGACCTTTAACTCCTGTTTCATGTTTTCCGGTGAAGCAAAAAAGCCTGGTTTTTACTCGACACGCCAGCACGAAAGTGCAATCAAACTGTACGAACAAGGTAAAACATAGTCCAGAAAAGGGCAATACGGGGTCAGAAGGCCTTTGACCTTTCACTGAGGGTACTTACACTGGTTTTCAAATAGAAGCACCTGCATCCCGTATAGAGAAAAGGACTGCCTGAAGCTGTACGTCACCGAATTCTTCTTCTTCTGGAAAATCTTAGTGACCTGAATTGAAAGAATGTCACATTAGGACCCCATCTGTTCCTAATTATCTTTGTCTCTATTCTTTGAGCATTTGGAAAAGCTGAGTAACACTTTCTGATCATGGACACATGATGTACAAAACTGCTGACCTAGAATTGGACTAAATGTGTCTTGCTGACCATTATACAACCATATCAACAAAACATAACAACATAACAAAAAAACGTTATGATGCAAGACTGTTCGACCTCATTTTTTCCTGTTTTTACGTGTCTCGTGTTGCACCATGGGCTATAATGCTATAATGCTTACTTACCACTAAAAGGTCATTGAATAGGAAGATCTCTCTCTGGTGGAGACCCAGTTTCTGAGGTTTGTTAGGGTCTGGCACTTCAAACAGCCTGCAGTAACATACCAGCCTGCGATGTGGTAGAGACAGCACCTGTGTGTGGGACACAAATATTGATTTATTGAATATTGAGACCCAAAAGTACCACACTAGCATACGACTTACTATTGCTGCTGTATATAGTACGTATACTCTACAGAGTATGTATATTTGCTGTATGCATAAGCAGAAGACTTCAGTATACTGCAGAGCTTACTGCATGAAATACTGTATCTCAAAATGCATTATGGTGGAATGGTGGTACTGGTAATTTACTAGTAATTTACATTTAAATGTATTCACTATTTTAATGAGTCGTTGTTATTTGATCAGAATGCAGTGCAGTATTCAGTAAGTAATATAATAATGCATAATAATGATACATTTTTTAATTTTAATAAATAATTTTATTTTATTAAGTAATATTTATTTACTTATTTATTTTAACCCTACAACCTACTAGATTATACTAGAAAAACTGACCAGAATGTAGCTTATTAGTTTTAAATGTGGAATAATGCTTATTGCTTCACTTATTTTATAAATAGAGTAGATAGTATCTAGTATATAAAGTGCTGTATTCAATGAGAAACATAAATAAACAGGTTTAATCATTTTAGATTTTTTTATGCAATAATACAATTGTTTATATATATATATATATATATATATATATATATATATATATATATATATATATATATTAGTGCTGTCAAATGATTAATCGCGATTAATCGCATTCAAAATAAATGTTGTCATTATAATAAATGTATGTGTACTGTTTATTTATTATGTATATATAAATACACATACATACAGTATATATTTTGAAAATATTTACATGTATATGCATTTATATATTTATATTTTATATGATATATAAATATATTTAAAATATAAACATAACATATTTTTCTTAAATATATTCATGTATGTGCTTGTATTTATATATACATAATAAATATACACAGTGCTAACTCATAAATTATGCAAACAAAAACTTTTATTTTGGATGTGATTAATCGCGATTAATCATTTGACAGCACTAATATATATATATATATATATATATATACACATACATACATACATATATATCCAACCTACTACATTGTACTTGGAAAAAACTGACCAGAAAGAATGCAGAAAACCCTCAAAAAAAAAAATATATATATATATTGTAATTATTTTACTGGTTCTCTGACTTAAATTGTTTAATGACAGTAAGAGGATTAAAAACAGTAAAACATTATACTCACACATCCAAGGCCATGGTGCAGAGACCCGATCTGAAAAGTGAAAAAATGAGACTGATGAGTGAGGATCATAGCGAGAGGACTGAAGGGAGGCTTGAAGGTCAGAGAGTGGTCTCTCTCTCGTTATCAAGACCCCCTCCATCTACCTGTCTGATGTGAGCAGTGCTGTATGAATGGGGTGAGAAGGGCGGTTAATGAGAAGCCAAACTGCTGCTGCTTGAAACTGTGACAGGAAGTTTCTGCCCATTTTCAGGAACCTAATTACAGCACCCAGGATGCAGCGTCTGCAGGCAGGGGTCTCGGGCACATCAGCCTTCTCTCTGAGCTCCACAGGAGATCTCCATTATGTCCTCTCCAAAGATGCGTGGAAGATACACCAGGGAGAAGGTTTTCCTGGCAACCAAGCCACGTGTGCTGTTTCCATTAAAGCTTAAATGTTAATTATTTCAGCTCTGAAAAAACCCACAGTGCTTCCAAATTCAACCATGTGGCAGGCACTCAATGTGGTAATGAAGATGCAAGTTCATTATGGGAACAGCTTCAGTTAGTTTAGCCTTGGGAGAGACCAACAACTCTGCTGGAGGGATGATGTATATTGTACTGATCTTATGTGGATTATACAACTCTCCAGATCTACACCAGTCAAGGTAACAGACTTTATTCAAGGCAGATGATAATGGTCTGCCTTTTTTATTTTTTTATAAGAAATTAATACTTCAATTCCAGAAGGACACATTAAATTAATCAAAAGTGACCTGAAGAAAGTGCTGTTCTTTTTAACTTTCTTTTCATCAAAGAAACCTGAAAAAAGTATCAGACTAATCAACTAAGACAAATACACTATCAAGGTAAGCTAAGCTAAATGTTGAGAAATTTCAGCTAAATGGCATGCTTAAAAGTCTTTTTTTATATATAACATGTAATGGTGGGGTCCCTTCTCCGTTTCTCCTCAACCACAAAGTGATCATTGTGCTGATAAAAAAAGGAAAACCCCGTTTGACAAAATATAATAAAATATTTTATTTAAAAATTGTAAAACCTTTTTAAAGCATGTCTACAATTTTCCATTTGTGTCACATTAAATCTATAATATATGCCTCTTCCACTGAATAACTAATATGGTTGTAACTTGCTATACTGCATGATAAGGTGGTTGAGTTCAGAGCAGGTGAACTGTCAGTAGATTTAATCTTTAGGTAACTCTGAAGACCTCTGTGAAGAAGCAAATCCCATTTATCATTGCAGAGCATCACGCAGCCCTCGCCACATGACTTACATACACGCACAGACACCACAGTCAGACATCGTGAAGGTCTCAAGATAGGTATTAGATCTGTCATAAAGAAGAACATCTTGTAGATAAAGAATCTTCTAAGAGTCTCAATGTCATGTGTCTCTTGAGGATAAAAAGTGTTTGTAAATGGTTCCTGACAGAACAATAAAACCTATAGATCTACACTGCACAGAGGGGCGAAAGCATACAAACACACACAATAGGTGAGAGAAGGAACATGTTTAGTCAATGTCCTTGGATCATTTCACACCACTGGACCATGACTGGAATCGATAAAGTGTCATTTCTAGAACCGGGGTCAATGTAAGTTCACAACATGATGGATAGAGATGGACTGTTCACTCACCGGTTTCTTGCCAACGATGAGTTTCTCCACCTTCTGTACCTGGGAGACGTGGTCTTCGTTAGTTTTAAGCTCTCGTTTCCGGATTCGCTCGTAGATGCCCACCAACATCTCTCTTGGGATGTCCTCTCCGTCATCCACACCTGTGCACAGGAAGCAAAGAACAAAAGAAAAAGCCCATGTATAATTACGGCTCGCAAAAGATTTATGGAAATCCTAGGATAGAATTCGAATTGTAGGTAAAGCATATCTGAATTACGACGTGAACACATTTACATATCGAAGTTAAAGGTGAATCTCTGTTTGCTTCGCTCCAATTATTATGCAAGGTTGTGACCAGAAAGATGTCATTGCTATCCCAAAGAGACCATTAATCAGTCTGGAGCACATGCATTATGTTTAATTGGAGCAAATTTGAGTATTAGTTTTTTTAGTATGACAAAAACCTCTGAATGACTTTGAAGGTGAATTTATGGATGGAACAGATTCAGTTGGCAATGAAAAAACGTGAATTTGAATCTCACCACGGAGGTTCTTTACAAAGTCCTCCAGTTTCATCTTCCTCTCTGGCTTCACGTTTGGGCTGTACATGTCCGTGTTGAGAAGTATAATGGCAAATGCCAGGATGAAGATGGTATCTGGGTTCCTAAACTGACGCACCACCCCAGGGTTGCAGATGCAGTAGCGCTGACTGAATGGAAATAAGAACAACAACAACTGAACAAAGTGAACAAATTAATATGAGACTGCACTTCCACAAAATCAATAGCTGCTCTGGTGAGTAATTTGTTCTAGATGCACTAGCATGACAGAGAATGGTAAAAGTGCCACCCTGTTAAAGAGCTATGTTCTTGAATGGACTTTAAACAGTTCATTTGGAAACTGTCTGCCTCAAAGGGTTTAGCTATAACAATATTTTTTGAAGGTCTAAGAGTGGCGAGCAGGCAACCGTTGGAGTTATCTTCACATGCGTTGTAAGCTGGTGTGTTCGCTCAAATGACAGACGGTCCTTGAGCAGCCGATCGAACAATGTTATCTGTGGGCTAAGGGAGTGTTTTATGTTTTTGTGTTGGTACAATCTAATGAAGGACAAGAAAGCAGACTATCTTAGAGAATTTCTTGCTTCTTACTGGATATGAACAAGTTTTAAGTGAAAATGCTAATTGATCCATTCTCATTGTCTAATCACCAAGCTTCCCTAAAAAGGACAGTTCACACAAAAATTAAAATGATGTCATTTATTCATCCTTACGTTAGTTCAAACCCATCCAACTGGTGAATTGTTTGGTGGCCAAATAATATGAAAATGAATGATGTGTTGTCTTGATGTCAATGATGAAATTAACAATGTGTTGTCAATTTCCAAACAATGACCCAAAAATTGTTCCTATGATTTGAGGGCTATATTCCAAGTCTTCTGAAGCAATATTGTTGCTATAGTTTGGTAGAGGAACAGACTACACGCTAAAAATCTTGATCACTTTGGTATGTTCATAGAAATAAATATTTTGATTATGAATCACTGGATAATAAATCAAAACCAGTCTAAATGACTCATTCATGAATCAGATGGATGTAATCATACCATTTTAAAACAAGTGAGAGTTTAATTTCTGGGTGAACTGTACCTTTAAGGGTGTTTTTTATCATTTGAATCAATTGAAATGTTTTTCACCTGAAGGCTTCAATGAGTCGCTCCACTTTCTGTGCCTCTCCCTGCACCCGGATATGTGCCTGGAATTTTCTCAAGGCTTCATCCAGCTCCATTACAGAGAAATCCATCTCATCTACCACACAGCTGGAAAAAGATAATGAACAAAGTCAAAGGACCGCTACATTCTTTCCTGCACTGTAGTATATCCAGGATGGTGTATTCCCTATTAGTTTGGAAGTCTTCTGGGAAAAAATTGCATTCTATTCCATGAATTTTATTAATTTTCATAGCACACATGAAGGAAAAAGCTAGACAAATTTAGTCTTTCCGATAAAAGCAAGTTCTATTAGTCTCTAAATCACAATCATGGGGCATACAAAGCAATCTGAGGGAGATTTTGCTCCAGGGATACTCAGAGTGCATTTGATCTCACATGTCAAGATTTACTGATTTCAAGGAAGTGCTTTAAAAAAGTGCTGTCAGACTAAGCTGAACACAGACTGCATGGCCTTATCTGCCCCCATTATCTTGATTGTTCCTGTCAGACTGAAAAGGGAGGATGAGTTAACTTAAGAGAGAGAATGAGTTGATTCACATTGCTTCGGAAAAGTGCTCCATGAAACCAGACACCTTAGTCAATACGTACAAAGCAGTGCAAGAGTCCATATATATTATCACTCTCTCACACTTAGATTCCATGGAGGACTGGCTGGAATAATCGTTTGTCATATGCGGACTAATTTCAATAGGTCACTAACAATTACAGCAAATGCTTGTGGTTACAACAAAAACTTTGATTGTTCTGAAATAGAATTAATATTTTCCACCTTTAATCCTAAATGCACTTGATTTAAAAAGAGGACACTAAATGGATGTGGGTACAATTGTAAAGAACCAGTTTCTAAAACAATGGACTATGAATTTGATCCTACATGCACTCAAAGCCACATGAGCTTGAAAGGCTTAGACATGGTGGTCAGTTTGTCTCAGGAGGGAACACATAAATGAATAAAGGCTCCATTGGTACTGGCTTAATGTAAGTTCATTCTGCTGTGGTAAGGATAGTGAAGGATAGCGAAAAGCATAATTACAGAGGAGCATCCTAAAATTAAAGATTATGATGGAACTCTAGATTGATTGATTTCTTTCTTTGTTTGTTTTTTTGTAAATGTATGTAAAATATGATTTATTTGGAGCATGCATTGATTCAATTGAAAAAATTTTTTTTTTAAAGTTTAACAAACTGCAGCATCTACCAGTAAATGATTTAGATTCAAGCTGAATTGTGTAATTATTTTCTATAATAATATACTTTTACCTGTCCTGGTTTAATAAGCAGAGACAGCTAATTGTAAATAAGCCATACACAAAACAAAAAGCATTGAAAATTACTGCATATTTGAAGTAACATGGTCTTGGGGGTATATTTCACTTTGAATGAATACAACACATCCAACTAACCCAGTTAAATTTGCTGAACTTACTCAAGAACATCTCTGTTAAACTGTTTCTGCCTGTTGCCCAGGAACTCGCCAATCATCTGTCGACTCAGCCCTTTTCTCTGTAACAGGAAATGGGCAACTCCCACAGGTGTGTCGGGGACAAATCCTCTCTCAATCAGGTACTGGGTGCCTTTTTCAGGTTTCCTAGAGACAATAAAAGAAGATCAAGAATCTGAACAGTGCCTGCACTGGTCCCAAAGTGTGACTAACCAGCTCTCAGATCAAGTACGTTCTTGCGACTGGACCGTTACCATACGAGATTAAAATGAACTTAATGGCCCAGTGCAAAGACAGGCAAATCCACAATCATCCAAGATTAGAGGTTCCCACTCTAATCAAGGCTTTAAATGAACAAACACATTCTAAGGCACACACAAAACATGCACAGCCCCAGCAGCAAGCAAGCACCTTAATCCATTCAATAAGAAATTAAATCTGATTTGAAATACCTCATGATTGCAAAATAATTGATCAAGCATAATCCCTACATTGTTGTAAGGAGATAAAAAAAAGACAAAACTTGTTTGTCTCACATACACAGCATTAGATGGTAAACTCTGGTTATGAGGGCAGTGTGCTTTCCTTGATCAACAGCCCAACTAAACTAATAGTGTTCTCATCATGGTTCTAATTGCTTGATCGCTAATCAAATTTAGAGTGCTGAGTGGCAATCAAACAGCACCACATGCATGCACACAGACACCTACTGAATAAATAAATGAGCCAAAATTATAATGAATGTCTGGAAAAGGAAAACACAGGTCTATTGCGCTTTGTGTGCTTGGTTTAGATGATAATTGAAAAAACATTAGCTCCCGGCAATGTTTGTGCTCTAAGATCGTTCACAGTTATTAACACAGCTCCGATTGCCGCTAATGAAAATCATTACTCAATGCAACTGAAACATGACACTCCAAAACAGAGTATGTGAGCAGCGTGGGAATGAGGAGCAAACTAGCATCATTTTGCCTGGACTGAGGTGTGTTCCTGTAGCTCAAATAGTTGATCATGACACTAGAAATGCCAAGGCTGTAGGTTTGGTTGCTTAAATGCAAGTCAATGTAAAAAGCATAATGAATTTGCATGCTGGCAACAATTTACAGCATAATCCTGCTAACATGGGCATTTAAATAAAAAACCATACTGAAACAACTTAAACTGTGGTCACGTTTACCTTATGGCACCTATGGAATTCATTGGATTCAAGTCAGCATTTATAAAATGCAAATTTGCCATGTTTAGTAAAATTAAGTTTCTTGAATTGGAAGTTTGAATTTGAATTTTATTTATTTAACAGGGACAGTGCTCATTAATCAACAGTAAAATACTGTAAATAAGCCAGAGTTAGCCTCAATGGCTAATTTTCATCTGTTGCCCCTTGCCAGATTTTAAAAAGGCAACCTAAAAATCTAAAATACAGTAAATTATTACACATAGAATAACATTTACAATTGACCTGTGATTAAGCTATGCCTCATGCTGCTTCACTACACTATTGACAATGGATCAAATTTAGCTTAAGTTTCGCTAATGCGGCTTTACAGTAACAGTGTGCAAACAAAAAGCAGAAAATTGAAAACCCGGAATGGATTTGTAGCGGATGCTCCACTCTACTCACATTCTCTTTTCCCAACTAGCTTTCTACAACCAAAAGCATGCATTCACACTTCACCTACTTGTTAAAAAGGTTCAGGCCGATACGATAGTGCCTTTTGCGGATGATATCGTTGCTGAACGCGGGCGAGTCCCAACTGTTGCGTGTCTCTTTATGATACGTCTGCTTGCTAAGAGTCTGCTCTCGAAGACTATCCCTAGATGAGGACTCCGAACTGCAGTTGATGGTATCATTGGAATTGGAAGTGCTATTGATGCTGTCGTTATCACCATCGGAGAAGTCGGACTCGGATTTGCTCTGCCGATTGGCAGTGCCGTTGATTGCCAGGTGGCTCTCCAGTTGCCTTGGCCGATGCCTAGGAGCGTCGTCATCTCTTGCCGGTCCCCTTGGTGGTAGCGCATGAGAGGGGATGTGTTTTGGGCTGCCCTGTTGACTGGCGATGCCCCGTTCGTAAGCGCTCTGCCTCTTGAGTGAGCTTCGGTCAGAACGGTCGCTCAGCTCAACCGAGCTATCGCTGGGAGGTTCGATGGTAAGCAGGGGAAGGTGGTCTATCCTCAGTCTCTGCTCTTGACACTCTAGAGATGGGGTGCTTCGGCAGCTAGTGTCCGTGTCGCCCTTTTCGTCCTTATGAGCTAGAGCCCAGTAGTCCTGCGAGTTCAAAGAACGTAGACGGAGGTCTGATTCTGTGCTAGAAGGTCTGTCAACTGAGTGTGATAAAGGAAGTGGAGGGGAGAGCTCTTCCTCATCTATATAAAGTGTCACGTCGCTGTAGGAAGCTGTCATCTCATCTCGCTTACGGTGGGCACTACTGTGAGAAGGCTTGACCTGGTAGGTAACCTCTTGATCCATATCTGGATGACCTCTGGTTGGCTCTGGCTGTCCCTCATCTCCATGTAGGCTGCGACAGTTCAAAGCATCATCTATCGACTCTGCCAATGACTTCACTTGTCGAGAGAAAACATCCTCCAGCTCTGTAATGGCATCCGTGAAATCGCTTTGGACCGCAGGTGACTTGATGTTGGTGGGGACCATCTCCCCACGCTCCGATTGCACCAATGCTCCTAGTTTAGAACCATCGTCTGTAAGAGACACCTGCTTCCCCTCAAAATATGAACTGTGGACTTTTTCAGGTCCTTCAAACGAAAACTGCATTCTCATATTTGACAAAACAATGCGTCTGGACATGCGGTTCTCCGACATAGAACTCCTGAGGCGCTCAAAGTTCTTGTTCATCTGATATTGGCGGAAGGCAGTCTGGATTGTTCGCGCAGCATGTCGGGTTATAAAACGCCCTCCATACTTGCGCTCCAGCATCTCCACCTGTGGAAACACAAACATTATGCACCACTTTTAGTCAGAGCAGCAAAACCCAAACATGCAAACATGTCCCTTCTTTCTTAGGCTGACATAATTTTATTGTTGACAGGGATTTTGTTCTCCCTCCCATGACATAATATGACTTGACCAAACCACAAGCCAAAATTGGTAAACCACATAAATAAAAGAAACAAATAAAAGCCACACATGGAACTAACTATTAAGCTTGGGTATTTTGCCAGGTAGGATGAATAAAACCATTTCATCCCTTATAAAGGCATCATGGACTAAAGAACTCCTTTAGCTTGGTACCTAAGAAACCAGATGTAACCCACTACTACCATGCAAAAGTCAGCTCAAGACCTTTTTAGCCTGAAGAATGGGCAGAACTAATCACATTTCTCAGCTCTGTGAGACCTCACACAGAGACGGTGGGCAGCACGCCTCTGGACAGTACCCCAACACCGTCACTCTAAATACAAATCACTCTCTCAGCATGCACTGAGTTATATCCTAAAAGGTTCTCATTGATCTCATATCAGCCTTTGGGTGTATTAAATTACTTCATATGAAAGACATGCAGTCACCACAAGCAACTTTAAGTAATTAATGTTCACCCAACTACAATAAACTAGATTTATTTACACAGTCCTTTTAGGGGAAGTACATCAAGTGTAAGATGAAGCCACTGAACCTCAATCACACTCCCTCTGCACCAAAAAGGCTCATCACAATATGAATACAAATAGCTGGTGAATAATTTATGGTTTCTTGGTAGCATTCCATTTAAAGATCCTGAAGAACTATACCTGTTTGTCTTGGAGGTCGGTTGAGAGCTCATAGCTCTCAGACAGTGATCGTGAGCGTTTGATGGCCTCCTCTTCTGCCTGCTTGCGAAGGATCGATTGGGAATGCTGGAGTTTGGGTCGCCGCGGGCGCTGCCGTATGTCGTGAGCGTACAGCGGTGGGCCGTCGAAGTGCTCGCCACTGATGATGGCACTGCGGCTCACCGGCCCTCGTAAATAACCACCACTGTTCTCTAGAGAGGGGCCTGCCTCACCACCCGGAGCCTCACCTTCCACACTGTACAGGGAAAAAGAAAAGAAATTGTAAGTTGATTGAGTTTGTTAGAATAGACAAAAAACAGTTTATTTCATACTGACGAATGACTGAGGTATACCAATAGGGATTCGGTTTTGATTCAACGAGTCAGTTGTACAACAATCAGACTACACTGGTTGCATGATATGTTTTTGATTCACTAAAAAGATTTGACTCATATGAGTCTCATATGAATTTGTTTTTGAATTGAACTGTTCTGGTTATGTCATTATTTCACATTAAATACAAACAGCAAACCCAGATTCACAACTCTATTAAATATGACAAAAGATAAGATTCAGACAAAATTCTACACACACAACACTCTTTACAGTACAACACAACACACTCCACCTTGTTTTTCCAGACACAAAGTTCCTTGTAAATCCCAATATCCACTCCCACAAGTTTACACGTGAGATTATGAGTTGAACTTTGACACTGGTGTGGAGGTATAAAAGCAAATGACTACATTTATAGCAACGCACAGTGGTACAGTGCATCTCACAGGCAAAACAGTACACAGGCAAAAATATAGGCGAAATGGAATGATCAACACTTCCTGCAGACAAAACTCACTTTCAATTGGTTAAGTTTGTATTTACTTCCGTACTTTGGTGTAATCTGTTGATGTGCTTTTTTATAACATACAGCTTCCAAAGTATGTGTTTCAGCTCCAAACTCCTCCAGTACTGAATACCAAGATAAAACATCCTAGTTGTCTAGTGTCAGCTGTCACATACATCATGCTTACACTCCAAATGACACACTCCGGGCCATAGCTCTGAGAATCAACAGCATAACTCCTACCTGTCAACACCTTAGCAGAGGTATACCTGCTGCGGAAAATGACTTTTGTTGCTTGAGGTGATGAGTAAAAAGAGAACTGTGCCACATTCGTAAACAGACAAACAATCATACACACACTTCAGCCACCTCTAATGTGATTGCATGGAAAGGTCAAAATATATAATGAGGGTTATTTGATTACAATGCATATCAGTTACACCAGTGAAAGAGAGATGACAGATATAGGTAACTTTGATGTTAAGCCCGGAACACACCAAGCCGACGCCGATGAACTAGTGGTGACGAAAGCAGACTGAGGGGCCGGCTCACGTCAGCAGCGTCTGGGTCCAAAGTTGCCCTGACACACGAAGCCGACGCTCGACACCCGACGGCCAAGTAGCACGTCCGTTCTACGCCTTTCTCGTGCACTGGTTCCCCAGCTGAACAGTCAATCAGAATGATCTGATGGCCTGACTGACCGACAAGTTCCGACGCCGATTCAACATGTCAAGAACAACTAAGTGCCAGCAGATTAACTTTCTAGATTAAGTGCTCTTCTTTTAATTAAATGAATTAGTGTGCAGTAGAGTGCTCAGTATTACAGAGATGAGAACACTGACACAGTCAGATTGATTGAATTTGTTCATTTAGTATAGAGGAAGGCGGCAGAGGAGAGGATGTATGGAAGTTGGAGCACTGTTTGCAGGTGTTTCCAATCTTGGATAAGACAATACGAGAGCCTGGTGTAGATTGACTTCAACAAGCAATATCCTCAGGGGGCAGGCTCTATTGAGCCGAGACACCCTTATACACCGCTTCAGCTAGTGCTGTGATCATCAAATGACATAAAGAGGATGTGCCTGAGAGATGTCGGGTCGAACGTATAAAGACTGTTCTCACACTTCCTGTCAGGTCGGTATTCACCTGCTGCTTCTGTAAAAATGCTCTGAAATACAGATTCAAAAGGGAGGTCAACACGACGACCAGGCATAAACATGTTTCCTCAGAGTCACAGGTCATGGCTGTAGAATCGATTCTTGTGTGAGACAAGAAGTTGTCTCCAGCAAACACTACAAATGGCACAGAGCATTTTTTTACATTTACTTACTGGTTTTGGTTCCTTAACAGTTGAATTAACAACTTATTTAGCTTCTAATACTTGTAAAGAATAAATATGTGACCCTGGACCACAACACCAGTCATAAGGGTAAATTTTTCAAAATTGATATTTATGCATAATCTAAAAGCTGAATAAATAAGTTTTCCATTGATGTATGGTTTGTTATGATAGGACAATATTTGGCCGAGATACAACTATTTGAAAATCTGGAATCTGATTATGCATCATCTGAAAGCTGAATAAATAGGTTTTCCATTGATGTATGGTTTGTTATGATAGGACAATATTTGGCCGAGATACAACTATTTGAAAATCTGGAATCTGAGGGTGCAAAAAAATCAAAATATTGAGAACATCGCCTATAAAATTGTCCAAATGAAGTCCTTAGCAATGCATATTACTAATCAAAAATTAAGTTTTGATATATTTACAGTAGGAAATTGACAAAATATCTTCATGGAACATGATCTTTACTTAATGTCCTAATGATCTTTGGCATAAAAGAAAAATCAATAATTCTGACCCATACAATGTATTTTTGGCTATTGCTACAAATATACCCCAGTGACTTAAGACTGGTTTTGTGCTCCAGGGTCACATATTTGTATTAAAGGCTAAGTTAATTTCAGTGTTATTATTAACTAAAAATAAAGATATTAAAGTTGTTTTCATTCATTGAAATATCAGTGATATAAAATAAAATACAAACACTAGAAAATTTTAAATGTTGCCTTGGCAACATTTAAAATATGTTGACATATTAATATTACTACAACTAAAACAATTAAATTAAAGCTAAATAGAAATATACAAAAAACAATAAACAATACAGAATAAAGTACATGATAATTGACTACAAAAAATGAAATTAAACTGAAAAACTTAAATTACAACAAACACTGAAAATATCTAAATAAATGTTAATATACAAAATATGGTTACACTTTATTTTGATAGTCCACTTTAGACATTCTATTAACAAGTAACTTTGTAACTACATGTCAACTACATGTCAACTAATTCTCATTCATTTGCAACTACTAACTCTCAGAGTACACTGTTAGGGTAGGTTTAGGGTTAGTAGAAAAAATTGACATATACTTGCAAAGTTTCTCATAGTCAGTATGTTGTATGTTGTGGACCCATCAAATTAAAGTGTTAGAAGATATTAAGCAGACAGTCTACTAATACTCTAATGACTGCTAGTTGACATGTAGTTGCAAAGTTACTTACTGTTAGTAGAATGTCTAAAGTGGACTATCGAAATAAAGTGTTACCCAAAATATCAATAAATACAACAATAATAGTAGAATACTAAAATAATTTCAATTAAAGATAAATTTATACCAATTCTTATGACCTTTTATAGGTGGTATAAATGCAATCCAATAATTGGCCTTAGGTCCACTGTATATTATCAACCCTAAATGAACAACTGTGAAAAATACTACTGAAAAAATCATAATGTGCAAAGGAACAACAAACGCTACTTATCATATATGAAATATCATAATTAGTTCGAAGTTGTATATGTGTGTGGTCCACTAAAAATATCTGACTTAGAGTCATTTGTTTGTAAACTGGAACACAATGGTTGTGCTGTACTGAATCATAAGGATCATTAATTTAGGAATAAGACTACACTGATCACATTGTTTATTTCATGCTGAAGCTTCAGTTGCACAAGGTTCCCAACCATAGTACTGTCTGTTTTATCATGCAGTGCACATTGAGGTGTCTCTGAGTGCCAATGCTACTTCCAGACATGACCCAGAGTCATGAACAGACATAAAGCCCACCTGCTGCTCTGAAGGACAGAGCTAATGAGAGGGCAAGATGGGTAAAGCAGGAGGTTATATATAGATTTAAAGGTTAATGCAATGGCCTTGTTTCATGCATTCCTACATGCACACATAAACATTCCCGCTCTGCCCACAGTGTTTGGTAATAAAGGAAGATGAGCATGTCTTGTTACATGTGATTGTACATTACATGAAAACACAATGCGAGGTAATTCAGATGATGAATTTGGCAGCTAATTTCCCCACATCTCTGCACTGAGGCCACCCGGCTCGAACGACTTTCGGTGTCTGACACCTGATGTCTCCTGAAAGAGCTCTCAGCGGGTCCTTTGAAGGGTGGCAGCAAATACAATTTTCATTTTGTTTGGTTGCCTTCTCATCTCTCTGAGGAGAGCCAGGGTATTTTCAAAGCCTGACTCCCCCTAAACTGTGATAGATGACGGTGTCTGAAAAAGTCGCAATTATTGTGAACACAACTGATATAAAATCCTATGAGGATGCCGAATGACAGGTCTGTGAATAGATTCAATGAAAAATATAAGAAAATAAATACTTGGAATTGTTTAGAGATCATCACAGTGATGGTGTGGGGGAAAAATTAACACCTTTCTGAAATGGAGGACATCTATTCATCTCAGAGCAACACAATGGGTTAAATGTTCAAGGTTGAGACAAACTGAAGTTACAAGGCGGGATAAAGCTGAATGAGTGGCAATCCAGCTCTCATTTTAATTTTCTGCCTCGTGTTATTTTATAAGAGCGTGAACGCTATAGCAAATTGAATTTAATGAGGAAGTAAGCCTGCTTTAATTGAGCCGAGGACTGCGCTCTCAAATCTATAAGCTGATGCTCAAAACACTAATTAGAAATGGGTGCATTTGTTAAATTTGTTCAACTCTGACAAGTTTTAACTTTCTTTCTTGCTTCATTCCAAACATTTCCTGTAATAAAACAAACAGACCACTAGGGCACCAATATGCATTTTGAAAATTAAGTTAACTTTAAAGGGATAGTTCAAATATAAAAAATATAAAAAATCAGTTTGAGGGTGATTTCATAACTTTTATTTTTGACTTAACTATCACTTAACTATATATTTATTTTATTACACCCAAATGTGGTTTACAGCATATAAATGGCGATTTTATCCAACCAAGTGTAGTGTGGAAACAAATGAGGCTCAAATCCATAACTCAATACAGCTGGCCAAGTTCTATATTTTCCAGAGGGTCTCATTAGACAGCAACATGAGGTGTCTCTATAGGACCAGTTTGGGCTTCAGTCACGTCCAGCTCAGAGAGATGTGGGAGGTTCTGACAAGGGTAAGAGAACACAAGTGCTAACAAGATGGTGAGGTGTTAAGATCTGACAGAAGATGAAACGCTCTTCCCTTTGGAGTTCACCTAAATGAGACTGTCAAAAGAAGGCCTCTTATAGTGTTAAATTACTTGTTTGAAACTCAAAGCCAAGAAACTATTGACTTACAGCATGCTGATATAAAGAGGAACTAATCACTGGCAATTTCAATCATCTACAATTCCCATGAGTTAAAGTACAACTGGTTGAACTGCATTTTATTTACATTTCATTCCTCTGAAGAGTCCACAATTACGCTTTTTTCCCTTCCTTTTTAGGCAGCAATTTCTGCTGAGCTTATTTAACCTCATATTTCCCCTAATTGACTGTGAAGCTGAGGTGCAGATCCTGAGTCTAACAAGGTAAAATAACAAGCTCATTTACATTTCACTAACTAAACCACATTTCATTTGAACTCTCGGGTGCTGATTTTGGAGTCTTTTTCATGTCCTAAACCTTCGAGCTCTGAAGGTTTTACTGCCACACTGACAACTGACTTAATAACAATAAATAAATTCTATAGATTAAAATATTTTATCTATTATTTTGCCATACTTGCATAAAACGGTGATGCTATGTTGTTCACCTATATATAATATATAAAGATATATTTTGTACATATAATAATAGGCTTTATATTATATATTATAATAACAGTCTCTTATGCTTACCAAGGCCGATTTTATTTGATCAACAAGACAGTAAAAACAGTAATACTGTGAAATATTATTACAAAATGAAATTATGGTTTTCTGTTTTAATATATTTTAAATTGTAATGTAAATTATTCCTGTGATGCCAAGCCAAACGTCTTCAGTGTCACATGATCCTTCAGAAAACATTCTAATCTACTCAAGAAACATTTCTCATTATTATAATTGTTGAAAACAGTTGTGCTGCTTAATATTTTTGTGGAAATATTGTGAATCTTTTGGTAAATGGAAGGTTCAAAAGAACAGTGAGAAACAGAAATATTTTGTAAATGTTAAAAATGTATTTCATTTAAAGAAAAAATCTTATTGACCCCAAACAACCTTGGGTTCTCAGGCTTTGAGGGGGCAGAAGAAGCTGTCAAAATTTCAGATGGATTTTTTCCACAGAATTATACACATATATATTTTTTACTGTCATTGATTGGTATTTGTGCACCTATATTTGCATATAATGTTCTAGTGCAGATCTTTAAGACCCTCACATGACATGTTTTGTGCTTTAAATCCAGGTTTGAGAGCATTAGAGGATCAGTCAAGCTGCATTCACAAGCGTGGCACGTTGCATGAATGCAGCCCTGTTGATGACTGGCAAATGCTCCGGCATTTCGCATAAAGCACTCATTGTTCAAATAAAGCTTGTTTTACTAACATCACCAAGCTTATTCTGGTATTACATGAATTTCAATGTGGCTGATCTACTAATATACATATACATCTCTATTTGTTATGATTTATAAGATCAAATCGTTTTGTTGGCAGTGCCACTATGACACCTTCCCATGACAGAGTTAAGAAAATATACAGCCTAAAAACTAACACTCAAACAAATACTTCATTCATTAGCAATAAAAACATGCAGAATGGTTGATGTAGAGACCTCACTAAAACAGCTATTCTGTTATAACTTTGACTAATACAATCCGCATTTACAATCAGTGATGGAGAGAGGTCATCAATGACAAAAAGAAAATCAGAAAAGGAAAAATCTGTAATGGCATTTAAGCAAATTTTCACAGAAATGACATGGATATAAACACGTCTATCTGGCGCAAGATTAACTGAAACATCACTCAACCACAACTAGAAGCAGAAGTGCACAAAGAGCAACAATGGAAGGGTTTGCGCAATAGAGGAAGATCCCCCATAATTTAAAGCAGGTAAATGAAACAAAGATCCACAGAGCTGGAAGTCTCATAAAACATCTGTGATCTAATCAAAAACACACCCAGATACAACTATACACCCCATTCCGATGAGTACGAACACAGTAGAAACACACTTAAAACTTATTTCTACTTCTTAAACACACACACACACACACACACACACACACACACACACACACACACACACACACACACACACAGAAATCTTACCAGCTCCCCAGTTCCAGCAGAGACTGGCTTCTGTCTGAAGCGCAGTGTAAACACCACATGTCAATCTCTGATCCCTTCAAACATCAACATCCCTTTGGCCTGTGGCTGCCCATCTCCTCGCCAGGCAAAGCCGTCTCATAGGAAAAAGAGGCACGCTCTCAGCCCAACTAAAGATCACTAAATCCTCACCCTCTCCGTTGCGCACGCTCTTTCCTTCTCTCTTTTTTCCTCTGACTTTGTGGAAGGGGTGCTCTGAGGGGTGTGCAGAGAAGGGGAGGGAATTCCACAGTCCGGAAAATAATTACGTGATGGCGGGAATATAAACGACCAGCCCGACCCAAAGAGGAGGGAACGGGCCGGCCCGCCGAGTCTGGAGCAACAGAGCCAAAAGAACGTAGGCTGGAAAGCCATGAAGGGATCGGGAAGCCCCTCTAGAATGACAAAAGGATGTGAGTCTATAAATAGCACGATCGCAGGATGGACTAAAACTGGATGGATTGGATGGAGGAAGTCCCGCTCTCTCAGGTTTCAACGGCTGCAGTAATATGAGCTCGTAACGTGTCACACACACGCTCCAGACTGGACTGGAGAAGTATAGCCAAAAAGCGCTCTTAACTCTGCTCCGTCATCGGCCAGTTTACACACTCATGATGGAACCTGAAGAAAGTCACAACCCAACTTTGTATTTTATTAAAGCAGCTATGTGGATTTCTAATGCCTTAGAGGCATAGTTCACACCAAAGGGGTCTAAAACAACACTGAACCCCATTGACTTTCATTGTCAGGTTTTCACTGAGATGCTTTTCAAAATATCTGCTTTTGCATTCCACACAAGAAACAAAGTCACAAGTTAGGAATGACATGAGAATGAGTACACTATCCCTACAAATATAAAAAGCCCCATTGAGGAGCACCTAAAAACGGTCTAAAATGCATCAAAATGTCAAAAACGTTGTCCAGTTGACGCCTTTTTCACAGACAAGGCTCTGTTGTCTTGTAAAAGAGGTCTAAAAACACACAGCTGTATTTATAACTAAGGATTTGAATAACATCTCTATAATCTTTTCCCTCTTTTGCCTCCTCCCGTCTACTTACATAAGGAGGGCGGCCTGGCTTACGCATTTCCTTTCTGACATCATTACCTAAACAATGGGCGTCGCTCAGGCAAAGCCCAGATGCTATCGCCCGCCCGAGTGTGCAGTTCAGAGTGTCCGTGGGGTCAGAGAAAATAACCTCTCAATGTAGGCTATAGCGTGGTTTTAGGAGACTCATCAAAAAGAGAAAAGAAAAAAAACAACACGAAAAGCTTCCAGGTGGTGACATCTTGGAGTTTGGTGTCTAACGGTCGAGAAGTGATGTTCTCTAATTAGAGTAAAGGCTCAAAGCTGTTCTCATTTCCTGTTCATTGCTCTCTTCCTGAATGAAGAATCCCTAAAGGAAGATTAAAACAGGTGGAAACTGGACCAAAGGGGTCCAGACAGCCTTATTAACATCTGTTCTTCAATGGTAGCCTCAAGATGTACATGTGCTCTTCGTCAAAGATCTTCAGCTCTAAAGTGTAAAGCAGCAATGAGAGAAGAATCACAGCAGGAAGCTGAAAACTGATCATGTTATGTCCTTACGGATCACACGAGCCAGTTTGGTAATGTCTCGGCACACAAGGAATAAATAAAAGCATCTATGAGGACAGGACATCTAATGAGTCAGAGGAGTCATGTGTTCAATAGTGCATTACTCACTCCCGAATGGGATAGACACATGCAGGAATAACGAAACATCACTAATCTGATGAATTGCTATTTTGTATGTACAAATGAATGCAGTTGAAGTCAGTGATGCAAAAGCCTATTACACTTCTCTGTAGCTTGTACGAAGCGGGAGGTCACTGTGACTTACTGCTTTTAGAGCCACCTGACAGAGTTCATTACTGAGGTCCTCAAATCTTTTAATGCTAAAAGGTTTGGGGAGCAATAAAATCTTTCCTGCTTGTCAGAGTAAGGCTTCAAGGAAAACAGCGTGACAAATTTATTCATTTGGTTCTAGGTCCACTTATCTGTCACTCTATTAGCCGGAACTGAGGCTAAAACGCCACAATGATCATGGAAAATATTTATTTCCACTATATATTTGAAGGATATTCAGCTATTTGCCGAATACAGAGTAACTTCCATTTTAGATGCAGTGTGTCTTTGTTTGTTTTTACTCCACCAACGAAAATAGTTCCAAAAAAGCCACAGCGCAATGTAGTGAATGAATCAGTTAAATGCATAATTCATAATTCATAATTCAATTAATAACTCATATGTACAGCCATTTGATTCATTTCTGAATGGTAAGGGTAATGATTCAATGACTCACTTTTAAAGACAGTCAGTTGATGCCACCTACTGATGAATATACTTTTTATATTCATCTTTTTATATTTTATATTAAAGTCTCAATGAATGGCTCCTTTTTATTCTTGCCTTTTCTCATCCAGCTGTCGTTTATTCTTTCATTGCTATTCTCAGCCTGCAGTCTGGGCTGACAGACAGCTGAGCTTCCTGTGAACTCGAAAGAAAGATCACAATGTGTCATTCCAGGTCTGACTTCATTCTCATCTTCAATCCATGGAACAAATTCATTTCCACCGGATGAATATGGAAAAGGCATACAGCATATTTGAAAAGAGCTGGACTGATTTTTTTCCCCTGTTAGCTCAATCACCGATTCCTTAGAAACAAAACCTAGCGAATCTACAGTACAAGTGTGAATTAAATTACAGGCTGAGGTCACGGAACAGCTTAATCTCTGATTTCAGTTGCGTCTGTCTGAAAAAAAACCCTCATTGTTGAAATCTGTCTACAGTGACACAAATCCCCAGTGTTATTCTGCAGTGGATTTTGGTGTGAAATTACATGTTATCTCCACTATGGATAATTAACTAATTTCTTTCCTTCTCAATAGTTACTTTGTGATCCATTCTTAAAGGGATAGTTCTGTTTTTATTACTTATGCCATTGTCATTCTCAGTAAAACACAAAAAGAAAAACTTGGAATAATGCATTCTTGTTTACATATAATAAACATGATATGTTATATATATACTGTATATATATGTTATAATATAATAATCTCTCTTTTACAAGTGAATATATGGATAGCCAAGATCTCTATTAAATTTCCAAAAGAGCAACCAAGACATTCTTCAAAATTTCTCCTTTTCTGTTCCAAAGAAGAAAGTCAACATAAGGGTGAGTAAATGATGCCTTATTTTAATTTTTATTTATGTATTTATTTTTTTGGTTGAACAATCCATCTCAGTGTTTTGATGTGAAATCAGGAATCTACTGACTAATAGGAAGCTAGACTTTAAGGTAACAACCACTCTGTAATCTATAGAGCTACAAAACAATAACAACAATCACGAAATAGAACGGAATGATTTCAATGACCATTCCAAGGCACTTAACGAGGGTTTGCAATGCACATTACCATCATTTCATGTACACATAATTACATGGCATCGGCCATCCACCCGGCAGCCGCCCCAGCACTGAGACACAGACATGTTTGCCTTTAGGTCCAGCTGTAATTTAGAGAACATTAAGCCTCTTTGGGTTAAGTGCTCCTTGCACCCTTCTTAAACCATGATCAAACAGAAAAACAAGTCATCTTCCTGTTTTAAGGGCAGTGGTGGACTAGTAAACTCCAGTTAATTGCATAGTTAGTTGTTTATCAGCAAATACTGTTCATTCTTCCACAGCTAATGTTCTATCCAGACTGACCCAATAATAATCTACAACTTAAATGGAGCAAGTTCCAACTCAGTCCTGATTGACAGATAACCATTTCCTGTTTAGTTTATAAAGTCTGCAGACAAATTTGATTAACACTGTCCATATAAGGATATATAAACATGCGTGTTCGAATGGGGGAAGTTTACTTCCATCTATATTTGCCCCCCCCCATGCCACAGTGGATCTTAAACATGCTTTTGGCTTCTCTCATAGGCCTAATCTCTAATCTGAGGGATCCTGTCCACGTGTGGTCCTCCATCACGGTTTCCCCCGTGCGGGTCTTTGTGATGGATTAAGCATTGCACAGTTGCACTCCCTCCATCCAATGCAAAACAACCACTTCTGCTTCCTGCCTCCTGACTGAAAGAGCAAATAGCTTCCCCGCAGCGGAAATGCGGTCCGTTTTGGAGGGTCAGTCGTGGTCAGGTGTTTTTTAAAGGCTTTGCAATTCACATCATCAATATGCTTGAGAGCTGCTTCGTGGGATGGAATTGTGCAGTTCCATTTACCTCTCCGTGCCATCCAGCAGTGGCAATACAACAAATGTGGCAAATGACATGTAACACCCCACAGACTCAATTTTGTGTCTTCTAAGCTCAGAGCCAGAGCCTCAAACATCGACTAATGATAAACATGCTTTTCACATTGCCTGATAGGAACATTCAGATTAGTCACATTAGAATAATGACTGTGTCGCTTAAAGTCTGGGTAACCTCTTTAATAATAAGGAAACCTCAAGTCAAGTTCAAGTCAAGTTGAGCTTTATTGTCATTCCGCTGCATGTGGGGACATGCAGTGGAACGAAATGTCGTGCCTCACAGGACCACGGTGCTACATAAATACAGACATACAACAATGAAGTAAAACACTATAAACCTATACACAAAACTAACCTACTGACAGATTTGACTAGGTATACTATATATAAATGTTTACCCTATACAACTAAAGATAAAGATAGAAAATACAAACTATACAAACTGTTTACCCTAAATGTTTATCCTATACAACTAAAGATAAAGATAAAAAATACAAACTATAGAAACTATGCGAATGCTTCACATAAATACTGTACATGTGCAGAGAGAAACATTGGGAGTCAGCAGCTGGCTGGGGAACAGTACAAGATGATTTGTAGTGGTGCATGAGCATGTAAACATGCATATATTGCCGAGTCTTTTGTGGGATTGTGTACATAGCAGTGTTAGGAAAAGTGTCTAGTGCATAGAGGAGAGTGTGTTACTACAGGTGGTTTGTACAGGCCCACTCACCTGTGTGTAGCACACTTGGATTGCACAGAAAAAAAAAAAAAAACAGTTTACAGTTTTTTCTTTGGTGTGGTAAGGTTGGGGGATGTTTGGAGAGGGGGGGGGGGGGGGGGGTCCATGTTTCAGGAGGTAGGGGGTTGCATGGGGTTTCAGAGGGAGGCGGGGTGATCTGAGTTCAGGGCTCTCACAGCCAGGGGGAAAAAGCTGTTGAGCAGTCTGGCGGAGCGGGCTCTGATGCTCCGGTACCGTCTTCCTGATGGTAGGAGCTGGAAGAGACTGTGGGAGGGGTGGGTGGGGTCCTTCACGATGCTGTTGGTTTTGCTGGAGCATCGTGCAAGGAACATGTCCAGGATGGATGGGAGAGGGGCACCGATGATCTTTGCAGCCGTGTTCACTGTCCGCTGGAGGGTCTTGCGGTCAGCAGCACTGCAGTTCCCGTACCAGACAGTGATGCAGCTGGTCAGCACACTCTCAATGGTGCCCCTGTAGAATGTGGTGAGGATGGGTGGTGGGAGACTTGCTCTTTTCAGCCGGCGGAGAAAGTGTAGGCGCTGTTGTGCCTTCTTGGAGAGTGACATGGTGTTGGTGGTCCAGGTGAGATCCTCTGCGATGTGCACCCCCAGGAATTTAGTGCTGCTGACTCTCTCCACAGTCGAACTGTCGATGGTCAGTGGGGGGTGGTCAACGGAGTTTCTCCTGAAGTCCATCACAACCTCCTTTGTCTTCTCCACATTGAGGGACAGATTGTTAGTGCCACACCATTCCGCCAGCTGTGTCACCTCCTCTCTGTAGTGCGTTTCATCGTTGTTGCTGATGAGACCTACCACTGTTGTGTCATCAGCAAACTTGATGATGTGGTTGGAGCTGAACTTGGCAGTGCAGTCGTGGGTCAGCAGCGTGAAGAGCAGCGGGCTGAGCACACAGCCTTGTGGGGCACCTGTGCTCAGTGTGGTAGTGCTCGAGGTGTTGTGGCCGACACGGACTGACTGAGGTCTTCCGGTTAGAAAGTCCAGGATCCAATTGCAAAGGGAATTGTTAAGGCCCAGCAGGTTTAGTTTATTTATGAGCTGTTGTGGGATAATTGTGTTGAATGCTGAGCTGAAGTCGATGAACAGCATTCTAACGTAGGAGTCTTTATTTTCTAGGTGGGTAAGAGCCAGGTGGAGGGTGGAGGAGATTGCATCGTCCGTAGAGCGGTTTGGACGGTATGCAAACTGCAGCGGGTCAAGTGTGTTGGGGAGGCTGTTTTTGATGTTGTGCATGACTAACCTCTCAAAGCACTTCATCATGATTGAGAGGTTAGTCATGCACAACAAACCTGCAGTGGGGTTTCCTTTTGCCATATGATGTTGCAATCCACAAAACGATCAACACATTAGAAAAAACTGATAATAAATCATTGAATTATTAATACTTTGAAAAAGTCAACCAAGTGCTTTCATTGGTATTAAAACATGTTGGGATTTTTATCAAATTTGTTGAGCCAGTGCCTTTGTTTTTCTAGCTCTTTGGTGTGCTGTAAGGTCTTTGAAATAACTGAAAAAATAATAGAGAGAAACACTGCCCGCCAACTTTTTCAGCGGCCTTGGTTTTTTTCCTCACAGGAATTAAAAAAAGTTTTGTTAAAGAGCCATGAACCAAACCAAGGCTACAAGGTGCCCAACTAGATTCCCATGAAGCATTGCAAATGACAATCATTTAAAAAAATGATGGCCATACATTTTCATGTTAAAACATTTCAACCAGTGTAGTAGCTTGAGTCACAAATAAAAGTCTCTTATGAGACCATTTCTTTAATGAATCAATAAAAAAGACTCACAAGTTACTGGTTTAAGTCTGTTACAAATTTAAATAATGACAGAAATTATATATTTTTTTGCTAAATACAAAAACAGCATTGCTTAGTTTGGGCCTATTAGGAGGTTTGGAAGACGAGTCTTTGAATTTAGATTGTTCAGGAAGCCTTCCAAATGAAGTCTTTCCTATATAGGTTAAGATCTTAAGATTTTGTTGGATGCAGTCCTGTAGTTTTCTAACATTTCTAAGGTACGTGTTGGAAACCACATGAAAACTCTTTCCAAATTAAGGAAATGCTTGATAAGGTTGAACAAGCAATTTCACTGCTGTAGCTAAAAGCCATTTATGGATAACTCTATATTTTGTTACTTGTTTAAAAAGCAACAGGAAATGAGAGCCTTTTATCTTTCTAATCGTTGTCCTTGCAACGTATTTAGAGACATGTGTGAATAACGACACGAGCAATTCTGTTGCTCAAGCACAAACAGACAAATAAACAGGCTGGGCAGTTTCAGCATGCTCATACATTATCAGGCCCCAGACATTCCCTCTCGTCAGAAATGACCGCTGAGGTTGAGTCTAAATAAACAGAGTTTGGTGGACGTGTCTTGTTATCCTCCCTGTCTGCTCTCTCCAGTGTGGCAGGGAGAGCGTAGCATCATCTAGAGCCAGAGATCTGCATAGCAGCTGTCAAAGTCTCAAACTCGGCTCTCCAGAATGCCCCAAGGATGTATGTAACATACTGCATGTAACAGTGGGCAGTCTGTGACAGCCTGAGACTTCATTCAGCTCTCTGACACATGACCCTCAGACTGCCATCTTTGGGTCGATAAAGAAACAGAAGGAACTAAGGAACAGGCACAGTCAGGCTGCACAAGCACTAAGGAATGAAAAAATCATCAAAGTTCAAATATCAGTATTAATGTTGCATCAAAATAATTGATTCCCACATACAAATATTGATTCTTGGTGTTTTTCTAAACTAATGATTTACTAATGATACTTTAACTTGGCATGAAAATGATTTACTTTGAAAGAACATACACATGCAATACAAGTAGGGTTGCAAAGGGGTGGAAAATTTCCAAAAATCCCAGTAAATTTCCAAAATTCCCGGTAAGTTTCCAAAATTTCTGGAAATTTTCCACATTTTTGCAACCCTAAATACAAGTACATACAATATTCAAATAGAGAAAGCAGTGTAGTATTGAAGTATTTTACTCCACTAAATAAAGTTAAGAATGGCATTTTTATAGGCAACAGTTTCTATTAATGATGTTAAATATTTTTTTTATACTGTTGTTCAACCATTGATTATGTTCTATAAATGCTGTTAATAAATGGAAAACACTCTGATTTGTATGTATATTCATTGCACACTACCATTAAAAAATTGAAAGACGTCTCACCAAGACTGCATTTAATTGATAAAATTTTCTATTTTAATATATTTTAAAACTTTTGAGTGATAGTGTAATACATGTGTATAATTCACAGTTTTTGACTTTTTAATGATAACAATAGCTTTTTAATGTCCAGTGTCTATTAATTACTCATTTTGCCCTCAAAACACAAGCATGTCTATTCAGTGGAGGTATAGGTATCAATATGAGCAATATTAGCCTTGATAGTATAGTATATTCATCAAATCAAAAATCAATGAAATGATCTCCCCATTAAAGGACAGCAAAGGTTCATCTGTGCATGTTTGTCTCTTTAGGCACCTTGATTGATGGGTAGTGACCAGACAAGTCCCATCTCATCACAGTGAGAGACATGCTGGCGGTACAAGGGCAACTGACACATTCAGATCTCAGTCTCTCTCTAGTCCAGCGTCAAGGTTGTTTTATTAACTCAGGCACTGCAATATATCACCCTTTCACACGCTGTTAACTCTGTTTCACTTCATCTGTAATAATGCTGCAAAAAAATAAGCAAGGGCTGTTTGTAGTTTGCTAAATGTGCTAGTGATATGTCATGGCTAAATGCAAAACTAGCTTAAAGAACAACAGACACAAATCACACGCTGCAAAACATCCTTAAATCTAACAACAATAAAAGTGCATATCCTACCCATCTGAAGGTAAAACACAAGCTGTCAAAATCTCCTCTCTCTCTCGCTTGCATTTCCTTTACTGGAGGTCACCAAAAATGTGGGCACTGCTTCTATTCCTTTACTATGAATTCCTTTGCCATAGGCTACACACACTCAGGGCATTAAGAGGCAACCAGCACCTCCCAAAGCTGCCGTCTGCTCCAGTCACAGCATTAGCACTGGCACCAGGTAATGTCTCTGCCGTCTGTCCTATCGTGTTGTGTGTTCCTGCTCTGCTGAGGAGGGCACAGGCAGTGGTTATGAGGAAGTGCTGTGTGTGTGTGTGTGTGTGTGTGTTGAGGTTTAAAGGAAGGGAGTGGTGCCTGTGACACAGCTGATTGCTTTCTCTGAATTGAGTGTGATTTTGAGTGTGCTGGAGATCCTGTGACAAATAATCATATGTTCTCATCATAATGCAACATATGGAATGCTTGTCCAAATATAATATAGTAATATATTGCAAATATAATCTAGCCAGAGTTATTATCGTAAACTAAAACCCATTCATTGCTTGATTTTTTTTATTTTTTTATTTTTATTAATTGAAATAAAATATAAAAAAGTTTGCTAATTGTCAAGGCAGCATTTCTCATTTTTGTTTAGTTGCAGTACTAAAAAATGAAATAAACTATATAAACTGTCTTTACAGACATATATATATATATATATACACACACATACATACAAATATTTGCTTGTATAAATGTATACATACATATGTGTGTATTTATATATACATAATAAATATACACATACATATAGTATGTAAACAAACTTTTATTTTGAATGCGATTAATCGTGATTAATTGTTTTGCAGCCCTACTAAACAAATTAATGATGAATTATGGAGGAAAAAATACTATTTTTTACTTGCCAAAAGAAAAACAATGTCTAAAACAGACAGTGAGTTATGAATAAATCTTACACAGGTGGGCCATTTGAGCCTTTGTTAAATCTTCTGTGGATTCATCTAAACCCGACTGTCTCAGTAATGGTTTCTAATACAAAAAGAGAGTGAATCGTTTTCATCGCTCTGCGTTCATACAAAGGAGATGACACTGAATATTTCTTTACAATAATGTCCTGCGTCAGTGAAGGAGAAATTTATATGGCCATCCATTCTAGAACGATCCCAGGGCTCAGAACGTGCGGCAGATCAAATGATCAATTTCACTTGCACATGTGGGAAGTTTCACACAAGGACCTTTGTGAGAACTTCAAAGCGTATGTCAATGTAATTTTTTTCTCAATACGTAAGAATGTGGTATGAAATATGAGAAGTGCTGGAGTGGTTTCAATTTAAGCACTCACTGCTCAGGGAAACTTTGATACCATTTCATCTCTTAAAAATTGTTTTATAAAGGATCACAGACCTGACTTATGGAACTTCCCTTTTTTGAATCACAATGATTCAGAACTGTTCCTCCACGTCATTCGTACTAAATTTTATCATGGTAACCAAAGTTTGAACCAAAATATGGTTGCCATCATTAATGTTTGTAACAGCCATATTGAAAAATCAACACTTTGAATGATGGAAAGTTTCTACACCAAATGTTATTTTATCATCATCTTGTCCTGTGGCATGAGAAGCAACCATAGATATCCATCTAAACAATGTCCAATCAGAAACAGATCCCAGACAAGAGATGACCAGAAGGTCTAATTCTCCTTCTCCTGCTGATGAATTCATTTGCAATTTCAAGGTCAGGGCACAACAAAACAACACAATTTGTGTCAGCCATTTAGTTCATGAATACCAATGAAATAGCATTACATGCAGCCCTTCCACTACAGTCGCATAAACAAATGAAAACGTTACGGAAAATCGCTGTGAAACATTGCATTTCAATGCAAGCATAAAGTTAAGGAATGATTAGACTGATCACATTACACTGTGAATAAATATTTATGGTGGCTTATAAACATCAGAATTTGTGATTTAATCTCTCATGAAAATATCAGAACAGATTGGGACTTTATGACACTTTAACAAAGAAAAAACATTAGATGAAAACACTGACCTATATGTTCTGGCACCCCTGGCTAAATGGTTTATTTTCTGTGCCAGGTGAGTACATTCTTATAAAAGATAATAGCTTGACATAAACCGATCCCTGTAAAATTCAAACACAGCAAATGTTTAACAAATTCCTATAAAACACACATTTTGCAATAAATTCCAAACTAGTTTACTAAACTAGTTACCTGCTGAGGTGGTCTCAGGCAACATTTGCAATTATACAAATAGTGTAGCACATCTGGGAGCTGTCGAGAGTAACCTTTACAAGGGGCATTCAGCAGACGTGCATACCAATACAGATACACAACTCAACACTGCTGCTCACTGCTTATACTGATCTAGAACCAGTTTCAAATTCTCTATAAACATCAATAACACCATGTATCTTCTATAAAAACCATACGGTCTGTAAACATGACCTACATTAGATTCCCAGTTTATTTTGCATACGTCAACTTTACTCTAAATTTTCCATTAGTTAAGTTGAAAAGCATTTAATCTGTGGACCTTCTGCTCTGAAAAAAAATGTGTAGCTCTGCGGAATGGATTTAAACATGTTAAAATGTGTTGAACAGAACGAGAGTACTGCATGCCCGGCTGAAAAGCATAATCAAATTACCCAAAATATTCAATAAATGAACATCTGTGGAAATCGGTGGCCACAGAATCTGAGTGGGCCTACTTATCAGTAATGCCTCTTTGCATTTATTAGCAATAATTTGGAGTTTTATAGCAGAAGACTTATGTTGTGTGAACTATCAATTCTTGTCAGGCTAACAGGAAACAGAAAAAAGGCATGTTAACACCGTGCTTGCTAACCAGGCTCAAAATGTCAACACAATAATCTATAAAAGCTATCTATTCCATCTTTCAATCAGAGATTTTGTCCTAACTCTTTTGACTCTATTTTGGTTTCTATTTCTACATGGTTTCAGTTTGTAGCCATACCCACTATGGCCCAGAATCTCTCTCCCAATAGTTTATACATCAGATATGATTCTAATTGTTTAATCATTACACTTCGGTGTGAAGTCAAACAGCTTATTGTCTTGTAGGCCACTGAGTTATGTGTATGATAATCACACTAGTACACTTATTTGCCTAACATTTTAAAGGCTAGCTATAAGTGAAGGCAGTATAATACATTTTCCAAAGTATTTAGCAAAAAAATATAGTTTGTAACAGTCAAATATTATGAGTTAAACGAAATGCACATCTTTTAGAGAGTTGACTGCAGATTGAACTGTGGCCTCTTCTGTTCAAAACAAACATAACCTGGTGAGAACACTGTGAAAGCAGATGTGTAAGCATTTCTTAGGCCTCCGGGTCAAATCCCATCCATCCCAGAAACCTTTTACCTGTCTTTACAAGCTTGACACTTTTTCTCCCATGTTGACAACATGTTGCCACATCGAAGCCACGGAAGTCTATATTTACATAACTGGGCATAACACCCTTCTGATGGTAATCGGACGATTTCTCATCAGGCTTGTATACGGTGGAAGAAAATAACTATGCGTTTCAAATTAATGAGAAGTCAATGAGCGGGAACGCAATAATTATAGGCTGTGCCCTTAAGGTAATAATACCATGATTTGTCATGACACAGCTAAAGAAAGAAGCAACAGAAAGAAAGGGAGTATAAACATAGCGTGAGCACAATATCTGAAGAGTGACATCTTATTATATAATGCTTTTCTATAATTGTTGTGCTGGAGGGTCTGCAGAAAACTTGAGAGAAAAAAATGACAAAATGTAATTTAACAGCAAGAAATACAAAAAAAGCATTTAAATGATAGTGTATTTTATATATATATATATATATATATATGTACAGTATGTATGCATATCAAATGTGTTTTTTTTAGTATACTGTACCTCTTATGCTCACCAAGGCTGATTATTTGATTAAAAACAAAGTAAAATTAGTAATATTGTGAAATATTATCACAAATTAAAATGCTATTTTAATATAATATTCTAACATGTAATTTATTCATGTGATGACAAAGCAGATTTTTCAGCAGCTAATACTCAATGAATTCTTATTTTCCCCCTCTCCACTGCCACCCCATATTATTTTACAATGTTTTGACTTAAGACAAATAGACTAATAATTTCAAAGCCAATTATTTTGTACTGAAAGCAACATTTTCACACAGATTTACACAATTTTTAAATAATTTATACACTAAAATATACTGCTGTCTTTACATTTGATAGTTGTTGACAAAATACCCAGGTTTCCATGTGATGGAAACTTCAAATCTCCAGCAACTATAACCTCTTTATGTGGCAAGTAATTGTTTATGTGAAGTTTCTTGGGTATAGTGTGTCAGGGGATCTTACGATAAGCTTGGATGATGTGGCCTGTCAGAAATGACGTAACCAGCATGCCCCAGAACTGCTTCTGTCCATCCCTCACTTCCCTCTAGCTGCCTAGAGTCTGTTTCTTTAACTTCACATGTAAAGCCGCACATGCTGGCACATGCACACACACACACACACCCTACAGTCAAACATCTGCAGTGCTAACACTGCAACTGTCCACGCCTCATCCCATAAAGCAGCTTTCAGTTTCGTGTTCCTAAACAGTGATGTGTTTCCATCGGTCACACAGAGGCCATTCCTTTAAAACCCACTTTTGAAATCTTTCAGAGCTTGGCACAGTTTAAATGCCTCGCTGTCTTTCATATCTAAGGAGAAATGAAAGCTGTTGTGTGTAATTTTGAAACTAGTGGTGGGGGTTTTGGTTATTCTGAAAGTGATTTAGTATCTTTCAAGCAGGCCTATTTGTATTCTGTCTAAGGAAATGAGTTCTTGATTATTGCAGTTCAGAGAGGAAGCAAGGTCACTTCCAAAGGTCATTCAACTGCTTTCAAAGACAGCCAAAGATGCAGTTCCAGTGAAATGTCGCTCTCTTGTAAAGAACGAATCCTCCATATGCCTTTTGCTCATGTTGAAAGATAGCCAGGTGGCGATTAGCAAGTCCTGCAAACATCAAACCCAAACAACCTTCATCATCCTACACCTTGTTGTTACGAAAAACACTGGCGCTGCATTCTCCTCCTCCGGATTCCTGAGAACTTTGAGGCAGACTCAGCTAAGTGAAGCCAAGTGGCAATTATCACAGAGCCTGCTGCAGATTGACTGAACACACCGCAACAAATTACAAACGATCTTGACACCATCTATAAACATGGTGCTTTGCTACATAACAAAAATAATGTTTAAGGGCTGTTTACTTGAAGCGGACATCAAGAGTGAATCTTGTAGTAATTACTTTATTGATTTAATTGTAGCTCTTTTGTTTTAAGCTTTATTTTGAATTTCAGCTTTAGGGAATCTTAAAATTCTAGATTAGTATGATCAATTGATATTAATCAAAACGTCCAATTTATACCTTATTTAACACTTGTCCAGCGAGTCGTTAAGTTTCAGTATATTCTGATAAATTCTGTTTATTCTCGTGGCCACAATATAATACAGAATTATTTAAATAACCGTATGACAGTTATGAGCATATAGGTAACGTTATCTTTTAGGCAAAGCTTGATTTGAAAATTACACACCAAAACACAGAACACTTCTCTATGAATCGAACAAGAGTTTATTTACTATCTTACTAACATACATGAACTAAGCTAAATAACACAAACACAAAATACATACACACAGGCAATGACTTGTTGCAATTGAGAATGATTAAAATATAGCACTGTTTTACACGATTTTACTCGTGTCGATCATCAAATGGAGAACTCTCTTAATTTTACTTTAGAGATAGATACGACCAGTTCAGCAGAATAAAGGTTGTTTGATACCTTGCTTTTAAGTTGATCTGTCTTTCGTCTCCCGGATGTTGGAAACCCCGCGTGTCGTTGTCGCGTGGCGTCACTCTGGGGATGTCCTTTTGTTGTTGCTTGTTTGCTCGGTGTTGTTTAATGCTTGAAGTTCTTTTCGCGTAGCTTCAGACTTTCTTCAGAGATTTAACTAGATGTTGGTTCAATGTTCAAACTCGGCCAGGTGTTAAAGGCTGCGAGTTCTTTTGGAGTAGCTCCAAGTTTCAAAGAAGCGCGCGATTTTTCGAGCAGAGCAGAGAGAGCGAGAGAGCAGCTGGGAGTCAGTTTTAGACGGAGAATTCGGTCCCTCCCACTAGATGCTCTTCCAATGAAAAGGGTTCCTGTAGACGAAGCTCCACCTACACGGCTCATTTTCCATGCGTAAATCCTCTCGTCTAGTTGCTTTAGTCTCATGAGGAAAATATCTTAACACATTCTGTATGCGTTGTAATCATACATTATTATACTCAATATTAACTTCCCAGGCACACCAAATTCTTGCATTTGTCCTGACCGTTAATATGAAACCAAATATAAGGTATTTGACATACATTAACAGCTTTCATGCTAAAACTAACTCAAAAAGGGTTCTATTTAAAGATTAGAAATAACACATCATGCATATACTACTAGCAGGTCTAGTAGTTCTTGCTACAGGAGAAAATTATACCTCAAAAGATTATAAAAACATACCATTGATTACAATGACACAGCAAGCTTATAAATGACATAAAATACACATTGATATATTTTGTAAAATATATTGTATATATTGCTTTTGATAACAGCAACAGGTATTAATTGTCTTTTGGAACACTTTATAAAAGTTTGAGTCTTTGTTCGGTTAAAGAAATGAAAGGCACATATCCTTGCCATGTCCTGGGAGGACGGGAGGTCAGGAAAGTCACTGTCCGGGTCATGAGAATGTCACGTTTGTGGGGATCTGGTCTTCCTTAGCTTGAACGTCTGTCGTAAATGTCTTTTCTTGTTGATAAAAATCATTGAATTATGCGTTAACGATCAGAGGATCCATAAAGTTTGTCGTTTTGACCATTGCCAGATGTTTACCTCAAAGCTCTCCTATTTTGAGAGGTTTCTTTACGATGATAACCCGAAGGCATGGCAGGAAATTGGCCAGCCAGTTGGGTGAGGTGCTCTTCCTCTGTCAATTTTATGACTTGCAGATAGAGATGAAAGTTTCTTTAAGCCTGAGGAATTTTGTGGTTGCACTTAGTGTGTGTGTGTGTGTTCTTTCCTCCACACAGGTCCTACACATCCCCCTTTTGCTCGGTGAGGTTCCCATTGCGAACGTCGGCGGGCACTGGAACAAGAAGCAGGGAGAACAGGCACACACAAGACACAAACAACATCTCCATCACTGACTGAATCCTGGTGTAGGGTAATTTGGGAAAGAACAGGTTAGGAACTTGAGAAGATGTAGGGGTGCATTCTTTAGGATTACTGGCAATTGAGTCATTCCGATTGGTTTAATTGTCAGGGGTTCGACGAGGCGGTATAGGCGTGATCTCAAGCAGGTTGGTTGAGTTCTCGGGTTCGGGTTCTTGGTCGGTTTTATCACGTCGGAAAATGCGTGGGACGCCTGACGTGCATTTGTTGAAAGACTCTTGAACGGCGTTCACTCGCTTGTGTAGGAGGAAGGCCAGTGTCAATGTCACAACGTACCCTACAATAGTAGAGATGCAAAGCGCTGTGTCAGCGGCAGACCAAGACCGAATAATAGGCGCGCCAGCGGGCGGAAGGCGAGCGATAGCTTCTAAAGCTGTATCAACAGGAGTCAAGTCAATAAGTTGCGTTCCTTCCTCCTTGATCCTTTCTTCCAGTTCTGGATCGAGGACGAAGGAGTGCTGTTTGAAGAAGGGCGAGATTTCGATTTCAGCCTGATACTCGTCGTCGGTAAGGTGATACAATGCCAATTCGTCGATATGGAGGATCGAGCCCTTAGGGACAGTGATCCATAAAGTTTGGTTGGGCAAGGTAATGCGTGTGGCTGTGTCGTGTTGATCGTATGTGAGGGTAGCTGTTCGTGCTGGGGTGTTGCCCAGCCATAGGTTTCCGATGATTTCGGCTTGAGTTACCTCAACTTGAGAACGTGGTGTCGCTTCGGCGGGGCAGCTAATGTCGGGTCTAATGGATTCTAGGCCGCAGATGCCCTCAGTATTATCGCGTACGAAATGTTTACTCGGGCAAAGGAAGTGAATATACTTTGTGCGCGTACACATCCTTAGGTTTGGGGCCAAGTACAACTGCTCGTTGTTATCGTGATACGCAACGACTTCAGGAGTGTGGATTTTGACATAGGTGTTCCCTTGCCAAAATCCCACATTCACAACATCTTTGAGCCGGTAAATGTTATTCGAGTCGCTAATGGGCAAACTGAGGAGAAAGGCCAAGTCGCCTGCTTCCGGGTCTACGTACAATGGAATAGCGCTACCCAGGGAAAAGGCGAGATGGGTTTAGATGGGACTAGCAGGGCCCGCGGTGGCCGAAGTTAGGATGTTTTGGACAAGGTTTAAGAGGTATCAAGTAGTATGCAATCCTACCCATGGCTAAGTTATCAATCGAGGACTTACTTCACGTAGCATGTCGGTCATGATTTGGCGGGTCGCCTCGATCGGTTGATAACGGTTCTCACAACGAGTTACAACGACTTTATTGAAGGGAGTCAATCTTAATTTTGGGACCTGGATTTAAATAATTGGTAAAGGGAGTTCCCTGATGAGGGGACTAGAGGGGAGAGGAAATTATAGTGAGAGAGGAAGAAGAAAAACAAAACACAAAAAAAAAACAAAGAGAGACACAGGTGAAAAGAAACAACAAAACGAGAAATGACGGCACAAGGACACCGAATGAGGTTAGGCAGCAAACGAGTGTCACATGTGTGGAGTATCTCCTCTCTACTAGAGGTTGACTCTAGCAGTGCAGCTGAGGAGAGAGTGTAAGTGTTGCTTCTCAACAAGGTCGCTATATGTTTTCCTAACAACAGAAATTAGGTTAGTGTGGTGTAGAGCATATGATTGTCGGTCTGTGTCAGTGGGTTTGATCTTCCCCCTTTTCCGGTCGGCTGGAGCTCTGGTGCCTCTTTATCTGGTTTCTATGGACCCATCGAAGGACTGGCTCGCTGCGCCCTTGTCCGATTTTGATTCGGTAGGCGACAGGTGAGAGCTTGTCTACAATCGCGTGGGGTCCTGTCCAGTGAGGTAGGAACTTCTTTGACAGGCGATGGGGAGCGTTCTGCCTTGGTCGGGCGAAGCTGTAGTACCACACTTTGTCTCCGACATTGAACTCATGGTGAGAGGCCTTTTGGTCGTAGTAGGCTTTACGACCTTCCGCACTTCGTTGTAGTTGCTGTTGAGCGAAGGCGAAAGTCGTTCTCAGGTGCTGATGCAACTCTTCCAGGTATTGGTGAGTGGTATAGGCGGTGACGAGGTTCAGGTCACCAGTTTGGTACAGCAGGTGTAGCGGTAGCGTCATGTTTCTCCCTGTCATCAATGTGAACGGGGGTACGCCGGTAGACTGGTGAGGGGTGGCTCGAGCAGCCATCAGTACCAGCGGAAGTTTGATATCCCAATCCTTTTGATTGGTGGCCACATACTTCTTCAACATGCTGACCACTGTTTTATTGGCCCGTTCAACTTGACCCGAGGAAATTGGGTGATGGCTTATATGGAGCTTGGCCTGTACACCGAGGAGTTTCCACACTTCCTGCATGATGTCAGCGGTGAAGTGGGTTCCGCGGTCCGAGTTGACCCTTAAAGGCAGTCCAAATCTTGAAAAGATGTGGTTCATTAACAGGCAGGCTGTTGTTTCTGCTGTATCGTTGGGAGCTGGGAGGCACTCTATCCACTTCGTGAATTCGCAGACCACGGTGAGGAAGTATTTGTTACCTCGCGTTGACCGTGGCAGGGGTCCTACCCAGTCTATTTGGAGGTCCGACCAGGGGAAAGTCATTCCTTTCCTTTGCAGTGGGGCTCGGTGGTTTGGGTTTGCCGGTTGAAACTGGCAACACACCAGGCATCCTTTTACGTATTCCGTTACGTCTTGCTGCATGCCAGGCCAGTATGCTACTTGCTTGAGTGTTTCATAGGTGGCCTTGGCACCGTGGTGTCCTGCGCATGGTGCATCGTGGGCGTGTGTCAGCATCATCCCCCTTTGGCCGTGAGGGACTACGAGCTTTGGCGTAGTTAGGGGCTCAGGGACATACGTGAGCACACCGTCTCTCAGATGCAGCATGTGCTTGATTGAGTGGAGCGTGCGGAGCTCGGAGGAAGCAGCTAGGTCAGAGGTGGAAATAGGATGAGTTAAGGGGTCGGAAATGTGAGCTGCCATAGTTCGCAGTGTTTGATCCGCCTTTTGAAGTGTGAGGAGATTGTTAGCAGCGAACTGAGGTGAAATGGCAATGTGGGAGGAGGTGGGGGTTTGTACGCCAGTGGCGTGTTGGCGGCGGGTTATGGCCGCTACTGAAGGGTTGGGAGGGAGGGCTTGAAATGTCCAGGACTCTCCGTGTAATGCACCTGCTTTGGCGAGGGCATCGGTTTGGTCATTGAAGTCTTTGTCTTGTCCTGGTTGACGTGAATGACCTCGAACCTTTTTCCAATAAACGATAATGTCATGTTTAGTGACAATGGCATCGCCTGCTTGGAAGAGTTCCTGGTGTTTGACAGGCTTGTTGTTAGCTGTCTTGAATCCATTCTGTTTCCATCCAGCTAAATGGCATGTGAAGCTTAGACGGGCGTAGTTCGAATCGGTACAGATGAGGAGTTCTTTGATGTTGTGGGATGCCGCCATCTGAAGTGTGATGAGGATGGCTGCTATTTCAGCATATTGCGATGAGCGAGGGCCTAAGTTGAATTGCTGCGGTGGGCAGGGGTCGTTGTTGAGCCAGACCACTCCCGCTCCAGCTTGTAAATTGCCCTTGTGGTTGTAGGAGGAGCCGTCGACATATGCTGTGGGCATACCTTCACATACATTCTCCTCGAAGTACCTGTGATTCGTCAGTTGAGGTTGTGTGCGGTTCTTTAGGTTCCGCTGGAGTATGCAGCGTGTCCGTTGAACAGTTTTGACAGGCCGCTAACCCGTTTCCAAGTGAGGATTTGTAGTTTTGGGCATATCTTGCCTCCCGCGACGTTCCGTCCCTTGGCGTGTCATTAGCCAGGTTAGCTATGCGTGCGTTGGTCACCACGCCATCTCTGATGCGTTGACTGTTTAGGAAGGTGACCGGCTGATGACAAGTCTCGATGATGACTTTCTGTGCACCGATGTAATTAGAGAAACGCTGGATAGCCCACACAGTGCAAAGCAAAGCCTTTTCGCAGTTTGAGTACTTGCATTCTGGGGGAAGCAGCGTTTTGCTGGCATAAGCGACCACTCGTTTGTCTTTGTCATGGAGCTGGTATAGGCCCTGCGCTGAGGCACTGATTGGAGAATCCAGCGTCAGATAGAATTCTTTCCTGGGTCTGGGTAGGCAAGGCACGGAGCAGAGCACAGGCGCTGTTTGAGCTGGCCCATTGCTGTGTCCTGTGTTTCCGTCCAAACGAAGGGTTCATCCTTTTTCAGGAGGAAGTTAGTGGTCGTGCGATGTCAGCGTAGTTTTCGATGAATTGTCGTGAATAATTGCACACTCCCAGAAAGCTTCGCAGCCAGAGATGTTAGTCGGCGTCTTTATGCTTTGGATTGCTTGGTGCGGTTAGACTGTGGCTCGATGTGCCGTTTCTTCCACAAGCAATCCGACGTAGTTCACCTTGGTTTTGCACCACTGTCCTTTGTGAAGGGCGATCTTGGCTCCTGCCGTTGTCAGCTGGTTTAGGACGTGATTGATCTCTTTGAGGTGGTCTTCCCCACTTGAGCTTTTCATCAAAACGTCATCTACATAGACAAGGTTGCCTCTGGCTCTGGCGTCAGGGCATGCTTTGTTCAGGAAGATGTTGAATTCTGCTGGTGAGTTGGCATAGCCGAAGGACACCGTGTGAAGGTGTACTGTCGATTGCCAAAGGTAAATGATGCCAGCTGTGTTGGTCATCGGGTGGACGGGGATTGTCCAGAACCCGGAGGCGACGTCCAGTGTGGAAAGGATCGTCGAGCCTTTGATTTTTGGAATTTCTTGATCCAACTGGTCATAGGCCATCGTGACAATGGTACTTGCTGATTCAACTTGCGATAGTCGATGGTGGGGGCCGCCATTTGCCGTTTGTTTTAGGACTGGCCATATCGGGGCAGAGTATGTGCTGTTACAGGGCCGGATGACCCCCTTTTCCAGCATGGAGTCAACAATCTCTTGCACTGGCTCATATGACGCTATTGGAATCTTGTACTGTCGCACAAATGTGGGTGGCGCATTTGGGTTTGTCGGGAATGCGCACAGTGTGGATGTTGGTCAGTCCACAATCCAGGGAATCCTTTGCGAAGGAGTTCTTGTACTTGTGCAGAACCTCTTTGAGTCCTTGGCGATCCGCTTCATTGTGGAGGGCATCCGCCTCACTCAGGATCTGTTGAACTTGTGCGTTGAACCCGCGTAGGGTTCTTCTGCAGTGAGGTCATTTGAGGGGCTTTGGGTCCTCGCTGGTCACCTGTGTAGGTGTGTTCTGTCGCAGGCTGTGTTGAGACAGCGTAGACAGCGAGGTGAGTGTCATCTGTTAATTCTGACCGGCAGACGCTTTCTCTGGACACCGGCAGAATGGACGTGATGGCAATCACTTCATGGGGTTTTGTAAACATTACGGTGTCGTCGTATTCGTCTGACATTAGCTGTGTGGGTATAGGGCCTATGACAGGTACCATCAGTTCAAAGTCGTGGAATGCCTGGTTGATGAGCCATCCCAGGATTGGCTTTGGAAACGTGGATGTCTTGGGCCGTACAGTTGTTGAACAACACATACACAGCACGAGATGACACTTCCAATGAGAGGTGTGGCTTCCAGAGTCAGTCCGAGTTTTAGGCAGGTCCTGGAAGGTTGGAAGAAGCCTAGCTTACTGTTTAGAGTTTGGCCAGGTCGCATGTTGAGGCGGACGCTGACACTCTTGCTGTAGGCAGGTATTGTGGCTTCTTGCTCCGTGATCATAGCACATGCGTCTGGCATGGTTTGACCGGATTGGAGGTTCTTGAGGTTGACTGACGTTGTCAGTTGGTGTGACAGGGGAGCCCATATGATGTCGTTTACGGTATAAATGCAAGCATTGAGCCGGACCAGGATATCCGCTCCAATGTAGATGTCATGCGGCAGGTCTGGGACAACGAGGAAGTAGTGACTCAGCTGTCTGTTGTTTCATCGTATGTCCAGAGCGCAAATGATCTTGGAGGTGGCCATGGTTGTTGACCAGGGACTGAGAGGGAAGCGGCTGTGCTTAGCGACATGTGGTAGACACTGATGTCTTTGCTTTAATGTTTTGAATAGCTTCAGGCTGATGGCTGAGTTCTCTTCCCACAGGGCTAGTGCCGTGTCGGACACTGATGTGCCTTGGACATCTATTGCAGTCATGATTCAAAGGGGGCCTGCGTTTGATTCAGGCTCCTGCAGTGAGCAGAGGAGATGGTCCTTGTCCTTGCTGTTTGTGCTTGGTCCAGATCCTGGCTTTTCTACTGCATCATCGATCAGTGACTTAGGGGCGGTGTCGTTGACTTGACACTGCGACTCGTTGGAGTCTAACGACTGGCAGGGCAGAGGTTCGCGGACTTGTGTCCACATCTTTAGGTGCTTGAAGTCTATTAGAGGTTCGAAGCGAATAAGCAGATCTTTCCCAATGAGGAGTGGATACGTTGGTGAAATGTATACGGGATGGACGAGGTCCATCGATCCCACCGTTAGGTGAATTGGGGCCACATGTTTTAGTTGTAGGCCCGTGTGGGAGTATGCTTGAAGGTTTAGTTCACACTTTTGGAGTTTGAGGGTTCTGTTAGTCCTCTTTGATCTTTCTTGGATTTCCTCAGGAGTTCGGTAGACATTAGAGTAATGTCGGCTCCCGTATCGAGGAGGGCTTCGACTCTGATGTGTCGTTCGATGATGATGGAGAGGTAGAATTTTCTGGCTATACCTTTCTCAATGAGATCGCCTAGGAGTTGAGGGACTGGAGTTTGGGAGGAAAACAGTTAGGATATCAGGGCTGATGTGGCGTTCTTCGGAGGAGTGGCAGATGACCAAGACAGCACTTTCAGGAACTTGAGGGGTTTCGTCAGCAGGTGTTTGTTGGACGCTGCTGTAATTTGGAGCATTAGGTGTTGAGTTAGTGTCTAACTCTGTTGCTGGGTTTTCAGGTGGGGTTTTGTGTCCATCTGAAGTTAGTGTGATTACGGTTCTCTGAGAGTGAGGTGAAGGAGTGCTGTTCTCCTTGCTGGTTGTGTCAACTGGTCGCTGCCATCTCGTCCGGCCGCTAGTCAGGCTGAATCTGGTTTCTCTTTCTTTTCCCATTTCCGATCTTCCTCCTTCCGTTGGAAGAATTCTTTCATCATCATTCTTCATCAGTTCTTGTGAGTCGAAACACGGTGGTGTCTCTTGTTCCTGTGTGGGTTCAGTTTGAGCTCGGTCAGCTTGGAATCTTTGCGAATTCTTTCGTCGATTCCTTGGGCTGGTTGCTCCAGGGTGAGTTTGTCGTCTTCCCTTGGAGTTTCCGTTGGATTCCCATGAGTTTTTCTCTCTTGAGTTTCCAAATGAGCTTGGCGGTTCCACGATCTCTCCCAATGACTTTCGTGGGGCCTTGACTGGTCCCATGTCTTTTCCCAGTGGCGTCCAGGTGAGCGTTGACGTCCACGCGGTCCATCCCAGCGTTCGTACCTCTGTTTAGATCGGGTACCAGCATGGGAGTCTCGTTCTTTGTTGGACGAGAGTGCATTCCACTCCCTGGGTGGCGGCTTGGCATTGTCTTGGCGTTGGGCGCCCTCTAGCGCCAGCCCTTGACTTTGAATGTTGAAGTCAAGAACGGCTGGGGTTTTGGCACCTTTTTTCTGAGGCCATCTTTTGTTTGCCGTAGGCTTTCTGCGCCAAGTCTCGCAACTGCTGAGCATTCATTGTCCGTGGACATGCGAGAACGCCAAGATGGTGGCTTACGCCGGATGAAGGTTTCGTAGGAAGAGAGTTTTAAAGTTCAGTTCATCCTCCATGTCAGGTTCGTTGCGAGTTCCAAAGTATGCCCGTCTGAGTCGGCTGTAGTAGGCTTGAGGAGGTTCGTGACGTCCTTGTCTCGTCTCCAGAGCAGCCACGAGGCCTTGTTCGGACTCAGGGTCAGAGAACTCTTTAATGAGGGCTTCTCGGAGCAGTTGGTAATCATTCTTTGTGTGAGCAGGCTGCCTGTCCAGGAAGCTGCGAACTTCAGAACTGGATGTCGTTCGAAGTAAATATAGTCTATCTTTGTCCGTAACGTTAGGTCGCATTTCCAGATGGAAATCGATATCTTGGAGATACGCTTGGACATTTGGCTATTTGGCACGCTCGGGGTGAATTTGCCAATGTTCCTGGCGAGCTTGTCGAGGTCTTTTAGGTCCAAGCCGTGCGATGATCTGTGACTGGCTGCAGCAGATTCTTTTGGCTGAGGTAAAGTGAGGTAAAGTTCTCTAGAGTGAGTTGGTGAATGTTTTGACACCACCCCCTCCATCTTTTTCTCACGTGTCAGTCCAGGAACAGGTGACCCGGTCCTGCTCGGCAGGGGTGAGGTCGTGTGCGCGTCGTGTCCTTGATGGCTCACGGCGCAGTTCGTAAGCGTGCTTGAGTTCCTCTTGGAAACTGTCAGATTCCTCTTTGACGTAGTCAAGCTGTCGTGTTAGACGACTAACCTCGTTTCTGACTCATCAGGTGAGCTTCAAGGGCTTTGATTCTGCCGTTTTTACCTCTGAAGTCGCCTTTGCTTTATCCAGAAGCTGTTCAGCATACTGTAGCTTTTTGGACCGATCATCGTAGTCTGCCTTGACTTGTTCCAATTCTTGGCTAGTAGCTGCTAGGGTTTCTTTTAGCCGGTTGATCTCCTCCTCGGCGCCTTGTTCCGCTCATCCGACACTTCCCGTCGTTCCTTGAGCTTCAAGTTCCAGCTGCTCTATGCGTCGTTGTGCGCGTGTCAGCTCCTGCTGGCGTTGTGCAGCGTGCTTGTCGCTCAACTTGAGGGTGGCGATGAGTGTGTGGCTTAAGGAGCCAGTGATCTTGGCTAATTCTTTGTGATTGTAGCTGTGACTTGGGTCTTGTGACATTAGGCTTGTTATGTTGTCATCCAGCTGGTCTTGTGTCTGATGTTTTAGTGTTTCAGCAGCCTTAGGGAGGAGACTGTCTGTTGCAATGCTTAGCCATGTTTCAAATCCTCCCAGTGACCGACATGTCCTGTTGTGTGAGACATGTTTGGGCGTGGTGAGATCTCGAACCACGACTGACACAGACCTTGAAAAGAAAAACAAAACAAAACAAACAAACCAAAACAGAACAAATCAACAAACAAGGGGTGTAGATGTGCAATATAGAATGTGTACTAGTGTTGACTGTGTAAAACAGGTGGGTGTGGTTCTCTGTGACTGTGATCCTCTGGGGGCGTGCTTCTATTTTGTAGCCTCTGTGGGGGGGAAAAAATTGAGCGCACACACACAGGTAGCACAGCTAGAGAACAGGTAAAGAGAAGAAGAAGACTGCTTCTAATCAGAGGATTTGTAAATGACAATTTTTTTTTGTAAGTCTGTGATTGCAATTGGTTTTCTCCGGGGTGAAGGAAAACAATGACAATGACAGCACTGGTCCCGTTAATGACAAAATTGACACCACACGCTAATTAGAGTGTTCGCGTGCTTGAAGTTTTCCGGCGCCTTTCTTCTGTGGACCTGCTTTAACCTGGCGGGGTAGGATTTCACAAAAGAGGAAGGTAAATGGAAAACAATTTTGACATGTTCTCAAGTTCCACAAATACCTGTTTCGATTGCTAAAGTTCTCCACTTGTGATCTTCACACAGGTAAAAATCTCAGCAACAGCAGCAGTAGTCAAATTAGAGGATAGCAGCAGGAGAGAAAAGAGAAAAGATGAGAGTAGGATTTAGGATTAGTAACACAGGTGGCAGCGCGGAGGCGCTGTTGAGTCGATGCACCTAGTGGTTTTGCTTTGCTAATTTTAGTAGGATAAAACACACTGGCCTAAGTGTTAAGGAAACCTTAATTTTTTCTTTCTTTTGGAGGTTTGCTTACTTAGAAGGGTTTTCCTAATTAGAAAGTTATTATCTCTAGGCTTTGTGATGAATGTAAATTGCTCCAGTGGTGTTCAGCAGCAAGCCCACCGCCCGAGCGCACCAGGTGAGCTCCTGTAAGGTTTTGCCAAACATTCCGCCCCCACCGTACTGCTGTGAGCCTCTCAGACAGCTGTGGCTTTTGGCACAACCGGGCTGGGACTCGGGTGAGGTATGTCGAACGACTGCTGGCCTGAAGAGGGGCGGGCTAGGTCCGGTGTCTATCCGTCAGTGCGAACCCGAAGTTCGACGTACTTCGTCAATAGATTAGCCAATGGTATATCCGCACCTTCGCCCAGTCAGCCGTTGACTCCTCTCCGATACCCGATTGCTAGCCTGCTGCGGCCGTCACTTTGCAACACTAGGACGGAAATATTCGGGTTTCCCCTCCAGCCTGCACCAGGTACAGTCGGAACGGGTGACTCCGCTTGCTGTAACTCACACTGAAGGCAATTTCACTTCACTAACCAAGCACTAGGGGGAGCCCTATCTCCTATCAGGCCTAAGAAAAGGAAACCTATAAAAGTTAATTTAATAACAGCCGGAGAGAGACCAAACAGGTTGGAACCAAACTCAATTGCAAACTGAAATTAGAATTTCAAATTAGAAATGGTAGTTCCTAATTCAAATTTTATGATGTTATCATTTAAATTTGATAGGCTTGATTAGGATTAAATTAATCAATAGGGTATCCTTGAGGTAGGATCCTTATTAGCCAATGCTGGAATTAAAATTTCAGAGCAATGATTTATAGTTAAAGATCTAACTTAACGATGTTTTGTCATTAATTTAGAAGACACCTGTGATTATAATAATCCTTAAGTATTGAAGCAGGGTAATACAAGCTCTAATGAGTTGCAGATGAAATTAAAATTTCATAGCATTATTGGCAGTCATGGATTAAAATCTTAATGATATTTTCATTAACATTACAGGCGACTACATTTCATTGATCAGCCAATAGTGTTGACATAGGGAAACAGGAACTGTAATTAATTATTAAATTGAATCAGAATTTTCAAATTCGTAATTAATTATGAAATTAAATTACAAATTCCACATCCCTAATTTCGTATCCCTAAGCCTGACCAATTCCTTTTGTTATTCAAATCATTAGAACAAATTAATCCGTACCGTCTCAATTATAAAGGAAAATTTTAGATTTTCCCCAGGCCAGACGATCAAACACATCGATAGTTAATAATTAAGATCTTAATGTTATTGTTAAATTATCAGAGCACACATAACTATCTCAATCAGTCTATGTGGAATCAGAAACTGAAATTACTGTATTGAAATTAATTTAATTTCACATCAGGGATTAGTTATGGAATTAAATGATCAATTTCAAATATTTCATAGCAATTCATCCAATGAGATTCTTAAAATCATGAGCGCCAATCATAATTAAATTAATTATCTTCCTATCAAAGCAATGAGGCTAAGACCCATCATTAATTTATAATAGACCCAAAAGTTTTGAAACTAATATCTGCTAAATATGAAACGAAACAAAACAACCTAAACACAACTACTTGTTAAAACCATCTGTGACATCGCTGGTCTCATTTCCTATGAAAAATTAGCTGCCTTGCACATTAAAGGTTTATTTAAATTTGTATTGTTAAAGTCCTTTCACTTAGAAGTTATAAGAGAGGAATGAGTGAATTCAGAAGAGAGAAGGAACTGATGTGAACAGTTTTAGTGTGAGTTAAAGTTCAGCTGTGAATGGTGTAACGATCAGCACTTCAAAAACACACTGCACACAAACACATGCATCTGAACCACAGGCTGCAAAATGCTACGTGTTAATCGCTAGCCTTCAATGCTACTAGCTTGCCTCAGCTCCCATATGCTACTCATTAGCTTCAGTTAGCTTAGCTTGCTATGCTGATACACCAGCCTTAAGATGGCGCTCGCAGGCTGCGCTTGCGCACTTGACTTCCTTGGTTGCCCTGTCACTATGGTGACGACACACCCGGATGTAGCTAACGTTATACACAGTCTCAATACCTCAGATCTCGATGTGCATCTAACAACAACAAAAGCACTATTTAGATTCTTATCTTTATAGCACTAACTCTCAACTCGTTCAGAGAGAGAGATAAATTAATCTACAGATTAATTAATACAACAGCGTTATTGAGGCCTCGGCGGACCTAACATTTGTCAGTCTATCTGACAGGCAGAAACGCACAGTGGATTTTTCATCACACAATTTCCTTGATCAAGATAATATCTGTTCTCCCCAGAACGCGTTTTGGCCACTCCTTCCGAGCGCCGCGTCCGATTTCACTCTTTTAGTGATTCAATAGATGGCAGAAAAATCATTAAGTAGCTAAGTTAATGTTTTCAAACCGGGAGATACATAGCATTTCGAGGAGTGGAACACGCACACACACCAGATGACGCTATGAAGGCCTTATAGGAGAGAGAAATGAGGAAATTCGCTCATTTGTCTCTTTTTTTGCGCTTTTTAGAGCGACTTTTGTCTTACAAGACAATTTATATACTGCAGTATTTTTCTTCTAAGCAACTAAAGCTTTTTCATTCATTCAAAACGCATTGCCACATTTATACAGTACCATAAACATGCAAACAACTCTGTTTCTCTGTATCTACACTATTTCTCCTTCCGGTTATGAGAAAATAGTGCAAAAATACATAATCTGTATTTCTGGTTATGAATTTTCAAGTCAATATTTTTGCCAGCTTTCTTTCTCCACCATTATGTAGTAAATCTTTATTGATTTAATTGTAGCTCTTTTGTTTTAAGCTTTTTTTGAATTTCAGCTTTAGGGAATCTTAAAATTCTAGATTAGTATGATCAATTGATATTAATCAAAACGTCCAATTTATACCTTATTTAACACTTGTCCAGCGAGTCGTAAGTTTCAGTATATTCTGATAAATTCTGTTTATTCTCGTGGCCACAATATAATACAGAATTATTTAAATAACCGTATGACAGTTATGAGCATATAGGTAACGTTATCTTTTAGGCAAAGCTTGATTTGAAAATTACACACAAAACACAGAACACTTCTCTATGAATCGAACAAGAGTTTATTTACTATCTTACTAACATACATGAACTAAGCTAAATAACACAAACACAAAATACATACACACAGGCAATGACTTGTTGCAATTGAGAATGATTAAAATATAGCACTGTTTTACACGATTTTACTCGTGTCGATCATCAAATGGAGAACTCTCTTAATTTTACTTTAGAGATAGATACGACCAGTTCAGCAGAATAAAGGTTGTTTGATACCTTGCTTTTAAGTTGAAATGATCGCTGATCTGTCTTTCGTCTCCCGGATGTTGGAAACCCCGCGTGTCGTTGTCGCGTGGCGTCACCACTCTGGGATGTCCTTTTGTTTGTTGCTTGTTTGCTCGGTGTTGTTTAATGCTTGAAGTTCTTTTCGCGTGAGCTTCAGACTTTCTTCAGAGATTAACTAATGTTGGTTCAATGTTCAAACTCGGCCAGGGTTAAAGGCTGCGAGTTCTTTTGGAGTAGCTCCAAGTTTCAAAGAAGCCGCGCGATTTTTCGAGCAGAGCAGAGAGAGCGAGAGAGCAGCTGGGAGTCAGTTTTAGACGGAGAATTCGGTCCCTCCCCCACTAGATGCTTCTTCCAATGAAAAGGGTTCCTGTAGACGAAGCTCACACCTAACACGGCTCATTTTCCATGCGTAAATCCTCTCGTCTAGTTGCTTTAGTCTCATGAGGAAAATATCTTAACACATTCTGTATGGCGTTGTAATCATACATTATTATACTCAATATTAACTTCCCAGGCACACCAAATTCTTGCATTTGTCCTGACCGTTAATATGAAACCAAATATAAGGTACTTTGACATACATTAACAGCTTTCATGCTAAAACTAACTCAAAAATGGGTTCTATTTAAAGATTAGAAATAACACATCATGCATATATACTACTAGCAGGTCTAGTAGTTCTTGCTACAGGAGAAAATTATACCTCAAAAGATTTATAAAAACATACCATTGATTACAATGACACAGCAAGCTTATAAATGACATAAAATACACATTGATATATTTTGTAAAATATATTGTATATATTGCTTTTGATAACAGCAACAGTGTATTAATTGTCTTTTGGAACACTTTATTAAAAGTTTGAGTCTCTTTTGTTCGGTTAAAGAAATGAAAGGCACATATCCTTGCCATGTCCTGGGAGGACGGAGAGGTTCAGGAAAGTCACTGTCCGGGTCATGAGAATGTCACGTTTGTGGGATTCTGGTCTTCCTTAGCTTGAACGTCTGTCGTAAATGTCTTTTCTTGTTGATAAAAATCATTGAATTATGCGTTAACGATCAGAGGATCTCCATAAAGTTTGTCGTTTTGACCATTGCCAGATGTTTACCTCAAAGCTCTCCTATATTTGAGAGGTTTTCTTTACGATGATAACCCGAAGGCATGGCAGGAAATTGGCCAGCCAGTTGGGTTGAGGGTGAGGTGCTCTTCCTCTGTCAATTTTATGACTTGGCAGATAGAGATGAAAGTTTCTTTAAGCCTGAGGAATTTTGTGGTTGCACTTAGTGTGTGTGTGTGTGTTCTTTCCTCCACACAGGTCCTACAATCTGCAGCATCCAAACAGTCTGCTGTTGTTCAGATTCTAGAGATCAATATCAAGATTTGATTTTTTGTACTAAAATAGCAGGGTGAAACGCATAACAGTGCTGCTAAAATTGTTATATAAACCAAACAAACTATTTTCCAGCAGCAATCATCTAGAGTTTGTGATTATCATGGAATGCTTTGCATGGATATGGAGAGTGAATCACTACACCAGAGCTGACCAGACAGGTGGCTTCAATAAGCAATACAGCAAAAATAGATCACACCACTGAGCCTCCAAAAGCAGAAACACTCTGGGACGAATTCACTAAACAGCTGCATTACTTTTGTGAGCTGTGTTTCAGTGCTATGCACTAACCACCCACAATTCAGTCTGACTGGATGCTAAAAACACTAATTAAGTATTTACATCAAGTCTGATTTACATCAATCATGAGAGACCTCTTCCTACTACTACTTAATTAGGAGTTGGGTATCTGGGTATTTTTGAGAACACTGCAATGTAGGACTCAACAGTGCAGATTTTTTTATTATTATTATTTTTGTTATTAATTTTTAATTAAGATTTCTACTTACACCCAATGTTTTTTTCTGGACCTAACACACACAAAATACATATTAAATTAAATTAAATTAAATTTAAATTTAAACTTAAACGTTACACTGAAAATCCTTTTATATTATAATTTTTACATTTATTATTTAATCTTTTTTTTATTTTTCAATCACATAAAATATCTATTATTATACTGTTTTATTTTCCAAACATATAAAATGATTTTTTTCCTTCAAAAGAAAAAAATAAATAAAATTGCAATGGCAAACCATTCAGCCCATTTTAATTGATGATGCTTGTTGAGCTAGGGACAAATCACTATGAACGGTTACACAGTTTCCACAAAAATATTAAGCAGCACAACTGTTTTCAACATTTATTATAATAGGAAATGTTTCTTAAGCATCAAAACAGCAAATTAGAATGAATTCCGAAGGAGCATGTGTCATTGAAAACTGGAGTAATGGATACTAAAAAAATCCACTTTTCCATCACAGGAATAAACTACATTTTAAAAATATTAAAATAGATTTTATTTTTATTTATTTTTATTATTATTTTACAATATTACTTTTTTTGACTGTATTTCTGATTAAATAATTGTAGCTTAGAGCCTTCTTGGAGCATAAGAGACTTCTTTCAAAAACATAAAACAATTTCTTTATTGACATATTTTCTTATAACCCACAGGGTTATACCTTATGTATTTTATAAAGAATAAGGTCATGAGTCGTAACCAAAAGTCCAAACAAATAGAACTGATCAATAAGAAATTAAAAGATCAAATTCTTCCAGTTCTTCATCATTCATGGAAAATATATAATATCTGTTCTCTCATTCTCTACGCTCTGTCCTCAGAGGCTCCCTACATGACACAATGACACAGCAGATTCGGATGAGAACGTACATACCCCTGCTTCTTACTGCACCAGCCTAGCTTTGCAATATTTCATGGCCAATGACTGGATCTTACATCCTGAATACTAATTTAAAGACAAGTCCTGCAGTAACTCAAACACAGGAGTCAGGACAAATTTGGGTGCACTAAACACTCCTCGGGCCCCATGAAATGCAATGATAATCAAATATTTAACATTTATTTGGGGATAAGAGGAAATAATCGGCTGACAGAGGACAGAGCTGAATCTTAATTTGCTTGACCTCAATCATCAAAGTTATTTATATATTTAAGCCAGTTATTTAAAGCACCAAGACAGCTGGGGTGTCAGCCATCACAAGGTGCCAAAAATGCATTAATTTAAATAATATTTGCACAATGCAAATTGGATAACAGCTGCAGAATACATAAGGCTTTGAGACCTTTACATGATAAGAAGTTTGTTTAACGACATAGTCCATTTTTATAAAGTTATTATTTGCCACCCACAGCGCTTTAAGATTAGAACCAGCTTTCCATATGATGTTTAACAACGTAATGGCTGGTGGTGACATATGTGATATGGTTTTATCTGCGGATCAGCGATCATAATCTGGAATAACAGTGCCCTGTTTCCGAGAATCACATGTCAGCCAACCTGAAACCAACACACCCAATCTGATAGCGACCATCGCTGTCACATTCCCACATTCATATCACACGGCCAAACACACCAGTGATCCCCTAGACACAGCTGGAGCTGTTTGACAGAAATAGACTTGTTTTGTTATGGCCCTGTGAATCCCTTGAGGAAAGCAGCCATAATAATGGCAAGATCGCACATGGGAGACTCAAACCCCAATGTCAAAGCTCACCAACACAGCAGCGACCGAAGAGATCATTCAGATCACATGACTGTCAGGATATGTTCAGCCCAACAGCACAGTGACAGCAGAAACTGGGACCATTAGTTTCATACCATCATAACGCTGTGTGATTTGTCCTTGTTTTCTAGTAGATGTGTGTTGTGCGACAGCAGCGAAGATGACTGTGTAACCCTAGGAAGAGGTCTGAAATACTCTTGATGAGTCATGCGGGGTTGGATGACTATACAAATGCACAGCTGTTATTAATGTCACAGAAGAGCAGATGTATTTTAGGGCTGTTTGTGCTTGGGCACAAATATAGGCATAACTGGCATGGATATTAAAAGGGATAGTACACCCAAAAATTTAAATTCGGTCATCAATTACTCAACTATGTAGTTCCAAACCTTCATGGCTTAATTTCGTCTGTGGAACATAATAGAAGCCATTCTGAAAAATGGTTTAACTGTTTTTTTCTATATTCTGAAAGTCAAAAGGTTCCAAAAAACACTGGCATAAACAACAAACAAAACAAAAAAACAACAAAGCAAAACAAAACAAAACAGAACAGAACAGAACAGAACAGGGGCCTGTTTCAGAAAGGAGGTTAAGTGAAAACTCTTTGAGTATGTAAACCCTGAAATGAGGGAAACTCTGGGTTTTCAGTTTCAAAATGGGAGGTTTGTCAACCCCGGGAAAGCAGGGTAAGTCAAGCCCGTTTCTGAAAGAGAGGTAACTTATACTCAGAGTAAGTTACCGTGGTATGTAAGTCAGTGGTGTAAAAATCGGTTTAAATGAGGCTAATCTGATAAATGACGTTCACTTGATAACACCTTTCTGTGACGTCTGGAAGTAACCCAATAATCAGAATTTCCTTCAGGATCTCCACTGTGGTTGGATGCATTGATGACAAGCATATCCCCACCATCACACCTTCTGAAAATTAAACTAATTACTGTATGGAATGGAAGGATGCCAGATGGAGGGGTAGTACGAGCCATAACCACCACCACAGCTGTTAAATAAACTAATTATTCACCGTTTTTTTGGTCATCTTTATTTCCTAATACAAAAGCAACAGTTATTCTTTTTACTTTTGGATTTTAAAATTCTTCCAATACGTGACCATCTCCTCTTCATCTGTCAGTGGTGCTGGTTCTTGCTGTCGACTGAGTAGAACTCAGTAATTAATTTTATTACTCGAATTAAGAAATGTAACAGGTTGGATTAGAGATTATTTAATTATGTGAAAAGAGTGTTAGACTATGTGGAAAAAGCTGCAGCACATTAAAATAGAGACTGAATGATATTTAATGTCAAATGTTTGTAAAGTCATTTAGCCCACACCCATGAACCTTTCATGCTTAAAGCTTTACCTTGATTGAATTGTGTTTTTATACTTCATTTTTAGCTGCTGCCACGTTCTTGTTTCTTTTTTCTGTCTTTTTCCTTTTTTTTTGGCAGCCATGGGATACCATTCAATAATTTACAGTTTTCTCCTCTGATATTATAACAGTTATTAAGTTATTGACAGTTATTAAGAATCAAAGTTATGCATTGACTCAGAAGTCTTTTTGGCGGGAGCTGTTGCCATGGTGAATCATAATTTCGGAGCTCCACTGATCATGACTTTTCATTGTTGTGGTGCACGCGCTAAACTCAGAGTCAACCTACTCAGTGTTTAATAAACTAACACAATTCAGCCGTTCTGAAACGGAAAACTCTGAGTTTCCCATCTCACGGTAAGTCAACTCAGAGTTCAAGTTTAAAGGTGCTGTATGTAGGATTTTGACTCTACTAAAGCATAAAAATACCATAATATGTTTGCAGCTATTTAAGAAACATGCAAAGTTAACATACTTGTTTATCTGAAAAACAATTATACAGTCAGTTATATACAGAAAATGTGCGTTCCGGCCCGGAATGTCTGTGTTTGTTATGGTTTGTGAAACCCGCCCACTGCCAGTTTACCCAATTGTATTTCGGCACCCCGGGTTGCCAGTTGGCAGAAAACACAGCATATATAATTTCATTCATCATCATGTGTGCTCGTTTCTGTTGGTGTCGTTAATCTGGCAACCTGTTTGTGCTCAAGTCTGAGGAGGGGGGGCCGGGTGAAAAAAAAATGTCTCCAATATTTTGAATTTGGACTGCAATACCTAGTTCAACCGCTGAGTGTCAATCCTACAAACAGCACCTTTAAACTCAGAGTTGTTTGAACCTCCTTTTTTAAACGGGCCCCAGAACAAAACAAAAAACAAAACAAAACAAAACAGGAAAGTTAAGTCATACAGGTTTGGAATTACATCATTCTATAAATGACAGAATTAAATTTTTTGGGTGAAATATCCCATTATATGCCCTGAATTCAAGCTAATATAAATTATTTCGAACTAACTGTTATCGATTTAATATCATCGAGCAGTATTAATATCAGTATTTTAATGTTATGCCAGTAACTGAAACTAAAATTAATCATTTAAAATGTTAAAAGTGATTTTAAGCATCACAATGTTATAATGTACAGTATGAAAAATGTTTTTTTTTTATCTACATCATAAAACAGGGAAAATTAACATTTAAAATTAAACAATCGACTGATACAATAAAAATAAACAAATCTGTAATATCAACAGATTTGGTATCGATATATATGGGGCATCCCAACTATATAATATATGAAAGCAGAGCATATGTTGAAAATATGAATGGTTCAACCCCACGTTCACATATTACATGTGCTAAACTTAGAATCTAATTACATCAGCAGATCCAAAGATAGTTCAGCTGAAACTCATATGAATGCAAAAATACCACCATCTCAGATGAATCTAGCTGAATTCATAACCACAAAGAATGATTATTGCTGCATTATCTGATACCAAGTGGCTTAATGCTGCATAATCTTCCCCCAAACTAAAAAATCCACTGCCCAAGGATGCCACAGGAGCCAAAACACTCCCTGAATCACACCAGAAGACACCAGGGACACAATAAAAAGCATAAAAAAACAGGCTGGCATCAGGATATGGATGAACAAAACACGTCTTGCTATACATAAATATAAAACAAGAAGGAATCTCTAGCACAATGATGTATTTTTTCCATTTACTCTTGAATTTAATTCCTTTAATGGTTGTCGGGAAGCCAATCTACGTGAAATGTGTTTGCGTCAGTTGTTTCTGCTTCAATGTCACCATCCTAATGGACAAACATAATAAACAAGCAGATCAATGCTCGCTACCCAGAGCTCCATCAGCAAAGTTATAGAAAGAAATGTAAAGTCAAACTCTGGAGGTCATCAGAGATTTCAGATATCATGCAAAAATTTTATAGTCAGTTTGGCTTGTGTCCTCCAGCTAGTCCGCATCAGTCAGAATGACATCAGACTACGGAAGAGAGCGAGAGAAAGAGAGAAAACATAGCTGCATGCCTCAACAGCTGCTGCAGTCATCATTGCCAGACACCTGCGTGCTGCTCAGGCAGCCGCACACACACACGCACACACACGCACACACACACACACACACACACACACGTACCTCTCACTCCATCCCGAGACTGGCTGGCCACAAATAACATGCAGCGTTCGGAGGTCTGCTCTCTAACTTAAGCTGCAGAGGATAAACTCCAAAAGCCTGCGTTGTTGCAGCGGCCAGATCTCCTCTCACCTAGCGTGACGATGCACTCCACTGGGCCGTCTGCCTCCCTCCTTTCCCCCAGCCTCCTGTCCCTCGAACACCCTCTCGTTTTCTCTGTCTCTCCACGTCACTCTCTCTATGCTCCTCTCAACTCAACCCCTCCCACTGCACTCATCCCTCTCTTCCCTCCCTCTCACCCTCTCTGTCTTTCTCCTCCTGTGTGGTTTCTGTTGAAGGTGGCGTCTCGGTGCTCTTGCCCCGCGCAAAGGGGGCTGTGTTCTGTTCCTCTTTTTTATTTTTTACCATGCCGCAAGGTCACAGTTTTTTTTTAAAGTAAAAAAAAGGGTTGGACAGAATGAAAAACAGAGACAAAAAAGGTAACTCAGAAGGAGAAAGAGAGAAAACAAGCAAAAAAAATTATTTAATGCAACTAGAGGCCAGCTGCATAAAATGCTTATAGTCTTAGAAAGTTAGTCATCATTTAGTTTTTCTTTAAGATTTGTAATAACTTCTTTTTTATTCAGTTACATAAAAACATAGATTGGTCTATGCTGAATGTGAAAAATAAGACTGATTGTGCCTTGGTTAACTGCTAATAAGTCAGATTAATTCTTAATGGGATAGTTAATTCAAAAATGAAAATTCTGTCATTAATTACTCTTCCTCATGTCATTCTATACCTGTAAGACTATTTATTTTCGGAACACAAATTAAGATATTTTTGATGAAATCCGAGGGCTTTCTGACCTGCATACACAGCAAGGCAACTGACAAGGCCCAGAAAGGTAGTAAGGACATTGTTAAAATAGTCCATGTAACATCACTGGTTTAACCATAATGTTATGAAGCTATAATACTCGCCTGAACGCACGGCGAAGACTGACACAGAAGAGGAAAAATTGTTGAATGAAGTCGTTATTTTTGTTTTCTTTGCACACAAAAAATATTCTCGTAGCTTCATAAAATTAAGGTTGAACCACTGATGTCAAATGGGTTATTTTAACGATGTCCTTACTACCTTTCTGGGTCTTGAACGTGGTAGTTCCATTGGTGTCCATGCAGGGTAAGAAAGCTCTTCGGATTTCATTAAAAATATCTTAATTTGTGTTCTGAAGATGAACAAAGGTCTTATGGGTTTGGAACAACATAATTAATGACAGAATTTTAATTTTTGGGTGAACTATCCCTTTAAGACACAGCATTAACATAGATGCTAAGTTGATGCAACTGGCCCCAGATTTAAAACAAGACAAAACAAAACGAAAGAAAACAGAACAAAACAAAACAGAACAAAACAAAACGAGTCACATTAAAAAAAAAAACAAATAAATACTACAATACATTTTATTAATATTTTTTATAGAAAGACATTTAAAGCTTATATTATGTTATAATGTATTATATAATTGCTTTGCCACTACAGCGAATTCTCCTGCTTTCACAGTATGTACTGAATTCGATGAAGAACTTCTCGATCATTAATGAAGTATGTTCTGTAGGCATGCAGGTGTCTCAATGCATTTCCAAACATACTTCGTTCACCTGGTTGGCACAGACATTTGATCCTTTGTGTTTTTTTGACCTGTGATATACTAACGATAACCACACAAATAATTATCTTTAAACCTTGTTGCTGTTATGCTTTTATTTTGTTTTAATACTTGTCTTATTTCCAGCTATTCTGAGCTAAATCCCACTCGTGGTTATCTGCTCTTCATATGTGGATCACGGTGAATAAGTGTTGCTGACTTACTGTTGCGCCTTCAGACGGCAGCTGGCATGAAGTGGCATCAATCTCCTGTCCACGTTGCTGAAAAGCAAATGTCTCAAGGCTGACCTTGGCTCACACCAGCGAGAGATCCGAACCGCAGAGAGCGTTCACAGAATCCGTATGAGTGTCAGGACCTCAAGTTTTGTGTATGTGCTAATCTAAGTCCAATACAATCTCTCTTTCACTGTATAGGAAGGATTTAACTTTAATGGGATTGCAAGCTGAATCCGGCAGGTGGTGTCCACGATTAGCTCATGTTCGGCTTTTGCCTTTAAAAATGGCAGAGCGTTGCACAACAAACAAACAGAGGCTCAGTCATCTGTGGCGGCACCCCAACCTGCCCGATTACCCATGGGTAAGTGCACTTCACAAATTTTGTGACTTAAGAGGAGTGGCACCTGCCTACCACTGGAGCCAAAACAGTCCTCAGATAATTGCTTAAAAATTCCTGGTAAAACAACGACTGCTGCAAACTAGTTTAAGTAAGTAATCATTGGTGTGTCTGCTGAAACTGATCTAGGTGGACAGCTGCCAAACTCTGCAAGGGTCAAACAGCTCACTCTCAGTATATTCCAAATCAAATGAGAACATACCCTTGAGAAAAAATTATATATTTAAAAAACATTTATTTCATACTAAGTATAGTTCAAATCTGTTAACATATTTACTGTCATATCGCTCGAGACTTACTGATATAAAATTATAATTAAACTATATTTGGAGTAGCCTACTACTTGTGCACAATGCACATTTCTTAATATTAATATTAAAAGCCTAAATTGTGTATTATACCACTATTGAAGAGGATTGTATGATATTTGAGTAATATCGGTCTTTAAATGCAATCTATTTAAAGTGAGCCTTAAAGTATACTTGCAATAGTTCCACTTTAGCAAAATCAAATATACTTCAGTCTTTATCTGTATCGATCTTTAGTTGGACTTCAGCACTACTTCTGCCCAATTAAAGCACATTAAGCACAAAATTTGTTGTTCTGATTTAGCAGACTTTATGTATACCAGTTTAGGTTGTACACTAAAAGTACAATTGCAGGGTATTTTTATTAAGTACATAAATATGTAAATGTATTTGTAGTATACTTAGCATTAAATACATGTATTTCAAATACATTTTTAGTATATTTAATTTTCACTAGGGTATGTATATACGTATTTTTGATAAAATATTGTAGTGTTACAAAAAATGATAGAATATATATATATGTATATATATATATATATATATATATATATATATATATATATATATATATATATATATATATGTATATATATATATATATGTATATATATATATATATATATATATATATATATATATACAGTGTATATACAGTATAGAGTATATACTGTATATTAAAAAGTGAAAAAAAAGATTATTTCATTGTATTGTATTGACAACTATTTTTATCAATAGAATAAAAAAAGCTGCTGTTTTGCAGGAAAACATTTGTCTAATATGCTGTATTTTCTAGAAAATATTTTAATTTCCTTTTACAATTTTAGCACATTGTCAATAAAAAAGCCAATTACTTAATTACAATAACAATTACTTGATTTTATAACGTCTTTACAATATAACACAATATTTTCCGCAAACAGTATTTTTATGCATGAAAATATTCATATTTTAGGAAGTGTATCCTTGCAAAGGGATCATCATCATCAAAAAGTTACCTCTGATCTATGTATCTTCATCAATGCTTTGCATTGAACAACCTGCATCAGTCAACCACCTTTCAAATGAATGTCTAAATATAGTCTGTTATGAGAATTTACATTGTCAATCAGCATAACTGACATTTGTGCCTTTGCCAGAGTAATGGAGAAAAATGTCCTTATGGGGTAAAAGACTCTCCTGGGACAACCATGCACACGCACAAATAAGGAGCAGCTGGAGGGGAGTACAGGAACTTGAAAACGCTGGACCCTTCAATCCACAGACTGCTGTGCTCCTCCTATTTCTGTTTTATCTCTCACAGCTGACCACCTGGGACTGCTGTGAGCATCGACTCAAACACCCGCCCAATCACGCACACCCATCAGCTGATGAAGCCTGGCCATTAATACGTGAGCTGAGCTATAATACAGGATGATCTTAATGATAAGAGTAAGACAACAGCAGAGCAGCAGAACTGGATGCTATGAATAAACCGTTTTTTTTTTCTCCAGTAACTTTCAAATGGTTTAGTAAAGGTTTAGACAGAAAGAGAGAACATTAACGAGTGTAAAGAGGCTAGTCATTAATCTGCTGAAAGCTGGACAGATTATGACATCATCACCAACGTCCAATCCATTGCCTGAATCCTATTGATTCACACAGTACAGAACACATATAGTTACACTACAAAAAGTACAATAATAATGCCAAAATCTATTTTTTTTTTTACTGAGTAAAACCTCTAGACGTTAATGCATCATCTTTGCTGGTTGAGGGACTCACAAATAGGTCTTTGCACAGAGCTTGCAGAAATAACACAAATACACCTAAGGTTGTGTTTTCTTTGAGCACCAAACTCAAAGAACATTAAATTGTATGCTACTGGCTCCCTCAGTTGAGCTGAATGTTCAGGGAGAATGAAGCACCTTGAGGCAATGCCACAGCTGCTTGCTAAAATACAAGGCTACACATAGACCTTTTGGCTTTTTTAAACATATGGTTCTAAATACCTATCCCTCAACAGAATAACTCAATTTTGGCTAAACCTGCAACCCTATTTTATTGTATTTTATTCCAAATCTTGGTAATAGGTTTGTAAAAATGCATAAATAGGAAATGCTCATATGAAACGAACAGAAAATAAACAGCTCATGCAATATTTAATCCAAACCGGCAGCCTTATTTTATTTTATTCCAAATTTTGGTAACAGGGATGTAAAAATACTAAGATATATAGAAAATGCTCATATAAAATGCACAGAAAATAATGGGCTCATATAATATTTAGTTTGACCTTCTGAGGTTGACAATCAACATTTTTTAAAGGTTAAAAAAAAATCAGTTTTCTCTTTTTTCCACAGAAATTAAAGTTTTCTTAATCCGTATATGCACAATAATTATACATAATATTGAACTTATTCAGTTCATGATAATATTATTAATAAAATATAACTTTTTCTCTGATCATCATGAATACATGAAACTTGCAAAGAAAAAAAACAGCAGCAATGCGCCATAACATTTTTGCCTAAAAAAGTACATAAAATTTCCTTGGAAAGGAAAGATGCTGTGTGAGTGGCTGGAACGGCCTCATCCTGTGTTTTATCCCGTCAGATGTCACGACCCCAGTGTGAACGGGAGGAGGGTAACAGTGTTTGTGTATTGATGAGCAACGCTTAGGCCCAATCCCATTTCTACCCCTTAGCCCTTCCCCGTTTTGCACGTTCACGTGAAGGGGTAGGGGTGTCTCGATTCTCTTTTGTTTGGAGGGGTAGGGGTAAGGGGAAGGGCCAGATAGCCCTTCAAACAAAGGTTTTTCAGGATCACACTACAAAAGAAGGGGCATGAATCATCTCAGCATAAACCGGCTGCAGCGGCAACATGGCTGCCCGAGCGAACAAAAAGACACATAGGCTACATGTAAGCATTATTCGCATTAATAAATATTTTAATGAAAAGTAATCATTTGCTGTATGTTATTCAAAGAAATGTTTGCAAAAAATCACTAAAGTTTCTTTACGTCATATCATTACTGACTGCACGATAGTGCCAAACATATTTTTATGTCTGATCAGGGCGATAACCACCATAGACATTGAGAGGCTAGTTCCCCCAATAATTAGAAATCGCTAAACCTTTTTCTCAAATATTGAGAGAGAGAGAGAGAGAGAGAGAGAGAGAGGTATGTGCGTCTCTCTTTACAATGAGCGAGTATAACGTTACTTCAAAAACAGCGATTTTATCCTCTCGTTGCTGGAAAAAAACAATGTAGCGATTCAGTATTTAAACTGTTATTAATAAAAAGTCATGGGGCAGCACTGACAAGTTTCTTTGCTCCTGGATGTGAGCTGCACGATCTCCGATATGTGTGTGTGTGTGTGCATGTCAGTGTCAGTAAGATACAGTATGGTAGTATGGTATGGTAGAGCATGGCGCAAGCAACGCCAAGATCATGGGTTCGATTCCCAGGGAAAGCAAGAGCTGATAAAATGTAAAACTGTAACTTGAATGCAATGTAAGTCGCTTTGGATAAAAGCGTCTGCTAAATGCATAAATGTAAATGTAAGCAGCGCATTAATATAGAACGGTAATTAAAGTCTCTAATACACACCAGTAGGTGTGTTTATTGTAGTAGTGGTGTCACAATTCTTAGGGGAATATTTTCACCCCTACCTTGGCACTCTGTTTCAAGGGACAAGGGGAAGGGGTAGGCGGAGGGGTAGGGGTATAAAATAGAATTGGGATTGGGTCTTAGTTTGTGACCTCACTTCCTCTGAGGTCAGGAGGAGGTGTGTGTGAGTGAGTCACGGAGGGCCAAGCAGCCATACATGGAGTGTTTTGGTATTCCTCAGCACCTGTTTGGCACCCGACTGCAGACGCAGGCAAGCGAACAGACATAACAATCCATTCTAGCAGTATTGAACTCACAAAGCTACTCTGGAAATATGCAGTGGAGAGGGAATTGACATCATTGACTTGTCACATTTTATTACCAGAATGCCACATTCACCTCCAGTTTGGCCTGTAGGGGGAGCCATCGCACAATCTACATGTCTGATCATGGCAATGGGAAGGATATCACATCATTATTCTTTGTATTTAGCTCTTAGAGAATCTATGGAAAGACAGAAATCATTTCTGAAACTGAAACTCATTATTGATTGGACGATTGCTAATGAACATAGGCTATGCAAATCCACCAGACTCTATAATTTATAGAATATTAAACGACCGATTTGGGACAAGATGGTCTTGTCACATGAGATTATTCCCTAGGTCTATACAGGAAGATTTTTCAAAAAGAAGCTGTAATGTATATTAATGTCACAGATCTTCTGAGATGAATTGGCATGTTGCAGTGGCATTACCCCTGCAGCCAATTAACACAAGCTAGGAGAGCCTATGCTCGACTGTGATTGGTTAAGGGCACTCAGGGGATCTCATTACAGCATAGTAGTGCAACTCTTCACTGGAACAGCGGCAGCCAGTTTGAACACTGGCTCAAAGAGCGCCAGCATGGACTCGCGCGACCACAACTCCAGTATTCTTTTTCAACCAAAGTGTCACAGTTCTTCATATTCTATACTGTTTTATATGCAGAAAGTACTAGTAAGGTAACAGATACAGCTGACGTGATGAGCTAGCCTGATTGCAGTCGGCACCTCAGTGATGAACACACCCCTAACCGTCAGGATTACACTTGACAGAAAATCCTGCACCGTATATTAATGAGAACCCAAATCTTGTGGGGTGCTATCGGATTTATGATTTTCGCCAGATGGATGATAAACCGTGAGACTTACACAGAGACTTGGAGTGATTCTTTAATAAAGTCTGACATTCATAATAATAATAATAATAATCAGAAAAATCTGTTTTTGGAAACAGAACTACTGTACCTTCAGAGAAAATAAGCACAAAATCAATAAAATCAATAAAAATGTTTTTAATGTATCTTTTTTGATACATCAGGCTTTTATGGTTTTACTGACTAACTAACATGTATTTCATTGCATTTATAATCTTTGAAGCATTTCAATCTATTTAGTTTTTTTTTTGTTCATACAGGAATAATATATTAGATTTAGTGCTGTCAAACTATTAATCGCGTCCAAAATAAGAGTTTGTGTTTATATAATATATGTGTGTATTGTGTATATTTATTATGTATACATAAATACACACATATACAGCATATATTTTGAAAATATTTAGATGTACATATTTATATAATTTATATCATATATTTACATTTACATTTATGCATTTAGCAGACGCTTTTATCCAAAGTGACTTACATTGCATTTTAAGTTACAGTTTTACATTTTATCAGCTCTTACTTTCCCTGGGATATATAAATATATATAATATATAAACGTAAATTTTTTCTTAAATATATACATGCATGTGTGTGTATTTATAATAAATATGCACAGTACACACATATATTATGTAAACAAAAACTTATTTTGGATGCGATTAATCGTTTGGCAGCACTAATTAGATTATTAATATTAATACAACAAATCAAAATTATGATAAGAATAACAAACAGCAATGAAGACTGGGCAACAAATATATATTGATTTTAAAGGATAGTTCACCCAAAAATTAACAAATATATATTGATTTTAAAGGATAGTTCACCCAAAAATGAACAAATATATATTGATTTTAAAGGATAGTTCACCCAAAAATGAACAAATATATATTGATTTTAAAGGATAGTTCACCCAAAAATGAACATTACCCCATGATTTACTCACACTCAAGCCATCCACTTCAGAAGGCCTTTATTAACCCCCCGGAGCCATGTGGAACACTTTTTATGATGCATGGACGCAGTTTTTTGGGCTTCAATATCTTAAACCCTATTCACTCCCATTATAAAGCTTGGAAGAGCCAGGACTTTTTTAATACAACAGCGATTGTATTCATCTGAAAGAAGAAAGTCACATACACCTAGGCAGGGGCGCCGTAAGGGGGGGAGAGAGTTAGGACGATTCTAAGGGCCCGACGATGGGAGGGGGACCCCGAGGGGGAAACGTGATTTCTACCGAAGGGAACGCTAGAGCCCTGCATTTCAGCCCGGCCCCGACGGGCCCCGACTTTTTTACGCCTCTAGGGCCGGGCTTCGATCGGGCCAATTTTCACGTCATAATTCAGATGCGGGTCGGGCCTCGGGCCTGTTTTAGGTTTCTCCTTATTTTTATATTTTAGACATCCATCAATTAGTGATGAAAAAAATTGCCGCACTGGTGGAAACAACACGAGACCGTGCCGTGACTGTCAAGAGCGGCTCGACTGTGTTTAGTGTCCAGCAGCAGCAGAGAGCCGTCAGCACAGCTGAAGAGTTCTGCGTTCAAATACACGCAATAAAGCTTGCCATAAAGCCCCAGCAAAAGTAATTACCATGAATGTGTCAGGGAAATAGTAAGGAGATATTTGAATTATTTACTAATAAACTAGTGTTTTCTGTGTCAGTGTCACAAATATGAAGAATCAGATGATGATCCTGACTCGCCATCTCCTCATTAGACGCACCTTTAGAGAGAAGTGCATCTTCACGGATTATAATGAAAGAGTTTTTGTTTTCGATTTGATTTATTTCGTTAAGTAGTAATTTAAATCTTTCTATAGATATATTTATCATGTCTGTGAGTCATGTATTCGCTGACTTTCGGTTCATTTTTGTGAAGCGCTCCTGTTCAAGATGAGACGGTGATATTGTGAGTGCACACAAATAAATGTAGACCCTTTACAGTTCCGAATGATGTATTACTCTTACCTTTATGAGCAAAAATTACTGCGTAAGTTGTTTCCATTGAAAAAAATGCAATTGATTGCTCTGGTGCCTCCATGTCCTGCGCTTTAAATTCCACTCTCCGCACAAAATAGGATGCAGCGCACATTTATCTAGGTTTAACGTTAAAACATTGTTATATGCTTGAACTGTTTTAGTATATCTATTAGGGGTGGCACGGTACATGTATTCGTATCGAACCGTCACGGTACAGGCATCTCGGTTCGGTGCATGATGCCTTACGACAAATACAGGCAATTCACCCCCCAATCCAGAAGGGGGCGCCCGCAGCAATGCAACGCTGTTTGATAACCGCCAGCAGAAGAACAGCGAATGCCAACGGTGCCAAGGCGGGCGGTGATGTTTGGCTCACTGTATTTTATTTTGATAAAGTACCAACTGCGCTGTCAAGTTAGCAATGCTGGCACTGATGTGTGTGTGCGCGTGTGCATGCGTGCGTGTGCGAGTGTGTGTGTGCGAGTGTGTGTGACGCGATCACTTCAACTGTTTCCTTATACCAGCAGAATAAACTTTAAACACGTATTGTCTTATTAATAATCACTGTATAAAGGTCTGGTTTTATTTGTGAAAATAAAATGGATTTTATATATATAACATGTAATAATATGTAGTATTTTCACATCTAGATGGTTTTATTTTTTTATTTGCACTACTGTCTGTTCAAAATAAATGAAAAGAAACTGAGCATAGTAGATTTTTTTTTTTTCATGTTGTACCGAAATCGTATCGAACCATGACCCCCGAACCGAGGTAAGTACCGAACCGTGACATCTGTGTACCGTGCCACCCCTAATATCTATAGATTTTATTTTAGGCAAGTCGTGATGATTTGAGAAGGCTAAATTGATCAAACATGGCTATGATCAGCTCACTGTCTGCCGCTGGCTGCTTGGTCGTTACTTTAAGAAAAAAATGCTCCAAACGTTTTTCTAAATTAACTTTAAAAAAAAAAAAAACGAAATATTATCACTTTGCCATTACATAAAAAACAGAACAATTTTAATAGCTGAAAAAGTATAATCTGATTTGGGAGAAGGGGAAAAAAAGACAGGCTCGGGAACGCAATCACGATTTCTACCGAGGGGATGCCTGTGGAGTGATGTCATGGTAATGATATTCCCGTGAGAGAGGCAGGGGTGCAGTTTGAGGGTCCCGGCTGATTTACGTACATGCTTTCTGTGAAATGTGGTCGGAAAAAAGAAGCACTGTACACATAAAACACATACTGTATAAATATACTAGACAGACAGATAGATGCTCGCATGCATGAAGAACAATCCTAAAAAAAAAAAAAAAAAAAACTCCATCTGAAGGCTGGTCTATTATCACAGAGCCGAATGGATCCTGTGACTGTGTGCAGAATGATGAGCTTTATAATCCAGACCGATATATAAAGCTCTATAATACAAACAGAATGAAGCTTGGTAAACAAAGCCTTTACCTGAGCTTCAGCTACAGGCTACAGCCTGGAGAAGATCCAATGTCTGCAACTATAGTGTGTGTGTGCGTGTTTACACCACACCATGCAGCGAGAACCGGATTTAATGACTGTTTACAGGCCGCAATGACGTGTGTTCCACACATACACAGCTGTCAGTGCGGTAACTGCCTCTTCACTGTGTGTTCACATGCCTCGACTACTTTAAAGGGAAGCCAGGACTTGTGTGCATCCTGCTGGGATGCTTGCCATAGTGAAATGGGGGAAGGGTGACGTCCGTATGTCAGGATACACTTTGATGCCATATGGGGACGATGCACAAGGACCTGAGTGTGTTTTTATTCAACAAAAGACTTTGTGCACATTTAAAGGGATAGTTGTTCATCCAAAAATGAAAATTCTGCTGTCAAAGTTATTTTTAACTAAGGTTCATCATGTTCAAGGGCTGTGAAGCTCCAAAAAGGACCAAAAATATTACAAAAGAACCATAAAAATAGTCTCCTGTGCTATATTCTGAGACTTCAAAACTGTATTTATTGAATATTGACTTAAATTTTGGTGTGCTTTCACACAAATCTATCTAGGGATTAAAAAAATGATAATGAATGAGTGGAGCTTGACAGCTTCACAATAAACTTTGTGAACTCCCCCTTTATCTATCAGCCTTATGTTCTGGAGTTTTCCAGTTTTTAATCTGCTCACGGCATATCAGACATTTCCAGGTTTGCTCATCCGTAGCGCTCCTGGCTTCAGAGAACTTTGCAATGACAGCAGAATTAAAAAGCCTCTTCAAATAAAGCACATGCTTACTTTCATATTCTTCTTGTATTCTCAATGCACAATTTTGTCTGTTTCAGGCGTTTACCAAGTACTTATCTAAGTTTAACAAAGATTTGTGATGGATGGATGTCTGGGAGCAAAGTATTTGGCAAAAAACACCTCTGGGACTCTTACACCCTCTGATATCTCCCTACGCCTGCCTTATCCATTACCAACCATTATCACTCCACATGAATGAATAATCTGCGATGAATTTCTAATGTCCCGTTTCTCTGTGACGCCACCACACCATTTATCATTCACAGTGTCTAGTGAAGCTGGACTGCTAGGTGATAGCACTACATGGAAATGGACTGAGTTAAATGGACAAGCAGAGGATGGATGGGCCAGTAAACAATGCATAAGCACACACCCACCTGGAGCCTGACATCCCCCTCTTTCCTCTGTCGGCCCATTAAAAACAGCTCAGATGCACAAATCTGCTTTGCATTATGGACAAAAGGAAGACAGATTGACAGAGGACCATTTATTGGGAAAAGAGAGAGCTGCCATTTCATCATCATAAGACAACCACCTGCCCACCTTCAGCAAAACTCATTTCAAAGAATTAAGAAATGACAAATTTACCTATATATATATAATTTGTCTAATTAATTTAAAAATAAACTACAACTAATAAAAATCACTCATTTTTCATACTGTACATTATAATGTACACTATAAAACATAGATATTCATTTTGAGATTTGCTACAGTTACAGGCATTTTAAAGATTAAGTTTTTAAATTATGGAAAAGATAATCTAAATGCAAAAATGAGCAGCACAACTAAATTTCCGACATCGACTGATACTGATACATTAAACAATCTCTAGTATATCAGCTGATAACGGATACGGTACCGGTTTATTGCACATCCCTTATCTGATCTTTTCAAAATGAATAAATATCTATCCAGACTTCACTGCAAAACTCTGAACAAGCAATATCAAAACCCAGACCTCCAGAAAAATCTCAAAAATAGCTCAATTACTCCCCAGCACCTCCAGCGAGATCTTTATATAGACCTTCTCGGTCTACAGAGTGAAGCAGCCTGGATTACAAAGAGAGAGCGGCTGGAAGCAGAAGGGTAATGAGTGACAAGCATGCATCAGCAAAAAGACAGAGCTGCCTCATTATGGCTTATACCTCCAGCTCTGGCTCTGCTTAAACACAGGAGCGGATAGAAGCTGGCATTGAAAGAATGTGAGGAACGCTTCACTTCGTGTTCCCTGGATATTACTTTATATCATTACTTTATATCACTTTATATATGTTTTGAGTGGCAGTTGAAAAGCATCTCCCAAAATGAATAATTTTGATTCAACGCCAAAAAAGCAAAGATTGTACACTTTGTTCCAGAGTCTTTCATCATCAGTTTTTCATTCGTTACATTTGAAGAGGGCGAGAGAAAAACGAACAGGCCGTCTCGGCTGAGGCAACGCATCATTTTAGTTTCCGCTGAAGGGATTTCCTTTTCTCTCTCTCTGTCTCTTTCTTTCCAGTATAAAATCCTCTCCTTCCAGTCTCTCATGCATAATTATGTTCATCACAAAGGATGAGCCTTTTAAACGGGCAGGAATTGCAGATGAGGCTGGATTGATTGGTTGCCTGCATGAGGTAATAGATCTGGAGTTTCTCTCATATTAGTCCTGCATTGTATTAGTCCATACAATACATTTTTAATAGTAATTTAATAGTAATGAGCTTTACTTGCATGGGATCTTATATGAGATAATGAAAATAATAATGATAATTACTACTCAGAATAATGTCAATTATTAACCTATTTTCGTGTTATCAAAATAGGTTATTTTTTCATCTTAAAAGAAACCCCGCTATTAACTTAAAAATACACAATAAATCAGGCCAGTCTGAAAATGGCAAAATGAAACCGAATAACAGCAAGTCTCAAAAATTTTAACTCGCTTGAGATGAATGCTTTAGAGCAGAAAATCAATATAGTTCTCAAAAGCAGCATAAAATAGGACCTTTCCACAAACTACAGTTTGTTTGAGGTGAGACAATATAATTGTCAAATATGTTTGGTCTCAGCACATCTATCTTTGAAGAGGAAGAATAGCCAAAGCATGTCTCCCTGGTTCTCTAATATCATTCAAACAGTCCACCCCACTATAAAAGTGCCCTAAATTTGTCAGGCCTCAAGAGTGGCTTTCAAAAGAGCCTTGCACAAGAGTAAAAGAGCTTCAGAAAAGCTCTCACCGACTTAAATCAATATTTCAGAGGAGAAGAACCACAGAGAAAGTTAAGAGTGATAAACTGACTTTACTCTGTGTGTAAAATGACAGTGAACATGACCTCCAGACAACCTTTTTCATATCCAATAACAGTCTTTTACCACATAAATCGAAGTCCCAAATGTTATGAACATCAAGACGATGAATAAGTGCTTGAGGGTGTGTAAATGATGATAGAACATTTGTTTATGGGTGTACAGTCCCTTTAATTGTGTGCTTTTAGAGTATTTGGCTATTCCAAGTCTTTCCACCCTGCTATTTGCACTCTTTATTATTATTCTCACGAACAGAAGTTGTGGAACATCTGTGGACAAAAAGACTGTGGAAACAGTTTCATGTTTGGGTTGAGAGTAAAATAGCCAAATATTTCCGACCACGTCACTTAGTCTGACATTTTCTTCCACTTTAAAATGGGAAAAAGTCAGTCTCATCTTTCCTCTCTAAAAGCTTCCTCTTTAGCGGGAAGGGGGAATAGCTTCCTCTATTGTGCCGCCCCTAGCTGTTTTACAAGGGTAATGATGTTACATGAGTTACATAAAGGCATGCAGGTGTGCACAGCTCTGTCAATGGAACTGAAATCCACCAATTCGTTTGCCGTCTCCTTTGAAAAAAGTAACTTTTGAAGAGTCCTTCATATTGAGCTTTTTTGAAATGCTATAAACAAAAACAGAAAAAAGGCATTGATGTTTCCTGTGGTGGAAATAACAATCTTTCCAATAACACGCAGGGGACACAAAGTGGTCTGAAAGGGAAAAACGTCTATCGTGGCAAACACGGGCTGAAACACTAAGTAAAGATCTTTGATGTTTGCAGCTCTGCATCATTAATTGTACAATTCAATATCTACAATTTGCTCTGGAGCTAAAATTCTTAAAGAGAGGAGCATGTGATAAACTAGATGACCAATTTCAGATCTAAAATAGTGGCCAGAGGGGACATTTGTGTGCATAAGGTTTAAAGGGTCAGGCAACATTAAACAGGTGATGGACTGACCTATTCGCAACGAGGTCATGGCCGCCATCAATTTTAGATGTGCAGCAGAGAGAGACAGCGCTGGGCAATGTGCTGTGAGATGCATAAAATATGGAGCCCCAGGTGGATGGGACAGGCCAATATCCAGCTATTACTCTGGCCTTGAGCTGACAGACCACTGGCTAAAGGTTACATCATGAAAAGGCATTCAAGAGCTAAAGTCTCAGTAATATGCTCACAAGATTGCGAGGCTTTAACAGAACATAAAGATGTGCCATTTTCTTAACATAACACCATCAGATCCATTAAAACTGTCTAAGAAGTGACAGTCTTTTTACAACAAGAGATATAACACATGTTAAAAGATTCAGCACCCACAGAAAGGACTTTATGAGCTGAAAGGTAAGCTTTGGTACGATAAGACGGGATGGATTGGATTTCAAATGCATTTGAAAGGTAGGGCGATTCACTTTGTATTGTTTAGGCAGAGCTGATATAAATTTAATGAGTACTCCCGAGCTCATTCAGATCGAATAACTAGGAGAGCAAGAAGTATGAAATGGGCAAAAACGGGCTGATAGGAAAACCATTCATTCAGTTTAAAAATAAACCACGTTAGAGATTCACAGAAATCATAAAGTGAATGTTCAACTGCACCACAAAATAAAACAACGACTCATCAAACCAAAGAATGTGTCGTGATTATACTGCTGAATGTAACCTAATTACTCAGAGTAAACCACAACCCTTGCTCTGAAATATTAATAGATGCTAATAAGAATATTGGCACTGTGTCAGAGGAAAACAGGAACAGTGCCTTCACTCGTGATGACATGTTTGTCAATGAGGAAAAATTACTAAACAATGAGTTTTTCCATATTGGAATATGAAATTCCAACTATACAACACCACTTGCCATGGAAAACAATGTTCTCATAAAAAGAAAAATACACAAGTTTGATCATGGATGGATGGATGGATGGATAGACAGACAAATAGAGATAGATAGACAGACAGACAGACAGACAGACAGACAGACAGACAGAGAGACAGACAGACAGACAAATCAAATCAAAACAAACAAGCATTCATGTGTCTCATAGGCAAATGACTGAACTTGTACAAAAATATCTGCAGGCTTCTCTTGTAATCTCTCCCCACATTGCGGTTAAGTTTCCCATCCAGCCGAGAGGCCGTGAATCAGCCAGCATTGCTTACTCACCCACAGACAGTTCAATGATCTGTCTAGAGACGTGCTGCTGTTGTTCTGCCACCGTTTGCCCCCTTGATCAGTCAAACGATTCTGAAAAATTCCAGTGTCTCCTCTGAATATAGAACTCAAATCTCACGTTGATGTTGAATTGATGCAGGTTTATTCTTCTTGCTGTAAGGAAAGTCTAAAAAACTGTGACGTCCAGTCCACGAGCAACTTTTTGAAGTCTGGTTATAAGTCTAAAAAAGCCTGACAGCAGGCAAAGAGAGCAAAAAAAGCCTGGAGATCCCTTTACAAAACACAGGCTCCAGCAAACAGGTCAGCCCCGAGAGCCCCCTCCAAAGGTTTGGAAAATATTTGAAAACGTCTGGTGACGCACTGGAGGCAAACTCACGGATGCAGACAGCCAGTCAGACAACCCATAGGAAACTCTGCATAACTGAGAGATTCATAAAGTTCTCCAATAAGAGTACGACACAAAAAAAGAACAACTACCTCTCCATTTCTACAGGGTGTTTGAGAAGGAAAGACAGGATAAGGCAGGCACCTTCAGATGCAAATGCAAGCCGCACAGAGTAAATTAATAATAGCCTGTGCTTCCACGATGTGCTAGTTTAAACCACCGGATCAGGTTGCCTGACATCTACAGTTTCACAAGACCTTTATTTTAAAACAGCCTAAAATCTTCCAAAAAGCAATTTCCTTTAGCCTTGATAAAACATCACAGGGGGTTCCATTTGAATCCGAAATCATTCCAGATAGTCAAAAAATAAGACATTGCATTCCTGGAAGAAGGCCCTTGTCCTGGGTTTGTGCCCTGAAGGCCGATGAGGAGACCATTTTTCCTTGTGAAATGAGATCTAGAGAGTGAACTCATACTAAAGATGGCAGCAGAAAGGCAGCTATGAACAAGCCGGAAATGAAACAGAGAAGAACCTGAGAACTCCATGAGACACCCAACAATGAGAGTTTGAAAGTGGAGATCATGGAGCTCTGGCTTACGGGAACACTATAATCAAATTCCCCCCAAAACACTGGCTTGCTGTGTCTTCATTAATTTCTCTGCCAAAGACTCTTTTCTAGCTACAGTGTCCTCCTTTGGGACAAAGTGTAATGATGGTGTTGGGTAATACAAAAACATGTCATTTAAAGGAATCCTTGATTCAAAAATTCAAATTCTGTCATAATTTAGTCATTATTCAGTGAAAATATCAGTCTCTGTCATCAGCTTTTTAATCTCATTCAAGTCAAACGAGAGTCAGTTTTGATTACATACAGTATGGACTTTGAGGCAAATTCTACAACCAAAGTCATAACTTTTAAAATGTACCACATTTAACGCTACAGGAAACTGTAGCTTTAGTCAAAAACTATCGAAAAGAAACGGCTCATAAGAGACATTTGCTTCAGGAATCTGCTTATATTGGTAGTGCTCTATGTTTTGATTCACTAAACAGAACTGGCTCATAAGAATCATTTATTTGTGAGCTAAGCCATAGAGGGAGATTCTGACAAAATAATGACTTAAACTTCAGACTGGTTGGGAACTACATGACACGAAGACAGGAGTTTCATTTTCATGCCAGCTATTCCCTGAAATATACAGTATGTACACCCCAGGTAGAACCACAGGAGACGATGCTGGGAAGAACCACAAGAAGACAACTGTGAGAGAGTGCTATGTGTCTGTGGATATAGAGGAAATGGACAATGTCTTAAACAGAAGATCTAAATATATGTGTGTCTATGGAGGAGGGGACAAAAACGCCTTTACACTTCCACTACAAAACAACTGTAAAGCAAAGGATGATTCAGAAGATTCAGTTGAGTCTGTGGCTTACCAAATGCTAGGCAGCAAATTACAGAGCCCTGAAAAACTGGTTGGCTGCTGTGGTGAATGAAGTGGCCTTTAGTCACTAATTTTAGCCTAGCTGGGTGGAAGCACACAGTCTAGTTGAGCTACTAATGAAATGACTGTACTGATCTAAACAAAATAATAGAACAAAATAGCATGCAATTTCAATGATAAAGAACGAATTAAGCCATGTTCTGTATGTGTTTTAGGGCCTTAGTGACTTTTAGTTTTTAACTAACCATGCATAAATGTTGTTTTCTCAAAAACACAAACATGTACATTCATGCCGCTCACATATTATTATAGCCCAGTTTGTGCTAATTAAAGTGTAATCAGACTTTAGGCTTTTAATATGTTTTTAAGATATAAAAAACCCCACAAATGTCAGGGCATGTCAAAACTTCTCAAGTGCCCCCAAACCCCTTCAGACCCCAGAGGGTTAAAGTCCAAAAGATGTACTTAATAAAATGATTCTTCATGAGATGTTTATTTTTCAAGCTAATATGCATTAGCTACACATTACTCTTGGTGAGTACTTTCGTTACATAGAAGAAAACACTATAAAAGTTTACTGTAATGACAAAAAACGTGGAAATAATAAATTGGGTATTTCACATAAAAAAACATTAGTGTCTATAAAATAACGCGACCACATCTCAGCCTAACCTGATTTTTCCTGCCCTAAACTGTCTAACAGTGTAAAACCATCATGTGTGAATGGACAGGACAGGTGTTTCGCTAGAGAATGTCAAAAACTTATTTTTGCCTGATTTAAAGATCTCCTACCTTATCGTCCGCACTGAAATGCAGTATTTCCACATCAGATTCAACATGAGGGCATTTCCTGCCTGGCTGCTCAATGAGGGTCTTCGAAACAAGGTGGTATAGATCCAAAGAGGAGGAGAAGAAAATACAGTGGAGCTCAGCATGTGCTGCTTGACTTAATCATCCAGACTAGCCGCTCCTTCCTCTTTCCCTTCTCTCAACCACAAACGGAGTGCTACTCTTGAAGTGCTCACGAGTGAGGAAAAAAAAAAAATCACTAATTCATTCATCCCCCCCAGTTCAAGTTACAGCAGTTGTTGCTGCCTCTGAAGTATAGGCGTCTTTAGCTTTGTTTATGCAGCCATTCCCAAACGTTCCCCTCTGGGAGAAGTCATCTAGCAGCAATCAGAGGTTCCCATGCTAGCCAAGGAATGGAGCATGCTATGTATGTACATCAGAGATGCATCCGGATGTACTCGTTCTTCTCAAGCAGATGCACTGTCAGCTGCTCGCAGTGTGCTTTATTTGGTTCGGAGGTTGTTAAATCCCAGTCTGTGTCAAAAGGGAAAGGCAGGCCCGCTCGGCCAACACTTACGCCAAGTGTGACATGTCTCCCTGAGGAGGCCAGGGAGGGTCTGACCAATGTTTATACTCTCAAATATGACTTGTGGATGTAGTTAATTAGTCTCAATAACATCAAATGAGTGTCGTAATGGAATTTGAATGTAAAAACGCTGATGCTGTTGAGTTGAGGGAGGCCAGATTTGTCCTGAAGAACAGTGCTGGAGGAGGCTATGAGATCATAATCAAAGCCCGTCATTGGAGTAAAGGCTTGGCACGCTCCATGGAAATGGATTGCTCTCAAAAACTGTAACTTAAAGACTTGCGCACCAACACTGGAATACACATGGGAAAGCATGTGAGGAAAAGCCATGAAGGGAGAAACTGTGCAGAAACATGGAAATCAAACTAGTCAGGAACCTTTTAAAATGAACTTTAGGTTGGCTTAAAGTTCTGCAAATACAGATGAGTGAAATATAAACTGAGATCGATTTTAGATGATAACATTTGTTTTTGTTTGGCTCTGTTCACCTCCTCACTGGTTTTGAAACTATTCCACAACCCCCGGGTTAAACTGTCCACTGTAATTTAAAGGGAAGGTGAATATTAAAACATTTTACTGTTTTTTTTGTGAAGCCAACTTAAAATGTACAAGGAAAACTATCCAAAAAAAAGTACTTATGTACACTACTGTTCAAAAATTAGGGTTATTATCAATGTTGAAAGCCGCTTAGTATTTTTGTGGAAATGGGATACCTTTCAGCATTCTTTGATGAACAAAGTAAAAAAAAAAAAAATTGAAACAGAAATCATTTGTAACATAATACATGTCTTTACTGTCACTTTTGATCAATTTAATGGATTCCAGCTGAATAAAAGTATTCAGTTTTGATTATATAAGGCAAATTCTAAGATCAAAGTTATAACCTTTAAATTGCACCACAGTAATCTTACGGGAAGTCTGGTGTTCATTTTTCCATAGGAAATATACAACAAAATATTCCGAAAGCAAATTCACAAATTAAAAATTTAAATCTGCTTGCTTTCCATGCCAACTTGCCTGACATTTCACATGCTGCTGAAAACAGAAACCCTTTTCAAAAGGATAGGAATAATTACAGCACCTTTCTAAAGCAGCCTTGTTTTGTTGTTTCTGTTACTGACATCAGAATACTTCCCTGAAGACTGCCACATCCTCCAAAAAACATCCTCCCTTTCTCTAATTACTGTCCAACACATTCACACACATACACACACACATATATGTGTTTTTTTTTCTGTAGCCTCCAGCTTCTTGGCAGCGAAAGACTGAACAAAATGCAATTTGGACAAAATCATTGCAATTCAAGGCACAGAGCACACAAACACACACGCAAACCAGCTTTAAGTCCATCATAAAGTGGGAGGCTGCTGTATCGCTGTTAAAGCTGGCAGTTTAATACTGGCCAATAATCTCAACGGAAGTGCGGAACACATTATGAGGATGAATTTATGACTACGGCTTTATTTATGACATGAATGTGCAAGTTTAATATCTCACTATGTAGTCTCCATCTGACATACTAAAATAATTAAAAGACAAATCAATATTTATTTGGTAAGTAGTCACATATTAGGCAGGATAATGTACAGTTACACTGTTATTAATGCAATGAAAGCACTTTAAGATGATACAGTACATTACCTCTTTCACATTAGCCTAACCTGAGACTTAGTTATGTCATTTCAAGTCATTCATCATCATCATAATCCTAAACACTGGCACAGTCTAAAGGACTGCTTACACAATGTCCAAATCAACTACACAACACCAGAGTGTAAATAAATAAATAAAAATAGAAATAAAAAAGGCCAAATTTTTTATCAGTAAAGATAGAAATGTCTATGAATGGGTAAAAATAAATAAAATATTTTTTCATAAATTATAGTACATTTTAACAATTCACTCATCTGCTTTACATATTCTTTCAAGACATACATTTTATCAGTATTTGAGTCCACTGGAAATCAATCTTGACCTTGGCACTGCTAGCATCATTTTTCGCCGGTTAAGCAATGGGAACATACAGTTCACTCCTATTCACACAAATTAAATAAAAGAGTGAGAATGAACAGAAAAGAAGCCCTGTTTCTGCTTCACCACAATTACATGTGAAAAGCTCCATAAAAGGAAAGTTTCTTTTCAGAAATGACCACAGCAGGGGAAAAAAAACAACTCTTTTTTTTATTTCAGCGTCCGGACTTCAAAAAACATTCCAGCCTCGCACGTGTCCGTTCACCTCCACAACTGAGGTGAATATTAACAATCTGCTCTGCTAATTTGAAAGGGATGATGTGTTTGTCCCCACTTTGTGGTAAGCTACAATAGTTTGAAATGGCACAGAATATGTTTCTAGACCATAGACATACAGTAGATGTAGTTTCTGTAGATGCTACTGTAGATGCAGTAACAATAGATCAGAATGAGAACTAAAGGAGAACTGAAACAGTAATGACTGCATCATATTTATCAGTGAAGCACCAGTATGTGAAGTCATATGAGGTTTTGTTACAGCCTTAAAGGGCCAGCACCCCTTAATATACTTATATATTAATGCAGCTATTAGAGGCACCTTCAGCTAAAAGAGAGTAATTTTTTTTCCATCAAATCATCCAGGGAATCGGCTGACAGGGTAAAATGCTGTTTCTGATAAGGCAATTGAATATAAGTCGCATTCCATTATCAACGTTATTGTTTGCCCAACAAAAATGTAAAATGTTAAAGCTTATAAATCATTTTAATGTGCTCTAAAGAGGTTTCAGTGGGCCGCTTATATCCTGACAGTACCAGCTGCATAATTCTGTTATGAAACACGGAGTATCTAACACATGGTGTGCTGAGAATAAAAATAAAGGCAGATTTTTCTCTTTTGTTTCTTCAGTTTTGTTTTTAAATGTGAGGTTGAAAGTCACCAACGACACTGTATATTGTGCTAGATTGACAGCATTGCACTGCGCACAAAAGCCACGTTGTGTGGACCACGCAGTTTCCACTGATTACAGCAGTCAATTGAAGGACACGGTTAGGAGAGAAGGTCAGCACAAACAGTTGACAGGGGATTTCCCGAGTCTCTGCTTGAGTCAGAGATGTCCGGATACCTTAGTCATCAAAGGTTAAGCACAACACCATAATGTTTTTGTTTTTTTATGGTGGTTACAGGAGGGAAAGAAGATGGGAGACCCATAAACATCAAGGCCTGCAGGTATCAGCAATGACAGCTTCCTCATCAGTGATAGGACACCTTTATAATACGTATAATATAATATACGGGGCTGGTGAATGCTTAAATCTGATTGGTTGACGAACGTTCTAATGTTGCAGTTATTTTCAGGGAAACCCACAACAAAAGTCACTAATATTTTTGCCACAAAATTCCTGAAACATACACATGCACGGAAACATGCTGTCAGGGCTGCTCTGATTATTTTATCACTAATATTGTTTTGAAACTTAAAAGCTACATGACATTTCTCACTAGTGAGATAATAGCTTTGCTGTTTTTGAAACATATGCACTTACAGTTTGGCTACTAGTTGAGATGCTGCTGCCGAACACTGTTGAGAGATGTGCAGACTCAGGTAATTCACATGCTTAATCTCTCTCTCTCTCTCTCTCTCTAATAACTTCATAACTGCATTCAATGATCAATGGCTCAAACCTCCGTTAATAGGTCTAAAATGTTTTAGAATTAAGCAACATGGGATGAGATGCGTGAGAAATTAATCCTACTCACAAGAATGTTTTAAGGACAAAAACCTGACAAATGTCTTGAGGTGTGGTAACAGTCGTTTAAGTGGAAAAATTGACCCGAGGTGTGTGCATTATTTTCTAATAATTCAATGGCTCATTATAAATGATTCCTTACATGTAATATAATATAATATACTATAGTATAATTTAATAAAATATAATAAAATACTTAATAAAACTAAAACATTAAATATGTAACTACTAAATATAAAAATGTAGTATATAAAACTACAAACAGACAAACAAATAAATAATAACATTATATAATTTATTTAAATCAATCAATCACCATTGTTAATAAATGCATGTTAAATAAACAAATATTTAAGGTAGTTCTCAATTAATATTAGTTCATAAAAGCAGCAAGTGTAATAATACAAGAATTTAGTTAAAAATATTTTCTCAATTAAATATAGCATGTTGCATTGAAGGACACTGCTGCCACTGCTTAAAATTTCATGTTAACTTAAAACCAAAGCTTAAAGTTCTGCTGGATGTAAGAAGCAAGACTATCTTCAAGCAATGATAAGAGTGCCGGACAGAACACACACACACGTGACCCGTCACAGGATGAAGCGCAGGGGCCCGCTGGGTACCATGTCCCACAAAAGAGGATCAGATCTGTGATGGAAACGCTTGTCAGGTCACAGAAACACAATAGAGCTCGAGTTAAATCAGCCTGACTTGCTCAGCTTTACAGCCCTCAACTCACAATAACACAAAGACACACTGAACTGAGGTCAGTCATGGCTCTTTACTGACTGAATAACAGCCTATAAAGCTGATCTGAAAACTGTTACTGAGGAAGAACAATACAATGCATGCAGACAATGACTCTGCTCCAACAATAAAAGCATTTTTAATTACAAATTAATTGCTCATAATGTGACAAAGAGAAGCACATTATCATAAGCTGATAATACCTTCGATCATTTGTAAAGTCAGATTTATATAAAAGCAACACAGACGCCAATACTGAACAAAGACCTCTTACCTTTTATAGAAGCCATTGAGAGGCTGCAAGCAAAGAAACTGCCAGTAATCCAAACAGAAAGTCTTGAGCTTCAACATTTTCCTGACCAAGAACTGATGAGTTTAGTGATTTAGCATCCCTGCTAGCCTGCATAAAACAGCTGAGATCCACGTGGTTGCACCATCACACCTGACTCACAGGTGTTTGAGTGACGGTAACTATGCCAAACGTCCCATAGATCGACGTACAACAGGGCCTCAGCGGTGGCTGAAAATCCTTCCAGCACGAATAGTAACACCCTTTGTGATGTCTCTCACACCCTCAATGAAGATGTCACACACACACACCATGTGTCTGACTCTCCGCTGCTTCAGGGATGTGACACAAAGTGTGTGAGAAAGATATCTGTATATCCTAGCACTAATGCAGCAGGCCCAAAACAGTCCAAAATGAATAAAAAAGGAAAAAGCTCAGCTTTGAATTACAGCTGCTTCCATTGTCTGTCAGCGCTGATGACAGAGTCCAGCTCCAGAGTGCTTCTCCGCAACCACAAAGCCCCCTACGCCCCCCTGCCTGGCCCGTATTAATTATGCTTTATCTGATGGTGTGCTCCCTTTGCCAGCCATGTGTGTGCTGAGCAGTGCTAATCACTAGAAGCACATGGTGATCAGCAGGGACCGACGCTCACCAAACACAAGCTGGCTGATTTACAACCCCACTCTGATATGCTGATGCCCGTTGCTGGGATACGGAATCACTACGATTAAAATGCTAAATGGAAGCCTTAAGATGACGTTGATTGGCTGAGAGTGGGAGAGTGGGTGTGGCCAAGTAAATCAGTGAGGGCACTGATTTTTTTTTCCATTGCTTTTCAAGTTAAATTGCATTAAATGCAAAGTAAAATGAGGTGCTGACGTGAAATCACAAGTGTTAATTTTCGTATTACTTTAAGGAAACTTATATAAATATATATATATAAATGTACCTCTTTATTTTGTTTTAAATATTTTTTATGTTTTTAATAACTGAGACTTTTTGTAAATTAATCTCAGATTACTGGACTCTTAAGTGACCTGCAAAGAAAGAAAGAAAGAAAAAAAGGATTGTGACCAGTTACAGCACCTAAAATATACACCTTTCCTTACATACATAAATTTGATCTTGTTGTCAAAGATATCAAACAATATTTTAAACAATATTTAAATAATACCTTTAAACAATAAAGTTTTTGTACATTTTTGTAAATTTAAAAAAATTATTTGTCACAGTACATGGCTATTTAAATGAATTGCAGAAAAGTTAGATAATTAAAAATGGTAAAGAAATGTAAAAACTAAAATAAAATATATAATTTCCCTTAGAAATAAATTTGATCTCTCTCTCTCTCTATATATATATATAAAAAAATCAAATAATATTTTTTAAACAATATTTTTTAAAACTAATTATCCTTAACATATTTTTGGAATATTTGTACATTTAAATATTTGTCAAATATTTGTCACACTCCATGACTATTTAAACGAACTTCAAAAAGCTAAAATATTCCTAAAACTGTAAATAAATACAGTAAGTAAACATAACATATACATGTTAACCTAAACACACAATGTTAAAAAAGTTCAGACTTTATTAGTAAAGTTATACGCTGTCTAAAGAAAAAAATAACAATGAAATTAAAGACACATTGTTATGCATGAGCTGACTCTAAACCTGAATACGCAGAGAAACAATTGAGATGTGACCACAGTCTCGTGGAAATTGAATGCACTGAAAGAGGTATATTTAAGCACATGATAGCACATGCACGCAATCCATTTCAAGGTAGCATGACCATTAATTACCAAACCCTGTAGGCACTCATTTCTCTAGAGAATATCAACATAGTATGTGTGTGTGTGTGTGTGTGTGTGTGTTTGGGATGCTCGTCATTATGCGAGATACTGCCCCTGCATGCAGACGAATCATTCTGCTCCCTCTCACGCCCTCTAAACTCTCTTCAATCCATCCACAGCCTGGCACTCAAACAACACACACAGTCCTCTCGCTGTAGATTGGTACAACAGATCAGGGATTTCTTTGTCTAAGTGTAAAGTGAGAAATGCTAAATGACGCTAGCAGCCAAACAGAGCTCTATAGAGTTGAGCATTCAAACTGTTTGTTTGCCAAGGCACCAAAAAAATCGCATGGTAAACACTAAAAACACACATCATTCAGCAAAATATAAAATATAATTTTTTTTCCCACATTTTATGATAACAGGGGCCTTAAATTGTTAAATTGAACAAAATCTCTTTAAAAAAATTCCAAATAGGTTCATTATTCATTAGTTCTTGGCTGATCCAAATGTCTTATGACTACTCACATCCCAGACAGTCAATTCACTTTAAAAAAAACATCTACACTCCATCTTTCTGCAATTTAACTTGGAATTGTATTACATTTTATGTTCCCTTTTACTTGTTTAAAACCCATAAACATAAGAGAGCCACACATGTCCTTTTTCCTCATTAATGAGTCCCAGCAAACAGCTCTTTTGTCCTGTGGGTACTTTAGGGGCCCATTTTGTCAAGGAGGGGGCTGGGGGTTGGTGTTGCCCACTAAACAAACGAGGAAACATCCATCATCCGGTTGGCTGAGATGACTGTCGCCTAGTTCCCCTTAGCATCAAGGCCTTTTGAATGCCACATGATCATTTAAACCTCCAGATTAAAAAAAAAGTTATAAACTATATACAGTTTTTACTATATATAGAAGTAAGAGAATGAGAGCAATACACAAAGTACTCATTCTTTAAAAGTCCATCACTAAGCTAGGCTAAAAATATAATTTGAAGACTCCAGTTTCTTCAATGAGAAACAAAGCCTTAATGGGGGAAGGTGTAAGCATTTTTGAGCGGGCAGACTGGGCTAAATCCGCCCATTAGTCCTTCTTGTACACCAGGTGTTGGCTTTTCAGGACCCAGCTGTGCTCCACGTCCCCAGTAAATGAGCCACACGGCTCTCTGGTGCTAATGACAGCGGTCAGCACCTGAGGAAGCACACGCCACACACTGCTATTAATGAACCAGTGCTCTGCGAGAACTCATCACCAGTTAACGGCCCTCAGGCACAGCCATATGAATGCCAATTTTACGATGCATCATATTCATGAATGACACTCAAGGGAACCAGGGGAAAATATTAAACTGATAGATTTGTGGTAATTAAAGGCTATATATGTAATGCATGCATAAAACTGGCTGCATTTATTTGATAAAAAAATACAGTTAAAACAGTAGTATTGTGATTTTTTTAAATTTAATTTAACTGTTTTTAAAATTTAATTTTCTCCTGTAATGGTAAATTTTCAGCATCATTACTCCAGACATGATCCTTCAGAAATGTATTATTAGTAGTGCTGTCAAACGATTAATCGCATCCAAAATAAAAGTTTTTGTTTACATAATACAGTATATGAGTGTATAAATATATTTATTATGTATATATAAATGCAAACACACGCAAGTATATATTTAAGAAAAATATGTTACGTTTATATATTAAATATATTTATATATAATATAAAATATAATCATAAATATATAAATGTATGTACTAGTAAATATTTTCAAAATATATACTGTATGTGTGTGTATTTATATATACATAAATAAACACAGTACACAGACATATATTATGTCAACAAAAACTTTTATTTTGGATGCGATTAATCGATTAACAGCACTAATTATTAGCATTTATTATTATTATTATTATTATTATCAATGTTTAAAACAGCTGTTTCTGTTGTGGAACCGTGATGTGATACTTTTTTTCATAATCCTTTGATGAACAGAAAGTTCAAAAGAACAGCATTTATTAGATTTTTGGTAACAATGTAAAGTCTTTATTCACTTCGATCAGTTTTAGGGAATAAAAGGATTAATAAAAAAAATACAAATGTTTAGAACCTAAATTAACTATTATGTGAGCACTTTACAATTTGCAGTGCTTTTCAAATATTAATGATTAGCTTAAAATTACCAACTGTTTGAGCTCTGATTAAAGTTTAAACACTATTTTCTGTGGTATCTACCTAGTGAACAATAGTGGAATATACCTTTTAAAATTATTCAGACAAATATTAGTTCAAATGACACCTTAGATGTCTTCAGAACAGCCTTACAGATTTAGAAGTGGTAATATAAAAACGGTAGCAAAAAAACAATTAAAAACAAAAAATACTGCAAAATTACAAATTTATACAGTATGAGGTATAGCAGAAAAAACTATTGTGTACAATTCAGAGGTCATTTAGACATTTTATGCCAAGAATACGCCTCAATACTATCTAAACAAGGATATTACATTTCTTTGTGTTTGTTGGATAGCTACATATATGGTACAGTAAACATGAACGTTCACAGAAAAATCACACCAGTGAGTATTTCACACAGAGCTACCAGCTGTGTAAATACAGGTTGGTTTCACGGTCCCAGGGACTGTTTTGATATACTGTACATAAGAACTGATTATATAACTATGTTTGCTCCATTGTAATGGTTCATCCCCAGGGCCTGATGTGTCTTCAAAGACAGATTTTCTAGTGAAATAGAGAGTAGGGTTATTAAATGTACCAATGAAAAGAAAAAAACAACAATGCTTTTATATCAGTCCAAAAAACACTGCCCTCCCTGCAGGTAAAACCAGTTTAAGCTGGTAGTTGTGTTTTGGAACATGGTTTCTAGCTGATAGATCATCTCGGAGCAGCAGATACAGTATATCAGCTTAAGTCGGTTTTTGGAATATGCTAGCTAGTCAACTAGCTAATACCCAGCTTGGACCAACAAAACATCAGCTACCATGTGCCAAAAAACAGCTTAAACTGGATTTTCCAACAACATGTTTGTTTGTTGTCAATAACCCACCGCACTGACAAATGCTCCAAAACATGGCGATGTGAGATCATGTTACTGGCACTCACTCATATTCTCCATCTTGTCTGCACTCACTCTGCTAACTTCATTACTTCCCTCTTTTCTCTTCACAATGTTAACATCCTTTATGACAGTGCTATATGGCTTCTTTTAATTCCCCCGGTGAATGGGGTGATGATCCCGTCAGAGATACGGTTTGCCGATAAAACGCCTGAAGTGGTATTATCTGCGCACCTCCGGTTTGATTGGCGGAAACCAATAAGCACTAAATACCGTCGAGCTTCGGCTCGCAGGCCATCTTAAAGACCCCCGAGAGGCCTTGAGCACCTCAAATGGGTAGGAGGGTGTGTAATTGCAGTTATTGTCGTGGCACGTGGGGCCAGATGGGGTCTAGGCTGAAATGATGAGGGTAGGCTGTATTTTCATGGCCTCAATATCGCTTCTCTGAAAGATGGCTATCACGGTGAAGAGCTCTATCTGGGCTCTGGCAGATAGACTAATTTATCTCGATATATCCTGCCGTGCTGCTATTCTGTAGAAGGTGTCCGCAACCCAGGGCGATGAATTATGACGGCCAATTGCCCGCAGGATTGAGAGAAGCCAATATGTACATGGCTGATATTCAAATTGGCCCTTTTTAAAATCAACAAAAAGACACTGCTTATGGACATCCATCTACAGGATGGATAAAACAACATCTAGAACATAAAAAAGTGCTGTATATTCAATACAGCTGATGTTGAAAATGTCTTTTATAGCAGTATGTTAAAGTCCTCCAATCTGCTGAGGAAAAATGGTGTGACAGCTGAGGAAATTATTGCCTACTGGTGGCCCGTTTGGGGCTAAATGGAGCACCGGGATATGTATTTATGACCTTGGTCAGGCTTCTGGTGAAAAAAAACGAAGAAGGGCAGAAAAGCAGAATATCTTTGTCTATTTTTAGTCTGGTATTATTGTGATCTTCAGAAAGCCCCTTTTTTCCCTCACTCTCAAAGCTGGAACAATAGCTGCCTGTGGACAGTCCCTGTGAGAATCGTTCAAGCACAACGAAACACGGGTGTGAAACTCACACCCAGCTCTGGATGACATCAATTCACAACTATTTATATACAGTAGTTCCAAACGACCTAAAGTGGATCATAATGGCACTTCTTGACGTGTCTCATTTCTCTCAAACATCTAAATGGGCAAATTTGCAGTTTGTTCTAATCGGAAAACCGATTAGTGCAACATAAAATGCAAGATATCAGCACCCCTACAACAAAATCATATATACGTATACACACACACACACACAGCCTACTGTACATATACAAAATACATAAATGCAGATATAATAATGCAAGAAAATTATATTTTACTAATATTTACTTCATTATTTTTATTTATTTTATTATATTATATCATAATATATAATTAAATCCCAAAACAATTATACTTTCAATATTGTGTGTTTTTGGACATATATGTTAATAAAATAAATTATAATAATAAAACAACCACTTCTTGATCTTTATTGAAAATAATCACACCATCTTGTGAAATTCTCCAATTCTTTTTTGTCAGTAACTCTGCCATTCTAAGAGCATTCCTTGGGCATGTGCAATATGTTCTTTGTTTACTAGTACTGCACACCCTTCAGGCTTTTCATGCACATCATGAAAAAGTGACCATAGCTCCGTGCTCCCTCTAGTGGACCAAGACACAAATCTTACAGTCCATCCCCTCATTAATATTCCAAATGCTCATTTGCATTTCTTTTTATGCACTCCTGCCAAAGGCAAAACACACCGTCTTAAACTCGATATGAAAACCTCTAATGAACATATGAACAGATCACCCGGTGCACAGACATACAAATTACACAGAAACAAATGACTGCATATGTAAATGAGGACAGCTGGGCGTAGAACAGGATCAGATGTGAGTTATTAAACGACTGGTTGCCTTCCGGTGTTGGAAAGCACATGCAAACTAAATGGACTTCAATGGTGAGCACATTAAACAAAATATTGCAGATAAAACATTGTGCGTATTTATTCTATATCACTGAGGGACCTGTACCATCTGAGCTCGTTGGAAACAGGCCAGACCGCTTAAAACACATTTAACCAAGGTCTAATGGTGTAAGTATTTAACGACCACATGAGATTAAGAGCCATTTAATTCAATCACAGACCAAAGAATTGTAATTTCTGTTTCACAGGCTGAGATGGAGTGCGATTACACTAAAACTCATCAACTTCACTCATTATGTGGCCCATAATACCAGATCTGAACTAAAAATGGCTTGTTGGATGGATAACTGTAGCAGCCCTCAACACTAATGAAACAGTTATGGTCTCTCAGCTTCATTATGATCAGTTCATCAACGACTCTTTATTAAGAATCATATGCATTTATGAAACTTCCTAATGATAACATCTTGTATATGAGAACCGTTTTCCTCTATTCCCTGATCAAATTATGCACTCAGAGAGACAAAGACTGAACATACTTATAGTGCAAGTGGAAACCAACGATATGGTGCTATTTTTGAGGTTGATGTGACTGTTTTGTGAGTGCTCTCCTCACACCGAGATGAAACAGGCAAGCCTTGGTGGGTTCAACCTTTGCTTTGAAGTGGCTGTTTGTTGTCAGCGAATTAAATAATTCCATATAAAGATGAAAGATGAATAAAATGTCAGCCGAGGCATGCTGGTTTGTGCTGTTAACCTGTTGACGGCTATGGACTTGGAAGTGAGCACATCAGCACAAAAAAACATCCAAAACTGACTCCTCAAGAGTGTGACACTGTACAGGCACTACATTACTGAATCCTAATGGCAGGGGACAACTACATTTCCACATTTTCTGAAGAAAATGGGAGCATCTTGGCTGTTAGCCTAATGCTATGTGGCTAGGGTGTTCTGGGTAGTTGCTATGGCATAGGTGGTTATGTGCCTATACCAAAAGATATATAATATGAAAAAAATATATATAATATGAATTTAAAAAGCATGACACAGAAAGGTTGAAATAAAAATTCTATAAATATAAAATAAACACTAATATTTTAACTGTACTGTTATTTTTTTTTTTAAATGTAATTGCCTGTCGGATGTTTAATATTGTGTCTATAACAACACATTTAACAAATACAGACACAATATTAACCAAATATTGGTTAAAATATTATATAGAATATTTACTAAATTTTATAATATATATATATATATATATATATATATATATATATATATATATATAAAAAATATATATTTTTTAAATAGCATAACAAATAATTATTTGTAAATAATTTGTCTATAATCGACTGGCAATAGCCTATTACTGTATATATTATAGTCTATTACTGTATACATAAAGCAATTTAGTCAAAATTAAGTAAAAGTAGGTAAAAAAAATATTCTTATTGATAGTAGGGATAGAGATATGTTATGTCTTAGCAAACAACACTAAATAAATCTTTAAAAACATCTACAGAGAAATACCCAATAACGGAATAATAGACGATTCTATGTATTGACAGCTCTATAGCTACAGTATCAATCCACTCTTGACTCAGTGTACTGCTGTAGTAGCAGTTCAAAATAATTTGAGTAAGATGGCGACATGTTCACTTTCTACTGCTGATTGAGTCGGCCATTTGAGACCCAGAACAAAGTGTTCATCTCTCTTACAGCAGACATGGCACTCTTGCCTAGTTGTTTCACATAAACACTAAAAATCCTTAGGGACACAGAGCCTTTAGTTCAGCAAAGAAAATCCTGTAGGCTATTTTTGAGGGTCATAGCATGACCCTACCAGCAGAGCCCTGTCAGATCCAATGGGCTTTCATCATCGGTCTTTGAGGCCTGGACTAGGGAACATGAACCGGTTATTGGTCTCACTTCCTGTGGTTTAAGATAGCAGTCATGGGGATTTTCAGATCAAGGTGCTGAATTTTCTGTTTCTGCACCTACTTTCTGATTTCAACTGAAGAAACCAACATTTGCCATTTTTAATGCTTCTTATAAGGACCTGAAAAACATGAGGGTGAGTAAAGCTGTGGTTTAGCGGTTAGCACATTCACGCCTTCCGTCATTTTCCAATCCCATCCCCACCTCTTCCCCAAATATCTGCACTCTAAAAAAAATGCTGGGTTACATACAACCCAGTGCTGGGTAAATATTGGACAGAACACATGTTGATTTCAAACAACAGTTGGGTTAAATGTTTAACCCAACCTTCTGGGCAGTAACCCAGCCGCTGGGTTCGTCCATATTTTACCCAGCGCTGGGTTGTTTTTAACCTATCATTTTTTAGAGGGTGAGATTTCTCTCTACTATTCTATATCAATAAAAGAATAAAGGTTACATTTCAGTAATATCTACATGGTGTTAGTCTAGCAATAGTCTAGCACCGATCATGATTTTTCATGGCCGATTCCGATACTGATTTTTTACAAGCAAACCGGCCGATTGCGATACCGATTTCTTTTTCTTTTTTTTCTTCTTTAAGCAACAAACAAGAAAGAATGAAAGTATACATAAACAAAATGTTTATACATGTAAAAAATGTTTATTTGGTATTTAACAGGCCAAACTGGCTTTTGGCTATTGAAAACAATAACTGTAACCATCTGAAATTAATTAAATTTAGCTCTTGTTTTTAAATTAGGTTGAAATTACATAAAACTGGCCTTAAATGAAAACATTAACTGTAACCATGTGAAATTAAAGGCAACAACTGCATAGTTACAATCCAAACAACACAATCAACACACATTCAACAGTCCAAACAAAGTTGTTACTTAATCAGCATTCAGCATTTGTTTTCATTTTTAAATGGTGTAAAGAAAAAAGGTCTTCTTTACCAGTGAAACTAAATAAAACCGAAGTAGGCTATATGAATAAATTATTCCAAAATGCTAAATCAAATAATGTTTAGTGCAACGAGTAAAACAAAAATGCTTCAGCAGGTGCTTTTTAAATCAAATTAAGTCAATGTAATTTTAAGGTAAATTAAAAATAATCATTCTGTACAGAACTGACGTTTACTTCTGGCTTTTCAAAAGTGCATGCAAGTTCTTCTTTACAAAAAGAAGCATTTCAGCTTTGTCACAAGTTAGTCTGTTTCGTTTCTCATCCAACACGTGAGAAGCTGCGCTGAACAACTGTTATAACTGTCTACGCTTGTGCAGGGTGCGGACAGATACGCTCGCGCAACTTCAGCGAGCGCGGGAAAGCGGCTCTTATTTGTGTGCCAGTACACCAACGGCTGTTCGCTTCTTGATATCTGTTTTTATGTGTTTGTTGTGCTTGTGCCGAATGTCTTCCACACAAATGACATGTTCGCGAATGATTACAATGTAGTGTGCACGCGGGCGCACTTCCGGAAAAATCGTCCAAAAACAGGTTCCCATTTATGGCCGGTCAACCGGTGCATTCCTAATTTTCTTAATTAAATCTATTAAATTCAATGAGCAGCAACCAGTTCAAGATGATAACATTGATCATGAGGTCACATACAAGACATGTACTTGTTCTTTCATGCATTCATTCACCTGTGTCTGCAGTTACTGACTGGTGCTGCTACTGGAGAATGCAGCCATTTGTCAAATATAACACAAAAATAAACTTCAGATCATGAGGCATAGTAAATGCAGACACAAATTGCATTTCTTTAAAAAAAACAACAAAGATAATTGCAATGAAATCTGAGCTACCAGATTTTGAGTAAACCAATACAGGTGGAGATGAGCTACTCGCACTTTCTGCACTGATTGGGAGGGAAAATCATCATTAAAAATGTGGTTAAGAACTGAGAGAACCACAGTCTTATTGGTACCTGAAAATATAATGAATTAGTCCAAATATTTCAACTTTTGTGGAGCTTTCTGTCAGGCAAAGATCCTAAGAGTTTATAAAGCTGCTAAAGATGTCACTAAGCAACTAATATGCTGAGACTTGTAGCATCATTAGGAGAGTAAAAATACATTAAATATATGTTTAATTCACACGAGTAATTAATTAACTATTAAGAGGAGCTGTCATCTTCAATGATTGCACATACAATACATAACGGCTTCTACCAAACAACTGAGCATTTAGTGTGTTATAATTAGGGATGCACCGATACCACTTTTTCCAGTACTCGCCCAATACGATACTTTTATTTTTGGTACTTGCCGATACAGAGTACCGATATCGATAACTTCTTTGTATTTGTACATTTTTAAAATATTGGATACAGAAACCAAAAAGAGACTGTATAATGTTAGTTGGTTAACCTCATTTATCAAATAGATACAGTCAAACCAAAATATATTCAGACACCTTCAACATTTCTCACATTATCACAGTTTATTCACGATAGTTTAGAAAATGGTAATAAAATATGACAAGAACTCAGAGTTAAACTCTGTCAGAACAAATTCAGCTTGATAATGTCAAATAACTTTGATAGAAAGGTATGTAATGGATTACAATCCAACCAAAAATTATTCAGACAGCTGTTAGTAGGACAATATTTACACAACTCTCAATACTTTGTCGGGCCACCCTTAGCCTTAATCAGCTCTGGACCGCCTGCGGACTATGTGCTATGTGCTTTATAACTTATGCCACTGGAGCCACAATAGCCTGGCTATTTGTACTTAGTGTAAATAGACACTCCGGTTTTTGTATATTTCTGTAATAAAATGATATATATTTCTGCATGTATACACACACACATACATGCATATATAATTTATATCAACAACCTATGAGACTTCATCCAAAAATTTGACACCTATGATAAGCGTTCACACACATAACCGGGTTAGAAGCCCAAATCCCAACAGTGCACTGAGTGGCAGAATAATGCTTTGCCACCACGCTGAATTCTGCTCATCTGACCTCAGTGCTGGAGTCTGCCTCTCGCCGGCAGGCTAATGTGAATGCCTTCCTCCTGCGAGGCATGGCACCGTGCCACCTCCCATTACTGTCACTGACATGACTGCTGCCGTCGAGCTCTAAAAACACATTCAAATCACATTCACACACAAATCGCAAAAAAATAGGCTGTAGCACTAGTTTAAACTGTGCATTTCTGAAGAGCATGATCTGTAATTGTCCAACAGAGAGAGAAAGAGAAAGAGAGATTATTAAAGAAAGAGAGTTATTAGTCATGGTCTGCTCTGGAGGAGTAACGCTTGTACAGGGTGACCTTGAGGGAGGGTCACATGACAGCGAAAGGCTGTCCCAATTCCCTTTCCTCCCTCCCTTCCCCCCTGGGATGAGGCACAGCAGGCGGCAGTGGAAGAAGTGCAGGCAGACAGAGCTCAGGAGCAGATGGAAACATGGGCCACTGGCTTATGCAATGACCCAGCTGAGAACGAGGCTTGTTGACTGTCTCTTTACTCACTTGATAAATCACCATTTGAAAACATTGTTTACCTTGTTCATAATACATGCCTTTACAATGCCCTGTATTACTGCATTATCTATCTATCTGTCTGTCTGTCTATCTGTCTGTCTATCTATCTATCTATCTATCTGTCTGTCTGTCTGTCTATCTATCTATCTGTCTGTCTGTCTATCATTAAGAAGGTAATTTGCATAGAGTGACATACAGACAGACAGATAGATAGATAGGCAGGCAGACATTTAAGAATGAATCTATCCATCTATCTATCTATCTATCTATCTATCTGTCTATTTATCGTTAAGAAGTTAATTTGCATAGATAGACATACATACAGACAGATATATAGATAGATAGATAATTAAATGTCTATCTATCTATCTATCTATCTATCTATCTATCTATCTATCTATCGTAAGTCGTATAGAGACAGACAGACAGTTAGATATACACTTAAATCTATCGATCTTTCTATCTTTATTACTATATATGAATGGCTGCTATGTATTTATTAATAATATTCAAACATATTTTAAATTACATTATTTAAACAGTAAAAATTAAATACATATTCAAGCAAAATGTATTACAATAATGATTTAAGTTATTTGTTCAATTATATTTTACTCCTTGAGATGTTTAAAATGACTAAAAATATTTAAAATGACTAACATTATTGACAACCAACGTAATACATTTTTTTTCTACAAATATCAATTTATTTCTTCAGAACTTATAAGGCCATATTTGTGCCAAAGAAAAACTCAAAAATAAGAGTAAATCTTGAAATCCAGAGAGAGGGCATGTGTTCATTCAGCCTGACAAACAGCTGTATGCTCAATACGGACTGAAACTGCTGTCTTATACTGTTTCCAAAAATAGTCCTGGCGTGACATCACCAGAGCTACGTAAACACTGTCCACTTTGTTTTCAGTCTGCGTGCGTGAGATATCTCAGCGTACAGAGCCATCCTTATCCCTCTGCCCTAGGCTTAGAGACATACAGCCTGCGGCAAACTCACAGAACATGCTGAACGTGTTTGCCTCAAACAGTCGATGAGTCCATTAACAGTCAAACACATGACACAAGATTTTGCTCCTCGTATGATGTGATGGCTTTTCAAAATGTTAAATGAAGCATCAAGCAACTGCAGCAGTCAATTTGTCATGTATGAAATTTAAACGGGGTCTTACCCCCCAGATACGGGCAGAATAACAAGCTCTACATGCTGTCATAAGCGCTCTCCTTCAGAGATTTGACATCACATGAATGCAATGCTGAGGTTAATAACATCTGTTGTTTCATATCAAAACAAATGCAAATATCAATATTCTTCCAATCTCGAATGAGTCTCGGCACAATTACACACACTCACGTGCACAATTCAACCATGTACTCACAAGTGGTAGCGATGAAAAGCCATGAAGATGCTGTGTTGTGTGTTAGTCTCTTGAGCGCACCAAACTAAGCTTCGGTCTCACACACACACACACACACACACACACACATCTCTCTTCTCTCAAACACTCACAGGCGTGCTCAGCTCATTCAAGCTTAGCCTCAGCGGGGCGGCACACGGCACGGAGTGTGTGATGTAATGTGCATTTCAAACACACACACACACACGTACATATCATCGATGTTTCATATGAGATTCAGAGTTATGATCAGACACATTCATATGATGTATCAAAAATGACATATTTGGAAATGCACTTTTTCTGCCCTCGATTTGTTTTTGTTTACCTCTGGATCTGTCCAACCCTGGACTGTAGTATGGTTCAGTGAGCTAGAGACCCAGTTGGCTCAGTGGTTGCTATAGTAACAGGTTCTGTTTGTGAGGCTGGACCAATCAGCAGGAGCATGCAGCATCCCTAATGACACAAACGGATTCATTAAGAACTAACAAAAGCTTGTGTGAATAGGCAAGCTGAAGACTTAATTATGCTGGGAGGGAGGAAGATTCCTCTTGATTTAAGAAATGTTTTAATTACTGGTCTATGTGTTTAATCGAAAATCACTGGCAGTGATTTAAAGTTTTTAATTGTTGGTCTTCATCTCTATTATAAACCTGCTGGGCCCAATTAATGTTTTTAATTGTTGGTCTACAGCTCTAATATAAACTCACTGCTACTGATATATATTTTTTAAATTGCTGGTCTATGTCTCTAATATAAAATTGGCCTAATTTAGAGTTTGTAATAGTTGATCTATGCCCTTTATATAACATACCGAGATGTGAATTAAATTTTTCACATTTTTTGTCTACTAATATAAAATCAATTGGCCAGTTAGTTGTTCTATGTCCCTATCGTAAAATTATTGGATGGCATTTTAGAGTTTAAATTGCTGCACCTTAACCCTCAATTTAAAATTCTCTGGGCCGTATTTATTTTCTATTATTTTATTTTATTTTCTATTATTTATCTCTATAAAATCGCTTAACCCGATTCATTTTTTTTAATTGTTGTTCTATGTCCCTAATATAAAATTGTTGGGTGCCGTTTTTAACTGTTGCTCTGCAATCATTTTATAAAATCTCTGGATCCAAATTAAAATTGTAATTGTTGTTCCACATCTGTAATACAAAATCGCTGGCTGTGATACAATTTTTTGAACTGCTGATCCAAAATACTAATATAAAAATTTCAGGTTGCCCACACTTCAACATTAACCGTTGCCAGTTTTACTATTTTTTCTGGAACGTCTCAACAGACAACCTCTCCTCTCCCGCAGGGACCCTCCAGCATGTACCGGTCACCAGGTATCAACAACACCGTGGCACATGCACATTACCAGTTACCATAACAATACCTGACAGATAAAACACGTTCCCAACATGCACCAGGAGACTTAACCGGCTCCCACACTCCCTAATACCTCCACAAGCTGACATAGCACTCAACATGGAGAGGGCTATATCAGCATCTCCACCCCTGATATAACAAGGTTGGGGCCTTTGTTATGTTGATTTAAGCTCCCGAAGGAGCATTGCATTGTGGGATCACATCTTTTCAGGGATAGGAAAAAGCAAAGTAATGAGGCCGTACATCCCCACGCGAACACGCTCATTATGGAGTCATGGTGGCAGGCACGAGGCAGAGACTTTTGGGACCGGTGTGCATGCATGTATGGAGATCATGGACAGGGGCGGGGAAGGAAAGCTGGAGGTGCATCCAACATGGACAACAGCTTTGAAGCCGCTGTCAAGAGATACTGACATACTGATACATCAAAATCATGTGCATTAAATTCACACACTAATGTAATATTAATCTCAAAGACCCATACACACTTATAAAATAGCCATTCACAAATACCTAAACAAAAACAATCTGTCAACCACAGAGCTTCCCAAAGACATTTAGAGGAATGCATTGCATGTAATTCATGTAGCAGGAGACGTGAAAAGGGCAAGCGTTGGGCATTGGCAGTCTGTTCAGACACAATACTAGAGGGCTGCTAACTCTAGCTCTAGCTATCTTCAAACATTTGTCATTTTTGAAACAAATGTTTTTAATCGATGTACATATTTCAGAGCTCAGCAAAAAGGATTTGTTTATTTTTTATGTTGCATGGTAGTCGAGCAATTATTTTCAGTATGTTTTTTTTATTAATACTTTTATTTTGCAAACATGCATTAAATTGATCAAAAGTGACATCCGTCACTTCATAATGTTATAAAAGATTTCTCTTTCAAATAAATGGTGTTCTTTTGAACTTTCTTCATCAAATAATTTTTAAAATGTGCCATGCTTTCCAAATTATTAAGCAACATAACTGTTTTCTAAAATTAACACGTTAAAATGATTTCTGAAGGATCATGTGCCTCTGAAGACTGGAGTAATGATGACTGCAGAAAATTCAGCTTTGCCATAAATTACATAATTATTGTATAAATTACATACTAAAATATATTCAAACAATATACTGTTTTACATTTTATTTTTTTGGTGATCATAAGAGGCTTCTTTCAAAAACATTTAAAAAAAATTACTGACTAGAAATTTTGAATGGTAGTGTACAGAATATGTATTATAATATCTATTAAAAATACATTAATTTGAATTATCATCCATTAATATTTATTGATTGTATTACCGAAAGAAATGCAACAAGCTGCAAACTATAAACTGCGAACTATGAATAAAATAAAATAAAATAAATTAAATGCCAGCTAGATAACATTTCCTTTGTGACATGTTGGCAGAATTTGATCTTTGATGACTAATAAACCATTGCAATTCATCCCGTATACTGCAAAATTGGTAAACACAGACACACATATCCTGAGGTGAAGTAAAGAGGGAGCTAAACCTCACACAAGAGCTCTATCTCTGATCCCACTTCGATTCCTGGAAATAGCACTCATTCACTCCCCTGGAGGATGGCTGGAAATTGTGAGTGCCTATGTGTATGTGTGTGTGGTGGTTTCAAAGAGGACAGCCCCCAGTCTTATTCACTCAACTACTTGTGATCAGACATTAGCTTTGTCTGATAGGGCTGTACTGAGATTCTCTTCTGGCGATGTTCTGCCTCTGCTCTCTGAGGCTCTTGTCTGAGGAGCTGATGCAGGCTAATCTCTGCTAGCCCTGAGCTACTCGCTAACAATACAGCACCGAGGGAGAAAAGATTACTTACAACTGAACATCTATTACGGAGAAATGATTTATTGATTTGCTGAGGGGTGGAAAACCAGAGGGAGGTAGTGGCTTGATACATTGGAGAGATTTGCAGAGGAGGCAGGAGTGTTCATGAGATAGAATTGAGGCAGACATATTCATGAGGCAGAACTGATGCAGAAGTGTTCATGAGGTGAACTTGAAGCAGCAATGCTCACGAAAGAGGTACGGAATTTGAATTACATTTGAATTGTGGTGCAGTGGCAAACAGGATACAGAACAAATTGTATATAATTTGTTCATTCATTTTTTGATTTAATATTGAAAGTAGAAAAATGAAAAAAACGGCTCCATTTTTCATTCAGGTGTAGAAAAATTAATAAACAGCTTGAATATTCGGTTTAATATTTGATTAAACCTCCCTTTCTGCTATTTGGTCAGCCAAAGATCAAATGCGCCGTCATCCGCTGCATCACGCAGCAGAATAATAGTCCTCCGCTGCTGCAGTTTGACGGATTCCTAACGCATTTATTGCAACTACATTTAATCTTTTTCATCAAACAGACTAATGAATTGCTCAACACAACTCGTACTGGGTCAGAGTCTAGACAGAGCTTTCTTCTATGTAGACCAGCGGTTCTAAAAGTGATAGGGGGTCCATGAAATAATTTGCTATAGCCTTATTTTCAGACTATAAAGTCGCTTTTTTATCATGATACATAGGCTGTGATTTATTCCAAAGTGACTTATATGATGCATTTAATGTCAAATAATTGAATGAACGAATGATACACGGATTCAGACCTGCAGTTCAAATTTGAATGCGAAGAAGAAGAATTTGAAATTCAAAGATGATTATAGTCCTTAGATACTGTAGCTATAGATAGATAGATATATAGAAGGAACAACAAAAAACAAAACAAAACAACTTAAATGTTTTTTAGTTAATGAAATAAAACAGAAAATAAATAATTTAAATAAGCTAAAAATTTTAACTTAAAACAAAAGGAAAATTAGAAATATTTCAGGGTTCCTACACATTTTCCATTTCAAAATTCCATACTTTTCCAGACTCAAATTTCCAAACCTCTCATTAGATTTTCAGACCATATTTTACATAATTGGTTCATAAAGCATTATTTTCAGCTTTATATTTGCTATATAGTACAGTCATCTGTAAATATTTTGTTTTTTGATTTTCTTGAAGTGTCAACATGCAGAGACCCTAAAAAAAACTTTTACACATACAGAAGAATTTTTTTTTGTGCCTTTGAGAAACTAGTCACATGTGTATGGGAATTTTTTGCAAGTTTACGCATTACAATTTCTAGTTCTCTTTGAGCATCACTGCCATCTTACTATGAATAAATCAAGAGTTAACATCTATTTGCTTAAAATTTGGCTTTTCTTATGGTAGTACCTCTAATATCAAGGCCTAATGTCCAATTTAACACATCCTCTGTGGTGGCACACAAACCATGACACAAAATGGGCTGATGGCATAAAATTTGTCCAATTTTTTTTCAAGGGTTTATAAAAAAGATAAAGATTTTTTTGTAAAAAAATTAAAAAAGTGTTTAAAATTTGACTTTTGTTAGAACGGTATGCCATATTTCAAGTCTCTTTAACACATATTTTGTGGAGGAGAAACCACACTGCAAAATGGGCTGATGGCACAATAGGTGGCTCAGTGTGCATTGTCCTATATGCTAAGTTTCTCGCGTGCACATAAAAGTCTGTATATTTTTTTATTTTTGCAAAGGTCCTTAAGGCTATGTAATAAGGTGCTAAGAATATTGTTATTGAGAAGAAACCCAAAATGTTTATAACCTGCAGTTTTGCATAATGAAAGTTCACCTTGAATTCATTGTCGTATTTTGACTTGACTTCTTGTACAATAATTTTTTTCCAATAAATTCTTAATTTTCTATTCTAAAAAAACTAAATGGGGGGGGGGGGGGGGGGGGGGGGGTCGAGAGCACCGTATGGAGTAGACGTAGTTTTGGGGGCTCCTCAATTAACCTCGAAAAAATTTGTTTAATTTAATCATAACCAAAACAAAACAATATCCTTTGACGCCTGAAGTCAATTTGACGAAACCTAAATCGAAGAAAGGGGACCAATCGGCCAGTGACGAGCAGTCAGTGGAGAAGCAAACGCTGACTGAACAAGCGGCTAGTGCTACCATTACCGACGAGACCACAGCCTTATCCCCTATTTTGGCAGCAATCCAATCCAGTCTATCCAAACTATGGATAAGTCGATGAATGACAGATTTAACTCTATCGAAAACACTGTCACAGATGCAAGCGTCGCTCTCCGAAACTAACTCCCGTATCTCTGAACTGGAGGGCGCTAGAGCCAAACAGGACAGCCGCATTTCCGAACTAGAGACTCTATGCCAAGATATTGTTGCTGCCAATAAAGCACTACAAGCTAAGCTTGATGACCTGGAGGGCCGCTCCCGTCGACAAAATATAAAAATTACGGGGCTACAAGAGAAAGTTGAAAATGGTCGCCCAGCTGAATTCTTGGAAAAGCTGATTCTGGCCCTTCTGGGAGCCCAAAACTTTCCATCTGGAGTAAAAGTGGATCGCGCACATTATATTGGACCACAGCCAGCCAAAGGAGGGCGCTCCCGGATGCTAATTGCAAGAATCCACCATTACCCCATTAAAGAACTAATGTTGAGGCTGTCCCGTCATCAATCACCCCTACAGTTTGAGGGTATGCAGATCTCTATATATCCTGTTTTGACAGCGGAGGTCTTGTCACAGCGCCGAAACTTTGATGGAGTTAAGAAAAACATTAAAGGAGGCTGGTGTCAGATATGGACTGCTGTTCCCCACGCGTAGTTGTCACTCACGGATCGGAAAAGAGAATCTTCAATTCAGTCGAAAACACTGAAGCATATGCCAATACAATTACCACCGCATCTTGACTTCTTATGCACGTACATTTGATCCGGACAGTACTCACAGCTATAAGCGTGTGGAACCTGTAAGTGAGTACGCTCTTGTTCATGCGCTGCTATACAGACCGGTGACCCGGGCTCTCGGACGTGGGATGCCGATGATTCCTGTAAGCAAGCGCGCTCACTAAGACTTTGACTAAGACTTGACTTTATATTGAAAGTTTTACTGGACAGTTAAGTTCGTTTTAGCTGTTAAGTGTCCTTATTTCTCCTTAGGCAGCCTTGTAGTTCCATGGTTCAATGGGGTTTGTTTTTTGCACCCCGCTTTGTTTGGGGAAGCGGACGAGAGGGAGGGTCCTGTTTTTTTTTCTTTTCTTGATTATGTGTTAAATGTTATATGTTTTGTCCTGTTTGATTCAGTTCCATACAGTTATTATAACAATATTTAAGCTCACCCGTACTGTTATATAATATGCAATCTTCAAACTGTAATGTAACCTTAGCCAGCTGGAATGTACGAGGCATTAATAACCAGGTTAAAAGATTCAAAGTCTTTTCTTATTTGAAGTCAATCTCTGCTGATATTATATTTTTGCAAGAGACACATATTAAGCATAATGAACAAAGGCTCCTAAAGTGTAACTGGGTTTCACAGGTATTTCAATCAACGCTCTCTTGTAGAGCCAGAGGAGTGGCCCTTTTGTTCCGCAAAACAATTCCTTTTAAGCATTTATCCACCATTTGTGATCCAAATGGTTGATATGTGATAGTCTCTGGTTTCATTTTTTCTGTACATATTACGCTATTGAATATATATGGAACGAATCATGACGACCTATCCTTTTTCCGTAAAGTTTTTAATCTCCTGCCCAATTTGTCAAACACACATCTAATAATTGGCGGTGACTTTAACCTGGTTTTAGATCCCGCTATGGACAGGACTCCTACCCGTTCTGTGGGTCACATGCCCAATTCCACCATCACTCTGAATTAATTAATTAACTCATATGATTTAGTTGATATTTGGAGGTTAAAGCACCCATCTGATAGACAATATACTTTTTTCTCTTACGTTCATAGCTCGTATTCCAGAATAGATTTTTTCCTGGTTGACCTCAAGGTTGCCTCATGTGTAACTTCACATAAACATCATAACAGAATAATCTCAGACCACTCTACGGTGACCATTTCGCTTGACCTTTTTGAAATTAACACTAATTATAGCTGGCGATTCAATCCTACATTACTCCTTGATTCTCATTTTTCCCAACGTGTAATAGAATGGTTAGATGTCTGTTTAACGATACAGGGGAAGTGTCCGATTCAACGCTGTGGGAGTCACTTAAGGCTGTATTAAGGGGATGCATAATTGCATATGAATCCAGCTTAAAAAAACAAAGGAAAGAACGCCTGTCAATAATTGAAGCTTGTCTTAACCAACTTGAACATTTACATGCAGACTCCGTGGATTCTGACGTGCTGAAAGAGATTGCAGCATTAAAACTAGAGTATAATTCAATTATTTCCGACTAAATTAATAATATGCTATTAAAAATAAAACAAAAGCAATTTGAGCTAGGAGACAAACCAGATAGGCTGCTCGCATGTCAGTGGAGAAGCATTCAAGTTAATAGAGCTATATTCATCAAATTAGGAAAAAGGACGGAACCCTAACGACGAACCTCAGAGACATCAATGAACGTTTCAAGGAATTTTATGAGGCTTTGTATGAATCCCAGGCTTCCACTGCCACGACGGCCCTATTCCACTTACTTCAATCACTACATCTCCCCAAATTAGATGAAGCAGATCGAGACGCCCTTAATGTAGAGATAACTTTAGACAAATTATTTGAAGCCATCACATATTTTCCTAGTGGTAAGGCCCCTGGACCTGATGGCTTCGGAATCGAATTCTATAAGAAATATTCTCAGAAACTTGCTCCTCTAATGCTAAGATTATTTAACCATTCTATTGACAATCAAAAATTTCCACAGTCAATAAACAACGCCAATATTTCTCTTTCTTAAAGGGGTGGTTGATTGTGATTTCACTTTTTTAACATTAGTTAGTGTGTAATGTTGCTGTTTGAGCATAAACAATATCTTCAGAGTTGCGGCGCTGAAAGTTCAATGCAAATGGAGATATCGTCTTTTAAAATTCTGGCAGTTTAATGCCTACAAAAACGACAGGTAAGGGACTACAACGAGTTACTTCCCGGGTTTGATATGTCACAGACCCAGATAAACCCCGCCCCCGGGAACACGCAGCAAAGGGGGCGAGGCCATGCTGCGCTGCTTTAGAGAAGAGGAAGAGAAAACTAGGGATGCACGTAAAAATCTATTCATATGAATCGCGATTCTGTCTTCTATGGATTCTAATGGATTCACAAGTTTCAAAATCATTAAAGCAACGGTTCTTAATACTGTTACTCTGTCGCCCTGCCCTCTCTCTCTCTCTCTCATTCAGATCTCAGATCAGCTCCAACAAACTGTTCCAATTATACACTTATTTTCACACAGCAATGAGAAGCATTATAAATGGACACGCGTGCGGTTGCTGTGCTGTATTAAAGCTTTAATCAGGATAAAACCGTATATTAAAAGCTAACAGAAGCAGTAGCACTTACAAATAGCAGCGTATTTAAAAGTATGAGACAACAACAACCAAACATACCATTAAGAGCCGTGCTTGCACAGGTTCTGCATGATCCTCTTCACTAATATCCTCTGGGTCTCAATCGGGCTCAAATTGATAAGCATTATAGACAACGCCACTGTTTACAATTCAACCAGAGCGCATTCCGCTGAGGAGAGGGGCGGGACGTTTAGATGTGCTCTAGATGCGGTTTAGCCAATCACAACACACTGAGCCAGCTAACCAATCTCAGCCCATCGAGGGAGGGGCTTCATAAAACCAGGAAATAAATCGAGGCGTTTGTCAGAGAAGGGACAGAGAGGTGTGGAATAAAGGTAAATTATGTGAAAAATAATGCGTTTTTAAAAAAAACAAGCATGAACACATGCTAGACTGCACCCCATAAACACAATCAAGCCTAGAAAAAATTCAACCACCCCTTTAAAAAAGGGAAAGATGAAACTGACCCGGCATCATATCGTCCCATAGCCCTTCTGAACTCAGACCTGAACATTTTTACTAAGATCCTTGCAAACAGATTAAATATATTACAAAAATTATTCATTCTGATCAGAACGGTTTCATCCCAGGGCACTTTTCCTTCTTTAATGTGAGATGCTTAATGAACATTTTATACTCAAAGCATGATTCTTCTTCGAATGTTGCCATCTTATGTCTGGACGCCGAAAAGGCATTTGATCAGATTGAATGGAACTACATTATATCAGTGCTCCAGAAGTTTGGTCTAGGAGAATCTTTCACCTGTTGGGTGAATATGCTTTATGCCAAACCTAGAGCCTCGGTGCTCACTAACTTTGATAAAACTTCACAATTCGCATTGCATAGAGGCACTAGACAGGGGTGTCCACTTTCACCCCTGCTTTTTGCCATCGCTATAGAACCTCTTGCGACTGCTATAAGAAATAACCCACTTATTTTTTCTCCCAAGATAGACCAATTAGATCATCATATATCTCTTTACACTGATGATGTTATTCTCTATTTACTCGCTCCAGAACGGTCCATCCCACCCCTATTAGATTTGCTGAAGACTTTTGGAAAAGTCTCCAGTTACTCTATAAATTGGCAAAAGAGTGAACTTATGCTCGTAACTAATAAGACTGACCAAGGCTTCATACAAAATCTACCTTTTAAAATCGCAACGGACAGTTTGAAATACTTAGAGGTCTCTATACCAAAAAACGCAAAGGACATATACAAGTTAAATTATTTAGCTATGTTAGAGAGCTTAAAGCTTAATATAGAAAGTTGGAGGACCTTTCCACAGTCTACGGTAGGGAGTGTGAATGCAATCAAGATGGTGACATTGCCCAGATTTCTATATCTTTTTCAAAATCTGCCAATTTTCTTGCCCCGATTTTTTTTTAGAACTTTGGATTCGATCACATTACCATTTGTGTGGGGCTTTAAAGCACACCGTATTTCTAAACTACATGTATGTAAACCAAGGTCGCAGGGCGGATTAGGCCTGCCAAACTTCCAGCATTACTATTGTGCTGCGAACTGCAGAGCCTCATTATATTGGAAAAAATCTCATCTTATGGGGCCTGCTGGTGAAATTCCATTTTGGCTCTCCATCGAACAGAGTGTTACAAATTACTCTCTCGCCTCCCTGCTTTTTGCGGCACCTGTACCACCCATAAAAGTGGCCAACACAAACTTTATACTTAGCAGCTCTCTCAGAATATGGTGTCAGGTCCGGAAAGCGTTTAAGTTGCCATCTACCACTAGGGCTGCAACGATTAGTCGACATTATCGACAACATCGGCAATAAAAAATTGTCGACAAATATTTTTGTTGTCGAGTAGTCGTTTGATCTCATATGACCTAATGTAAGAGCCTGCAATACTGCGGTTTGACCAGTGTGGCGCTGTAGCGCAAGACTCTAGTTCAGCCCTCCTGGATGCAGATCAAGAGAAGAACACACACAGCACTTCAGAGCAAATGCATCCAAACTTGAGCGGCGTTTGGATGAATATGTAAATATATATTGCTCGCTTTCCTCTCAGTAACGAAATAAACAACAAAAACTGACAGCAGTGTGAAAGCAACAGTTAAAAATGCATCTGATTACAACGATGTGGATGTTTGCATGAGCTCTGCAGTTCAGTAACGTAATATTACTCCAGTAAAGTTCGGTCACATTATGTTTATTTATATATTACTTGCAATAGATAGCCTTAATTGAAGCAGCTTTACGGTATTAAACATGAAAAACATGAAGGTCAGTGTCGCTTACAGTTAGAATTACAACTTGATTTTCTGTTATAAAGCAGCTCTCCAGTGTGAGCTAGCTAATGATAAAATATTTTTATTAGTGGGAAAAAATAATAATTTCATTAAAGTGACAGTTTGGTTTGCAGAGATCAAAGCTTGATCTAGCTCAGGGCTGTTTTGATTATCATAACTCTATAAGGTATTTTAAGACATTATGTTGTGAATAAAATAGTTTATCCAAAGCATCTTATCACTTACCTTTATTTTGTTTCTTATCTATATGACTTACAAAAGGAGATGTTAGGCAGAATGTGCAAAATGTGTCATTCAGTTACTTTTTCATGTAGCTAATTAAATGGTGAGAGAGTGTCTCTGTCTGTCATCTCATTTTGTGTGCCATCTATTTTTATAATGAATTGGTAACATTACAATAAGGTATCATTTGTTAACATTAGTTAATGTATTAATTAACATGAATGAACAATACATTTATTACATTTAAGTATTAATCTTTGTTAATGTTGGTTAATAAAAATACAGTTGTTCATGTTAGTTCACAATGCATTTATCAATGTAAAAAAAAACAACTTGTGATTTTAATAATGCATTAGTAAATGCTGAAATTAACATTAAGATTAACAAATGCTATAGAAGTATTGTTCTTTATTAATTCATGTTAGGCAAGGCAAGTTTATTTATATAGCACATTTCATACACAAAAAATTTTCAAAAACACAAAAGTGCTTTACATAAAAGGAAGTGAAATAGACATTAAAAATAATAATCACAACAATAAAAGCAAGGAATTAAAAAAAATAATAATCACAACATTAAAAACAAGGAAATTATATAAAAATGTATTTAAAATGAATTTAAAACCGTTACGAATAGAAAATGATTATACATAAAATACAGTGCAGTCATGTTAACTAATGTTAACTAATGAACCTTAATGTAAAGTGTTACCAATTAATTGTGTAATAATTGTAATTACATAATATGCTTTTCTAAAGCTGAAGTGACCTTTATTTATGTTAGAATATGTATAACTTAATATTCTAACTAATTGCAAAAACTGAATAATCAATCAAAGTCTACTGATTAACCAGTGAAATAATCGACGATTAGTTGATTAATCGTTCTAATAATCGTTAGATTAATCGATTATCAAAATAATCGTTTGTTGCAGCCCTATCTACCACACTGTCCACCCCTATTGCTTATAATCACACCTTTAAGCCATCACTCACTGACTCCACATTTTCGGTCTGGTCCAGTAAAGGAATGGTCACCCGTAAGAGACTTGTACATGGATGGTAAATTTGCTACATACAAACAGAAATGTGATCTTCCACCATCACATTTTTTTTTAGATATCTACAGCTGAGAAATTATGTTCGCACATCTATCTCCCACTTTGAACTATTAACAGATGAATATTAAATAAATTATTTTCTGCCTCTCCCGACTCCTCTAATTTGATTTCTCGTTTTATAGATGCTTTTACCAGTTAGTTCGACATATCTACCTAATATCAGAAAGATTCCTGGGAAAAGGATTTAGGTATTCAGATAATCGATGAGGACTGGACAAAGTCTATCAAGGTCATAAATACATGTTCCATTAACTCAAGACACCAACTAATTCAATATAAAGTAGTACACTGACTTAATTATTCTAGGGTTAAGCTTAACAAATTCTACCCCTCCCTCTATTCTATTTGTAACAAATGTGAATCTGCCGAGGGCTCCCTGGGACATCTCTTTTGGTCTTGCCCAAAACTTTATGAGTTTTGGAGCGAAATTTTCAGATTCTACTCTAAAGTTTATTCCTGTGACCTCTCCCCTGATCCAGCAATTGCTGTTTTCGGTTGGTCTAAATCTCTTCGTGGGTTCGGCCATCAAATTCAAAAAGCCATCCAATATGGAATGGTGGTAGCTAAAAAAAATAATTCTTTGTCTATGGAAAAAGCCATCAAAACCACTTTTTTAAATCCTGGCTGTCTGAACTCTCTAGCACTTTGCACTTAGAGAGACTTAGACACAATCTTTCTGATAGTACTGCTGGCTTCGAAGCAACTTGGGAACCCTTTTTTAATCATCTGTCAAATGTCAAGGATAACAGTTTATAGGTTTGACACTTTTATTTTTTGCATGCTCACCATATTGCCTGTGCCCACGGGCCTAGAAATCTATGTGTAACATTGTTAAACCATGTATAAAACTGGAGGAACTGATGGAATTCTACGGTTGTAAGATCAACCAAACCTTTTCACTTTTTTCTTTCTAGTTGTTGTTGTTTTTGTATTGTCTTGTGTTGCTTTAAGGTTAAAATAAAACATATAATATAAAAAAACTAAAAATAAAAAACTAAATAGGGGCAAAAGTCTGGGAAACACAAATACTTTTCCATACTTTGCTTTCTTTTTTCCATACTTTTGCAGACCTGGAAAATACTTAAATCAAATTCCATACTTTTCCAAACCCCGTAGGAACCCTGAAAATTACTAAAATGTAAAATCAAATGAAAACTGAAAATATAAAAATAAAAGACAATTAAAATATAATTACAATAGAAATAATTAAAATGTAAATTAAAATATATAAATACATAAACACAAATAAATAGTATTTGTTTTATTCTTAGTACACAAATACTACCAAATTAATATTGCTATAGAAATATTTAATCATATCTAATCATAAGAATTTTCTTTTGTAGACCAAGATGGAAGAACACATTACCTCTGTTAAATGTCTTTAAATTGCAATTTAGTAAATTCCTCTTCCTGTCAATCCAATAAAAATTTAAATTCAACTTCCTGTACACTGTTGCCAATTCAGTTCAAATTCACATTCATGGATTGAAAAGAAGCCATTTTTTCACTTCTGTATTTTGCAAAACTGAGGCAAAAATGTTTGTGCAGAAGAATAGAGACAGAAATGAGTCAAAATTGAGTCTGAAGCATCCATGCAGCAGATCAGAGGGAGATGTGTTCATGAGGAATGAGGGAGTAACATACATAATTACAACATACATCCATCCTCACAGTGGAAATCAGCTCATCATGAGGCGTTCTGACTTAAATATGCACATCAAAAGCTTTCCTGCATGCGCTGTATTATATCGGCAGGCACACACACAAATGCTCATGAGTTGTCTCTCTTTCATAGGCGACAAGGTACCGAACACCTGACACCTCATCATCTCAAAGAGGGAATGAGAGTGAAACATATGGGAGATCTATTTGCATGCCTCACATCTCCCTGACTCACTTAAGAGTCACACTCAGTCTTCAGCTCTGCTCTCCGCTCAGAGGATCACTCAGACTGTGTGTATGAATAATGGACACACATTAAACCCCAGATGTGCAGCAGGAAAGAAAGAAGAAGAGAGAAAAAGAGAACTGAAGTCGCTGCAGGGGACACACAACTGAGACACGGGTGGGGGACAGAATTGAATTATAACTTGCGTGGTCGAGGGCTCATTTTAAAGGGATGATAGCAGAGGTTCAGATAGACCTGTGTCAAATATCTGTTCCTGGATCAGTGTGCTGATGAGAAGTAATAGTGTGTATGTGCAGCTCTATACTGCTCGGATCCTCCAATACACTGTCTCCCTCCTCTGGAAGAGAGCCATGCATGCTGTCATATGCCAGTCCAAGCAAACAAAAACATGCATGGAAATATATGAGCCATAATAACAAACAAGTCATAAAATTCATGCCATACAGTAAAATAAAGATGATGGAATACATAATGGAACATTCCATTTAATGATGGAAAATATGATATATATTAGTTTATATATATATATATATATATATATATATATATATATATATATATATATATTAGTTTAATAAGTTTTTGTATTCTAATAACAACATTTGTGGTCCTGTAGTTTAAAAAGCAACATGTCATAGGTTTGATTCCAGGCAAACACAATTGATCAAATATATAACTTGAATGCAATGCAAGTTGCTTTGAGTAAAAGCATCTGTCAAATGCATAAATTAAATATTTTAAGACAGACTTCTATGAAAATTAATAGCACACCTTTTATAAAAAATCCACACGATCTGAGGTTTCATCCACAGCGTAAACACAATTTGAACAAATTCTACTGGTAAAAGGGATGCAAGCAAAACTTGTTCAATTTATAAAACTTCAAATCTACATAAACTAATGTATTTTGAACAGCAGAGAACTGCCCATTTATGAGAGTCCAACTGATGTAACATGTGACCATTAGGGGGCAGTGTTTTCACACATCTATCACACCATGAGTTTCTCTGCACATGGATTTCAGAAGTTGATGAGCCAACCATAAACATGCTCAGATCATCAGTTCAAACAACATTTCGCTGGCTATTACACCACCAGAAATAAAAATTGTGTGTATATTCCATGTTGACGACTAAAAAGTGACCAGGGTGCAGCTGAGGTGACAGGCATGCCCAATTTCTGGCAAATTTCTGCTCCCTGTGAAGTCTGGCACTGACTGAGCGCTCTCTGAAGACATCTTCAGATGTTGTCTACAAAAAGATGCACAGCGGGGAAAGTTGGAGCCAATTCTCCTTATCAAAGAAAGCCTGCCGGGGTGTAGCGCATGGCTTCAATCACAGCCATGCAATGATGATTACAATAACACTAATCTAAGGGCAAAATTGCTTCCATTATCATTACAGTTAATCACTGTGACTAGCAGACTAGTGCCGACAGGGCACTGTCACAGTTAAATGAAAGCTGGGTATCAAATTGTACAGGTCACTGCAAAAACGACCTTCAACAGAATAAACTTCTTCCTCTGACAGCAGTAACACGAGCGCTCCGACTGAGACATTCGATCACGGACGTCAGCATTATCCTCACACAGAGGAGCGGAGGAGGATGATATGACAGAGAATTCTATCATAGCAGACGATCTGCAACTGCACCTGTGTAAATCTCACTGATGCTAGAGAGAACAACAGGTTGTGAAATAATGCAAATGAGATCTTAATTATGCATCGAGACATCCATTCTTAAAATATCGATTACAAAATGACTGCGATCAATCGGCTCCAAAGGTCACCGGAAAGAAAGCCAGGAGTAAGTGAGCAATTATTTCAAATTGCTCTGTGGCTCCATCAGCACATCTACACACTCGGACCACGTCCACACACAAATGCAGTCTCCTGAGATTTCATTGTGAACTGTGGCAGGATCTCTTCCTTGCTCATTCTCGCTCGCTCTCTCGCTCTGGAAGTGTTATGATGCTCGGTGATGGACACAAACTTTTAAATCAAACCCCTCCAGGCTAAGGCAACAATTCCAGACCCCTGAATCTGCTCAAAACGCACACTATCCCAGTGTCCTTGCAGCAGTGGACTAGTGCAGGCTGAAGCAACACACACTCTCTTACAGAACGGCACATTTACACACATTACATAAGTCCACAATGAGACCAACACCTCAGTTCTGTAGTAAGCACAGCAACATTCGCTCCCAAGAAATGTTGTTTAATATCCCAAGTTGTCGAAAATATAAACAAAGAAAGGGATATTTAAAAAAATATACTTAGCTGCACTACCGTTCAAATGTTTGGGGTTGGGACGAGTTTTTTAAAGTAGCCTCATATGCTCACCAAGGCTGCATTTATTTGATCAACTTGCATTTAAAAACAATAATATTGTAAAAGATTATTACAATTTGAATAATTGTTTACTATTTTAATATATTTAAAAACATAATTAATTGTTATGATGGCAAAGCTGAATTTTTATCAGCCATTACTGCAGTCTTCAGTGTCACATGATCCTTCAAAACAAATCAATCTAATCTCCTGATTTGGTGCTCAAGAAACATTTCTTATAATTATCCATATTTGTAGAAACTGTGATATAATTGTATGGAATCTTTGATTAATACAAAACAAAATAAATAAATAAATAAAACCTAGTAAAAAAAATATTTATACTAAAATGTATTTATTAGGGTTGGGTATCATTTGAATTTGATCAATTCCAATTCCGATTCCGATTCTGCTTATCGATTCCGATTCATTTCGATTCCAATGTGATTAAATAATGATATCAAACATTTATCCTGTGTCTCTTTTTTGCAAACCATTTAGTTGCAGCTGAATACCATGAACAAAAATCAACAGGCTACATAAAAACTGGACTCTTTAAGAGCTGTTTGTGTGCAAAATAAAACTGCATGATTCTGGACAAAATTTATTTTATTTTCTTCCCAATGGTAGTTGTGGTTCTCTCATGATTCTGAAGAAAAAAACATTAGACAACTTAACAAAATCACATGTAATTTATGAATGAATGATTCAGTGACTCACTCAAGATGTACTTGGTTCATTACTGGATGAATCAGCGTTCTTGAATGAATCTCTTGTATGATTCAAAGACAAATACATTTTAACAGCCCCTTTTCGCCACCTAAGACAATGTAAATCGATAAATCTTAATTTGAAGTGTCAAATTACTTTCAAAAGGTGATTTACTCCATTTTAATCGCTACCGTACACAGAGTTTATATTTGAACTATAAACTTTTATCCCAGTACTTCTGTGATTTGAATGTTTGTAACAGAAATAATGATACTGTGTGGTTGAAAAGACTGTGAGGCTGTTTCATTCCAGACAGATGACAGCTGGTCTCTTCAGGTCAGTGGCAGCGCGAACGCAGATTTAAATGTTCAGGTCACACTGATGTGATCGTACACTGCACGGATGAACCAAGTGATCACAACATTGATCGCACTCATCAAAAGTTGAGGAATGAAACAGACGAATCATTGTAATTTAGGAATAGAATCACGTTGGTGTTTGAATCGTGTTCGCGATCTTTAACAATCTATTAAATTAAAGTGCTTTGTCATGTTGGTGATGACACCTCTCTTGCAACATGTTTAGCTATCACAGATATTATACTTAACTTTTTTGGCTTCTGATTGCAAATGTAGCCAAACTTTGGAGTGCTTAGATTAGCGAGCAAGGTCCTGGCAGATCACTGTAGGTCTGGTCCTCACAGATAAAGGAAAAAAAAAAAAGCGCAAAGGAATCGATAGGCGGAATCGAAATTTTAATTTGACAACAAGTATCCAATTCCTGACCTTAAGTATCTGATTCTGGAATTGGAATCGATTTTCGATTCCCAACCCTAAGCGTGACACAATCAGAGCCAATCAAAAGACATTTGATCTTTGAGGATTTTGGACCAATGAGATTTCACAGTGGGCGGGGCTACACAACACAATGCTACAGATTAGATTTAACTTTACTGTCATTTGCTGAAATACGACGCTACGCTAAGCAAAAAAATACTGTCCAACCACAAGTGTGAATCATAACAATCACAGTATATAAATAAATAATAGTAAAATGCAAAGCGATGAAGTGTAAATGTCAGTGCAATGCAAGTAATCAAAGTAGACCAGAAGACATACTGTAGTATATGTGACACATGACCTCGTAATCGCATTACAGGTAATTGAGCCATCAGGGTGCAAGTGTTTAGTGAATCAAGGCATTTGCTAGCACCTAAATTTAATACCAATCCACAGCATAAGAACTAGAGTGCAGAATGAAAACCAGACATCACAAGACACAATCCTCGGCCTTTAAGACGTAATTAAACACCGACAAATTTAGGCGCATACTGACACAATAACATTTTTTTTTAAGAGGAAAACCAGATTTTACCTCGCTTAACGTGTCAGAACACAAGCGCTACCTACCTGGCTTTGACAGCAGAACGCATTTTTACATCACAGATAAAGGTCTAAGCTAAATTGCTCTATATATCTATTCACTGTGTCCCCACAGAAACAAAAACTCTTTATTATGCCATACGTCCTCTACTCCAGCTAGGACAATTAAACCCAAGCTAAACCGGCAGTCTTATAACTGACGTTTGCGTTTAATTAGAGCGAGACAGAAGGTATCGCATCGCAGGTCTCTGATGCTTTCGTAGTACTTCACCTCTATAAGACTCTGTCTCCGCTATTTAATACAGCACCTTGCCTCCCAGCAAGACCCGTGTCTCCTTGGAAACAGAGATTTGGCTATGATTTGTGTGTATGTGTGAGTGTGTGATGTCTGATGTAGTGGGATACTGCCTGTCCCTTCAGCTCTGCTTGGTGAGACTAGTCAAGCATCTGTATCGTGTCCACAGGAGCTGATGGAACACATATGCCAAAGACTCCAGCTGTACATGAGAGAAGACGCATCCTCCACATAAGCACGCGTACACTTGACTGCTGAAATGCTTTTTGTTGTCACTGGAATTGTCATTGTAGCTATTTTCAAGTTGCTACCAGTAAATTTTACGGTTATGAATAATGATTTTGATACCACATACAAAAACGATAAACATGCTGTTGAACACTTTTAATTACAGTTAAATACTAATGTAAATTATGCAAGATTTTTCTGTGTCAGATTAAAAGGGTATTTCTTGTCAAATCAGCTATACTGTATCTCTCAAAATTGCAACTAAATCTTATTTCTTGTAACTTTATATCTATATTATTGCTAAATATTGAAATAAATATTTATCAAAATTGTTACCAAATCAAACAATTGCAACTATTTCTTATAGCTGCAACTTTATGTCTCTTAATTATTATTAAGTGACTATTTGATATGACTAAATATGACTATTTCTCATAATCGCGACTTTATGTCACAATTTTGACATTTCTAAAGAGTAAAAAATTATTTTATATTGCGATTTTATATCCCACAACTGCGTCTCTTTCTCATAACTTTATTTTTCATAATTGTGAATGTAAATCTCACAACTATACGGTACATCACAGTTGTGACTATTTCTATTTAATACAACTGGAATGCAATTATATCTCAAAATAGCAAAATCTGGCAATTGCGACTGTTTCTCAATTGTGAGAAAATATCTTAAAATTACAACAAAATTTTACATAATTGCAAATTTAAATATCAAAATATCTCTTATTAACATCTCTCAATTACAATTGTACCACAGTTCGTAGAACGGGAAGGAGGTGGGAACCGGTGAACGTTTAAACAATTTAATAACAGAATAAACAAACACAAAAGTAAAGCGGCAGCCCTTCACGGACGACTGCCGCACACAAAGCACAAAATAAAGTCCAGGCATCTCTCGTCTTGCACTGTTGTCACTCCTCCTTTTATCCTTCCAGAGCTCTTCCGTGGGACTCGAGACTGGTGAGTGGCGCAGGTGTCGCTCATTATCATTTACTCCACCGGCCTCGCTCCGCTCCCACGGCTCTCGGCCCCGCCCCACTCACTACAACAATATTTTTATGTCTCAGCTTTATCTCACTATACATAGCCTATACGTATAGGCTATATATGTATATATATACACACACACACACACACACATACGCATATATATATACATTATATATATGTATATATTTACAAATAGTAAAAGAAAAAAATTAAAGTAAAATATTTAATTAAAACAACAACATCAACTTATTTCTTGAATAAATAAACATTGCTTCAAGCCCTTCACTAGCAACAATTTTAAGTTGTGATATCAAAAGCAGCAGGCAGTGAAAAAAGACAGTCCATTTCAAGCCTGGTATCACTACATCTTTTAAAATTCTGTATCGACTTGAATGTGAAGTTGTTAGTATTGACATACTGTACTATACCACTGTAATATTATAGTAGTTGGCTCTGGTCTGAGGAGGAACATCAGTAACGTTTTAGTTTAGGGACCAATTCTCACAGGTTGCTTATTAGCATGCATATTGGCTGTTAGTAATTATAAAGCACATATTTTTGCCTTATTCTGCATGATCATATTTTAGATACCTTAATCCTACCTCATACCTTGGAGAAACTTGTTCATGCCTTTATCACCAGCAGGGTGGATTATTGTAATGGTCTCCTCACCGGCCTTCCAAAGAAGACCATTAGACAGCTGCAGCTCATCCAGAACAACTGCTGCCAGGATTCTGACTAGAACCAGAAAATCTGAGCATATCACACCAGTCCTCAGGTCCTTACACTGGCTTCCAGTTACATTTAGGATTGATTTTAAAGTACTTTTACTCGTTTATAAGTCACTCAATGACCTAGGACCCAAATACATTGCAGATATGCTCACTGAATATAAACCCAACAGACCACTCAGATCATTAGGATCGAGTCAGTTAGAAATACCAAGGGTTCACACAAAACAAGGGGAGTCCGCTTTTAGCTATTATACCGCCCGAAGCTGGAACCAGCTTCCAGAAGAGATCAGATGTGCTAAAACATTAGCCACATTTAAATCCAGTCTCAAAACTCATCTGTTTAGCTGTGCATTTGTTGAATGAACACTGTGCTACGTCCGAACTGACTGCACTGTATTTTATGTATAATCATTTTCTATTTTAACTGTTTTAAATTTCATTTTAAATCAATTTCTATATTTTAAAATTCCTTGTTTTTATTATTTTTAATTCCTTGTTTTTATTGCTGTGAATGACTATTTCACTTTCTTTTATGTAAAGCACTTTGAATTACCACTGTGTATGAAATGTGCTATATAAATAAACTTGCCTTGCCTTACCTAAACTTAACAACTACCTTACTAACTATTAATAAGCAGAACATAAGGAGTATATTGAGGCAAAAGTCTCCATTAATAGTTAATACTGAGAACTGGTCCCCAAACTAAAGAGTGACCGGAACATCTAACTGGCTTGGATGTCACACTCTCTCTCGCGCTTTCTCTGACAGACTGGTTATGATGTTAATGTCATTCCTCTTCCTCTCTCCCTTCCATCCCTTTCTTTCTGTCATCTCCGGTCCACTGAATACTGTACTCCACACTTCCACAGAAGCCTGTCAGGAGGTCTGTAAAACAACTTCGCAATTAGCTTTTCCGTTTGATGGAAAAGGTCGGTCCGAGCTATAGCGCCTTAACCTCCTCTGAAATTCAAGGCCTCCTGCCGAATTTTGCCGTTGACCATTTGGGACAAACCAAAGTAATGAGGTAAACGTTTTGGAAAAACTTATATTCCATTCCTTTTCAGCCTGAATGGCGCTGCTTCATTTGACGAGTGCCACGGCAGTTCTTATATTGTATTTCCTTACAATGTGTCTTTTTTCATTCTCCTTCAATCATGGTTTCATTCTTCACACCTCATTCAGCGTCTCGCCAATTCAGCTTTCATAATTATTTGAGGCTAAGAAATTATATAGACATTTTAATATTTCACTACAAATATGATGCGTGAGAATGAAGAGTCCTTGGCGACTCAAAACAGAAGGAAGGAGAGAGAAAGAAAGAGAGAGGTTGAGAGGGCTAGAGTGAATGTCAGTAGTCGTGCGAGCTGTACGTGTTTGGACTCATGATAAGAAAGCAACCAGACAGAGAGAACAGAATTGTAATGATTAATGAGAGAAAGTGTGCCGTCTTCAAGAGATTGGCCACATCGTTTTGATTGAACATGACTTGACTGAAGCATTTGTACAGTTAACGAATCAAGGACTGAATCCACATAATATCAAGATCTTTGGACGTAGTTGTGACTTCATTTATAAAAGACCATTACAATTGCTCACTAGCATAGGTTGTGTTTTGGATACCACACTTTTTACCAAGTAGGGCATGTGCCTAGATCAACGTCCTTATACAAATTAAATATGAAAGTGAACATGGCTATGGTCTACTCACAAGTGAGCACTCATATTGGAGCAATGCATTACTGTCTCTTACTGTATTTGACCATCTAAAATACACGACGCCTGACATGCATCATTGTATTTTGAATCAAAACGTCACCATGATAACATCCTATCCTATGTAAGATACATAAATGAAATCAAATAATTAATAAATTATAAAGACCCCCCCCCCACCCCAAGAACACAAGATCATAAATAAATAAAATTTGTATTAAATAATATTTAATACCTAATGTAAAATACTTTTATAACAATGCATTTTAATGAATTTAAATAATAATTTTTTATATTATAAATACAATTTATATACTTGTACCGTATAAAAGCATGTTTCACCAAAAGGAAAGCTGGAGCTCTGAAGAAATGTTTCTCCTCACACAATAATAACGGGGTGGAATAATAGCGCAATCTAACTGATTAAATTCGGCAGTGTGTGAAGTTGGCGTGATTACCATAACTCATTATATTACCTATTTAATTTCGCACCCCTACTGCTTTGGTGAAATTTAGATCAGTTTAGTTTGTTTGGCCTGAATTAAATTAGCTTATTCAATATACTTTTAAAAGCAAAACCCTGGACACACAAACAAAAATCCACAAAGGAAAAGAAAGATATTATTTGAAAGAGATTTAAGATTCTTCGTACTTTTCTCTTTACGATATTGTACTTTAGAGAATAAAAACTTTTTTGAAACTTCAAGATATGCCTAAACTCATGATGGCAAGCCCTGAGGATAGACAGAAATCAATTTGAACACACAACACTTCAAAGCACTGCTGTTCTGCTTGTCAGCTGTTACAAGAGCCCACAAAATATCAAAATAAAGCCATGATCAATACTACAACTTGAGTCCACACAATGTATGCATGCAGTCATGCTCATAAGAAAGAGATTTTTGTTGCATACGGAAATAACATTCTACAGCACTCGTATCAAAATAATTGTATAAAACAGATGAACAAATTTCTTTGAGCCCAGATTTTCAGAGCTGTAGGCATGTACTGTAGATAAACAATTCACTGAGGAAGATAATTGCTATTGCACATAATTAAGTTTTTGTTCTGAATGTTGACTGTACACTTTAGCTTGTATTAAACATTTGGCTGTTTATGAAGTTACTGAATTGCACGGCCAAACAATTCCCTCCATTTTCTGTAGCAGCATAAAAATACACAGCTACAACAACAATAACATGTCTGTTGTGAGTATTTTGCTCTGCTACTGCTAAAAAGGGGACACCCTTTTTTCCAACCAATCACTTGTGAGCAAATCACATACAATTAACATTTTTAAGTAGGAGCGTAAGAGGGAAGCATTGATTGTGTTGATTACGTTATCATAATCACTCGACATATAGCCTCAAAAACACTTTCTGAACTTCTCACACAGACATCTGCAGATACTGTTAATAAATTGGGTCAGTAAGATGTTCCTTTTTGTAAAGTAATTAATATTTTTATTCAGTGAGGGTGAATTCAATTTATCAAATGTTACAGTAAAAAGACTTATGTGACAACTTATTCATATTTCAAATAAATGCTTTTCTTTTGAATGATTGATTTCTGAAGGATCATGTGACACTGAAGACTGGAGTAATGGTTGCCAAAAACAGTTTTTTTTATTGTATTAATTTTCCAATGTTTTTACTGTATTTTAATCAAATAAATGCATTCTTGGTGCGATAGATAGATAGATAGAGAGATAGAGAGATAGATAGATAGATAGATAGATAGATAGAGAGAGAGATAGATAGATAGATAGATAGATAGATAGATAGATAGATAGATAGATAGATAGATAGATAGATAGATAGAGAGATAGATAGAGTTGAAAGTTACTGTAACAGAGACTGCAACCCTAAAGAAAAATGTTTACTTAAAAGGTTTCCCTCAGCTCTGTATCCCATATAATAAAATAAACCCAATAATACATCTCCATGACAACGGTCATAAAACTTTAAGTCAGATGGAAGTAATAGATATTCTGAAAGAAATGAAAAGTAATATTGTGAGTGCTTTAGCAAGACTTTCTCAAGCTTTTTATTTTATTTTATGAACAGATTCCAGTATAACTACTGTCTGAATCTAGAAACATTTGGTTGTTTCTGTGACACAGAGAACAATTTGTTACAGTCTGACAAAACACCCTTTGATTCGAGGAGGTGACGCACTCACATACCATGACAATATAAAAAGATAAGAACAATGTGGCTTCTATAAACTGAAAAAGGCTATATTTGAAACAAGCTAAATTTAGATGCACTTCTAACCAAAATAAAAGGCTATAATAAAGTAAATTCCTACATTTTCTGGAATTGGTATATGCTCATGTAAAAATCACAACCCAGAAATCTCAGGGCCGGCCTTTAATTTAACTCTTTGCATTTTTTCATATTTTTAACTTCCACAAGGTGCACACTGAAATGCAAAGGGGAAAATCTCAAGATATTCAAGATATTTTCAGCAAAGACGGTTCATATGTCTTTACTTGTGTCACTTACACACTCAAAAAAAAATTGTCTAGTAACAATTTTCACTTATAAATTGCTAGTAAATTTCATAAAGAATTACAAATAATTGGTAACACATTGAATTAAATGTAATATTCTGAAGTATAAAGACATGAATAGTATTTTCTTGTAAAATACACTCTAATAATCTTTGCTTAATTTACAACTTCGAAAAATCACTTTAAGGTGCACTAGCAAGGATTAAAATATCATTTGCACATTTAGACTTAAAATATGTATTATATTGTGGTTCCTCAAAGTTTCTGGCAACTTTTGAGTGACTTCATTTACATTTTCCAAAGTCGATTTTTACTTGCATCTGGCACTAGTGTTAATTTTGGATTTCAGCTGTTGGTTTCCAAGAGTTAGTTTTGCATGAAGCCTTCAAGCTCTCAGCACAGATGTGCATGATTGTGTTGAGCGGAAGAGGGGCGGTGGCTGGAACCATTTTAATCAACACCTGAAAGGCAAGAAGGAGTCCGTGTGTGAGTGAGGAGGCTGCGTGGCTAAACAATAGATGAATTACATATCAGTCTGTCAATTACGTCCCCTCACACCACACATCGCAGCAAGACACACTCGCTGTGATTAACACGCATGCAGAATTAACAAGAGTGACCACCGAGAGATTCCCACAGCATCTGCCTTAAGAAATCTTCAGAGAGTAGATGAGGGTTAATCATGTCTACAGCCAAAAATACACACGAATCCACAACTAGCCTACACACAAAATATTGACCTTAATCAGGGTCGTTGGCATATTGAAAGAATATTCCGTGTTCAACATTTATTGAAAGCATTTGAGAAATTTTTTGAAAGTTTTAATAAAAAAAATAAAATTAACATTTAAAATAAAATACACATTATATAAAATAGCAATACTAATAATAATAATAATAATAATAATAATAGTTACAATTTAACCACACAGCTTTAAAAAACAAAATACAACATTTGCATTTCTGCTTTTAAGTTTTGTTACTTTAAATGAACAATAATATAATACAATAAAATTAAAATAAAATTATAAATAAGTATAAAAAATAAAAATAATAAAATCATTATTATTAATAATTATTATATACATTATTAATAATAATTTCCAAACATTCCAAACTTGTTATTTTCTATTTTATTATTGATATATTTTATTATTATTATTATTTTATTTATTTTTGGTGCATAAATGCAGTCTACAAAGCTTACCTTGTAGTAAATATGCATTATTATCTTAATTAGCTGAAAAAAAAGTTTAATTTATAGTGTATTTGGTCATAGATGATTGACGAAACACTACATTTTCACTGTTTTATAGGCAAAGGCATTCGCTTATTAATCGGATTGTACTTGCATTTGTAACATTCTTATTTTCATTCACATCAAATCAAACATGGCTAAAGTTTATTGTAAATCTACTATGTGAAAACCTCAGAGAGTATTTCTTTAAACAGAGTCTTCAGCCCCGCCAATTTCCATTCAATGGTGTGCAATTAAAGCACTAATTACTGTGTAATCACGTTAGCTACGCCCAGAACAACAAACTATATCGGAGTACAGTGGCAGAGAAGCCACAGGCTGGGGGCGCTGCGCTACAAGTGGTGGCCTATGGAGAGAGACTGACAGGATGGTTTGTGATAGCTCACCACAGCGGGCACATGAGCTGTGTAGTGCAGCTCACCATATCAACATACCAGCTCACAGCCTGGGGTCACATGCGGAGGCTTTCGCGACCGCACGTGTTCAGCGAGGGGATGGGAAGACTGACATTTTGCTGCTTTATGGAAGCTGTCTGATCCTGCTCTGTTAAGATCACATCTGTCAGAGAAACGGTGTACCACAATGCAAACCCGTCATCTCGGGGTTGCCCTCTTATATGAGGTCTTCACAAACTGCAAATCACAATGAATCAAGCCGAGAGTGAGCGAGAGGCACATTGTGACACGTGGGGAAAGGAAGAAAGAAAGAAAGAAAGAAAGAACAACAAAAAAATCAAGAAAGTGAGTGGTGAGAGAGAGGCTTGGCTTGTTATATAAGACGGCCGCTATTGCACAATGCTGTAGTAAATCCATGCGTACCATATTAGGATGGATTTTAATGAGGTAACAGTGACCAGGGTTCCACTGGCACAAAAATTAATTCTGCGTGTTCACGAGGGGCCAGCCTGCGAACGGGAGCATCATAAAGGTACACTGCGTAATTACTGCTCAAGCTTCAGCTGCCAAATAAGCAGCCTTTATACTTGTCTTTATGGGAACTGCCACATTAGGAGTAGTGTGATCTGACAAGCAGTCTATAGGGAAAGAGACACAAACACACACACACACACACACACACAGAGAGAGAGAGCGAGAGAAGAATGTAAGAAAGGATAAGTGAGAAAGGACTACAGCAGTAGTTCTCAAATGGGTTCTCAATTTTTTTTCCACACAATATGCACATTTTATTTTAAGAATGTTCTCACTGATAGTTTATTGTTGTACAATATTGTTTATTGTTGTTTGAAATACATTTACTTCATGCTAAGTATACTACAAATACATTTACATATTTATGCACTTAATAAAAATACTCCGCGATTGTACTTTTAGTATACTAAACTACTTAAATGCACTTTAATACACCTTAATTGTGCAGAAGTAGTGCTGAAGTCCAAATAAAGACATACTGTCTGAATTTAATATTACTAAATGTGCATAAGTAGTACTCCAAATAAAGTTTAATTATATTTTTTATATCAGTAAGTCATATATATATATATATATATATATATATATATACACACAGTTTTGTATAATATATAATAAATTACATTACATTAAATTAATATTAAATATTTTATTATAAATAATATTCCCACCGTTCCCCCCAGTCTAGGGTTGGGAGTGGGAGTAACAGGTTAACTAAAACTTATAAGGAAGAAATCAATAAAAACGCGGAGGAATCACTCCAGTCCTCTGCCCCAGAAATGCAACAACCACTTAGTTTGGCAAATGTAAAAAAAATATTTAGTAAAGCAAGAATCATGGAAGCAATAACTCTTCAGGAGAGGGCATGGCCAAAACAACAAACAAAACAGCAGCTAACTAACAGGAGGAGTACTAAATAACCTATTCAGGTAAAAGAAATCAACAAAAAAAGTTTTCCTCAACTCCCTCACTAACCAAAAACAGGGATAATCAGGAGTAATAAATAAAATAAAATGGCACCCTCCCCCTACAGCTTCCAATCTAACCATAAATCAAATAAACAAAATAAGCTACAATATCTTTTGATACCTTAAGGAAAGTAAGTTAAAGTAAATTTACATGCACTACTTGTAGTTTCAGCACACACTGCTGGTCAACAGGAATACAACTTACTCTCAGAAGTTTTCACTCAACAGTTCATTATTTAAATTCACACCACAATCAACAGACATCTTAAAGAAGAAACCCCAACACAAGTCTGGAGCAGGGGAGAAGTGAGCAGTGTTCACTCTGATCTTTTGTAGCAACACCGTCTGCAGCACACTCTCTGATGAGCACCACCTGTGGGCAATTTTCAACTGTCAAGCAAGCAGAGCGTGAGAGAGATAGAGGGAGAGAGAGCACACACACACAGGGGAAACATAACCACACCCAAAGGGCGGGAAAACACACCAACAATGCATTAATACAACACATACATCCTAGGGATGTAACAATTGGTAATTTACTAATAATTTACACAGCAAATCGTGTTAGGAATAAAAATTCATGTTTTCAAAATTATTACTGTACGCTGTCCCTCGCGTACACGTAAAAAGTGAAGTATACTTTGGCCTTGAGACTCGTGAGGAAAGGAGTTTTGGTTCTGACAGTCTGCTTCTAAACGTGAATGAAACATATGAACTGCACCAAACTCTAACCTGCTTAAATCTAATCTTTAATCTTCTAATCTTCTTCTTCTGACTACAGCATGTGTCATTTCAGCTGTCCCTCAGAAGTAGCGTTCCTCTGAGGGGGACGCAAAGACTGAAAGTCCGGCAGAAATGAAAACGAGGAACAATGCATTGGAGCACGAGAGATAGAAGGCGACCATTTTCTAAACTACCACACCAGAGGAGTCATTCCAAAAACAGCGTGTACAAACAAAACACCCTCGATGCATAAAGAGGGCTAGTCTTCTGAAGGAGGAGGTCATTAAGTAGATGGCTGGTGTGAGGGTGGGCTTTATTTGCTCACAAAGACCTGTTTTGCTTTAATCCACCATGAGCTGTGATGTGTTAAATTGCACTGGTGTCAGAAAATAACAGGCCTTCACACAATAACACACACCCTTGTCATTAAGAAGGGCTCACGCAGAAGCACCGTCTTGAAGCAGGGGGGTGTGGTGGGGTGTGGGGGTTCAAGTCACAGCGATGCTTTCAGTATAACAACTCGTAATTTGCCTTCTGCAGCCCTGAACGATGTGCCACTGCAATTATATTAGTCACATCGCATCAATTAAGACAACAAAGCCGAGAGCCTCATTACGAGATATTTTGTCTCAATTCAGAGGTTAATTCAAATTCCATCGGCAAGATGGACAGGAGTGTTGACAGGGTACATTGGAGCTTTCCTCACCCACCGGATGACAAGGCACAGATGAGATTGGGTGCATGGATTTTTTGTGATTGTGACTATTCAACGACCAAACCAACAAACAAAGCGGTGGCTGAAGCGAAACACTGGCAGACCGATTTATCAAGCAGGCCAATTAATCGTCCGACAATTGGCAATTTGAGATATTGTGCCTGCTTGGCTGATTAACAAACTTATTTGCATTTTTTTTCTGTTTGCAGTTTTTTTGAGTGAAATATTTGAGTAAATATTATGTAAAACCAATGTACACTTAATTTCAGAAATTTGTTTTCAGTAAAAAAAGATATAAGAAACGGGACCGTTTAAAATTTTGGGTCAGTAAGGTTTTCTTTTTCTTATTAATTTTTAAGAATTAATGGATGCAAAGATGACAAGGGTACATTATTTTTCAAACATGACAGTTAATCCATTTAAAACATTACAAAAAATAGTTTAATGCTGTTCATTTTGTCTATATATTAAAAGGATCATGACCAAAAAAATTTAATAAAATAAATAAATATATATATATATATATAAATAATGGTATGGTATAATTATAATGGTATAATAATAATAATAATAATGATGGTATAATAATTCACAAAAATATTAAGATTAAGAAGGATTTCTGAAGGATCATGTGACAAAAATGGCTACAAAAAATTCAGCTTGGCCTTCAATGGAATAAATTACAGTTTAAAATATATTAAAACAGAAAAAAACAATATTTACTTTTTCACAATATTACTGTTTTCACTGTATTTTCGATCAAATAACTGCAGCCTTGGTGAGTATAAAAGACTTATATATAAAAAAAAAATCTTAGCGTCCCAAAACTTTTAAAAAGTAGTGTGTGTATATACTGTATACTGCACATATACATGCATACAATTAGGCTATATAAATATCAGAATTAAATGTTGAAATCCCCACTTGGTTGACCAATAAAACAGAGAAAAGTATGAGAACATTCTAGAATGCTGAGAAAGGTCCAGATGTCTGCACGCGTCTCCACATATCTCCCAGGGCCGGTTTGTGTAACAGGTGGCTGGGTCTGCCCTCCTCTCCCAGCGCCCCGGCATGGGTTGCGAGCACAGCACCATTAGTATCAGCATACTTTTCCAAACTTGCTAATGAACATCTCTCTTACAGCTACCACCTGGTTGGAGCGACCCTCTGCACACCAGCCATCTGACGTATCCGTGACGGATTAATTAGTTCATTACTGGCTGGCCTTTGTGGGAAAAGATAAACACACAATTATTTTAGTTAATATTTAATATAATTAATATTATATAGACAGGAAGTGAAACTAATCGGAGACCGGAAATGCTGTAGGTGACGTCAGACGCTGGAGACTTGGCGGAAAAACTGAATGAACAACGAGGACAGCGAGGAAAATTTAGAAACTCTTCAGGAATACATCGACTGGTGCTTCGACGTTATAGTCATGAAGAAAAACCAAAATGCATGTTCTCCAGCCAAAAGCGAGACGCCGTCTTCCAAAAGAAGTCGCCCAGCAGACTCGCCTGAAACAACATCGCCGACGGGTAAAAGCTTTACCGACATCCTGGAGTCAATCGACAAGCGGTTGTCCAGCTTCGACGCGAGGTTGTCCCTGGTCGAGATCCTGCACCGTGAATTTAAATCCCTGAGGGAATCACTGGAATTCAGCCAGCAGCAGGTGGAAACACTCGCTGCTGAGAACGCATCTCTACGGGACTCGGTCAAATCTCTAACTGAGAATGTGACCCATCTAAGTGAAGAAAATAAAAAAATAAAAGAGACTGTCATCGATCTCCAGGCCCGTAGCATGAGAGATAACCTGGTGTTTTCAGGCATCCCGGAATCTGCCGAAGAGGACCCAGAAGCTACGGTAAAAAACTTTATCAAGACGTACCTGAAGCTTCCGGAAGACACCGTGGAAAACATCTGCTTCGAAAGAGTCCATCGGATGGGAGCGAAGAAACCTGGAGCCCCGAGGCCTCGTCCAATTGTGGCCAAATTCGGATACTTCAAGCAGAAAGAGCAGGTGAAGAGTCGCGGCAGGGAGCTGAAAGGAACAGACTTCGGCGTAAACGACCAGTTCCCCAAAGAAATCCTGGAGCGACGCAGAATTCTGTTCCCAATCCGACGCAGTCTCATCCAAAAGGGCTCCCGAGCTGTCATCGCAGTGGACCGGCTCTACGTGGACGGACAGCTCTACCGCAACCTCCGTACCACTCCGTGGTTATATTAACACCACTCCAGATAAGAATCCGTTATATTTATCTTTTCTTTTTCTCTCTTTCCTCGCTTGTTCTTCCATTTACCTCTAAATATTTATGTAATTTCGATAATTTAATACGATATCATAACAAACACGTACAGTCAGTCTCCGCAGCGTTTAAATGATTTTGCAATGTTTTCGTTTCTGTCAAGTTTTTACTTTCATCCCTCTATGCTTGCTTCTTTGTGTGTCTTTCTTACTTCCAACTCCTTTCACGGCACCGATCACCTGCTTTACTACACATATAAACAAAACACACTATATTACACATCTGCTTGGCACGACCATGTACATATACACTCAGCATTAACGCAACCACTCAGACCTTACAGCGCACACAGACATGAAGGACATACTCGCATACAAGCGCGTACACGCCCGCTCATATCTTACTCATTTGAGCATCACACGCAGCGAGCAGCATTAGCTACACACACACATCTATGGGTGCATTAAGGTTTGTCACATGGAATGTGAATGGAGCTGGCTCCAAGGAAAAAAAGTTAAAAATATTTAGCCAGCTTAAAAAAACTACAAGCAGACGTTGTATTATTACAAGAGACTCATAGACCTGCCACAGCTACAGATCAACTTAAAACAACTGAGTTTCCTAATGTGTTCTCAGCCTGCTATAACTCTAGGCAAAGGGGGGTAGCAATTTTAATACATAAAAATGTTAATTTCACAGTACTCAACACAGTTATAGATCCAGAAGGTAGATTTCTAATCATTAAATTATCTATATTTGACAAAAAGTTATGTATTGTTAGTATATATGGTCCAAATGTTGATGATCCCTCTTTCTTTCATGGTTTTTTTACCGCACTTTCTGAACAACTAGATTGTGCACTTATAATTGGGGGAGACCTCAACTTTGGACTAAATAAAGAAATGGACAGGCTAAGTACAGCTGGAACTCAGCGCAATTGGGAATCCACAAATATAGTTAAACAGTACATGAGCGACTATGGACTTTGCGATGCATGGCGTTCTCTCCACACCAACAGTAGGGAATTTACTTTCTTCTCACATGTCCATCACTCTTACTCTCGTCTGGATTATTTCCTAGTCAGCAGCTCACTGCTGAGTGACATTTCAGACACAGAGATACACACTATAGCTGTCAGCGATCATGCTGCTGTTTCTTTAACTCTAGTAAATAAGAAGACCACTCCACCAAGTAATAACTGGAGATTCAATACATCATTGCTTAAAGACGACGATTTTATTAAATATTTTAAAGAAGAGTGGGCTTTATATTTAGACTATAATGACCTGCCTGGAACATCAGCATCTGTTCTCTGGGAAGCAGGCAAAGCTGTGATGAGAGGTAGAATAATCTCATTCTCATCGCATAAAAAGAAAAGAGAAAATAAATGTATTCAGGAATTAGAAGAAACCATAAAAACTTTAGAAGAATCCTACGTATCCTCCCAGGAACAGGAAATGCTGAAAAAAATATGTAAAGCAAAACTAGAATTAAATGAAATTATTAATAAAAAAACTAAATTCTTAGCACAAAGACTTCGCTGGCAAGAATTTGAATATGGTAACAAATCAGGTCAATTCTTAGCGAACCAGTTAAAAATAAATAAAGAAAAAACAACGATATGTGCTGTTAAAGATTTAACTGGGGATACAGTATATGACCCTGAAAGAATAAACAACACTTTCAGAGATTTTTACGAATCTTTATATTCTCCACAGATAAACCCATCTAAAGACGAAGTTGACCAATTTCTTGACAATATAACTCTTCCGAAATTAACAGACAATCAAGCGATGGCATTGGATTCTCCACTGACATCAGATGAACTTCAGGAAGCTTTGAACAGTATGCCCAATAAAAAGGCTCCAGGTCCAGATGGCTTTCCAGCAGAATTCTATAAAGAATTCTGGGCTATTCTGGCACCAACATTCTACAGAATGTTGCAGGAAACCAAAGAAAATGGCAGACTTCCACCAAATATGAATTCTGCCAACATTAGTCTCTTACTAAAACCAGGCAAAGACCCTGTATTGCCTACTAGCTATCGTCCAATATCCCTTATTAATGTGGACACTAAAATAATCTGCAAAGCTATCTCAAAAAGAATAGAGAAGATATCCCCTCTCATAATTCATTACGACCAAACTGGTTTCATAAAAGGCAGGCACTCCTCAACAAATACTCGTAGGTTACTTAACTTGATAGACTATTCATGCAATAGAAACCTTCAAATTACAATATTGTCTCTAGATGCAGAAAAAGCTTTTGATAGGGTTAACTGGAATTTTCTATTTGCAACTTTACACAAATTTGGTTTTGGAAACTCTTTCATAAACTGGTTAAAAATATTATATAACTCTCCAACAGCATGTGTCAGGACAAATGCCCAAACGTCCTCTAGCTTCTGTCTTAAGAGGGGCACCAGGCAGGGATGCCCCCTCTCCCCCTCACTGTTTGCAATTTTTATTGAACCACTAGCAGCAGCAATTAGACAGGCAACAGTGATTAAAGGCATTAAATGCAAGAATGTAGAACATAAAGTTAGTCTTTACGCAGATGATGTGTTACTTTTTCTTCAACATTCACAAACCACTCTCTCTGAGGTAATTACATTAATAAACTCTTTCTCAAGAGTCTCAGATTATTCAATAAACTGGTTAAAATCAACAGTTCTTCCAATTAATTGTTCCTTCCAGAATTCTTCCACTCCATTGCAATCTGGAAATATTAAATATTTAGGTATTAATGTTTCTCCTAAGCTGACAGATTTGATTAAATTAAACCACATCCCACTTTTAAAGAAGGTAGAAGATGATCTAACCAGATGGAGGTCTCTACCCATATCACTCATGGGAAGAGTCACCTCAATAAAAATGATGGTTTTGCCAAGAATTAATTATTTATTTGCAATGATCCCGAGTAAACCACCACCTGACTGGTTTAGATCTTTGGACTCCTCTATCTCTAAATTCCTTTGGAAAGGTAAACCCCCGCGTATTAGCTTAAAAACGCTGCAAAAGACCAAGGATAAAGGAGGACTAGATCTACCTAACTTTTACCACTATTTCTTAGCCAATAGGCTTCAACACATTTCAGGGTGGTTAAAACACACCCTCTTAGATGAGCCTTGGCTAGATGTAGAACAGGCATTATGCAATAATATAGAGATTTCGGATCTGCCATTCATTAGCTCGATCAGTAAACGACACGTATGCTTTAAAAGCATCAGTATCAGCTCTTCTCTGACAGCATGGTGGGAGTTTCTAAAAATGACGGAGTCTTCACTAATCCCATGCAAACGTACCCCTATCTGGAACAATCCTGACATATTGCTAAACAACAATATGATAAACTTCACAGATTGGAGTTGTAAAGGTATTAAATACCTGGAACATATATTCAAAGGGACAGACTTTATTCCCTTTGACAAATTAATTAAACAATATGGGATTAATAAGAACAGATTTTTAGAATATCAACAAATTAAATCTATTGTAAAAAGGAAATTTAAGTCTAATCATATCAATTTACAAATACCACCAAGTGTGTCAGATTTTCTTAATCTCAAAACCCCCAAATTAATGTCTAAAATATACAGGGCACTTTCCAATATAGATGAATCAGTATCACTTCCTATTGCAAAATGGGAAGCAGATCTATCAGTAAGCTGGGACCATAATTTCTGGTCTCAGATATGTTTAAAAACCTTTGAACTGATTAGAAATCCTGGATTACAATTAATACAATACAAAATTCTGCATAGAGTGCACTACACAGGTCATCGGATGTTCAGGATGGGTTTTACAGCTTCTAACAACTGCTCACAATGTAAAGGCAATACACCTGACAATTACATCCACGCTCTATGGTTCTGTCCACCTGTTCAGAGGTACTGGTACAGGATTTGTGAAGACTTATCAAAGTGTCTTAAATGCTCTATTCCAGCCTCTCCTTTAGTCTGCTTGTTGGGCGACCTAGATGGTGTCACTACAGAAGATAACACAATCCACATGGCTTTCACTGCCCTATGCATTGCTAAGAAGACTGTCCTCATGAACTGGAAAAATAAAAATAATCTTAATATCAACCAATATAGAGATTATTTGTGGGATTATATTAGCCTTGAAACAGCTTCTGCTGACACATTAGATCAATCTCTCTGGGCTCCTTTGATCAGCTCCATCACCTAGTGTGGGTGGGGGTCCCGATTCTGTCCGGCTGTGGTTTTTGTTGTTGGCGTGGGGTGGCAATATGGGCCTGGGGCATCTGGGGGTTCCCTGGGGATGGGTTTCTTGGGGGGTTTGGCGCTGGGGCTGCGGCCTTGGCCTGGATGGGGTATTGGTGACTCTTAGATGCTGTTTCTCTGGCGGCGGCATGCGGCGCTGCTGGGGATGCCTGTGCCGGCGGACGTAGGTTGCCAGCCTGGCGGCCGCACTGTTCCGGGGTTGGTCCGGGGGGGGTTTGGGGATCTGGGGACGCTCTGCCTCCGGCTTGGGGTCACGGCTGGGCCTGGGGGGCTTGGGTCCTGGTTGGTGTGCCGCCGGGAGCATGGGTTGGTGCATGCGCTTGGGCCCGGCTCTGGTGTGGGGGTCTTCGATGCATCGGTGCCTCCGCGGGGGGGGGTCCAATAGAGGCGGGGTATACGGGCTTTACCTGGGTGTCTTATTGTCTTATGTAGTTTGGGAAGTGACTGGATGATGGGGTGGGGTAGTTTTTCCTCTGCTGTGGGGTCTGGTGGGCCGCCCCGGGCTGCCATGGGCCCTGGTCTGGATGGGCCTGGGCCCCCCGCCCTGGGCAGATTTGGGGTAACGGGGGTGCCTATGGGGGTCAGCGGGGGAGCTGGCTCCAGAGGGGGGGGTATTTTGCCCCCTCTGATGTTTTCCTCCCCATCCCTAAGGCTTCACTTCTCCCGCTCCATCACACCAACACATAGGTAGGGTTTTGAGGTGCGGGTGAGTCGCTGGGATGCGGGGGAGGTGGTACTCCTCTGTCTCCTCGTGGCCGCCTGCATCTCAATTACACATTACAGCTTAGACATTCTCATTACTTACTGTCACATGACACATACATATAGGGCCTTGGGGGTGGGCACACTGAATGGCATCCGGAGGGCGGTCTGTTCATTCAGCCTTCCCTCTGGTGCCAGTGCCCACTTCTCAATTTTAAGTTGCACATAGACATTGAGGGCTCTAGGGAGGGGACGAGCTGACACAAGCTTGTGGAGGGTGCCCCTCCCCTGTTTTAAAGCACCCCTGTTTTAAAGCACCTTAGAACAACACACACCAACACTACATTTGAGCGGGTGGGGTGAAGCATGGGGTCGATTTTTTTTTTTTTGTTTTTTTTTCACACCCCTGTTCTCTGTTCTCTGTCTGGGGCCGGGGGCTGTGAGGATGAGCTGGCCGCCCGGTCGGGGTCTGGGCTGTTGATTTTCTCTGCTGCTGCGGGGACCGGGGTGGTCTTCCTGTCCCCACGCCGGAGCGAAGGGGGTTCAGCTCCGGGATCGGGCGCTGGCTACCCCTCTGGGGGTGGTGGTGCCTGGATCTAGGAGTATAGAGTGCATATGGGGAGTGTGAGTGTGGGTACTGTGTCCATTTTTGTGTGTCTACATGTGGGGCGAAGGTGTGAATATTTGTTTGCGTGCATGAGGGTGGGAACATATGCTTGTGTATATGTGTGCTTGTCGTCTACGTCTATGTGTCAGGTCGGGCCTTAGACTCCGCCTCACTCATCATCTTAGTCGACCCCCACCCCACCACCATGCCCTGCCGGTGGAGGATGCCGCCGGTGCGTTGGTGATTTCTCGCGCCTGGGCAGGATGCTCGGGCGAGCGCCGGCCCGCTCTCGGCGGTCGATTGGCGGGGCCTGGCCCTACTGGCCTTGCTGGGCCCCGTTTGTGGGGTGGGGGGCCTTTGGGTCTCCGGGCCCAGGGCCTGGTCCGCCCTGGTGTGGTCGGCTGCCGGTGGAGCCTGCGGGCTTGCCGCCACGGCACCCTGGGGCGCCTACACTGTGGCTGTCGGAGGTCCCGCCTTCGGGCTCTCCTCTGCCCTTTTTTGGGTGGAGGCCGCGGTTGTCCCTGCGGTGGTTCTCCTGGGGGTCTCGTGCCCTGGGGGGCCTCCGGATGTTTGGGGCCCGGGTCTGTTCCGTGCCTGCTTCATGCCTTGCGGGATGGGGCTGTTGTTCCCCACACACACTATTAAACATTTACATGGAGGAACCTTATGAACACAAGCGCGCTCACACACACAGGTGTACACTCAAGCATTCACATTGGTGTAAAAACAGGTGCTCACAGACACACATTGTCTTGATCTGCTGTTGCTTCAAAACTTATTTTGTAATATTAGTTATGTGTGCTGCTCAATAACATTTAACATTTAGAATTTATTGTGATTTATACAGATGTTGGTTGTTGCTGCAGTCTCTTTGATGTTGTGTCTTCGGTTGTTTTCTCTTTTTGTCAGCAGGTATTGAAGCAAATTGTCTGTTTTTTTGTTTTTGTTTTTTCTCCCTCTCTCTCTCTATCCCCCATTCTCCTTTTTTCTCTCTCTCTCTTCCCCTTCTTTGTTGACTTTCCCCACAACCTTTTTTTTTTTTTTTTTTTCCTATCTTCTTTCTTCTTTCTCTCTCTTGTTTTCTCTGTCCCCTGGTCTTGTCTGTCACAGTGTGGTTAAGTAAAAGGGTATATAAAATTTAATTAATTAATTAATATTAAAAAAAAAAAAATAATAAATAAATAAATAAATATATTTAATTAAAAAAAAAAAAAAAAAAAAAAAAAAAAATATTTAATATAATATTTAATAACAGTTGAGCTCTGACAGGTGCTGTTTTGTTGTGTGAATAGAGCTTGTTAAATAAAATTTCCAGTACTTCATACTAAATTATTACTGTAGATTTTATTGATTCACTGAACTGGAGAGAATCTTAACATGGACAGGAGAATTATGAGTTTATCTTTGCAGGCGGAGAGGTTGTTAGCTGCAGGTAATATTAGCATGATGACTTCGAGTTTTGAGGAAAGGGCAAACACTTATGCATGGTACAAATTTCCAATTTTCTCGGTGCTGATAAGCCTTGATTCTAACCCTGATAACAGATTTTTACATCATATAAAACTAACTTCAACAAACGTCAGTCTGCTGGTCTTTCCAACAAGTAAGCAAGCAGTGAGAAATACAGTCCAGTGTGGAAAAAAACAAACTCTCTGTAATACATAATTTCAAAAGTTTGAGGTTGTAAGATTAGTTTTTTTGTGTGTGGGAAAAAATGTTTATCGCACTATGTGCATCAAGGCTGCAGTTATTTGATAAAAATCAGTAAAAAAACCTGTAAAACCAAACAGTGAAATGAAATGAGTTAATTTCACTCAAATAATAATGAAAGTTCGTTGGACTTAATTGAAATAAGTTCTGTAAACTCAAAATGTTGTTGTAGTAAGCTGAGCTTAAAATGATTGAGTTTTCTAGTTCCCAGCATGCTTTGCATCAGACAACAAGGAAAATAAATGTTTAAATTAAGTGTTATTTTGTGTATTTTGCACAAGATTAACATAGGGAGACATAAGTTAGTACTTAAATGTTGTGTTATGTTAGGATTTACATAGGTTTCGGTTATGTTGGTTTTGTAGCATTACCATTGTGGTGAAGAGTAGAACCTGTGGTTAGGTTGAGGATGGACAGCATAACTTAAAGACTCTCTATACTGCATGTTGTATGATTATTTACATACATACTAAGTGTATAGTGAGAGTCTTTTTGATAACTACATTAGCATGTGCTAGTATGATTTTGTTAACTAGCACTTAACTATAAAGATCTGAAAGAATGAGCTGTTTATGGAAGCAAGTTGTTTGTAAATATCATTATGATGAGTGAGGTGGGATCATGGAAGAGAGGCTTGGCTTGGCTCCCATGGCTCTAAGCCCCGCCCCACTTGTCATAATTTTTTTAAGCGCTACTAAATTGAGTTCGTTTACTCAAATGTTTTGAGGCAATAAGTTTCCTCAAATGTTTTGAGTATTCTTAACTTACAGGTTTTACAGTGCAGTAATATTGTGAAATATTATTACAATTTAAAATAATGGTTTTAAATTTTATTACATCTTAAATGTCCTTTATTTCTGTGATGGCAAACCTGAATTTTCAGCAGCCATTACTCCATTCTTCAGTCACATGATCTTTCAGAAATCCTAATAATAAGCTGATTTGGTGCTCAAGAAACATTTCTTATAATTATCAATGTTGAAAACAGTTGTGCTGCTTAATAATTTACTTTTTTACTTTAATGAACTGAAAGTTATAAGTACAGCATTTATATGAAATAGAAATCTTAAATTATAAATGTCTTTGTCACTTTTGATAAATTTAATGCGTCCTTACTGAATAAAAATATTCTTAAAAAAAAAAACTGACCCCAAAGTTTTGAACAGTAGCGTATTCATCTACATTTGCATCTATATTATTTCTAATCAATGATGTTCCATCAACATCGATTGTTATGTAATTTGGGAACAGATAAATAGCTGAACTAATTAAAAGTCTCGCCCACCCCTTGTGCATAAACATTTGGTCATGTTGGGAGCTCCAACTGATGCCAGCCCCAAAGTTTTTCCCAGTATCATGGCAGATGGTGGGACAGACCACTGATTCTGCTGGCCTCTCCATCTGTGAGGTCTTTGCGAGTGAGTCGATCCATTTCGCGGAGACCTTCTGAACCTCTCTAGCAGCCTGTGGCAGCGTTTAAGCTCCTGCAGACTTGCATGGAGACCTCGCTTTATCTTTGGCCACAGAGAGGGAGAGACACAGGGGAAGGAATCTGGACAGGGACAACCGAAGCTATACATTTTTCATTAAAACCCTAACAAAACAATTGGTGACACTGTGACTGCAGTGAGCAGTATGTCAGTAACAATTAAAGGATTGGTATCTCAGGGCAGAACATACATGTATGCTCTATCTGAGGGGGACACACACTCTATTCTCCCTTATCTCACTGTGGAGGACCTACCAATTTCTTGGGCTCCTGAGTAGGGGTGTAACGGTTCACAAAATTCACGGTTCGGTTCGATACGACACAGTGGTTTCATGGTTCGGTACGTTTTCGAAAGGAGGAGGGGGGGGGCGTTAATTGGTTACGTCGCAATGTTGGCCATGAAGGCGAGCCAATGGATATCTCACAAGCACACGTTTGCACACGTGCAAACTTTGCGCAAGAGTTATGTCAGAGAATTTCTTAATCTCAGTCAATTCACTATAAGCAGAAAGTGAAAGTAAAAATGTAATGATGGAGCTTTCGGCATCTGCTGCATATTTTCTCAGAGACGAGATGACGAGAGACGAATCTACTTCAACATATGCTGATAACGGTAGCTGTTTTCATTTATTCCCTTAATGTTTCTCTTGTGGCCCGTACATAGTGGGAAAAAATGAGAAGAAATGTATTTCATGTTAAACAGGTTGTTTTTGAAAGTCGGTGCTTGAAATAAAAGCTTTTTATTTCATTGATTTTTATTGATGACTGCAGTGTTAATATTTTAATTATAGAACTATAATTCATTGTAATAGACCCGTTTTAAAATACCTTTTTAAAAAACATTTTAATTGAGGAGTAAATAGCCTATTCTTATCCCCGCAGTGCCTCAGAATTGTGGGGCAAATTAATTGTAATTTTTATTTAATTATAAAAGTAACTTCATAATAATAATAGGCCTAATAAAATAAGAATGTAACAGGCCTACATTAATTGAAAATACCAAATCCTCTTAATATTGCCAATAACTGATGTTTTTGACAAATCTCTGGCTATCGTCGATACAAGATCATCGTCTTTTGATGCAACCCAGCAAGGGGAGATTATCACAGGGCTGTCCGCTACGCCACGGGGCAGACAGCATGTTGCCTGTTGCGTCGTTTGGGCTGCCTTGTTGAGCGCAGTGGCACTGAGAACATTATATTTCACACACTTTAAGCTCTTTTATTTTCCAAATGTAATAGGATTAGTCCAACGAATCGTTCGGTTTGTAATGCGTACCGAACCAAAAGCCTCGTACCGAACGGTTCAATATGAATACATATTTCGTTACACCCTTACTCCTGAGATTGTAACATGAAAATAATCACATATCACAAAAAATGCAAACCACATAATACAAGGCATTTTTTTTACCACTTTCTATAAAGGTTGTATATATAATGCATTATAAAGGCATTCCTAATATATCACATAATATTCCTTAAATTATTTTTATGATCTCATAAACAAATTGTAACAATACTAAAACATAAAAAATAACTAATAATGGTTATATCTTTATAAAAACAAGCATTAAATCATATGTAATCACCAATAACCATTAAAGTTAAAGTATTACATTTTACTGTTGAATATTATTATTTGTTAGAAGATATAATGGATTGCAACATGTATTTTATGATTTTATGAAATTCTTTATAATGTTTGCTTATGTCATATGCTCAGAAACTGCTGCATAAGATGAGAAAATGACTTTCAGTGATATATTCAGTCAAGCCATTGATCCTGACAATAAATAATGAACACATATTGGTGTAAGATGAGAGGCTAGTTCCTGTTCACCACAAGAGTTTAGATTACCATTTATTTCAGAGAAACTCCTGAACATATTCTAAGAGTAATTTATTCTTACTAAGTCTGAGCAAGAAATTGTATCTTTAAATTTTTTTTTTTAATTGCAGAATTTTTTAGGGTATAAGGGTTTATATAATATATATATATATATATATATATATATATATATATATATATATATATATACATACTGTATGTATATATATTTATTTATATATATAAATAAATACACACACACACGTCTGGTCAGCTATCCTTGTAGGGACTCTCCATAGGCGTAATTGTTTTTATACTGTACAAACCATATTTTCTATCACCCTACACCAACCCTACACCTAAACCTACCCCTTACAGGAAACTTTGTGCATTTTTACTTTCTCAAAAAAAAAACTCATTCTGTATGATTTATAAGCTTTTGTACCCATGGGGACCTCAATTTAGGTCCTCACCATGACACGAGTCCCCATGAGCCTGTGTGTATTCAGGTTTAAGTTCCCACCAGGATATATAAACCTGTACACACACAAACATATTATATATATAATTTTATTTTTTCTTCTTCTTCTTCCACTAAAGACTAAAGATACTCATTAAAAACAACACTGTGACAAAGGCCAATTTGGCAATTTCACAAAAATTACCCATAAAAGATTTTCGTTATTGGCCAAACAGCTTATTACATTATATTACAATGCACACATACATTTCTATACACCATCATATACATAGCTTCTAGCCATAATTATAAGATAAATATGTAGATTACTGTGTATGAAATCACATATAATTGCATATGCCTTTAAAGTATAATTATGATGGTTAGATTAGTAGATCTGGCTAGTGCAGGTTATCAAGTTAATAATAAAAGTTTAATAAAACCCAAATCACATTTCTTACAGTACATTCATATAAGCTCATTACCTTCAGGGTTCATCTACTTGACCAACTGAATTTCAAAACCAATTAAAGACCCGATGAAATCAAAATTGGAATTTTATTCCATGTTTATTACCTTTGAGAATATCTATATGCCTAAAGCTTGACAATATCTATGCCCAAAGCTTGACAAAATTAACTATTAAATAGCAGACATGCACTACTGTTCAAACGTTTGGAGAGTGTGAGATCCTGATTTGGTGCTCAAGAATCTTTTCTTATTATTAGCGATGTTGAAAACAGTTGTGCTGCTAAATATTTTAGTGGAACCATGATATTCTTTAGTATAGAAAGTTCAACAACATTTATTTAAAACAGAAAACAAAGTCTTCAACTTTGATGATTTGAATGAATAATTGTTCTTTCTTATTAAAAAATAAATAAATAAAAATCTTCCTGCCCCCAAACTATGTATATAATGTATGAACAATACAGTCTTTCTCTGAGATATTTAGCAAAATATCTGAGCTTTTATTCTCTGTACAACGGAAGTGAATGTTGACCATGAGTTCCCAAGCTCAAAAAGGACCACAAATCACCATAAAGGCATACTAAAAATAGTTTAGTCCATGCAACTAAAAAAGCAGCTTAAACAATCTGCTATAAATAACTCATTTTGTGCTCCACTGAGCAAGGAAAGTCATACAGGTTTCACATGAGGGTGTATTAATTTTTGGTTGAACTCTTCCGTTATTATCTTCCAGAGACCAACATCTCAAAGCTACTGTCAAAATCACAAGGTCTATGTTCCGGTTGGTTGCAAGTTTTGGGTAAATTGTACTTTCCTTTAGAAATCATATTGGATTTCATGTCTCAGTAGTCTCTCGGGTCAGGGTGCAATATACCAACTCTCTGTCGCTAGAGAATTACAAATGTGTAACTTTTGAGAAATAAAGTTATGAGGAACACATCCTCTCCCCTCTGAAAGTTTTCCAGTTTTGTTCAAAACTGCATTAGCAATGGGAGTACATCTGAGCACTCAATCTACAATCAGCACACTCGCTGTTGCTTTTGAAGGCTGGCACCTGTGTCACTTATACCTCCTCTCAGCATGGATGGGAAGTTAATTAACTGCCTATAAGACCAGCGGGGTCCTTTGACAGGCACCGAGTTGGACACATTCTGTTCCACAGGGGTTTATAGTGATGAATTAGCTCTGCCGCCCACCTCCACATCCCCCTCCCCATCATCAGTTTTGTCCTTCGCCCATCCTAAGCAGCACAGCTAGCTATCGGGGAACTACTGCTCCCTACAGCCACAGAGTCACGTACAGTAACAGCCCAGTGCTCATTCCATTCACAGTAGTGGAGAGATGAAACACAGTAAGTCTTTAAAAGACAGCTAGGGAGTTTGGTAACTTCTGCTTCTTTTCATGCACAACATGTCACAGTGTTTTCTGTGAGACTGCAAGCAAGGCTATAAAGTTAGAATAAATAAGTACTTACAAAAAATATTTTTGTACCTGTAGTACCAAAAAAAAAATAATAATAATATATAGTATATATATATATATATATATATATATATATATATATATATAAAATGTATAAAATAAAAAAAATATATAATATAGAAAAATCCTTCTTTTTTCATTCATTCACTCATTCATTTTATATTATTTTAAGGAAATTTGTGTTTCGTAAGCCCTTTAACCCAAAAGTGTTAGACTGTGAAGATGGAGGTGATATCTGACCATAGTTAGTCATGTTATCTGCATTTATGTAATCATGTTTTAAAAGGCCATTGCAGTATTCTGAAACATTTGCAACTAGACATTTCTGCCATTTCACAACACGCTATCTAATGTATGACGAAAAATGAGCTCTATGTTAAAATGTTGAATGAACGGTGAACACTTCGTTTCTATGATTAAGACATTATACCACTCATCTGCAGCATCAGTCATAACTGGTAATATTATTTCCCCCTCATTCCCTTTACAGCGGGGAACGAGGCAGGGGTGTCCGCTTTCCCCCTTATTGTTTTGTCTATCTCTTGAACCCTTAGCGCAAGCCATCAGGAAATCTGAAGTATCGATTAAAATTCATGATCATAATCATAGTATATATTTAGACCACTTTGATGTTTCAGTCTATAGTATAATTAAGGAATTTGATAATTTTAGTAGCCTATCAGGATATAAAATAAATTGGAGCAAATCTGCTTTAATGCCAATTAACAATGTTAAAGTAAATTTTTCTATTCCCTCATTTATCCCTATTAAGGAATCTTTCATCTATTTGGGCATTACCATATATAAAAACATTCATAAGATTGCCAGAGACAATTTTAATAACATTTTAGTTAAGGTCAAAAATGACATTCAAAGATGGAAGAATCTTAAAGTCTCTCTCCAAGGAAGAATCTCCACTGTTAAGATGAATTTGTTGCCTTGATTTAATTTTTTTTCTCTATGCTACCACTTTCTCCCCCTCCAGGTTACTTTAAGGAGATCAACTCCATAATTTCTAAGTTTATCTGGAATGATGAATGTCCCAGAATTAAACTTACCACATTACAACATGCTAATAGCGCAGAAGGACTGGCTGTACCAAATTTTGAATTATATTATTGGTCGTTCCAGTTTAAAGCTCTTCATAATTTGGGTTGATCCTCAATCTACAGTTTCATGGAGAGTGATTGAAGCTGACAAGGTTAAACCAAATAGACTTCAAGATATTCTATTTACTGGCACAGGAAAAAAAGGGGATAATTATAAATTTGGTCCGGTTGTGGCCAACTCTATTAAAATCTGGAAAACGGTTGAACGTCGGATAGGAGGACCCTTCAAATTTTGTAACAGTACACCTTTATGGCACAATTTTAATTTTGTATGCGGAAATCGTCCATTTGTCCAACCCTCTTGGTCCTCTTTGGGTGTAAACGCGTGCGGTGATATATATGATGACCAGGGCCTCTGTTCATTTCAGACATTGAGGGCCAAATTTTGTCTACCAGCTTCCGCATATTTTGTCTTTCTTCAGTTGCGTTCTGCTCTCAAAGCGTATGACGTTCCTTGGTCTTCTTCCATTTCCTCTCATCCTATGCGTGATTGGATTGCACCATCTGCTTGTCGGCCATCTGTTTCCTTAATATATACTAAAATTATTGATTGCATTACAAAACCTCTTTCTATTAAAACTATTTGAAATAGGGAATTATCTGACCTTAATTTATCTGTCGACTGGGAGCGAGTGTGGTCTAATCTCAGCTTAACATCTAAAAATCTGGCTCATCGTCTTATTCACTTCAAAGTCATTCATAGAGCATACATAACTCCTTACAAAAGATTTAAAATGAAACTACAGTCAAATTTGAACTGCCATATATGTAACACTGCATCATCAGGCACTTTTCTGCATATGTTTTGGGAATGTCCTGTCGTCATCAGTCTATGGACACATGTAAACCTGGTTTTGTCATCATTACTGCGAATTGATTGGTCTGTTAACCCAAGTTTGTGTCTTCTTAATGATGATTCTGGTCTCTGTATTAGTTCAATGCAAAAGAGACTGTTGTTTGCTGGTTTTACAGCTGCGAAGAAGACAATAATACAGAACTGGTTCACACCACACATGTGTAGAAAAACATATTGGATCCGTAGCCTCCTGCAAATAGTGACGTGTGAATGTACAACGGCGCGAGTCGGTGGGGCCAAGCATTCGACCATTGATGCTTGGCAGTGTTTTCTTTTTGATATATGTGATTGTATAAAGGAGTGACTTGTTTTGTGTTTTTATTGTCCTTCCCTCTCTCCCTCCCTTTTGACTTGACTTTGAGCTATTGAGTATATGTCTGTTGTTTTGTTTTGTTATATTTTGTATGTTATGTTATGTTATGTTATGTTATATGTTATGTGTGAAAAAAAAATGTTGAATGAGATATGAAATGTTCCTGACCTATAGAACTCCCTCCCTGTCGTTTTGTGAAGCATTGCTCTATTGCAGACTGTCCGTGCCCTTGACCAGCAATCAGTCAAGTGTGGGTAGGGACTCACTTAAACACACACACACACACTTAAGCCAATATCCAATCCTTCGAGGGCCTGAAGGCCAAATAAACAGTCTGTGTCTGACACCCCTTAACTCTTACTATCAGATTATTTTGGTATGGGTCAGAATTTATGGTGTTACTGTTGCATACTTGCATAATACAAACAGACATCCCACTGGATAATATACTTCTACTGTATCTCAGTAATCTAGAGGCACTATTCATTTATTAATACATACAATTTCATCTAACTTAATATGGATCTTTTGATATTACCAATTTTTATTGGAAAATCAAGTAAATAAGTAAATTTAATAAAATAAAAAACAATTATGCTTAACTAGCTAAAACAACTAGTGCCCACAACATATTTTCTCCTTTTTTTTTAAAAAAAAACTTAATTTCTGTTTTAATTTTTCCATTTATTTTATTACTATTACTATTTACTTTTCTCTTTCTCAATTTCCACCCTTACAGGTCATCCTAGAATTGGTGGGACTTGGTCAAAATAATAATAAGAAATGTGCATCAAATTAACAGGAGTGTGTAACAAATAATAACCAGTGAATTCTAAAATGAAACTCATTCCACACTTTGAGAGGAATTGACACAGTTTGATGGCATTACAAAGTGCGTTAGGAATCAAAGTAGCATATTTTTCATCTTTCAGAGGGTTTGTTGTGTGGAAGAAGAACAGTTAGCATGCTCTGCTGTATTGCAGTCTATTAGAAGCTTCCAGTGAAGCATGCTGGTTTACTTGTCGAAATTCTTCCTCCTGTGGTGACAAGTTGAGATGATATTTAAACAAACCACACAGACCAGGCCAGTATATGCACTGTCATGGTTGACAACAGACCCACTGCTGAGCAACAAAGACATATTCCAGCACTCCAACTGCCAAACTTTACTTCTTAGGACTTCTTAAGACTCTTTAGAGCAGACGACAGTGTACAGTCACTACAAAGAAGAAGAAAACTAACATACTAGAGGAAATTGCACTGATTGTTTATCTAGTATGTCCTAAAGTCTAAAAGAGCCCCATTTACTCTCCTTCAGAAATGTGTGTGGCACAGTAGAGATGTTAAATATGGTGAGTGAACAGAAACATACGGCCCTGATATATCAGGGATGGATGTGTAAGCCGAGGACTTAAGATCAAAGTAGCTTGGATACGAATGTCTGCCCAGTGGATTGGAGTAGGGCTACCTCCTGCTCTACCCAGCATGCAAACTGATGAATTCCATGCTCAGCCTCTCCCTTTAATATACATGTGTAGCCTTGAGTATTTAAGAAAGACATTTAAAAAAATGCCCTTTCAAATTTTGAACTTTGTCATGACTGTTGTCTGGGAACAGTGGAAATTATTTTGTCATTAACGTGCATTACTGGATTACACTGTGTTCTGCATAAACTTGTTCTTGTTAAACTCAGGTTCGCCAGCAGGGGGCACCCAAGCCTTACACTACGTATCAGTAGCTGACTAAGAGAAAAGAAATAGCATTCAGTACGTGATGAGTGTTGGTGTACACGCAACGGAAAGCGTTCCTTGTTTAACCTGTGTTTTTCATGTTGTTTTAACAGGTAAGATGACAATAATCATTACTGTAGTGATGCCCAACAGAATATTGTGTTCCTATAGAGTCGAATTTCGGGCCTGAGACATTAAGAAATGTTGACTTTAACCGTGATTGAGTGTCGTACATAAAATGGCGGATGAGAGTGTTATCAACTCCAAGAAAGACTAGTAACTTTCAGCACGAGCAAAGTGAGAAGTAAATGTCTAAAAATGCATATAGTGGAGATAAGACTGCAAAATGATGAATTAAATAGATGTGTATGAACATCGATTAGTCGTGTGTAGTGACCTACAGCCTGAGTTAAGAAAGCACACGTGTCGATGATAACACGTTAACACGATAAAACTTCATTTAACGTCACTCTGTCAGCCATTACATTGGAAAGAACATTCGTGAAGATGTGAACATTCACACCATTGTCAGACCCATCTCGTTAGTTGTTGGAGGATGAGACACTGACAATCTTTGCTGCTAATGACACGCCCATACCATATATCGGCTGGATTGAAGTCAGTTTCAGACTAGGCAGTGACCCCACCACGACAAATGATTTACAAGTGCCAATACTAGTGTCGAGCGACCCAGCAGTTGCCAGTGACCCCATCATCGGCTACAACATCATTGAGGTCATCATTAACAGAAACGAAAGAAAGACTAAAGGTGAAAAAAAAACAGTTGGCACACAAAGTGAGTAAAGCCTTCGCAATAACAGTGAAAACTGCTCATCGTGTGGTCAAGTTGATGCAGAGTGGTGATTCAGAGATTGGTGTAGTTCGTACCGGCAGAAAAAGAGTGCACTTACCTGCTAACCAAGTCACCACTGTCTACATAAGAGTGCATGTGAGTTCACAAGCACAAGGCCAACACATGGTCTTTTCACCTGACATGCTTAATTCTCCACCAGAAGGCTTGATCTACCATGACGTATTGGTGCAGATCCCAGAAAGGAGAGTGCCATACATACCCATCTCTGTGATCAACACTACTGATCGCACCATCTGTCTGGACCGTCATAGAGTGATTGGACACCTGGAACCCGTCAAGACCATATACATAACACCTGTGCAAATGAAAGAAAATGAGACAACAGCTGAAACGAAGGACAGCACAGAGACAAAGTCCAGCGAAGCAAGTAGCACACCACAGTCAGAAAAGCAAGCAAGAAGACCAACCTCATGGGACCCCCTTGTGGATCTCTGCCATCTCTCAGAGGGACAGCAGGAGGCTGTAAGGAGAGTGTTGCGGGAGGAATGTGAGGCCTTTGCCTATGACAGTGATGATGTGGGTTGTATACCTTCTCTCAAGATGCACATCACCCTCCATGATACCAGCCCAGTGCAAAAGACCTACATGTCCGTCCCAAAGCCTCTTCACAGTGAAGTTAAGGAGTACCTGCAGGATCTATTGAGAAGAGGGTGGATCACACCTTCCAGATCCCCTTATTCGTACCTGCAGGATCTATTGAGAAGAGGGTGGATCACACCTTCCAGATCCCCTTATTCGTCGCCGGTGGTGTGCGTCCGCAAGAAGGACGGTGGTCTCCGTCTCTGTGTTGACTTCAGGGAACTCAACCGTAAGTCAGTCCCCGACCGCCATCCGATACCGAGGATTCAGGACATGTTGGATGCTCTGGGTGGGAGCTCATGGTTCTCGGTCTTAGACCAGGGTAAAGCGTACCACCAGGGTTATCTGGATGAGGAGAGCCGGCCTCTCACAGCATTCATCACACCCTGGGGGCTCTACGAATGGGTGCGTATACCCTTTGGCTTGAGTTCGGCACCTGCAGAGTTTCAGAGGAGCATGGAGTTCTGTTTGGCTGACCTGAGAGACACGATTTGCCTCCCGTACCTTGATGACAACCTGGTACACAGTCACAGCTTTGAGGAGCACCTAGAGCATATCCGTGTGGTCCTTCAATGCTATAAGAAACATGGTGTGAAGTTGACCGCGAAGAAATGTGAGCTGTTTAAATCGAGTGTGAGGTTTCTTGGCAAGTTGGTGACAGGAGAGGGTTACACAATGGACCCCGCAGAGATGGCTCCAGTGATGGCTCTCAAAGAGAAGGCACCTGCCACCGTTGGTGAGGTATGCCAGATGCTCGGGTTCCTCTCCTATTACAGACCCTTCATCCCCAACTTCTCCCGTTTGGCCCACCCGCTGTATAACCTACTCACCGCTCCAAACCCCGAAAATCACACTCCAGACCCGACCGTGAAGAGGCCCAGTAAAACAGGAAAGAAAAATAATGGTCACCTACCATCACGGACACCCATACAGTGGACCAGGTCTCACCAGGAAGTGTTGAATCAGCTTGTAGAGGCACTCACAAAGCCCCCTGTCCTTGGATATCCTGACGTCACTCAGCCATTTGTATTACATTGTGACGCATCCCAAGTTGGTCTGGGTGCAGTGTTATACCAGAGACAGCAGGGGAAGATGAGAGTGATCGCCTATGGCTCCCGCACCCTGAGTCCATCAGAGAAGAGGTACCATCTGCACTCTGGAAAGCTAGAGTTTTTAGCTTTGAAGTGGGCCATCTGTGAACGTTTCCGGGATTATCTTTACCACGCCCCATCGTTCGTGGTATATACAGATAACAACCCACTGACATATGTGCTCACTACCACAAAACTCAATGCAACAGGACACAGATGGGTGGCGGAGTTGGCTGATTATAACTTCACAATCAGGTACCGCCCAGGCAAAAACAACTCGGATGCAGATGGGTTGTCACGGATGCCGTTGGATATTGAGGACTACATGCATAGCTGTACGGCTGAGGCCAGTCAAGATGTAATCAGTGCATCTATGGAGAGGGTCATTGAGGAAAGGAGGAATCCTTGCCGGGGCGTGGGGTTGATCCAGGTCAGTGCTTTGAGCCTGGTGAAAGACAGTGAGACCAGCCACCCTCTCACCCCTGATCAAATCCGCAAAGCTCAGGAATCCTCTCAAGAGTTCTCTGGCACAAGTCACAGAACAGGAGGCCAAGTAGAGCTGAAGTGAAAGCAGAGAACCCTGCAGTGGCCATACTGCTGAAACAGTGGCTAAAGGTTCTTGTGGGTCAAGATGGTGTTCTGCGCCGTATAACTTCCCGTCAAGAACAACTGCTGCTCCCCAAAGCTTATCATCCGCTGGTCTTTAAAGAGCTGCACCAGGACATGGGTCACTTGGGGGTCGAAAGGACACTTGACCTGATTCGAGAACGGTTCTACTGGCCACAGATGAGTAAAGATGTTGAACATTTTGTCACAAGAGTGTGTGAATGTCTCAAGAAGAGAAAGCCGAATAAGCAGACACGTGCGCCTCTGATACCGATCCAGACCACCTACCCATTCCAGCTCGTCTCCATAGACTTTCTGCATTTGGAGAAATGTAAGCATGGGTATGAGTATATATTGGTGGTCATGGACCATTTTACGAGATTCACGCAGGCCTATGCGACAAGGAACAAAGCGGCCAAAACAGTAGCTGACAAGATTTTCAACGACTTTGCACTTAAGTTCGGGTTCCCGAGCAGACTACATCACGATATGGGCAAAGAGTTTGAGAACAGATTGATGGCCAGCTTGAAGAAAGTTTCTGGCATCCAGGGCTCGCACACGACACCATACCACCCCCAGGGTAACGGGCAGGTGGAGAGGTTTAACCGTACCCTGTTGTCCATGCTGCGCACCCTGGAGGACAAGGATAAGGAAGATTGGAAGGAGTCCCTCGCTAAGGTTGTCCACGCGTACAACTGCACAAAGAATGAGGCAACAGGTTACGCGCCCTATTACCTCATCTTTGGACGGTCTCCTCGCCTGCCCATTGATCTGTTGTTCAGACTTGGAAGGGATGAGTCTCGAGACATGTATGATGACTATGTGAGTCATTGGAAAAAGAGGATGCAAGAGGCCTATCAGATTGCAGCTAAAACAGCCGTTAAGGCAGCAGCTCGGGGAAAAGTCTTCTACAACAGGAAAGTTCAGGGAAGAGACCTCCACCCAGGTGACAGAGTTCTCCTCAGAAACCTTACCCCCAGAGGGGGGCCAGGAAAGATTCAGCCCTACTGGGAGGATCAAGTATATAAGGTGAAGGAGAGAAAAGCGGATGGCAGTCCCGTTTATGAGATCAGCCCAGAGAATGGAAAAGGGAGGGACAGAGTGGTTCACAGAAACCTCCTGCTGCCTTGTGACTTCTTACCACCCGCAGAGACTGTCCAACCACAGAAAAACTCCCTGGGCTCATCAAAGGAAAGAACCAAACCTCGACATCAGCAACGACAGCAGCCAGAACAGAGTGACACCTCTGACGATGAATACGGCGGCACCTGCTATTGGCATCTCAGACCTGGCAGAGGAAGACGGCAGAGACAGACTTCACTGAATCCTCTGGCAGAGCCTTTCCAGCCTCAGCAGAGTCCTCAGAATCACGAAGAGGATGTGCCACTACAAAGCGAAGAGGATGTGCCACTACAAAGCGAAGAGGATGTGCCACTACAATCTCAGAGACCTGATTTGAGCTGTGACAGGCCTGAGTATGGTGAATCAGGGGCAAACCCTCTAGCCTCGACACCAGAAGAGCAACAGACAGTAAGACAGAGACCTCAGAGACTGAAACATCAGCCTGTGGTACTGAGTTATGATACACTGGGTCAACCATCCTTGGTACCATGAAACTGCTTGGTAACAGAGACTCAGGTAACACAGATTATAGGTTACTGGAGGCCATGGATGGCTGAGGTGTTTTAAAGAAATACAGTGTTCCTGTGGCTCAGTGGTAGAGCATTGCGTTAGCAGCGCAAAAGGTTGTGGGTTCGATTACCAGGGAACACACATAGTGATAAAACATGTATAGCCTGAATGCACTGTAAGTCGCTTTGGATAAAAGCGTCTGCTAAATGCATAAATGTAAATGTAAATGCTTTAATTGTTCCCGGAAATGTCAGGAGACATTTAATTTTGTGGGGGAAGAGTGTAGCCTTGAGTATTTAAGAAAGACATTTAAAAAAATGCCCTTTCAAATTTTGAACTTTGTCATGACTGTTGTCTGGGAACAGTGGAAATTATTTTGTCATTAACGTGCATTACTGGATTACACTGTGTTCTGCATAAACTTGTTCTTGTTAAACTCAGGTTTGCCAGCAGGGGGCACCCAAGCCTTACACTACGTATCAGTAGCTGACTAAGAGAACAGAAATAGCATTCAGTACGTGATGAGTGTTGGTGTACACGCAACGGGAAGCGTTCCTTGTTTAACCTGTGTTTTTCATGTTGTTTTAACAGGTAAGATGACAATAATCATTACTGTAGTGATGCCCAACAGAATATTGTGTTCCTATAGAGTCGAATTTCGGGCCTGAGACATTAAGAAATGTTGACTTTAACCGTGATTGAGTGTCGTACATAAAATGGCGGATGAGAGTGTTATCAACTCCAAGAAAGACTAGTAACTTTCAGCACGAGCAAAGTGAGAAGTAAATGTCTAAAAATACATATAGTGGAGATAAGACTGCAAAATGATGAATTAAATAGATGTGTATGAACATCGATTAGTCGTGTGTAGTGACCTACAGCCTGAGTTAAGAAAGCACACGTGTCGATGATAACACGTTAACACGATAAAACTTAATTTAACGTCACTGTCAGCCATTACATTGGAAAGAACATTCGTGAAGTACAGTTAATCAGAATTCCAGTCAGATTCAGTGGTAAAATGCTTTTATTAATCATTTTGTCATATTGTTATGGAAAACATAGTAACTGGTGTTCGGTGAAGATCTAGTTTATGAAATAAAGTCAGTTCATTAGCATATTTCATAGAAGGTTAAAAGCTGTGATTAAAAACAATTAAAACGGTGATTAAAAAGAGTATTAATACAGCTTCATACATTTATCAATGCTGGAGTAATATGGATATACAATAATTAGTCATTCTCATAGTTATGTTTATAGAGTTTGCATTACTCACTTGTATTCATGTTATAGTGGGTTTGTGATGTTTAAATGTTATTTGTCATACTTCTTCTTTACGCTGTGTGCGAGTGGGTACAGAACACATTCAGATCTATTTGGTGATGATGTTTATGAGTTTACAGCAGATATTTCTTGAGAAGTGAGTGTGGTTTAAAGAGTAATGTGTCCAGTGCCATGTATCTGCATAAACATTTGCACAATAAGACATGTTATTGTTTATGATACTCTGTTAAGATAGCGGACTAAGAGAACAGAAATAGCATTCAGTACGTGATGAGTGTTGGTGTACACGCAACGGAAAGCGTTCCTTGTTTAACCTGTGTTTTTCATGTTGTTTTAACAGAAAATAAATGTGTTGCCGTAAGAAAGGACATCGCATCCTTCTTGAAAGTGTAACGCATGCAAAGATCCCCTGTGAGAACCAGAGAGTGGAGCAGATTGACTAGACATACATAATACAGAGTATAATGTATACTGGCAAAGTATATATTTTTATTGTGTATGCAAGCATGTGATGTTTGAAATAGTATTCATTAAGCGATGGTGAAAATTTCCATCTATAATATGCTAAACTGTCATCACATGACCGCATTATGTCACGTTGTATTATCTCTAAAATCAAAGTGGTTAGTTTACATTTTTATTTATTTATTTATTTATTTAAACTGTGTTGCTTGGCAGGCAGATAAGTCAAATTGAACTTAAAAATTAATTATTCAAAACTTTAAAAATTAAATAAAAATAAACAGTTAAAAGAGAGAAAACATGTTAATACTGTTATTAATTCCAAAATCATTCAAGGATATTCATTACCATATCTATGGTTGTTTTCAGAATGTAATACTAAATGGAATAATAAAAGTATTATTTACTGTATACTGTATATTTATTAAACATTGAATTAGTATGCATTACAAAATGGTAAATATTTTAAACTGTATTATGATACACTGGTGTCATATAACCTCAAGATGTCATGTTTTATTCAGCAAGTGGCAAGTTATTTTGATGTAAATAGTTAATATATTTTTTTTAATATATAATTTTGTCTTTTGGCAGTTCGATCAGTCCAATTTAACAAAAATAATAATAATAATAATAATCATTTAATAAAAAATAATTTAAGTATAAAGTTGAAAGAGAAGAAAGAGATGTTAAAAACAGCTGATATATATATATATATGCATATATTATGTAAGTGTGTGGTACAACATTATACAACTGCAAGCAATGGAATGACACAACTGGTAACTCGTTGGCTGCTATTTAGATATATGTCTACCTAATGTACGATCACCTGAAAGCATTTTTCCGACAGCAACCACCACTATCGATCTCAAGGTCTCTGACTGGAGCCCTTGATTACTAATATGAGGCTGTTGCAATTAAGAACCCGGCTATTGAAGTTCAGAGGCTGTAATTTACATGCTAATATATAGCAGAGGCTAGAATTTTATTTATTGTGTCTAAAATCAACATTGGCTTTAGATGTAATTTCATTCTTGATACAGAATGTTTATTACCTTGTTAGCTGGTAATGAAGTATTGAAGAGCAGAAGTTTGGTTTTAAGAAACGGCTAGCATGATAGTCTTAACTTGTGTACCAGAAATTGCACTTGGGTCTCTGATCAATACCCATTTCCTTAGTGCTTCGCCAATTCCCGGAGCCATGTCAATTTTTAACTTAGGCTCATTAGAAAAACGCGCCTCTACCTACATTTTTGCAAAACTGCTATTCAGTGGCGGCATTTCACAAAACCATAGGGTATGGCAGTGGTGTAAATCTCGTGCGGGACACACACACACAAAACACTGCGTCATCCGAGTTGGTATGTGGCTTTATCAGACACTTGCACTTAACATTTTATGAAAATCAAGCTCAAATGGAGTATTTTGAGCAGCAAATGGCGGCGATCTGTGTTTTGTCTGTCATTACAACGGCCGAATCTTAGGCAGCAAATGCATCGCATTATACACTTTCATCAACATACTGGTTATAACTTTTATTGTAGCTATATGGGCGCTTAGTTTTTCTTGTCGTTTAATACACTTGCCCAAAATCTCATGAAATAAATGATGAAGCATTAGCCTTTATAAACAGTGTTTGAGTAAAGAAAACGCTGTACTTATTCAAACATCAGTTATTTTTTTACCCTTGCATTGCGAACAAGCGGAGCTCTGTTGCCAGGCTGTGCGTGCTGCGCAGCGCTTTATTCCAACGCTATCTCACGGCAATTCGTACATATTTTACGAGGTGGCTAATTCGTACGAATTCATACGATCTCACTCGTACGATTTAGTACGATTTGTCTAAACCCCAGTGACGGGTAGGTTTAGGGGTGGGGTTAGGTGTTGGTCATTCGTACAAATTCATACAAATTGGCAACTCGTAAAATACGTACGATTTAGCAAAAATCGTATGACTTTGTACGAGTGAGGTCGTACGAATTCGTACGAATTAGCCACCTCGTAAAATATGTACGAATTGCCGTGAGATCGGGCTGTTTATTCTGAGTGGAGGTGGGGTGAAGTTACAAGTTTTCGCTGACAGTTTGATGATCCAATAGCGTTACAAAGTTTAGTGACAAGCTCTTTTGAATGCTTTTCATTGGTTAAATATTTGTAAAACCCTTAAACAGACATAAGGAAGACCAATAGCAGTGATTTAAAATAATTATAACGAAATATAATAGAGATTTCGGATAATTTTCCATGGCACACCTGACACCTGACTGGGCTAGGGTATGGCGACTGCCATACGGAAACGCCGCCCCTGCTCCTATTCCCATAAATACAACTGCAGTGCAGTCAGTTTCATCTTAAATGAACACTAGAGATGTTAAAATGGCAAGAAATGTAATTCCTTTTCAGAAAAATCATGATTTCAGAGGCAGAACATCGAGAAATATTAATATAAATATAATTTTGTACAGCTCCTTAAAAAAATACTGTTATGACCTCAAAACACTTCTGCCATAGTAAAATTTGACACTGACATTACGTTACTTGCTCCACGTATGGCTTTTCTAACGTAAGCTTGCACGGTAGCTCACCTGGTAAAGCATTGCGCTCATGATGAAGAGTTCAGTCAAATGCGAATTATAATAAAAGTGCTCAAAAAGAAAAAAGCAAGCTGAAATGGCATGGATGCTTTAGAAAATGTATTTTTATCTCATGTTTGCTTTTGTTTTCATTTCATTCAAAGCATTATCCTTTTAGCACCACTTTTCCTTTCCAAACTACTGCAATCAATGCAATAAAACATTGCTAGATTCACGTTCATTTGATTCAAATTAAAAATAAACATCACTTAAGGGTGATTGAAGCAACATAACATGTCTCCACAGGTACATTGTTCCAATGAGTCTGGGTTGTCAATCTTGGTGGTGCTCTGTGTCTTTCACACATCCTTAAAATGGTTAGTTTTCATCCACATTTAAAAAATAAATAAATAAATGAATGAACCACACACTTTAAACCCCTTATAGACAATTTGCTTCCATGCTACCCACATTCTCATTTAGACAAAAAGGTCTGCTTGAGAAAGTCTTTGCTAGTCTTAACATATTGTTTTCATTTATAGTACAGGCCTGAGCGCATGCTTGCACACTTTAATGTTCTTTCATTTCATCCTTTTATCATTGCCTACCCTGCATGGCTCAAGCAAAGTCTGATCTCGTGAAACCAGGATTGAGAGATCTCTGAACACTCCACCCAACTGTTTGAGCCCAAAATCCCACGGGATGACCGATGTTATTTGTAGTTGCGCTCTAAGCCTTACATGTTATCTCGATCCGTGGTCAATGGCAGTTAATATACAGGGATGTCTCGAGCCCTTGCGGTAATCACTAATGTTTATCAGAACCCGTCACCTCCAAAGCTAATTAAAAATCATCAAACAAGGCTAAACAACAGAGCTAATTAACAGGACACAGAATAACAATCCTCCACGGACAACAGGCTAGCATGAATTTTCATACAAACTAGCAGAGGCTTCTAATCATCAGAGTTCTATGGACATGCTATTGGCTACGCTAGTGTGCTAGCACACACACATATCAAAAACTACAATCTCTGCTACTAGCTATATTATGGGGGGTAAAAATTCTAGCACGTAACAATGTGTGTTATAGATCCAATACTAAACTTTACGTGTCTTCTGACTGGCTAAATATGTCACTTTGTGCAGCACAGGAAAATTACTTGATGCTGGAAACACTATGACTATCTGGGACAAGTTGTTACGTAATAATTTATACACTGTTTAAAAAAATTCAAATATTAAAATAAAAATAAAATAAGACTCCTAAAATGGCTGTAGACAAAGTCAAAAACTAACATTTTGCAATACCTGCCAACAGCAAAGTGAATTGAGAAAATGTACTACAAATACTTCATAGCAGACATGAAAATATATTCTGCATTATTTTTATTTTAAATATTTTATTTAAATATATGTTTTATAAATAAATAAATGATTTATATATAATCTTTAACTATTTAAAAAATAAAATTATTTTTATACACACACATACACACACACACATATATATATATAAAGGGGCGTGTTTAGTGTTTTGGGGACCCTCAGCAAGTGTTCCCGGAGAGGCCACCCTCGGTGGATTTTGCGATCGATTCTGGGGTAGGGATGGGTGTCGTTTACATTTTATCGATACTGATACGATACTTATCAATACAGTTATCCATACTACTCTCTATAATTTGGTGCAAAAATAAATGATGTAAAAAGATGTTGAAAATTTCAAGTTATTTTATTACTGCAGTTTACAAATGCCTCCAAGCAAACAGAAAAAGGCACATAAAGCACATTTTTAAAATAAAAAGGCCCTTCAAAAAGAGAGAGAGAGAGAGAGAGAGAGAGAGATTTCCTCAGCACACCATAGCACAACATATTTGAACATCGTGTGCATAGGAGCACAACAGAATATAATAGAGAATTCTGGCGTCTCTAGCTATTTTTATTAAAGAAAATTAAAATATTGACTTTCTCAGGGAGCGGGCGTGATTTCTCCTAACAGAGAGTGTCCCTCTATGTTTTAGAGGGACTTTTTTTATCTCTGTTTTTATCTACATGATAAAAAAGGTTATTTTTAACATGTAGACTTATTTATAGTGATTCTCCAAATAGGATTTTTACAGACATTCATTCAGGTCCTGAGTTTCATTTTTGAAAATGGGGTGAATTCCCCTCTTAGGTGACTCTTGTGGGAGGGAGGATTTTTTTTTTATTATTATTTGAGTGGTGGAGGGGGGAATTTTTTTACTTTTTTTCCCCCAAAAAATATGTAATTAAATGTTTGATCATGCTGTGTATTTTTGTTTTTACAATGGGGCAATTGATGAGAGTGCACACTGGAGAGCGCACGAGTGCTGAATAGTTTAAATACTGGCAAACTTAAAAAAGAAATGCAAATTATAAACTTTAGTGATGATGCATGTAAACTGTGACAATTCCTGTGTCAATCGTGCAGTGTGCAGCTCGTTTATAGTGCAGACGCGATGTGGTGATATGAAGCCATTTGCGCATTTTGAGAGGGAAAGACAGAGAGCTCGCGGAGAACTCATGCGGTTTGTAAATTACGCCTCACAGAAAGTTTTCAAATTATTTTAATAAGTTATTTAATAAAGAAATATGAATTGTACCTCACCTTCAGCATTATAATTATTTTACACGCGCCGGACAGAGTTTGAGACTGTGCCACTGCATGTCGTGCCAAACCTCTGACGGAAGACAGCTTGGGATCGGTTTATGACAACAGCTTCTAATTCGCCATTAACACAGAAGTACGGAGATAAAACAACGCATGTATTGATAACAGTATTGTTTGTCCTCGAGCTTATCAGTAGTCCGGTATTACCCAATTACGCACCGGTCCAAAAAAATGCCGGTTCTCAATTCTCAATAAAAATCGCGTTCCGCGGGGGCCCCCCTGGACCGCGGGGCCCCACGCAATTGCGTGGGTTGCGTGGTGCCTAAACACGCTACTGTATATACAGTATATATATATATATATATATATATATATATATATATATATATATATATATATATATATATATATATATATATACACATACATACATACATACACACACTATGGAGCGAAATTTGTGCCAATATTCATCAAACAAATCCAGCATTTTGCAAATAAACAATCTGCTTTGCAAAGAAAAACTCGACTTTCAAACAAACGCAAACTGATTTGCAAATACAAAACTGTATTTGAGAGAAAATGCAGAGGTATGGACAAATATGTATTGTGTGTTACAACTGTGAGACTCATTTGCCTTTTTATGACCAAATGTGACTTGATTTTCTCACAAATGCGTGCAGGCAGATTTTCTCACATGTGTTCAAACAGATTTTCTCACAAATGCGTGCAGGCAGATTTTCTCACATGTGTTCAAACAGATTTTCTCACAAATGTGTGCAGGCAGATTTTCTCACATGTGTTCAAACAGATTTTCTCACAAATGCAATCCAAACAGCAGATGGCGCTGTTGGTCAATTTACGCAAAACACCTGTTTACCTTTTCAAGGAATACAGCAGACCAACATGAGTGGGGAACAGGTGAGTTTCTGTCTTACTATTTCTATAATTAACCATTTAGCCTAGGTGTTTTCACAAAGCTTCCCCACTACAATGTTAGTGAAATTCACAGTAAGTGCTGTAAAGTTGTTAACATGATTGATTAGTTCAAAAATCATTAGTGACATTGCTAAACATTTAAGTAGGTAGTCTCTCTCTATAAAAACTGATCCATTCTCTGTACCTCTTATCCTCTGTTGGATCGCAGGATATAGAATATATAGGCTACATACTGTATGTTGATACAATTGTTTAACATTCAAAACAATGCAGGGGTATAACAATATATTGTGTCACAATATATAGTAATTTTAAAATGCAAATGTATTATGGATAGTGACAATATTGTGTACCAAAAACGAAAGCTTAGACAATTTAATTTAGTATCAGATATAGTAATATCACCCAAGAGGTCATTAATTATTAACAAAAAAAAAAATTGAAAACCATTGAAATCACATTATTTAGTGCAATATCTAAAACTTTTAAATGTTATAACACTGTGCAATCATTTGTGTCTAAAATAATTATGTATTTTTTTTAGCTAAGCAAAATTATGAATATTTATCTTCTGGTGTCACTCTTGTCCTGTGAATTGGGGAGAAGGATCAAGTTCACGCTGATATAATACTAAATTCAGCGTTTTAATAAACAGTGGTTTACCAGTATTTCAGAATGAGTTTAACAATGGAATGATTAGAAAATAATCTTTGGGGTCGAAGACCGTGGGCTTTGTCATGTTTTCATGATGACCACGAAAATAACAAAAAATACAGATATGAGTATTGCATAGTTTTAAACTGCAAAGGTTCTACTTTTATTTGTGTATGGTCTTAATAATAACAGAACAATGTGCTTTTGTAAAATAAAGAAAACATACAGGGTGCGTTTCTCCTGTAATGTGATCCCGCCTCACACTGAGCACTCTGTTCACATGTTAATGATCTGAGATCAGCCAGATAAATATGTAGATGCCCCTGAAAATGGCATCAAAATGTCAAGCTTCATCATAGAATTTAGCCTACTTTCTTTTTCTGCGCGTTGGATGATGGCATGCTACATGGGTGAAGACATACTCTGGACAGTGAGGACTCTTTTTGGAGTGACTCAGATGACGAACGTTTGCATTTTGAAGAGTCACTAATATAAATCCTGACAGTAGCCTTTTATTCTTAACTTCTTGAGTTAAAATGTTCCTCTGCTATATATAAAAAGCTACATATTTTGAGTTAGACTTTTCCAAACAAGCTATTGTCAGACTAAAATCTGCCAGTATTCAGAGTAAAATTTTGGTTGAAATATCTCCTGACAGGCCACTTTTAGTTTTAAATATTGTACAAGGTGTGTATATAAACTAATGTATGCTATATATAAACATAAATATGATAAATTATGATATCCCTTATGAAAATTAAAGTTGGTTTTACTATAGTAAAAGTGTGGTAACCATGTCTTTTTTTTTTTTGCAGGTCACCATTTCTGTAATGACAGCTTTTCTGCAAATACCATGGTATTTATTTAGTAAAACCATGGTTAATTTTGGAAAGGGATATCGATGTTTAGATTATATTTCGGTACATTTACATAGCTGAATCACAATAAAGCTCACCTGAACTTAAACTAGTTTGATTATAGTAGCCTATTTGTATAATTACTTTAGCCTACTCCTTTCAGTAGGTTGTCTGTGTAGTTTTATACTTGTTTAAACTTTTACTGCAGAGGCAGCCTACAACATTTCTCTCCACTGTAGGCTATGTCTCAACATATATAGCAGAATGACAATAAAGCTTACTTGACCTAACGTAAAAATAAAATTCATTTTTTTGAATGTTGAACAATTGTATCATCATATGTAGCCTATATATTCTATATCCTGCGATCCAACAGAGGATAAGAGGTACAGAGAATGGATCAGTTTTTATAGAGAGAGACTACCTACTTAAATGTTTAGCAATGTCACTAATGATTTTTGAACTAATCAATCATGTTAACAACTTTACAGCACTTACTGTGAATTTCACTAACATTGTAGTGGGGAAGCTTTGTGAAAACACCTAGGCTAAATGGTTAATTATAGAAATAGTAAGACAGAAACTCACCTGTTCCCCACTCATGTTGGTCTGCTGTATTCCTTGAAAAGGTAAACAGGTGTTTTGCGTAAATTGACCAACAGCGCCATCTGCTGTTTGGATTGCATTTGTGAGAAAATCTGTTTGAACACATGTGAGAAAATCTGCCTGCACGCATTTGTGAGAAAATCTGTTTGAACACATGTGAGAAAATCTGCCTGCACGCATTTGTGAGAAAATCAAGTCACATTTGGTCATAAAAAGGCAAATGAGTCTCACAGTTGTAACACACAATACATATTTGTCCATACCTCTGCATTTTCTCTCAAATACAGTTTTGTATTTGCAAATCAGTTTGCGTTTGTTTGAAAGTCGAGTTTTTCTTTGCAAAGCAGATTGTTTATTTGCAAAATGCTGGATTTGTTTGATGAATATTGGCACAAATTTCGCTCCATAACACACACACACACACACACACACACACACACACACACACACACACATATATATATATATAAATATATATAAAATTGCTGACTTCTACTTACATTGAAATCATGGTAATTGCTCATTTTAATTCAGTTCACTCAGGACTGTTATTCAGAACAATGTGGTGTTAAAAAACAAAAAAGATGTCATTTTCACTTTAAGCTCGTCCATCTAACTTGACACAGTAAAACCTTGCATCATACAACATGTCACACAATTAGCAGCATGACATCCTATTGCTCCACAGCAGGAGGAATCTATGTTTCTTAATTTTCTATCTGAGTGCACCATCAGACACAGGAGGTCCGCTTTCACAGCCACAAAGGAGGAGGAGCATTACAGCACTGCTCTGGCCCAGTCATGGTAGACACATCTATTAAATGAACACAGATTAGGGATGGGCGATATCTTATCGTTTGCAATATACCCCACGATAAGAATTAGTCTTCCCACGATAATAACGATAAAGTCTAGTTGTTGACATATTTCTGTGTGTGAGACAGTGCGGAGCGACATCGCGGAAGGCAGACGTGAAACTGAGGAGTATATCGCTAAATGATGAGCTCCAGCTCCTTTTACAATCTGTAAATTGGTTTGGTTTGGTTACATCTGGTTTGGTTAGGGCTGTACAGTGCACAAAAAAAATCGGTCTGAATAAATAGTATGTGTGCGATACAGTTTTGCATGTGTATGAGCCTGTTTACAAACCTGTTGTCCAACAAAGATATCATTTATTGACATGCTTTTTCTCCAAATTAACTTAATAACATAGTCGAGTGTTTGAAATACTTCTTTTTGTGACCAGACGTGGTTTCATATTACAGAATGATAGTATTATATACAGTGATAAAGGCTATGTCGATAAGCATTGCATTATAAATATACTTTCCTTATAAAAATACCCAAGATTGAAGAACACAGATAAACCATATATTTTGTGCAATCGTATGTTTATTGTCTTCAAGTTTCATCAGTTAAAATTTGTCTCATCTCCATTGTGCGTTTTATTCAGCGATAACTGGATACCTTCATGGAGCGTCGTCAGTAGTATTACCTCTGCTATGGATATGTGTAGTTTCTGCGCAAGAGCACCCTCCGGCTTCCAGCATGACTTAAACATTCATTGCATTACGTGTGTACTCAGTAATGCTCACAACACCCTATTTGGGGTAAAAATAGGAAAGATAATACTTTTCTCTAAAGAAACAGGATTCCCTGAATTATCGTCATTGATATCGTTATCGCAATAAATACCAGAAATACCGTGATATATCTTTAAGCCCATATCGCCCATCCCTAACACTGATGTGTATTTTTAAGCAATCAGCCGTACGCCGCTATGATGGGAGCATAAAAATTTGCATAACCTGACACCAGGCCACCAATATGTGTGGAGAATAAGTTAGTCCATGCAGCAGCTCTGAGATATTAGCAAGTGAATATTAAACCCTTCCATTTACCCAAGAGATGCAGACTTCCATTTGCGACAGGGGTAACTTCTTCGAAACAGCGGCACAATAAAGTTGCCAGGGTTATCTGTGACATCGAGGGGCAAAGAAGCGTGCCGTCTTCAAAAGGAAAAGAAAGAGAGAGACATGTTCAGCTTATAAGAGGTTCTTGATGTTCGGTCATGCTTCAAACAGATCACAGTCAGCAAGGAGCAAATCACAGGCAAGCCGTGATGCAGTCTGAAATGCACTAAAAAATGAAATGTACTGAATCGGAATGATGGTAAAATACTGTGTGTACATGCACAATCAAACCAATTATGGTTAAAGAGATTCTCCCAAAAATGAACACTCTGTCATCATTTACTCACCCTCATGTCATTGCAAAACAATTGGACATTCTTTCTTCCATGAAATAAAACAGGAGAAACGTTGAGAAACATACTGTGCTCTTTTCTAAAGTGGGGAAAAATTATTTAATCTCCTGCTGATTTTATAAATTTGCCCACTGACAAAGAAATGATCAGTCTATAATTTTAATGGTAGGTTTATTTGAACAGTGAGAGACGGAATAACAACAAAAAAATCCAGAAAAACGCATTTCAAAAAAGTTATAAATTGATTTGCATTTTAATGAGTGAAATAAGTATTTGATCCCCTATCAATCAGCAAGATTTCTGGCTCCCAGGTGTCTTTAATACAGGTAAGGAGCTGAGATTAGGAGCACTCTCTTAAAGGTAGTCTCTCTTAAAGGGAGCGCTCCTAATCTCAGTTTGTTACCTGTATAAAAGACACCTGTCCACAGAAGCAATCGATCAATCAGATTCCAAACTCTCCACCATGGCCAAAACCAAAGAGCTGTCCAAGGATGTCAGGGACAAGATTGTAGACCTACACAAGGCTGGAATGGGGTACAAGACCATCGCCAAGCAGCTTGGTTAGAAGGTGACAACAGTTGGTGTGATTATTCGCAAATGGAAGAAACACAAAATAACTGTCAATCTCCCTCGGTCTGGGGCTCCAGATGAAAGATCTCACCTCGTGGAGTTTCAATGATCATGAGAACGATGAGGAATCAGCCCAGAACTACATGGGAGGAGGATCTTGTCAATGATCTCAAGGCAGCTGGGACCATAGTCACCAAGAAAACAATTGGTAACACACTACGCCGTGAAGGACTGAAATCCTGCAGCGCCCGCAAGGTCCCCCTGCTCAAGAAAGCACATGTACAGGCCCGTCTGAAGTTTGCCAATGATTCAGAGGAGAACTGGGTGAAAGTGTTGTGGTCAGATGAGACCAAAATCGAGCTCTTTGGCATCAACTCAACTCGCCGTGTTTGGAGGAAGAGAAATGCTGACTATCACCCCAAGAACACCATCCCCACCGTCAAACATGGAGGTGGAAGCATTATGCTTTGGGGGTGTTTTTCTGCAAAGGGGACAGGACAACTGCACCGCATCAAAGGGACGATGGACGGGGCCATGTAACATCAGGGCCAGGGCACTGAAAATGGGCTGTAGATGGGTATTCCAGCATGACAATGACCCAAAACACACGGCCAAGGCAACAAAGGAGTGGCTCAAGAAGAAGCACATTAAGGTCCTGGAGTGGCCTAGCCAGTCTCCAGACCTTAATCCCATAGAAAATCTGTGGAGGGAGCTGAAGGTTCGAGTTGCCAAACGTCAGCCTCAAAACCTTAATGACTTGGAGAGGATCTGCAAAGAGGAGTGGGACAAAATCCCTCCTGAGATGTGTGCAAACCTGGTGGCCAACTACAAGAAATGTCTGACTTCTGTGATTGCCAACAAGGGTTTTGCCACCAAATACTAAGTCATGGTTTACGAAGGGGTCAAATACTTATTTCACTCATTAAAATGCAAATCAATTTATAACTTTTTTGAAATGCATTTTTCTGGATTTTTTTTTTGTTATTCTGTCTCTCACTGTTCAAATATACCTACCATTAAAAATTATAGACTGATAATTTCTTTGTCAGTGGGCAAACGTACAAAATCAGCAGGGGATCAAATAATTTTTTTTCCCACTGTATGCAATTAAAACGAACAGAAACTAGCACTTCAAAAAGTTACAACTATCAAATGATCAAAAATCAGTCTGTACGACTTGTACTGTAGCTATATCTTCTAAAGTCATACGATAACAAAACGGGCTGAACAATAAATACAGCTGGGCCAGTAGTTCCTCTCGTCCTGCCAGAAAAAAGCTAGCTAAGTAAATAAATAAATAACAAACACACACACACACACACACACACACACACACACACACTCATACCTACGTATTTATGTTCATTGCCCCAGTATTGCTCTGCATGTAAAAATATTTCAGCAGATTTAATGTGTATATCTTAAATCAAAACCTCAGAAAAACTGGATGATTTCAAAATCTCATAAACAGTTTTTCTACATTGTTATAATTCTTGTTGAGTCTTGATAGTTATTAGTGTTTTGTTGTATATGTAAACACTCTCACTGAATTCAGTAGTTGTCCATCCTTTCGAATCCTCTTTCGACTGAATGGCAGGCAACTGAAACTCGCTGAAGAAGTGTGGGAAACCCATCAGCAGAGGTGTCATGCCCATTCAAAGTGAGGGGGCACGTGCCCCCTCAGATTTTTGAGCCAAGTGGATTTTGAATGCAGCTTCCAAAAGACAAAAAAAAAACAAATAGCCGATTAATATTTTCTATATTTGATACAATCACACCGGCGTGATTAGAACGTTCAGCGCGTCATATCATCAGATACTAAATACAAATTTGTGTTCGCTGGCTGGCGCTGAGCCAGAAACAAGCGCGTTTTTACGGCACTATGCATTATAACTAATAGGGTTGTGCCGATAGATGATGGTATCGTGTATCGACGATAGTCAGAGATATCGACAATAGCAAATGTCTTTGTCGATAGTCAAGACGATATTAGGCTCATTCTCCTATTAATGTATAAAACTATTAATATTATTAGGCAGCCTATTATTATTGGGCTATCAAATTGCCCCGCTATTTCACCTCAGCGCCGCACTTCACACACGCGCAAATGAGGATTAGGCTTCTCCTCCTCATTGGAAATGTTTTAAAAACGGACTCTAACACTAAGCCCACATCAAAATTGAACTGAGGGTGATAACCTTTATTTACAAATTAGGCTATGTCAAGAGTGCAAAAAGAGACATATTTTAGACATCTTCTTGAACAGCTTGGAGCTATGAATGAACATGACGAAACTGCACCGGCAGCATTTCGTTTTCTTTACAGTACATTAACAAAAAACATTGATGCTTATTCTTCATCATCGTTATTATAAAAAATATGCAGTTAATAAGCTATCAGTCTAAAACAGGGCTCGTCATGGGGCGCGCGGAGCGCTGTATGACTGATGTAGCCTATCCGTTTAATTTAACTTTACTCCAAAAATATGAACTTACCTGGAAATACTTTTATTATTAACGTGTTCATTTATGTCCAATATTTAGTGTTAAACTGTTGCTCTTTAAAATAAATCTACTTTTGATTTTCATCTTGACTGATTTTTAGACTGATAACTTCCGCGGCAAACTTGTCACAACAGTAGGACGTGCGGTCCTAATAGCGATGTATGACTGCTGTATCCGAATATGAACTAGCTGTTTTAAATATTTTTATATTTAACATGTTAGTTTTTCAGTATGTTTGAAAGTAGCCTATATTATTTTGGTTAGGCTACTGGTATTTCCAGGCTCTCTCTCTCTCACACACGCGCAGTTTAAAATCACCAAATAGTTATGAAATAGCTTAGGACAAGTACAGAGAGACTCTCTCTTGCCCACACCCACCCATGCACAATAATATCGTGTATCGGCGATCTCACAGGCTGGCGATATGACGATATGAAAAATGACCATATCGCCCAACACTAATAACCAATCACACACGATGCTGTTGAGCTTATGAATGCAATGACCAATCAGAGGTGTTCAGATGAGTTATAGCTGAAATGCCGGTGTTTTCTTCACTCGCTCTCTGACTGAATACCTCTTTCTGGCAAATTCTCTCATTAGAAACAATAAAGTGCAGATGTGTGCATGAATCTGTAAGTAAGATATTTATTTCATAAATTAAACAAATAAATATAAATTTATTTGTAAACCGCTTCAGTGATATTAGTGGGAGTTTTTGAGAGTGCTTGAACTCTAGACTGTCAGTAAAAATGTTCTTTGATAATGTAAATGTTCATTGCTCTCTTTCTGTACAATGAAAGTGTTATGATAAGTAGACTAACTTACAATGTTTTTATTCACATTAACTTTCAATGTTAAATTCACATTAAATATAAAGTCAGTCGTATTAAAACTATGTTATGGCATGACACCCATATCTGTTACTTAAGTAAACAGACAGGTTTTTATGCATAGTTAATACATTATTAGGCTACTTTGACCATTGATATTTCATGATATAGTTAATGCGTTTGGGAATGTTTCAAATAAAAAGAAAAAAATCAATAAAACATAAGAACATAAGTGCTATTGTGGCTGCTGTGTGTCACATGACGACCCCCCCCACCACTCGTGCCCCCTCAAAAATAATGAGTGCATGACGCCCCAGCCCATCAGTGCTTATATACCAAGAGGCTGTTAGAGGACTGGAATATCTTGTTACTTGCATCCGGTGCACGTTGCATCTCAATGATTTCAAATCAAGGCCAGGAACTTTCGAATATGCATAATAACAACCGACTATTGGCTGAATCAGCTCTCATCTGGCTGAAAGAATGTAAGGGGCGGACAGAGAGAAAAAAAGAGAGAGAACATGCAAGAAAAACAATAATGAAATGTAAAAGAAAGACAAATGTGTTTACCTAATTAACCAAAGTGCTAAATTCATGAAAACTCTTTATCATCTCTCCAAGAAAATATAAATAAATAAAATAACATGTCCTTGAAAACAAAGGAAATTAAAAATTTAAGGACAATATTGCTGGGAAAACCTTCTTATAAGCAGATAGGACATAAGTACTCTAAAACCATGCCATGCTTCCTCATTTCAAAAGCATATTTCCTATGATCTGAATATCTGTCGTCAACTCTACAATAAGTAAAGTCATTTAAGATTAAAAGCAAAATCCTTTGCTTATCCAAAATGGATGAGGACATCAAGTTAGTCCTTCCTAGGGCCGGATGAATAAATGTGCACAATATATTCATAATTATTTTACTGGCGATAAAATTAAGCAACATTGTGAAAACCATTCAAATATTCATACATCATGACTTTATAATTTTTCCTACATTTTTACTCTGTGTTTTAGGTCTTACATTAAACATTATTTTAACTAGATTTTAGCTGATATATTAAACATTCTAACCTACTTTTAAGAGATTTCAGAGCAAATTCATAAATACAACGATACATAACGAATATCATCAGATGGCTGAAAATTTATATTTTTTTAACTATCACACAGACTTAGTCCTTCTTTCCAAAGAACAAGTGATGAAACAAGCAGATTTTTCTAATGTAAGCCATTTTAAGTCTCTATGATTAATTAAAAGGGAACAGATTACATCTCTTCCTGTTCAGTTTTATAATCCTCATATCAGTGCACAAGATAATCTAAAGTGCTGAAGACACAATCCTGTGAAAAGCAGGTAGCATCCGACCAGAAAATAACATCTGCCTTTCTACGCTGTGCAGCCAGTCAGGTGACATTTGGCTAATGTATGCAGAACAACTAAAAATCTTCATATTACGTCCCAAAAGGATGGCGATCTTGTAGATTACGGGAGAATTGCTCGGCCTAATCATTACTGGCCAAGGGTTAATTTGCATTTGCAATGAGTAATAATCTTTTCCAGACTATTAATGAAATCTAATGAAGGTGTATAAGAGGCTTACTGTCAGTACAATTAGATGTCATGTTCACCACAACTGCTTCTGAGAGACCAGAGGTTTAAAGGAAAGCAGTAAAGCAGTTAAACAGCGTCTCTGCCATACTGGACACCTGGTAAGATTAAGTTAGTTCTACCAAACCAATTACCGGATCTTATTTTTCAATCTCATATCCAACATATAAAACCTATAATACCTCAAAAAAGGCTGATTTTTTGAGCATTACAGAGCATACTGCCCAAGTCAATATTACATGAGATTAAAAGACCAGATGTTTGCTGGATATCTGAGCCAGACATGCTTTGAATGTCATGTTTTGCTTTTTTGAATTACGAAACTTGGCTAGTCAGGCTTAAATGTGAGTATTAACATTCACAGGAGGCGACACATGCTCTTTAATCAGTTAAATGGAATGCATGCATTCAGTATTTTGTTTAAAATGGATTCTGTTGATTGAACAAAACTTCAATTGAATTTCAATCAGAGGCACCAAGGTCCCTCATCCAGTTAATCAACTACTTGGAATTGCTAAACTTATTACATTAAATTTATATTTACCCAAAATCTCACTCTAATTTGTCGCCATGGCAACAAACCAATGAATCAAATTGATCAAAATCCCAACAAGTTTTTATCATTTCCATTTTTGAAGACTGAATTATCAATTACCAAACAGTCATCTTATTTTGTGTGCTTTCTTTAGTCATCGGCACAGCACGTAGGGCTGAATTATAAATAATTTAGCTTAATGAACCTTCTTATACATCGGCCAGCCAATTTCCCATGATGCACACATGTCCATTGCCAGTCTGCTAATATTAATGACTGTGCATTTCATGGGCAAAAAAACAAGAGATCTTGCAATGTCACATCAAAGCTGTTTAGTTTACAAGCCATAACCACAAGACAAAGAAGCTGTTCTCCTCAGTGACTCTGCTAACCAATGATAATCGGTAATGTCATGGGATTAAATCCCTTTGAGTTTCCGCCCTGGCTGCCATAAGCTTTCTGTTATCACCGCAGAGCAGGTTCTGGAGTTACATAACTCCTACAACCAAACAATCACTCCTAAACTTAAAAAAAAAAAGTCCAAAAAGCTGGCAAGAACTCAAAGCTAGCCTCAGATTAGCTTCAAGGACTAATTGAGCTGCAAAACAGCAGTGTGAGCTTCATTTTATAAGAGCTGTTCAAAAGTGAGCTGTGATCAAACACACGCCCCCCAAATATTTTAAAGGAAGTGTTAATTAATTTTTATTTATTATTTATTAAATTAATTTTAACATCATTTACTGTCCTTCTTGTTCCAAACATGGAACTGACTTATTTTCTTCCATGGAACACTACAGAAAATAACTAAAAATAGTGGTGCATCAATACGCCTATTTGTAATCTGAATGATATACTGACATATTATCGAAATCGCAACTTAATTTTGATCCTTCTTTTTAGGGCTGCACGATTATGACAAAAATCATAATTGTCGATTATTCCCTTGAGATTGTAATTGCGATTATTAATAATGATTATTTTGAACAGATTTATGCCATTGTTTGAAGCTGCATATCAAATATATATATAAAAAAAGGCTGAAGACACTCTTCCTGAACTTTTATTGCTTTTCTATAGCATTGAGCCTCAAATGTCAACTATACATTGGTTTGGTTTCTTCTTTAAACAAACAAAAGGTAAAATTACGCATGGTGTATGTTATACTAAAACTAAAAGAAAAAATGGTTTACTAAAGCTATATATTTAATTTACAATTAAACAGAAAATTTTACAGTACAATTTATATGATCAGGGCTCCAGACTAACATTGGAGAGCAGTGGCAGCAGCACCTGATTTGGTCGCACTGAACATGTAATATTACAAGTTTTGTCTCTTAGAAATGCATATTAGAACAGGAGCTTGAGTTCAGATGCAGATGTACATGTGACAGTAACATTGTGAAAACTGTAACAGCCTCATCTTTTATACATAACCAAAAGTACAGCACCTCATTACCATGGTAAAAAAGTAGCCTAACTATATGGTTTCTATGGTGTTTGCATTGAAAAACAGAAGCCTAAAGTCATTCAGTCAATTACAAATCCACATCAACTGATAGAATAATTTACAACATAATGTAATTATATTCCATTACTCCTTTAACATATTTAGTACATTAATAATATAATAATACTCAATATGAATATCCTACTTTTCTGCCATTGTTACGTTAGTGTTACTACAGTAAATCTATGGTAAATGTGGGTGATTTGTGGATTGAAACGTCTTCTAACTGGATCGTTGTTGCACTGTTTCTGCTGCTTTCTGCATCAGTGTTATTGAGAATAACAGCTCCGATTTATTTGGCTTTAAACTAGTTTAAATGAACTCGAGTGCTCCTTACTGGATTTCACAGCGTTGTTTAGCGCGTGATCGCGACTGGTCACTGTAATAAAGGCATACGCTCTAAGCTCGCGCTGCGCTGTTTTCTTTTGAGGCGAGCGGATAAAAGGTCAGTGTGGCGCGCAGTTCAAACGAGTACTGCTATTTTGTTCCGCTTTTGACACGTTTGACGTTTAACATATCTATCATGCACAACAGAGTGACGACGACTATCAGTTAGACAAAATGTCTTTTATCCAGTGTGTTTGAGTTTGTTAAACCCCGCGCTGCAAACACCTCTTAAGCACACAGAATAATGCTAGTGGGCATTTTTTATTATTTATTTTAGTAATCGCGGCTTTGAAGATTATGTAATCGTGGCATCCATAATCGTAATCGCGATTAGAAATTTGATTCATTGTGCAGCCCTACTTCTTTTTATTTTATTAATAATAACAAAAATATCTATTTTTTATCTTTATTTATTATTTTTATTTGAATTTCTATTTTTTTTCCTAAGTTAGAATTTAAAATGCCTTTTTTTTTTTTTACTTAATCCGAATATGTCAAAGAATTGAAATGTCACTTTTTTCCAATATTGTACTGCCTTATGGCAGAGCTTCGGCAGAGGGTCAAACGATTTAAAAGTGAAAAATGATTTAATTTCTCTATTTTTTTTCTCACATAAACCTGGCTTAATGTTCCAAAAGAACTGAAATATAGTGCAAGGACCACTTTTATGGTGTTTTTATGTGCTTTTTTACCTTGACAGCCATGATGTTATGCTAGGAATCTTCAATTCTTCAACATTTTTCCTTTTGTGCTCCACTGACAAAAAGACATACAGGTTTGGTATGTATTTATTTGTTTATTTACTTATTTATTTATCTGTGGAAAAGTAAAACTGACCTTGAACATGTTAACACTATCAGCGAAGCACATGGAGACATGATTAAATTAACATAGCCTCGTAAAAGCAATGCAAGTAAGTCAGTAGCATGACATTGTGCTGACCCTTTCCTTAAACAACATAATCTGCGTCAAGTGATTGCTATTAATTTGGTCTCATCTTAACCCTCTGAATCTCTATCCCACCCCGGTTACTGACCCTGAAAACGGTGGGCAAATTTTCATTAGTTCGAGGATTCATTCCTTGGTTTCATCTGACAGCATCGATTCATGTGTCATTTCTACCAATATTATATTGGTGATTCAGAGAGAAATAAAATGTCCCTGATTGAAATACTCAAGCAAAGCCAAAAGACTATTCCCATTTCTCATTGAGCATTAGCTGATAGCAATGGAGCTGCGTTTAGCAGTACTGGCCGGCACCCAAACTACAAAACCGAGTAATTGTGTTTAAATTGTCCAGACTGATCAGCATTGTGATCACAGATCTGTTCATTCCTTTCAAACGGTTTCCTCAGATCCACCAGACAAACCTCCATGTTACCATCAATCGAAAGTAAGCATGAAAGTAAAGAAGCTTTGAACCATTAAGCCACTGGTTTAATGTGCAGGGCTCCAAATTCACTCTCTCTTGGCCCCTGGTGCTGTGAAACAAACCAAATCCGAGTGGCTACGGTTCAGCTTCACTGCACAACAATCCATCACAGATCTGCCAGTTTGAGAATGGACTGACTGCAAACACATGGGTGTCGAAAAACAAGGCCAAGCCACAAGTGTGTCTGAAAGACCTCTGGAGATGATGAAATGAACTAAACATGGTCTATAATTGGTGTTTAACCTTCTTCAGATAAACCCGCTTTGGTTGGTCACTTTATATGTCAATCAGACATTCTCCTTTTGTTTAAGTGAGCATTAGGGATGCACCGAATGTTCGACAACCGAAAATATTAATCGAAAATAGCAAATAAATGCTATTTCGGTGATCAGCCAAATAAGCACAAATTCCACCGATCGCATGTCTCCGATGAGAGGTGGAAGGGGTGGTTTTTGCTGGTTACTGTATGATGATTGAAATCACGAAATGGCCTACAATTAGTAAGAGAAACCTTTGGTGTAGTGCAGTGGTTCTCAAAGTGTGGTATGCGGGGGGGCGGTTTCCGAGGCTAGCAATTTTTTTTAATTGTTTTAAATGGGAGCATCTTTTTCATGCTGAGCACTAGGGCGTTTTTTTCTTGGCGCCGAGAGTTGAAGAATGTTCAATTTAGCGCTCATCACTGTCACTTTTTAGTCAGCTAACCAATCACAGTGGAGGAGGGGTGGGACTAATATCGTCACACCCTGCTTGTACTACGACTGAACAACATTGGAGAAGTTAATATTGCTTGTCTCCGAGTATTTATGTCTTTACCAGATGGAATTGCCGGAGTACCATAATATTGTTATGAAAAATAATGCTTGGAGAAACATTTAATTTGCGATGCGTCTGCCATATTACTTCAGCGGATATTCCGTATCATAGCAACCACAGCGTTTCAACTGAAAAAACGAAATACTCTGCCCTCTCACAGCTGGGCATTTTCAGCTGGCTTTGGTGGACACATGGCCTGATTGTTGTTACTTGCAGCTACACATACAACCTGAGTTATTTTTATTTTTTTTAATCAAGTACTTTTTTATTTAAAAGTTAAATAAAAACTGTACTGTACTTAAATAAAGATTAAAAGAAAATGTATTGTAGATACTTAAAAGTTAAATAAAAACTGTAAGTTACTGTACTTAAATGTTAAGTACAATATTTTCATTTAATCTTTAAGTACATTTTTTTTTAACATTTAAGTAGCCTACAGTACAGTTTTTATTTCACTTTTAGATACAATATATTTTCATTTAATAATTAAGTTTTTTATTTACCTGGAAGTAAGCACAGTGCTGTTTTAATGTTCAAACTGTGTATTTACAATGTTTTAAGAGGCTGACGATAATAAATATTCTTATTAGGAATAAATCTGACTCGTTATTTCTTTTTTTTTTAAAAAAAAAATATTTAACTGTGCATAGTGCTACTGCATTTTAATGTTGGTCATAATGGTGGTACTTGGAAAGCCAAATATCTTCTGAGGTGGTACTTGGTGTAAAAAGTTTGAGAACCACTGGTGTAGTGAATTCAAATTCCTGTGCACGGGAGAGCGAGAGAGCGGAGCCGATAACCAAAGGGCGACAGAACATCAATTATAGTTTTTTTTTGTCAAACTTTTGACGTGTAAGATGTAGTTTCATGAGCTCAAAGTACCTCTTGTGAGAATGGTAGAGTTCCATGTGAAATTACTCTAAACACTGGGTGAAGTAACCTCCCCATTACTTAAATTTGATGGTGTTTTTGACATTTTTAATATGTGAATGTATTTGATGTACAGGTGCATCTCAATAAATTAGAATGTCGTGGAAAAGTTCATTTATTTCAGTAATTCAACTCAAATTGTGAAACTCGTGTATTAAATAAATTCAATGAAGACAGACTGAAGTAGTTTAAGTCTTTGGTTCTTTTAATTGTGATGATTTAGGCTCACATTTAACAAAAACCCACCAATTCACTATCTCAACAAATTAGAATACTTCATAAGTCCAATAAAAAAACATTTTTAGTGAATTGTTGGCCTTCTGGAAAGTATGTTCATTTACTGTATATGTACTCAATACTTGGTAGGGGCTCCTTTTGCTTTAATTACTGCCTCAATTCGGCGTGGCATGGAGGTGATCAGTTTGTGGCACTGCTGAGGTGGTCTGGAAGCCCAGGTTTCTTTGACAGTGGCCTTCAGCTCATCTGCATTTTTTGGTCTCTTGTTTCTCATTTTCCTCTTGACAATACCCCATAGATTATCTATGGGGTTCAGGTCTGGTGAGTTTGCTGGCCAGTCAAGCACACCAACACCATGGTCATTTGTGTGGGCAGGTGCCAAATCCTGCTAGAAAATTAAATCAGCATCTTTAAAAAGCTGGTCAGCAGAAGGAAGCATGAAGTGCTCCAAAATTTCTTGGTAAATGGGTGCAGTGAAGTTGGTTTTCATAAAACACAATGGACCAACACCAGCAGATGACATTGCACCCAAATCATCACAGACTGTGGAAACTTAACACTGGACTTCATGCAACTTGGGCTATGAGCTTCTCCACCCTTCCTCCAGACTCTAGGACCTTGGTTTCCAAACGAAATACAAAACTTGCTCTCATCTGAAAAAAGGACTTTGGACCACTGGGCAACAGTCCAGTTCTTCTTCTCCATAGCCCAGGTAAGACGCCTCTGACGTTGTCTGTGGTTCAGGAGTGGCTTAACAAGAGAAATACGACAACTGTAGCCAAATTCCTTGACACGTCTGTGTGTGGTGGCTCTTGATGCCTTGATACCCAGCCTCAGTCCATTCTTTGTGAAGTTCACCCAAATTCTTGAATCGATTTTGCTTGACAATCCTCATAAGGCTGCGGTTCTCTCGGTTGGTTGTGCATCTTTTTCTTCCACACTTTTTCCTTCCACTCAACTTGCTGTTAACATGCTTGGATACAGCACTCTGTGAACAGCCAGCTTCTTTGGCAATGAATGTTTGTGGCTTACCCTCCTTGTGAAGGGTGTCAATGATTGTCTTCTGGACAACTGTCAGATCAGCAGTCTTCCCCATGATTGTGTAGCCTAGTGAACCAAATTGAGAGACCATTTTGAAGGCTCAGGAAACCTTTGCAGGTGTTTTGAGTTGATTAGCTGATTGGCATGTCACCATATTCTAATTTGTTGAGATAGTGAATTGGTGTTTTTTTTGTTAAATGTGAGCCTAAATCATCACAATTAAAAGAACCTAAGACTTAAACTACTTCAGTCTGTGTGCATTGAATTTATTTAATACACAAGTTTCACAATTTGAGTTGAATTACTGAAATAAATGAACTTTTCCACGACATTCTAATTTATTGAGATGCACCTGTATAATGTTTAAATAGTGAAGATGCAGTTTCATGAGCTCAGAGTACCTTTTGTGAGAATGGAAATATTCAGTGACATTAACCTAAACACTGGTTGAAGTAACCTCAGATAAATTATTACCATTAGTAATTAAATTATTATTATTTTATGGTGTTTGACATTTTTTGTTTGTGAATGTATTAATGTATAAGGTGCAATTCATCAGCTTTGTGATCTTATCTTATGAGTATTAAAATGCATGATTTTGTAAGGTTTACTGTGTAGAGCATTTCAATGTATTTATAATTTTAAGTTTTTTTCACAATATTGTTTTATATTTCATTAAAAGTATTAAAACGTGGCAGTGTTTAGTGTATCAACATTTAATAATTTTTTTTTTCTTTTCTTTTGGGACAATAGGGAATAAACAATTCAGTAAGGCTGCTTTAGCAATATACATTTACCAATATTAGTTTTTTTAAATTAGGTAAAACAAAAAAGGCATGCTACTACTATTTAAAATATAGAATTGGGCCAATAACATGGTTTGGTAGACTTCTTTTTTTCCCCAATTGGCTCAACATATTATTTCTCAGTGAGCCAATGTTAACAGACAATGTTGCCACAATTGATAAAATTCAGTTAGCAGAAATTCAACTGGGCCAATGGAAAAATTTAGATGTAATCAGTCACTAGAATATTTTGAGTTGGGGAGGTCTGAATTTTTTTACAGTGTAAATATTTTTAAATTGTTGTTTTATAATAGATTTTTTTCTTTGAAAAGCAAGACAAAACAGTAAAAAGCACATTTTGGCTATGCAATTATGCAATGGTGAAAGAAACTGGCAAAATACCTGGGGGAAAAAATGCGAAAAACCGTGTTCGGTATTCGGCCTTCGGCCCAGTGCTTCATTTTGTTCGGTTTCGGCTTCAGCCAAGAATTTTCATGTCGGTTCATCTCTAGTGAGCATTCATTTAGTCAAAGGTCTGGCTACAACAAAATGTTTTTGCGATAACCTAATGTTTGTAAGTGTATCTCCCCAGCTCTGTTTCCTGCTGCAGTGACCTCTTTCACTGTGCAGATAAATCATACAGAGGTCATTATCATATTACTAATATATCATGGCAGAGGCACAGTGCTTGAAGCAGTGCACCTCCATAATTCAACTGCTCTCCTGTTAATAAAGTGCTAAACCTCCATCCCAAAAATGGTGCTGTGATTAAACTGTCCTGTGGAGTACTCTTAGTAAACCATCACTGTCAATAATGAGTGCATTTGGTACCAGTCAACTGCAGTTCACAAGACATTTCACACCCAAAGTTGCATCAGTGGTGCTCATATGGGCGATGGAAGGTCTCAATGCTGTTTTTTCTTTAATAATTTCTGGTCACTCTCAACTTTCTTTTTAATGATTGGCAAAATAACCCCCCCCAAAAACACAGCTTTAATTTACATTATAATTATTGTTCAATTAAACATACTTCAAACTACTTTTAATAGTTACTTGGTTATTCTAAGTTTTCACCAGACTCAGTATTATTATGGAATATGGACTCGTGTTTTTGGCCAGAATCAATAGTTTAAAGTTAAAATGTTGTGATGGAATTGTTTCTTAAAAACACGTAGCTTTTCACATCAAAATCTTAATTGATGGACCGGAGTCAAGTGGATTACTTGTGGATTATACTACAGGGATACTGAATGCTTGAATCTGATTGGTTGATGAATGTTCTAAGGTGTGCAGTTATTTTCAGGGAAATGCACAGCTAAAGTAGTTCCAAGCAGATTTTGACCGCATTACATGTCCATATCACTTTGACAAATGGTTTCGGTTACTTCAAAGGACAAATAAATATAGCAAACAATAGGATTAAAACGTCAAATTATTTCCACGTTTTTGCCACAAAATTATGTTTTGTGGCTTTGCATCATGGCCTCACCTCGGGTGTGCATTATATTCTAATAATAATAATCAACGGGCCATTGTCAATTAGTCCTTACTTATTGTGGTGTTTTTCAATGCTATCTCACGACCAATTCCTACGTATTTTACGAGGTGGCTAATTTGTACGAATTCGTATGACCTCACTCGTACGATTTTGTACGATTTGTCTAAACCCCAGTGACGGGTAGGTTTAGGGGCGAGGTTAGGTATAGGTAATTCGTACAAATTCATACGAATTGGCAACTCGTAAAATACGTATGATTTAGCAAAAATCGTATGAATTTGTACGAGTGAGGTCGTACGAATTCGTACGAATTAGCCACCTCATAAAATATGTACGAATTGCCATGAGATCGGGCTGTGTTTTTACCAGCTGTTTGGACTCTCATTCTGACGGCACCTATTCACTACAGAGGATCCATTGGTGAGTAATGAAAAGCTGTTCTGCATCTATAATTGCTCACTGTAGTTCCTAGGTACTGTATACAAAAACTACCAGTCAATAGTTTTTGAACGGTAAGATTTATATTTTTTATTTAAAGAAGTCTCTTCTGCTCACCAAGCCTGCATTTATTTGATCCAAAATACAGTAAAAGCAGTAATATTGTGAAATATTTTTACTAGTTAAAATAACTGCTTTCTATTTTAATATATTTTAAAATGAAATTTATTCCTGTGATCAAAGCTAAATTTTCAGCATCATTACTCCAGTCTTCAGTGTCACATGATCCTTAAGAAATCATTCTAATTTCTGTTCAAGAAACATTTATCATTATTATTATTATTATTATTATCATCAATACTTAAAACAGTTGAGTATTTTTTTTTCAGGAATATTTGATGAATCAAAAGATCCAAAGATCAACATTTATCTGAAATAAAAAGCTTTTGTAACATTATACACTATACCATTCACATGCTTAAAGTCAATATATTTTTTGGGGGGGGGGTTGGTTATAGAATATTATTTAGCAAGGATGCTTTAAATTGATCAAAAGCGATGATAAAGACATTTATTATGTTACAAAAGATTTCTATAAACGCTGCTGAACTCTATTCATCAAAGAAACCTGAAAAATTCTACCCAGCTGTTTTCAACATAATAATAATATAAATGTTTTTTGAGCAGCAAATCAGAATATTAGAATGATTTCTGAAGGATCATGTGACTGGAATAATGATGCTACAAATTCAGCTTTGAAATCACAGGAATAAATTACATTTTAAAACATATTCAAATAGTAAACAGTTATTTTAAATAGTATTTTTTTTTCTGTACTTTGGATCAAATAAATGCAGGCTTGGAGACTTCTTTAAAAAATATTAAAACTTTTGACTGGTAGTGTACTATGCAAAGTATATTCAGAATAATAATAAAACAATATTGACTGATAGTACTACTCCCAATATAGCCTTATTCTACACTGTATAAAAGCTGACAGAGTGGTAATAAAACATAAGAGGTGTAAATCTGGCTGCGAAACCTTTTCTCTCTCTCTCTCTCTCTCTCTGTCTGTCTATCTTTTGGTCTACCACAGATCTTTTATAACCCTGAGGGAGCATTTATTTATAGGAGGCAGTAGCAACTTCAATGGCTTTTAATAATTAATGATTTTGCGACCTGGCTGTATAAGGCCAGCTCCACCAAACAGTAGTAAAGTCACCACATATATTACTGCGGCTTTACAACACTCACTTTAACATGGCACAGGTGCTTGGACAGAGCTCTGTAACTAATCACTCACGTTGAAAAAACATGAGCCAGAAAGCAAGGAGGATGCTAGAGATCCCCAGAGCGGCTGTCTTTGCAGTAGCCACTTGCAGTGGTTGTGAACTCCCCATAAGAGAGACTTCACAGTGTGTGGCTGCTCCACATTCCCTACATCCCTTTGTAGCAGATCAGACGCAGAGTGAGAGAGAGAGTGAACACATAAACTGGTCCCACAACAACGTAGTACGACCAGTATTTGTGCCAACATGAAAACTTCAGAGACAAAGCTGGAGGGGACTGAGAATTATTGCCTTGTAAAACCCAGTCTGCTATATGATGTGGTAGAGATACAGGGTGGATTAAGAGGAAACTGTGCACAATTAGTGAGAAGAAAGGGATTTTGGGAAAACTTCAAGTGCTGTAACACTCTTTCTCTCAGGCTGTGTCCGAAGCTAACGGGAGCCCCTCATGTAGTTTTTCAAATATTGTGATGTCAAGGATCCCCATATACACTGAGAACAATTTGGAGTAGGAACTATTTTCACTTAGAAATAATTAAATTTAATAAATAAAAAACAGCAAGTAGCACATTAAATTAAATATGAAATTTTGAAGTAGAAAGCCTGAAATAGTATTTTCTTATAATCTTTAATTATTTTTACAGTATATGATTTTCCCACTTTTGAGGGACCTCCTAAATAGTCTATTTGACAAAATAGTCAGGTATATATTTGTAAATACAAAAATCTATTAATAATACATGAGAAAAATGATATTATATTATAAATACAAAATGTTGTTTCCAAAATTAAGTAATTTGCTGTTATATTGTTACTGTACATACACAAAAAAAGTCTTATTAAAAGAGTATGTGTAAAATAGAATAAAATAGCTGTGATTAGCAGAATTAAACCATTTAAAATAGAATAAAATAAACCAATTCTGAAAACGTGCTTCTTTTTTTGCCCTCCTTCATTTTAGATAAAGGTATAAAATAAATTAATACAATATCACTCAAAAGAAATTAACAATAATAATTAATAATATTAATAACTCTCCTCAGCAAGAATAAAATAAATTATTAAAATTTGCAATAAAGACATTTATAATGTTATACAAAAGATTTCGAATTGAAATAAATGCTGTTGTTTTGAACTTTCTATTCATCCTGAAAAAAGTATCATATTTTCACAAAAATATTAAGCAGCACAACTGTTTTCAACATGGATAATAATATGAAATTCAAGTTCAAGTTCAAATTAATTTATTTGTCCCCAATGGGGCAATTTGTTGTGCAACAGATAGTATAGTACAAATCACACACAATCACACACACAATACAGAAATTGCCTACCTTGCACGCATGGCTAAAAACAATAATACTGTAAAAAAAAATTACTGTAGACTGACATAATGGCTCTAAAATCTGGCTTTTCCATAACAGGAATAAAGTACATTTTAAAATGTATTAAAAATTGAAAACAGTTGTTTTAAATAGCAATAATATTACTGTATTATTTATTTAAAATACTGTTTTTTTATATATATATATATATAAATTCAGCCTTAATGGGCGACTATGAGAGACTTCATTTTTTTTATTAAATAAATAGATATAATTTAAAAAATAAATCATCTTACCTACCCCAAACTTTTAAACTGTATTGCAGATAAATGCATATTAATATTTATGAATAGATACATTAATAATATTCATAATATATTACAATAAAAAGTGTCTATTTGACACTACATGAAAATATTACTCCACTTTTTAAAGGCACATTTATTTCTCCCTTCAAAAATCAATCAAAAGGAGGCATGGATGACAGGATGTGACCCAAATACTGGATTCTGACATGCCTTGATACCCTCCTTCTTCCGGATACTTGAAAGAGAAGCATTTTCTCAGGTCAGCGACACAGCCACATGTTTTTGTTTCCCAGTATCTGCAAGCAACCAGTGTGTGGCCGGCCCTGCCTACTTAACCTTGGCAAAGCCACAGGCCGAGTACAGAACAGCGTGTCAGCAGAAAGCACCCGTCTTACTCTGCACTGTTAGCGTGAGCATCAGAGCGCTGGAACAGAGCCTGCCAACAGCTGTGTGACACGCGCACGCACGCACACACACACACGCACCCGGAGTGGATAGGCTTCAATGGAGCAGCCTATTACAGGCCCCAAATCAATGAGTAGACACATACAGAGCGAGAGAGAAAGCAGGAAGGTGAGTGTAAAGACCGAGGTGAAAATGAGAGAGGGTAAATGCTCCTGGGGACCAGGCCTAAAAACCTCCCTGCGGCTATAATCACTCACACACACACGTCCTTGTCTAGAAGGAACAACGTGTATTGTACAGGGCCGCTCGGTGGAAAGCAGAGGCGTGCTGATGTCATGCTGATGTATGCCACTTGCAAAGCCTGGCAGCAGTGACTTATTTTGGTTTGTAGTAAGTTGAATAAAGAAAACTGCAAGAGGTGACATTTCACTCTGCTCTGATGATGGTCTGAGTCATTGAAATTGAAACGATTTGTCAAACAGACTACACTTCGTAAGTTTTATGAGAAAGTGTTATATCTTAAGTTATCCACAATAAATTGTGCTTTCAAAATTATGATTAAAGACTAATATGAAGTTTAGTTTTGTTTTTCCAGGTGTGAAGGGTGTTTTCTCCTTAGAAGTATTTCAGTCATTACTACATATAGACTGACAAACATATACAGAGAAGTGAAAGCTTGAAATATTAATACATTTTCAATGTTCTTTTTTTCAATTCTGAATTTATGCCCAGCAGCACTGGAAATTAAAGTGTTTTGGATGAGTTAATTTACAAATATAACTTAAAAAAATGTATGTAAATAAATTAATTTAAAAAATGTAATGAATAAAAATGTATTAATAAATTAATAAAACTCATAAAAATAATAAATAATATTAATACAAAATACTGATGCTACCTGAAAATAATACATCATTCCTATATAAATTAGTTTTGTAACAGTGGTAATAAAATATAAATAAAAATATCTAATACATTAATAATTGTCATAATAACAACAACTACATAATATAAAAATAAAACAGCATTCATAAAAAAATATTTTGGATGAGCAGTTTTAAATAAATAATACATACTGTATGATGCTACCTGAAAATAAAACTGAATTTAAAAATAAATTGATTTTAAAACTTTCATACATTTTTTTTTTTTTTTTTCAATTAGGGAACACACATACAGACTAACACAAACAAACTTTCCATTCAATATTCTCTAAACATTTTCAGCAGAGAAACAGACTCTCAGGCTGATGATACACCGGGCAACTTTGGGCAATGTAGCCGTTAACGCTGGCAACCAGGTGAGACACAGGGCCCACGACCATCTCAAATATCCAGATAGAAATGTGTTACCCATTCTCAATGGGAAAGTGCCCAAGCAACATTGTTCAAAAAAATTTACCCGGCAAAATTGCTCAAAAAAGTTGCTCCGTGTATCATCATTCACTCACACAACAATCCGAGGATAACATCCTCCACTGCAGCTCAAACTGTCATTTTGTCCTAGAAAGGCTCTGACATGTCTGCGGTTTGAAACTGATGAGAGTGTTTGACGACATTAAAACAGTGGCTGAAATAACACTGATATCTGACTCGACTGCCAACATCCATTTATCAGTCTCAACATCAAAGTCTGACTGACGGGGGACTTAAAAATGTCCAGATAAGGGAGAGATATGAGCGATATGCCTGTTCACTCAATTGAGTTTGGCTCGAAGCTTTGATATCGAAGAAGAGAACTTTACTGTAAGTGGAATTTCCCACAGTCTCTGCTTTATCCAAGTGTTTGTCCCCATTTCTAGGGATAAAACAGTTGCTTAAAACTAAGAGTGGTTTCTGTGAAATATACTGGAGATCAATATTTTTCATGAGACCTCCACAATCAAAACTCTAAAAACACACCTGTCGCACCCAGTGTAAGTGACTTCTTTAAAAAAAAATATATATATATTCCTCATACTTTTGGTGGAATCCGGTTATAAAAAAGGAATTTACTATAATGCAGAATGTCACGGAATTTGCCAACTTTTGGATGAATAAATAAAGGTGAGTAGACATGAATCAAAACGTGATATGGTCCAGTGTCTGTGAATATTAAGCCGTAAAAATACTATTTAAATACGAATCCTGCATGTTCTGCATGTCTTTATGTGAATGAATGGCGCAGATGCTCGGTTTCATTTACTACACACATACTGAAGCGTGTGTGACGCTTGCGGTGTTTTAAGCCTCTGCTGCCTCAATATATGAGTACATGAACACACCGTCTATTTTCATATCACATACAAACAGAAACTCAAAGGTCTTCACAACAACCTGTCAAAATAAAAGTTTGGTTTAACTTAAAGAAACTGTGACAGAAATGTATGACTAAATGTAATGATAGAACTATACTACTTTTAATAAAATTATTTTTAAAACATTATTTTCAAGGAATATTTACCAGAAAAATTATTTACCAGAATTTATTTACCAGAAAAATGTAAACACACAACACAGTATTTCTGAAAAAGTTAATAATAATAATAATAGTAATAAATTAATTTTAATAAAATATTTTATTTAGAGATGCTTTTGATTATTAAAATGTAATGAAACCATTCAAATGGAATCCAAAAACTAATGGAAAACAGAATTTGAGAAAAATAAAATATATTTAATAGGGCTTTAAAGTGCCCCTATTATGGGTAATGAAAGGTTCATATTTTGGTTTTGGGAGTCCCCAACAACAGGTTGACATGCAAGCAAGGTCAAAAAACACTATCATTGTCTTATAATATGCATTTATTTTTACCTTATTTGCTCAACGACTCCCAAATGATTTGTTTAACGATTCATTTTCCCAAACCCCTCCTTTGCTTGATGCTAATCTGCGGTGATTGATCTCATTTTCATTTAATCATGCCTGTAATGTCTGATAAAGCAGCGTTTGTGAGCGCAGTGCTGATATGTGTACAGCGTTACCAGGGAAACCGCTATTTTACCGCTCCAAAAGCGGCACCTAGTGGCAAAGAATGAATTTACATTTTCATTCAGACCAATGCGAAAAGAAAAGTGGGCGGGCAATATGCTAATGTTTCATTTTTACGTCAACATGAAACGGCTTGGGATTCATTTTAAACACGACTCGTTTCAATGATTCAGAGTCGACTCTTTCTTTTGAGAGACAATAACTTTATACACGGTACACTTTCAGATTTAATACCTTGCAGGATGTTTTCATTCACACAGAGCTGTGTCACACACTGCATGAAAGGTAATTTTCAACAATCCATAATAGGGGCACTTTAAAAATTCAATTTTCAGTAAACTTTTAATAAATTGCTGTTAAATTGTGTAAGTTTCATGATTTCAATTAATTAGACATACTTTTTAACTAATACAATTTAATTTAACCATTAAAACAGACTGCAGAAAAATTAAAACGTAAAAAACGGAATTTGGAAATAAAAAACAGATTTTAAAGAGCTCTAAATCAGCCAAGCAGACATGTTTATCAGCTGATGCAAATCATCACAAAATTACCAAAGACAGGCTGACATATTGGTCCATTAAAACACAACGCACTACCATTTCTTCCCAAAGGTCTTATACTGCCAAATCATACATCTGGTTCATTCACACTAACACAGGAAAGAGTTTTAAATTTAGATTCTTATCTGACTTGCTTCTCCAATTCAACAATCTTATCAAGTTTTCCATGTTAATAAGACAGATCCGGGGGAAGAACATTGAGCCAAGAGACTGTCAACACAGGGCCTTTGGTTTTCATACAGGCTAAAGGCTAAGACAACAAGGCTTTCCTCGTCTAGAAAACTGCCTGGTTTGCTCGCCTAACAGAAAATACACAGCGATCTACCCCGATTATGATCATTCACCCTCGATCCCTTACAGCACTTCACCCAAAAACTAATAAGTGTCATCCATCTGCAGCCAGATAATTTGCAAATTAACGACAACAACTGTTGTTGTGTGTTATCGTGTTTAATGTTGTTGCAAAAGTCCAATGTTCCTCAAGAAGGGCTCCGTAGGGACAGCCTCTCGCTTTGATAAGCAGTCTGAGCTTCTTTTGCAATAATTTCCTCTCCAGTGCTCAATTCAAACTTCCCTGGCTGATGAAATCTGGGATCAACAGCAAACCCCGAACAAGACCATTTCAGTGGCTCACAAAACGCTACGAGTGTTGAGGGGGACCTGCTGGATGTATGGGAGAGTCCCTTAGGATTTCGTTGCTCCATCTAATCTAATGCCACCCCGAGCTGGAAGGAAGCGTTGAGGTACATTGATTCACATGCTATAACACTGCAGTGCTGAAAGAGGATCTAATTAAGTCTGTTAATAACCTAGTGTTGATACAGCCGTAAATGTTCAACCGAATGGATACCGCAGCAGTCGTCTTTCTGTTCGACTTGAGATGCAATACAATGGTTCTATTTATGCCAAATAGACAGATAGTACAAACATGTGTCTTATTTTTGCCAATTGAGCAATAACTCAGCAATCTCAAGATGATGAAAAGGTCTGAAAGTTTAGGGTTTGATGTTTTACAGTACAGTATGTATGATATTTATGGCCATCACTTTAAAAAGTGCTTCACAGATGCGCTGTCTGTGACGCAACAAATGCAAAGGCTTAGCCGATGAATAATAATTAGATGACGGACAAATAATACTATTTTAGTAAATAGTTTTTGAGACATATTGATAAAGAATTCAGGTTTGTAGAGTAGTACTTGTTCATTTCCAAATAAAGTAAAACAAGAAAATTAACCAAAATATCCAAAAATGTATTAAATAATAATAGTACAACATTCAGCTCTCATTAATTATTCTTGCTGATAAACGAAATGCTCAAATGAACCTGTGACACATTTAATTTAATATCTTCAACCACTGTCTGTCTTTAGATTTCAAATAAATTACTAAACACATACATGATGACTCTGACAAATAAATCAATTATTTGTTGGTCTAGTGGTTACAATTTCGCTTTGAATGTGAAGCGGTTTTGGTACTAATCTATCCTATTATTTTCAACAGGACACATTAATTCAATTTTATAACTATAGTTATATAGTTTTCCCTAACTATAGCACACACACTAACACCATGAAAACTTTTTCTAAATTATACATCACTGCCACAACCTATTTTATAAGGTAGTGTATACAAACCTGGCCATGCCATATGGGGAATAAATGACTAAATGCCTAAGGCAATATTTCGCCTAGATAAACCCACCATTCAAGGCTTTGAATCAAATTGGACAAACAAAAAAAGAGAAAGCTTTCAAAGGTACGTCCATGATTACACAATGCCCTTGAACGTAAACTTAAAAGCTTAAAAATAATCCACATAATCCAAAAATCAGCCCTAGAAAAAGTTTTTTAAAAATTCTTCAGTGTTTTCTATAAATCCCCAATAACGGAAACTGGTTACAAATCTGTAACAGGGACAATGAGGATGTCCATCCAAGAAGTCAATGTGCATCTGAGACAGGATGCAGAAAATGTCAACAAACATGCATGACTCAGTCATGGAAATGACATGTGTCTACTAAATAACGTGCATTGTATAATTTGACATGGCAATGAGAACTGCAGTTCTCAGAGCATCTACTATGAGCTTTATGATGACAGCAGATGAGCCAAGATCCACAGAGAGAGTGTCCTCTCATAACCTACCTGACATTTGCAACATGCAAGCCCTCACTTTCATTCCTGTGGGGGACAAAAAAGAGAGAGACAGAGTTAGAAGCTGAAATTTTGAAAGATGCAGTGAAAAACTCGATTAAAGATGAAAGACATCTCAAACTTCCAACAACAACATAAAATCCTCCTTGTACTGACAGAACAATAGCTGTCTTGTTTTTTTTAACCATATGGGCTACACTCTAAACCCATCTACAGTATGGATGCTTAACTACAGTATGCCCAAGTGATGCAAGCAATAACATTCAAGGACAGGCATAGATCACCATCACATTTATAGAATTAAATTCTGCCTTTTTTAGGAAGTAAATAAGCATTCACCATTCTGTATACACCCAGACTCAATAGCAGCAGGCTCGCTGTATGTGATGGAGAGCTCTAATATTCACATTTGTGACTGGCAGATTACCTCAGGCATCCCCTAGCCCAAGCCCTTGTTTAATAATTCACAAGTTTACCTTTGAGAAAAAGGCTTTGTCAGAAAAGCTATGGTCCTCAATGGACTAAAGGTGCCGGCAGCCTGGCTCTCAGACAGATGCCAGAAAGCTTTCTGGACAGAGAACTGGTTCTGATCTTATTACTCAACAAAACGGTCACACACAATGAAAACTGTGTCAAGAGCTGTTGAGGAGACCACTGTGTTGATGTTAGGAGTGTATGGCACTGACATGTCCATATAGTTGGCCCTAGTAATTGTGAAGAATTCCGAGTGTGCTTTATTACTATTGGTCACCTCAACAACGGCCTATGCGCGACTACGAAGATGGCAGATTTCAAAACTCAATTTGTAGCATTCTATGCAAACTGCTAGCAGACTCATACGTCAATGAATGTGGCGAACTGCTGACATGGCAGTCTGGACTGCGAGGATAAACTAGAGCCAGGTTGCATGTAATACTTGGTCATAAAATAAACAAAACACTTTACATTAATTTATAGTATATCCCCAGATTTGTTTGTTTTGTTTCTGCTAATTATTAGCACTGCTAACTGTAAGTTCAGCTGAAAACCCACCGCTTGGTAAAATAATTGACTAATTAAGCAGTCACATATATTGCTGTTATCTGAAAATTGTGCATATATTCCTCATTTATAAGTACAGTAAGATAATAAAACAGCCTAAGAGGGTCATGGGTTGTTCATTATAATGGTTTAGCGAGTGTTGGTTTTGAAATAGTGCTGTAATAGTGCCAGGTTAATATAATACAGTAATAGGCAAATTAAGCAATTAGGCAAATGAGGCAATGCAAGAGGGAATGAGAAGATGCACAGTGCCACAAATGCACCTATACTTTGCACTAAATTGCTGTTAGCGATGCCTAACAGGACGAAATTAACCTTATTGATTTCACATTTCTGTACTTATGATTGCTTTAATTTGTTTGTGGTATGACAAGCCATTATGTGGTGTAGAAGGAAAAATAAATAATTTAAAAGCCAAAAATACACAAAAAAAAAAAAAAAAAAAAAAATAGAGTACAGGAGTGACCACACAATCTCTCAGCAGCTGTGGTTCCAGAAGTATTACAAATGAAAACAAGAAAAGATTGTGTATGTATTTTATGAGTCAAAGAACTAATGGTGTAATGATGCAATCAAATCAAATACAATGGTAAGAATTAGAAATTATTGACTAATATATATGGTTTTAATAAATATAAATATACAGACTTAGAAATAAATATATATTATGTACATTACCGTTCAAAAGTTTGCATCTGTGGTCTTTTTTTGTTGTTGTAAGAAATTAATGTTTTTTTTCAACAAGGATGCATTACAGTGACAGTAAAGACATTTCAATTGATACAAAATATTTCTATCTCGTCTTAAAAAAATAAATTTTCCACAAAAACATTAAGCAGCAGAACTGTTTTCAACATCTATTATATAAAAAAAAATTAGCACAAATTAGCATATTAACATGTTTGTTAACTTGTAATAATCTTTCACGATATTACTGTTTTTACTGTATCTTTGATAAAGTAAATTATAATTAGTATGATTTGTTTAAAAAAAAATTATAAAAAAAAAATCTACCAACCACAACATTTTGAACAGTAGAGTAGTTTGAGATAGGAAGACAGACTCAATTAAAACTAAATTCTTTGTTTATTGCTATGATTTTTCACACTGACTTGTGGTTCAAACAGAAGCATATAACACGGCTTAATCTCAGAGCTCATGGTAGATCAGCCTTGAAAGGTTTAAATGTTAAAAATCAATTTCTCTATGGAGAAAATGAATGAGATTTTTACTCTGGAACCCTCTTGCACTCTACAGAAACAACAACAACAAACAAACATCACCACTACGAATCTTCAAACAGAACTGATGCTGCTGCACTCCACTGAAACAACTTGAAAGTCACAATAGGAAACCTGAAACCTTTGGCAGACAGTTGGCTAGAAGACATGACCTGTTTATTCTGGACAGAAATTAATTTTAAGGGGAAAAAAAATCTCCATCTTTTCACCAACAGCAGAAATGCAGTAGTAGACAGTAGACAGCTATACAGATGCAATTCCTGCTATGCCTTTGATTACAGATCTCAAGTTAGCTCTGGTTAACCACAAGCCAAAAGCCAAAAGGGGGTCAGACTAGGAGTGTGCGATATTGACAAAAAATAATATCTCGATATTTTCTGGGATTTTATCGATAACGATAATTAGATGATATTTTGCTGTATGTTATTGTGCTGGTACCTTAAGGACTGTCGTGGACAGCTGACTCCTAAAGTTTTTGATATTCTTCATATTCTGTGTGGTGGTCAGTTCACACTGATAGAAATTAATCTTTTCCAATAAGTTTAAACTGATTTTTACATTTTATGGGCATTTTTACCTTTATAAAGCCATTTTTTCTAAAAGTGTCCATTATCTTTTGAGTCAAATTCTTACATTTAATCAGTGAATTAGAATAATAAGACTTTTGGGTTGTTACCAAGCAAATGAAATCAGTATCAACAAAATACATCTTTGCAATGCAGAGAAAACACAGAAGCTGCATCTGAAGTGGCATTTAGATGCCTTTACACACTGTTTAATGCAGGACATAAATGCATTTATCCTGCAATTACAAATGCATAAATCATGTTTTGATATGTTAAACACAAATCGTTAAATACCGATATTTGAAATTATTTAAATAATAAAAGATACTTTGAATGTGAGATTAAAATCGCCAGCAGGTGGCAGCAAGTCACTGTTAATAATAAGTGAGTCATAGCGATTGAACCGAATCATTCAAACAGTTGATTCATGCAGGAACGAAATGCCCTCATGTTGCTCAGAGACGCAAAACAGTGCTGTGGCTGTGTTTGGAGTGATTTTTTTTGTCTAAATAAAGCAAAAACAGCAAATATGGTGTCTAAAACGTAAGTCCTCTGCAGTGAATGGGTGCCATCAGAATGAGAGTCCAAACAGCCGATAAAAACATTACAATAATCCACAAATAATCCACACATCTCCAGTCCATCAATAACTGTAACATCTTCTGAAGCGAAAAGCTGCATGCTTGTAAGAATCAAATCCATTAATAATTCATAATTATTCACTATGATGGCACCCATTCACTGGTGAGCAAGCGATGTAATGCTAAATTTCTCCAAATCTGTTCTCCAAAATTCACTGTAAACCACGGCGTCACGTGGCTTATTGCTTTTATAAAATGGTTAGTCCACATACGTAGTAAGGTTTCACAAAATAAAACAGAGCAAATAAAGTGTAATGGTATTAATAAAAACATTATTCTTCCGCCAAACAATGTAGTTCCTCAGAAACGGTTGTGGATCCAACAAAGTGATTGCCGAGCAACACACAAATGTAAACAAAGGTGTATGTATGTAGAGTAATTTACAACAGCTTCGAACTTGGCTCAACCAATCAGAATCAAGGACCGGAACTATCCGTTTTTATAATTCCAAAGGAACTCCGTTATTTTGACTGGAAAATACAATAAAGAATATCGTTTACATGTAGCACGTCAATTCTGCATGCTATGTACAGTAAGACTCTCTCTCTCTCTCTCTGCACGTGTGTGTGAGACAAAGCGACGACGAGACATGCGCCGTTACACTAGAGCAGTGCTTCCCAAACCTGTCCTGGAGGACCCCTAGCCCTGCACATTTTGTGTTTCTCCCTTATCTAACACACCTGATTCAACTCATCAGCTCATTAGTAGAGACTGCAAGACATGATTTGGGTGTGTCTGATAAGGGAGAGATACAAAATGTGCAGGGCTAGGGGTCCTCCAGGACAGGTTTGGGAAGCACTGCTCTAGAGTTTACGGTACGTCAAAAGCAGGTGTGCTGCGCATCCATTGAGATGAGTTGAAAAATAGCACAGATCGCTTGACGGAGAGTGAAATTCTGAAGCACTCAGTCAGTGTGTTCGGAGAGTGAAAATATATCTGTGCTAAACTTATCCTTAACCTCCAACTCACATACTGGCGAGTAAAATCTGAGAATTTATTAGCCGGTGGCTAATATTAGACATCATTTAGTCGCCCAGAGTGAAGATTTAGTCGCATATGCGATGTAGAGTGTTTGTTACCCCTAATGCACCCACTGTTTTGAAGAGTTCTGAACTTTAAGCTTCAAATGTTCAAAGCAAAATTCATAAGTAACACCCTTCAATGCAAATGAAATGCCATCTTAATATTAAAAGCTAGGGAACAGGTCTTACACTATGATAAACTTTAATACTCCAGATCATCAAAAGAAAGTCAGGAAAGTCAGATCAGTTCTCAACAAGACAGCAGTTAAAATTCAGCAGATAATTTTTTTTTCATTGTACTGGGGCTTTTTAAAGTGAGCAGAGTTTGCACTCCCTCCACAAAGTGTGAGACAAGCACAAATCTAACATCACTGCTCCAACACTTCAAAGCCGTGGCAGTGCCTCCCCACAGGAGTGGCCGTGGAACAGATGTCTGAGAAAAATGCTGCACAGCAATCGTTTTGTGGCCTCCAGTGACTAGTGTTTAAAAAAAACCTCCAGAGTAACGGACAACACGACGAAGGACACAAAGATAGCACATTTTGAAGGTCTTGTGTGTCGTCAGTGACAAAATCCTCAGTTTACAACACTGAATTTGAAACCAAGCCTAACCCCGAATTAGAAGGAAATTCTACAGGGCTCTAAATATCACCTTCCTTTAAAAAATCTAAATGATCACTTATTTATATCTATAATTAATTTTTTTACGTTCTACTGTTAGTGTTTAGTGTTATCTGTCTGAGAGTAACGCAATTTCAATTCTCTGTATGTATGTAAGGTACATGTGGCAGAATTGACAATAAAGCTGACTTTGACTTTGATAATCTTAGAGAGGGTATAGACAGTAACGACTTGGTAAAGACATAAATATCTACATACAAAAATCTCTTTCCTACTTCACAGTCAACTTTCCACAATGCTGTCAAATACACACATACACAGTGTACATATATATATATATATACTGTATATATACAGTATATATATATATATATATACTGTATATTGCCATTAAAATGCTTGGGGTGAGTTTTTTTTTTTTAAGATTTATATTTGCCACTTTTGCCTTTATTATAAGAAGACAGATCAGACTTTGCTTGATATCACATCAAGCAAAGTGGGAGAGAGATAGGGGGTGGGATCGGAAAAGGTCACTGAGACGGGATTCGAATTTGGGGCCCCGTAGCGCAACGGTGCTGTAGTATGTCGTTGCGCTGCCCACAAGGCTGAAAAGAATTAAAAAGAAAGAAAAAAAGAATTATAAGACTTATATTTCAAATAATTTTTTTAAAGATGGATCCTGAGAAACTGACAAAATTATTTTAAATAATACAATATTTCAACCATCCATCTTTTCTGGCCTAATGAAATCCCTGGAACTCATGTATCATGGTATCGGAGAGCGATGCAGTCCAATGAAACATAACACTGCTGCTCAATCACCACAACACAAGGTTATAATGACCCTAATCGTTATCGCTCTAATGAGGTCCTATCAAAATCAATCATCATTTCTAAGCTTGTTTTCATGGCATGCTTATGAGCACAATTAAATCAAAGCATTTAATTTGAATAACAAATCATATCAACCCATATACGTGAACAGGTTATGCTCAGATAGCTTATTGATATTCAATGTGTTATACAGCTGCATGTGTGGATAAAATATAAGGGTTGGACAGCTCTCCAGGCAAAGACAATGATGGTTTGAGAGTATAGCAGCTACACAGAACCATCAATACTACAGCTGTCTGCTCTGGGCTAATGCAAGACCTCCCAGCTTCAGACACTGATATACACTGATAGCAAAGCCCCATTACACAAAATATTACACTGACTGCTATGGCTATCATCATGGGCATATCTGAGCCCCACAGGATATGAGTAAATGTAGCATTACTTACACCAGTCGTTCTCAAATGGTTTTGCTTCAGGAACCAGATTTTATATAACATCAATTTCAGATTGCACAAAAGTAAACAAAAATGTCCATAGTGGTGTTGTTATTGTTAAATAAAACTATTAAAAATTGTTTTTGTTAACTGAAGTAAAGGTGAAATAAAAAATACATTTTACATTTTTGATGGAAAATGTAAAACAACTGACTGAAATACTAAGTACTAAAGCTTAAAAAAAATAAGCTAAATAAAAATATTTAGCACATAATAAAATTACTAAAACTAAGATGAAAATATAAATGATAAAAAAATGTAAATACTGTAATAGTATATAAATAAAAATAACTAATAATTTAGCAAATAATTATTTTTATGTTATGGTCAATAAATAGCCAAAATTATTATTAATAAAATATATTTTAAAATATATATTATACACTACATACAAATATATAATTATTTTATATTTTGTCTAATTAAAAATAAACTGCAATTCATTTTTAAAGGGGTCCTATTATGCTCTTTTACAAAGTCTTGATTTTGTTTTGGGGGTGTACTAGAACATGCTCTCATGCTTGGTGGTTCAAAAATCGCATTATTTTTCACATAATTTACATTATTACAATTAGGGGTGTGCGATATATATCGTCTGCGATAATATCGTAATTGTTGTTTTAACAATGTGCAATTTGACAATATCGAGTATTTTGCAAAAAACAAACAAAACACCTAAGGAGTGCACGCTTACATTAGCCTACATGGTGATGAAGCGGGTTAAACAGTGCACGTGCGCATTTAGAGTGTGTTCTTTCACTGCATGATTCAGTCTATTAAAATGCATTAAGAATGATCGCAAAATTCAAGATATGGGGGAAGAAATGTATACATTTACGTTTCATGCCGTTTTTCGTAAAAAATAAGCATGATTACAAATGTGATATTGATTTTATACAACAGTTCAATAAACAATAAGTTAATATTAAGAGACTTACGTTTTAGACACCATTTCGCCAACAAAAAATAATTCCAAACAGCTACAGCACTGTTTTGCGTCTCTGAGCAACATGACAGTGCTTCGTTCCTGAATGAATCAACCGTTAAATGACTCGGTTCAGTCGCAATGACTCACTTATTGACAGTGACATTCTGCCACCTACTGGTGGTTTTCATTTTCATTTTTTAAATAATTTTAAATATCAGTATTCAATGTTTTATGTTTAAAATGTCAAAAAATTATGCAATTCTAACTGGTTAAAGCACTCCATGTCCCTCTGAGCTGCATTCAATAGTGTGTAAATACATATAAATTCCACTTAAGATGCAGCTTCTGCAAAGATTAATTTTGATGATACTGGTTTTATTTGTTTGGTAACAGCCTAAATGTGTATTATCTTAATTGACTGATTGAATGTAACAATTTGACTCAAAAGATGTACACTTTTAGAAAAAAATTGCTTTATTAAAGGTAAAAATCAACAAACTTAAATGAAAGATTAATTAATCACTGATGTGAACTACAGACAGAATATCAAAAACAAAAGCTGCAAGTCACGGTACAGATATCAGCTTTGTCTTTTTCGTTATTGAAAAAATCCAAAAAAATATCGAATATCATCATAAATCAAAACCATCCCCAGCCTGACACAAATGGCTCGAATAGTTCCTGGTTTGATGAAGGCCCGCCTTCCAAAAAACAAAATATGTTGTGATTGGTTAGCTGTCCCAGTGCGTTGTGATTGGCGAACAAGGTGTTTCAGTACTGCCCCGCCCCTTGACAGAACAGCAAGTTTGTCAATATTGCCATATCAATTCAGACCCCGAGAATATTGATGACCACGCAGAACATTTGCACGCACGGATATTGCAAGACATATTAAAGTGGTAATGTTATTGTAGTTTTTTTTTCTTTGGGCTAAATCACGTGTTAGATAGGATGTCAAAAACAGCTTAAAAATAACTGCATTTACTATGTACAGATAAGTGCAACGGTAATATGTATTATGTTTATTGTTCTTTAATTCTAACATTATAACATGAATTGCAGTGAAACTATTATACAGTTAAATTTAGTTATACCATAGTCCCACAGACTTACACTATTTGTGGCGGCATATATATGCAAATTAATTCTCTGCCAGCGGGAGGCGCTGTTGGTGTGGTAGAAATCGAGGTTTCCCCGGTAACACTGTACACAAAACAGAGCTCTGCTCACAAACGCTGCTTTATCAGACATGCAAGATGAAATGAAAATGACATCCAACATTTTCTGAAGACAGTCGGTTTCCTTCAGAAATACAGTGATATAAAAACACCCGCACCGGGATTCGATTTTGAAACGTGCAGTGCTCAACCAAGCGTTCTCCCCACCTGCCAACCATTCGAATTTCCGTAGGTGGGATTTATTTTAATGATATTCGAATTGGCCACTTTGTGATATCACAAACACCATTGTAGTTTTTGAAAAGGGATTTTTTTTAAACGAAATATCTCCCTTTGGAGTGGACTTTTAACGTTGTAGATCTTTTTATGCCCAAACATACACACTACACACCGACTAAAATTCAAAAAGTGAAAAAGCATAATAGGACCCCTTTAAATGATACAAATGAATGTACATGTCAAAACGTACACATGAAAAACTTAAAATGTGAAGAGTGTATTTTTTAAATAAATAAATCCATGTATTTTATATTAATATTTCAAATGAAATAAACCCACTCTTACTGAACCATACTCATCTCATTTGCATATCATTTGCATGCAGCATAGTTTTTTACTTGCCAACATATTAAAACAGACATATCTCGGCGAAACAATGTCCTACACTTAAGACGAGAAGATTTTCACTCTTACTTCTATTATTAGGCAACAATGGAAACTGGGCAATTACTTAATCGCTCAGCACATTAGCACAATTCACCAGTCGGATTCACATACTTTGGGAAAATTAGGTCAGCCACAGTAATTCATCCTCGACCAACTGAGCTTTGAGAGACACAAAAAAACATTTTGTGTTCTTATCTGTGTTGCACACTCACACTCTGGGATTGTAAGTTTAATATCTTCATTCGTTTCTGATTGCCTGTTGATTCATGAAATGTTTATCCTTCGGTTCTAATGCTTTGAACTTCTAACTGCCCCTCATTAAGAGGATGTTTAGAACCGTCAGTGTTTGTGAATAAATTCCAACGTTTTAAATTTTCAAGCTGATGGCCGCAGTGGGATATTGTGTTGACTTCTGTTTGGCCCTTCAGGACAAAAGAAAATTACTCACACTGCAGAACTTCCCTGCCCAAGACAGAACCCAACTGGGAGAGCAGTCACAAGCACAGCTATGAATTATTACAAACTGAACTTCTTGCCACTGTGTTGTTTGAGAATATCTGAGAATATAAATAAGTTCAAAGCAGATCCGTATCATAAAGTACCATTTCATCTCCCCTGCTGTTACAATGAACTTAATCACAGTTTAAACAAATAAATGACAAATAATTACTGTTTTTTTTCTTCTTCTTTCATCATATTAGATCCACCAATCTCTTAAACACAGGAGCCATGAAAGATAACCAGTAAATTCAACTTAAACTTTTCCAAAAACTCTCCTCTTATCAGAGCAATAAATTAAGTTTTGCAATTCTTCCAGTTTATCATCATGTCACCTAACCCGCCTTTATGAATAACACATGTTAAAGAGTTATAAATGTAAAAAGCAGGCCCAGTTTAAAATCATCCACCCGAGGGTGCCATTTTGGAAGTGTTGGCCCAGTCCTGCGGCTGGCTCCGGCTCCCATGTCCATTAAAGGTCACCAAAAGTGAAGTTTTCATTTGCTTCTTTTTGTCCTCTCTCCCCATTAAATCCGAAAATTGTTTAATCCAGCAGGGCAATGAAATTAACCTTTTCACCCGCCAGCCCGTGCATCAGCGCCTGGAAGGCAAATCACATTTTTAAACTGGATAAAGAGGGATATATAGATATGCATGGCTAAAATAAGAACTGTGTGAAAAAGCTGTTTTGTTAGCTTAATTTAGATGTCACTTGAGGTACCAAGCATTGTCTCGGGCATCTCTACAACTCAAAAAATGTAGACACCGTAGAGTCCAGTATTAATTAAACTCAAAGGACTGAAACTAAAGGAAAAGACTCTGAAAGGACATGCTGACATTTAGTATGCTGCAACTATTAGGTCGTTTTCACTCTTGGTTCGATTGCTTGGTCCGATTCCACCTGTTTCTTTTCTTTTAAAACTGTAGGCCTATTATTTGGATCTGAACCATGGTACATTTCCATTATCAATGTGAGTCCGCTTTGCGCACAAACAGCAGCTGTTTACCACAGTAACTAGGTAAAGACTCAGGAGGAGAAACGCCTGTTTCACTGTGTTATTGAAGTATTTGTCCCTTTGGATTCACTGCCACAACTTCACAAAGTACTTGATTCTGTTTGCCGCAGATATGAGCTGCTCTACGAAGAGAATAATTTATATGGAAACAATCCATTATTGTATAATAATTGCAACCGGAAACATGCAAAAATGCAAATTACACGTCATCAGTAGCGGTTCACTTTTGTAAGCCGAGCCAGATTGCAAACCTTACCAGAGCTCAGGCGCCAGCCAAATGAATCAGTTCAGAAAATCAAGAAAACAAATCAAGCAAATAGAAAGTGTCCACACTGTAAAGATGTTGCATTAGAAACATTTCTGCAAAATGTTGTCCACTGTCAAAAGTGTTGTGATGTATAAAGCACAGCCCACACAGAAATCACTTTCAAACAGGGCTGGGTGATATGGCCAAAAAAAATTATCATGATAAATTGGTTTCATATTAGTCTATATCGATAATTATCATGATACTATTTTTGCTCCTAAGTGAAAGTTGTAAAAACCAGACTGTTAATTGTGGTTTTATACTACTCTTTATGGTCACGACAAACACTTCACGTTTTTTAATTCTTTACACTTTTCCAGTCATTTTCCGTTAACAAAATAAATATCTTTATTTACTTACACATCTTTACTTACACAGGTTTGTGTTGCCTGACTTTGACAAATAATACATTAATTTATATTAATTAATACATACAATTAATACATTCTTTTGTCTCTTAGAAATGCACATACAGTATGACAGTAGCTTGAGTTGACAGTAATAGTAGATGTAAATTTATGTTCATTATCAAAAACAGTAACACCTGTAAAGATTGTAACAACCATTGTAACAATTTTTATATGATGAAATTGAATTATTCTGACTAATTTAATTAAAATTAACCACTGGTCTTTCATAGTAGCATACATTTAGATCATGATAACCACAGTTAAAACCACATATATTGCACCTCAATACCATGGCAAAAATGTGGTTTCTAGGTATTTGTATGAAAAACTGTAGTCTGAATATATTTAGCATAAATGCACAAACGCTATAGCTTAATCACAATGCACTTTTGGAGCATAAACATTCTATCGAACTTTTGTTATCGTTTTATTGAGGAAAATTGTATCGTGATAATTAGCGTTATTGTTTTATCGCCCAGCCCTACAAACAGATTTCTGGCCCATTCTAACGATAACTATATTGGTGTTCACACCAAAACATAACATTCTTTTTATCGTAAGCATGCAATAATTCTGACCGGCTCTCAATGTTCTTATCATTCATTAGTTGGAAAAAATCATTCTGAAAGACATTCCACAGTGTCGTTATCACTATAGTTATCATCCTTGATATGAACGGGACTTTAGTCAACGTGACCAACTTGAACCAATGTGAAATCTGTGTAGGGAAATCTTTAACCCTCAAACAATTACTTGTAATGAAATTATTCAATTTCTTTAAAATATTTGCTCAAAATTGGTAAATGTGACCGCACCTTTAGATGGTATGCATTACCCAGTGTCCCACAGGAACACATAACAGACATCGATGAACATCAATCTTCTTTCATGACTACAATTCGTTTATGAGTTTATGTTTGTGAAGTGTCGACCATTCTATCTACCGCGGTAGTTCACGGCCATTGTTATTGTCGCAGTTTACATTCCACCGTGTGCAAACGCTAAGGACGCGCTTCGTGAACTGTATAGCGCCATCAGCGAACAACAAACAACCAACCCCGACGGCTTTTTCATCATAGCCGGTGACTTCAACCACGCAAACTTAAAGACAGTTTTACCAAAGTTCTACCAACATGTGAACTTTGCAACAAGGGGAAACAACACACTGGACTTTGTTTACACAACAGAAAAGAACGCGTACAAGGCTGTACCCCGCCCCCACCTCGGGTACTCAGACCACATCTCTGTTATGCTAATCCCAGCATATAGACCACTTCTGAAACTCGCCAAACCGGTTCAAAAACTCATCACAATTTGGCCAGATGATGCTACCTCGACACTACAGGACTGCTTTCAGTGCACAGACTGGAACATGTTTAAAGAGGCGGCCACCTACAACAACCACACAGACCTGCAGGAGTACACTGAAACTGTGACTGCTTACATCAAAAAGTGCATTGATGATGTGACAGTCACCAAGACCATCACCAAACGTGCAAACCAGAAGCCGTGGATGACAGCAGAGGTTTGTGGGCTGCTAAAGACCAGAGATGAAGCATTCAGATCAGGAGATAAAGCAGCCCTCAAAACAGCAAGAGCCAATTTGTCCTGTGGCATCAAAAATGCAAAACGGTCATATGCTCAAAAAAATCAACAATCACTTCACAGGCAGCAGAGACACACGGAGCCTGTGGCAAGTCATTCAGACCATCACTGACTACAAGCCCCCTGCCACAGGCCTGTGATGATGATACATCCCTCCCCGATGCACTCAACCACTTTTATTCACGGTTTGAAATGCAGAATGACACACCTGCACAAAAACTGCCCACACCTCCCAACGACCAGGCACTCTGTCTGTCTCCAGCCGATGTAAGGAAGACCCTATCTAGGATTAACCAACGCAAGGCTGCGGGTCCTCACAACATACCTGGCCATGTACTGAAAGACTGTGCTACACAGCTGACGGATGTCCTAACAGATATCTTCAACACCTCGCTGAGCCAGGCAGTCGTCCCCACATGTCTCAAATCCACAACAATCAAATACCGGTACCAAAGAAATCACCTGTGTCCTGTCTAAACGACTACCGTCCCATAGCACTGACTCCAATCATGATGAAGTGCTTTGAGAGGTTAGTCATGCACAAAATCAAAACCAGCCTCCCCAACACACTCGATCCGCTCCAGTTTGCATACCGTCCAAACCGCTCTACGGACGATGCAATTTCCTCCACCTGGCTCTTACCCGCCTAGAAAATAAAGACTCCTATGTTAGAATGCTGTTCATTGACTTCAGCTCGGCATTCAACACAATAATCCCAGAACAGCTCATAAATAAACTAAACCTGCTGGGCCTTAACAATTCCCACTGTAATTGGATCCTGGACTTTCTAACTGGAAGACCTCAGTCAGTCCGTGTCGGCCACAACACCTTGAGCACTACCACACTAAGCACAGGTGCCCCACAAGGCTGTGTGCTCAACACACTGCTCTTCACGCTGCTGACCCACGACTGCACTGCCAAGTTCAGCTCCAACCACATCATCAAGTTCGCTGATGACACAACAGTGGTAGGTCTCATCAGCAACAATGATGAAACGCACTACAGAGAGGAAGTGGCACAGCTGGCTGAATGGTGTGGCACAAACAATCTGTCCTTCAATGTGGGGAAGACAAAGGAGGTTGTGTTGGACTTCAGGAGGAGGAACTCCGTTGACCACCCCCCACTGACCATCGACAGCCCGACTGTGGAGAGAGTCAGCAGCACTAAATTCCTGGGGGTGCACATCACAGAGGATCTCACCTGGACCACCAACTAGGGCTGTCGCGATAACCGCAATATCGCAATACCGCACTATTGACGAGCATAACCGCAGAGGAAAGCAACAACCGCAGCAACCGCGACATTTCCTTCTTTTTTTTTTCGTAAGATTACGCCCTTCTCGTTTTATACTTAGTGCATATGTACTGAATATTAGTAATGATAACAATGTGTACCATGCTGATTTGTACAGAGGCTTAGTAAATTTGCACTTAAGCCTAAACTAAAGTCAGCGAATGAGAGAGATCGATTGACTGAGCGCGTGCGATTACCTGAGTCTGTCCTTCAGGCCGAGTCATGTATATTTGTGAAAACAGGTTGTCACATCCAAGGAAAGCGAAATCTGTCTTGGCATCGACGCTCTGCTGGTCAGCTGAGCCTTTAAAAGTGGCGCTCAAAGTTAAAATGATTTCAGCAGCTTGTTCATTACATATCTCGAATGAATCTGCGTTTTTGAACGTGTAGTTAAATGAACGGTTTACAACAGTCAAAGACAGTCCTTTACAATGAAACTGCACTGACTGACAGCCCGTCTAGAACACGCAGGTTAAATATCAACAGAAAAAGTATCTTGTCAGTCAGATTTGAGGATCAGAACTAACTGTATATATATATATATATATATATATGCTAACAAGCGCCTAACAATCTTATGGTCAGGTTTATGTTTTGTTATGTAGACTATTATTTTGTCATTCTCTTCTGTTTAGTTCCCTTCCTGTTTCAACGGGATTTAGTTTCGTTTTCATTGGTTTCTGAATATGACCTCGTTACATCGTAACACGTACACACAGATTATATATATAATCTCATATACACACACATATCTATCTATATATATATATATATATACATATCTATCTATCTATCTATCTATCTATCTATCTATCTATCTATATATATATTAGGGGTGTCAACTTTAACGCGTTAACGCATGTGATTAATCTAAAAATTTTAACACGTTAATATTTTTTTTACGCAAATTAATCGTTTGATAAGGTTTGACCCCAACTTCTTCCCGTCATCGCAGCGCGGAAGGTTATCTATCAGTGTGTGATGAGGATACAGAGAACAGTGTTGCCAGGGTAGCGGCTGTGGGCTATTTTGAAAATACAATCTTTTATTAATCTTTTATTATCTTTTATAATCTACCGCGGCCGCCCAAAGTGTATATAGACAACTAAAAATTAAAATAGATCCTTTTACTAATGTTTATCATACTTGGAATGTACACCTGGCAACTTCAGAACTGAGAGGCGCTTGTAACATCACAAACAACGTGAGTTTCAGCCAGAGCATACATGTTAAGGCTTTTACACAGCAGAAATAAACATGACAACAGCCACTATAGATTATATAAAATAATAAACACACGATTACGATAGGATATGGTTTCTATGTGATTTTCTTGAGATGAATATGTAACTTGCATCTGAAATTATCATTTTTGCAGCGATATAAAATGCTATAAAAAGCATATTTTAACAACAGTAAACGACCAAATTCCACATGTGATCGCAAAAGGAAGTTATTACAAACACTCGATGGTGGTTTGAAGTGAGTTCTGAGTAAAAGTGTACTATTAATCTCATAAATTGTCTTATGAAGCGTGATGCTAGTGTTAGCTCTAATGCAGCTGCAGAGCAGGTCCAATTCTTCTTCATAATGCATTTTGTCATAATACTTAACGTAAGGTCGCAAGAAAATGTTTTGTTGTATTTATTTAGAAATACTTTTGATAATAGTATTTGTAAATGTATGATAATAGTAAATGTATCCTGGGATTGAAGCGATGTGGCTTGGTAAACGTTTTATTGCCAGTATAAAGACTGATAATGGCTGAATAAAAACAAAAGAATAATAAGGATTATGTCTCATACCTGGAGGAAATGTGAAAGGTTATGTTTCCTTAAACTAGTTTGTCATGCATTTCTTTATTTCAACACATTTACAGGTAAATCCTAGTATTTTAAATTTGTGATTAATCATGATTAATCACAGTCCATGACTGTGATTAACGCGATACATTTTTTTAATCGATTGACAGCACTAATATATATATATATATATATATATATATATATATACATATATATATATATATATATATATATATATATATATATATATATATATATATATATATATATATATATATACTGTAGTGCGGCAGACCGCAAGACCCTACAGCGGACAGTGAACACAGCTGCAAAGATCATCGGTGCCCCTCTCCCATCCATCCTGGACATTTTCCTTGCACGATGCTCCAGCAAAACCAACAGCATCGTGAAGGACCCCGCCCATCCCTCCCACAGTCTCTTCCAGCTCCTACCATCAGGAAGATGGTATCGGAGCATCAGAGCCCGCTCCGCCAGACTGCTCAACAGCTTTTTCCCCCAGGCTGTGAGAGCCCTGAACTCAAATCCCCCCGCACCCATACCCCCCCCCCCACCTCCCCCCTCTGAAACCCCATGCAAACCCCTACCTCCTGAAACATGGACTCCCCCCCTCTCTCCAGACACCCCCCAACCTTACCATGTGCAATTTATGTGCAATTCAAAGTGTGCTACACACAGGTGAGTGGGCCTGTACAAACCACCTGTAGTAACACACTCTCCTCTATGCGCACTAGACACTTTTCACACACTGCTGTGTACATAATCCCACAAAAGACTCAATATACAGTATGTATGTTTACATGCTCATGCACTACAAATCATCTTGCACTGTTCCCCAGCCAGCTGCTTGACTCACAATGTTTCTCTCTGTACATGTACAGTATTTATTAGGGATGGGTCACGATTTTCGAATATTCGATTAGTCGATTTAATTATAGAATATTGATTAGGTTGTGCGATTATTTTCTAAAGATGTACTTACACTAGGCGTTTTGAACCGTGCCCGAGCACGTCTGAGCCCCAAAGCCCTGTTTGTTTGACTAATGTGATCGCCCCGTGCTCAGGTGCGGTTCATTTAGCCGGCCCTGGCTTGGTTGGAAGAGGTGGGCCAGAGCGTGGTTCAGTTGGACGCGGGTGCGGCACACATGTAGAGTGAGCGCTAACCGCGCCGGAGCATGGAACTTCTGATACGTGCAGTCTGATTGCGTGAACATTTCTGAGCGGCAAACGCGATAGACCTGTTAAGCAATACATTGTGAGAAGGTCGTGTGTTACCGCGTCCCAAACGACTCAAAATAATAAATCACAAAGTTAACAAAATGATGCACTCCACTGTGCTGAGCAAGAGCGCTTCTCTGCTGCCTTCACGTGCTATCGGAAACGTCCTGTTTCCCACTTATGAAGTCGTGATTATGAGCTCGCTGCATTCAAATGATTTGTTATTTGTTGAAAGAATAAAATGTAATATTCCACTGGTTGATAACCATGGGCTCCGACTCGGTTATGTTGATTCTGAAGTATTTAACGTTATGTGACAATTTACAAGCTGTTTTAATTATGGTATAAATGCTTGGAAATAATATGTAACGTTTTCAAGTCCATTCATTGTAGCAAACAAGCCACCCAGGAATCGCAATAAGCTTTGGGCTTTGTTACTTTTATTATAACACAAAGTCTCAGCCTTCTGTCAATTTTAATATACAACCCCAAATCAGAAAAAGTTGGGACAGTATGGAAAACGCAAATAAAAAAAGAAAGTAGTGATTTCTAAATTTACTTTGACTTGTATTTCATTGCAGACAATATGAACACAAAATATTTCATGTTTTGTCTGGTCAACTTCATGTCATTTGTAAATATACATCCTTTCCTGTCATTCAGACCTGCAGCACATTCCAAAAAAAGTTGGGACAGGAGCAATTTAGGGCTAGTAATGAGGTAAATTGGTTAAATAATGATGTGATTTGAAACAGTTGATGTCAACAGGTTATTGCAATTATGATTTGGTACAAAAGCAGCATCCAAGAAAGGTCTAGTCCTTTAGGAGCAAAGATGGGCCGAGGATCGCCAGTTTGCCAACAAATACGTGAGAAAATTATTGAAATGTTTAAAAACAATGTTCCTCAAAGAAAGATAGGAAGAGATTTGGATAGTTCACCTTCAACAGTGCATAACATAATTAAAAGATTCAAGGAATCTGGAGGAATTTCAGTGCGTAAAGGACAAGGGTGCAAGCCTAAGCTGAACAACCGTGATCTCCGATCCCTCAGGCGGCACTGCATCAAGAATCGTCATTCATCTAGAAGCGATATCACCACATAGGCTCAGAACTACTTTGGCAAACCTTTGTCAAGTACCACAATACGTAGTTACATCCACAAATGCCAGTTAAAACTGTACTGTGCCAAAAGGAAGCCCTATGTTAACAGTGTCCAGAAGCGCCGTCGACTTCTCTGGGCTCGGAGGCATCTGGGATGGACCATCACACAGTGGAAACATGTACTGTGGTCAGATGAATCAGTATTTCAGGTATTTTTTGGGAGGAATGGACGCCGTGTGCTCCGGACCAAAGAAGAAAAGGATCATCCAGACTGTTACCAGCAACAAGTCCAAAAGCCAGGGTCTGTCATGGTATGGGGTTGTGTCAGTGCCCTTGGCAAAGGTAACTTGCACTTCTGTGATGGCACCATTAATGCTGAAAAGTACATAGAGATTTTGGAGCATAATATGCTGCCTTCAAGAAGACATCTTTTCCAGGGACGTCCATGCATATTTCAACAAGACAATGCAAAACCACATTCTGCACACATTACAAAGTCCTGGCTGCGGAGGAAGAGGGTACGGGTACTTGACTGGCCTGCATGCAGTCCCGACCTGTCTCCAATAGAGAATGTGTGGCACTTTTTGAAGCGCAAAATGCGACAACGAAGACCCCGTACTGTTGCCCACCTTAAGACTTGTTTGCAGGAAGAATGGGACAAAATTACACCTGAAAACTTCATCACTTGATCTCTTCAGTCCCTAAACGTCTTTTAAGTGTTGTGAAAAGGAATGGCAACATTACAAAGTGGTAAATGCTTTACTGTCCCAACTTTTTTTGGAATGTGTTGCAGGTCTGAATGACAGGAAAGGATGTATATTTACAAATGACATGAAGTTGACCAGACAAAACATGAAATATTTTGTGTTCATATTGTCTGCAATGAAATACAAGTCAAAGTAAATTTAGAAATCACTACTTTCTTTTTTTATTTGCGTTTTCCATACTGTCCCAACTTTTTCTGATTTGGGGTTGTAAAAGACAAACAATAAATGTGTTTTACACTCTTTAATTTGTAGTGAGAAAATATTCGCCTCATTTCAAGCGGCATGCGAATCAATGATATTTTTCTCTTTAATATTTGCAGCACAAAATAAAAATGAATAAATATTTGAGTGCATGTTGAAAAAAAATCAGAACAATTTAATACAAACGAATGTCTCATGAAATCGATCAATTAGGGTTTCAAAAAACTTCAATAAGCCTACGTTTTATTGCTGTTTTTCGTGTTAGATGTGAAGAATGACAGGTTGGATGCCATCACAGACCTTTTTTTTTTGGCAGAGAATACAGGTGTAATTTTCACTTAAACTTCACGCAATGTAACATGATTTTATTATCGTAATTTTGACTTTATGCTTAAAATATTATGACGTTAATCTTATTTATTTAGATATTTATTTGAGAAGGATAAACTGATCAAACATGCTCAACTCACTGTCTTGCGCTGGCCACTTGGTATTTTAAAAAACGAAAACTTGAATTTAACAAACATAAAATGTTCCAATCATATTTCTGAATTAAATTAATAAAGAAACGAAACGAAATATGACCACTTTGCCATTAAAAACCAAAACTGAACTATTTTAATGGCTGCAACAGCAGCTGTGTAATGAGGAGGAGAGAGAGAGAGAGAGAAAAAGGCACGGGCTCGGGTCGGAGAATTCTGATAAGCTGCAGGGCTCTATATTCGTTCCCTCGTTTCAATTAAAAGTTCCCCCTCGGCTCGGCGGGCCCATATGCAACTGCATACCCAGACGCTACGCCCCTGGTACTACCTACTTTTTTCATGGGAGGTAGCAAAATCTGACAGGGTAGCACAAATTAATAGGTTATTGTTATGAAGACAGACGTTAAAATTAATCTTCACATAATGCCGTCATTCAGGCTGTTCACAATATGTTTTAGCGCGTAATATGTTTTAAGAATGATATTCTGTTTTAGCGCGCAATATGTTTTAAGCCTAATATTCATGGATGAATTAATCCAAACTGTTTAGATTTTTTTTTTTAAATGCTATGAATGTTCATGCTCATTTTTAAAATAGAAATGTGCTAGCCTTATGAGCAGTTGATAATCGACGGACTGTTCTGTTAATAAGTGCCATCGTTCGGTTATGTTATATTAATATGTTTCAGCAATCATATGTTACAACCATTAATTGGCTTGGGTTAAGATAGACTATTCTCTAATTAATTAAACAGTTTCATTATCATACAGATTGAAAGCCTGAATGGTCTCTCCCTCTCTCTCTGTTTATGGGTGTGTGTGTATGCGTGCGTGGGTGCATGTGGGAGGGGTGCGATTTTCGAATAGTAATCGAATAATATCCAACGATTATCGAATATTACTTTTGCTTAAAATGCCCATCCCTAGTATTTATGTGAAGCATTCGTATAGTTTGTATTTTTTATTTTTATCTTTAGTTTGTATAGGGTAAACATTTATATATAGTATCCTTAGTCAAAATCTGTCAGTAGGTTAGTTGTGTATAGGTTATAATGTTTTACTTCATTGTTGTATGTCTGTATTTATGTAGCACCGTGGTCCTGTGAGGCACGACATCTCGTTCCACTGTATGTCCCCACATGTAGCGGAATGACAATAAAGCTCAACTTGACTTGACTTGACTTGAATTAGCGGATGAAGGAGAAAAAGACAAAACACTGGCAAAGGACAAAGTGCTGGCCTAAACTAAAGAATCAATATGAGATCAATGTTTCTTTATCCACAAGAATTCAGAAACTTTCTTCAGATTTACTCTCTGGTGATAATCCAAGTTGTCTTTTCTCCTCAGCAGTGCTCTCTTTTATTCAGCGACAGGGGTTAATGCCCGCCCATGCAGCAAATATAGGACTTTGCCATTTTAAATGGGAGATACACAGCCCCAAGTCTCTATCTAATGCCAATTGAATTTCTATTGATTCTTGTGTGCTCAGTATGTAGCAAAACGCCCTGGCGGAGTGCAGTCGATTGAACAGAAATACCCGTTTTACCACCATGTTCAATTCCAGCTGAAATGACACTTAGCCAGGCGGATATGTAGCCGGTGAGGTTATTCATGTTTGAAGGAACCGAGTTATCGAGGAACCCATATCAGGTGGTCCTCCAAAGAAAATGGTAACAATTTATCATAGCACTGAAGTCTGAAAGTTCAGGGTACATCCATTTGGTGTAAACGTCAGCTCTAATGAAACACGTTGGAATGTGAGCAGTCAAGCCTGGCAGGGGCTAAAGCTCACCCAATTCATGTGCTCCACATGCTCTAACTGCATAAAGTGACCAGGAATATGAATGAAAAATATCATATGATATTTTTTTCAAATTTCAACACTGCACTAAAATTTAATGTAACATGATGAGGGATTGGCAACCAGCATTTGATAGATAATCTATGGCTATTGCATTTCTCTTCTCATTAATTTCTATCCAAATGGGCCATTTTGGGACAGCACTGCCAGCAATTTGGGTCACATGTAAATTGCCATTTAAAGAGCTGCTCTAATCAGAACTATGTCCAATAAAATGGGCTCAGAACTTGAGTCTCGGGCCTTGTAACATGCATTCCGCTCTGTTAACTAAATTACGTATAGTCTTGGTCTATATAAGAAAGCATTTTACAGTTTTACATGGCTGCATATCACTTGTAATGTATTTTCTCCTTGAAGGCAACTTTATTTCTTTGCTTTGTGGAATTATTTCCGGATGTCATTTGCTGAACAGTGGTAAATATCAGACTGCATTAAGATAATGAATTCCAGAAAGCTTAGCTGTGGATTATCATTTGTTTCCCCTGATGTCATTTATACTTCAAAACAAATTACTTTTACTATGTAAAATGTGAATGATTTATACTGGTTTCAATGGCTTTGTTTGAAAGCTAGAGTTCACCCAAAAATAGAAATTCTGCCATCGTTTACTCACCCTTATTTTATTAAAACGAACATTTGAAAATGGAATCTTCAGTTTATTCATCCTTACAATGGAGAAAAAACACTTTTAACATTCATCAGTATTTATTCTTTAAGTGTAAGTTATACAGGTTTGAAAGGAAATGAGGATAAATGCCAATTTTTATTTTTGGGTGATCTCATTAATATCCGTGATCTGTAACTTTAGATCAGATTAGAAGCTAAAATAGGGCCAATATTAGTAATTGTCTGTAATCATACAAAAATTTCACTGACAATTAAGAAGCAAAAAAGTGAAATGCATATGCAACAGACATAAAAAAAGGCCCAAGCTGTTGTGCATCCTGATTTCCAATAACTCTGAGTAACACGACTGACCCTGGCATCTTACACTGATTCATTCTTATCCACTGACTGTACTGTAATCTTTTTAAATGCATTTAGTCACGCTCGCTGAGTCTGCACTTCCTTTAAAAGGCTTCACTTTCTAGGAGTGATGATTGGGGTCCTCAACATGCTTAGACTAAAGACCACATTTTACTGCATTAGTACATTATATCAATGATAAGATGAGTAATGCACTACATACATTAACAAATCAGAGTCATGCATCGAATCATTCGTATTGTACAACACGATCAGCCCGACGGCAGCTAGTTAGAACCTTCAGCGCAAATAGGTAATTTAATCAGGCCTAAATAGGAGGAATTAGTCTTGAAATAGACTAATCACTCCATCATCGTGAAAATGGGATATTAAGGCCATTTTCTGTAAGCCTATAAAGTTACAGAAAAGGACTGACTAATACAGCAAGAAATGGGATTTTGTAAAACAGTAGCTCTGCATAAGAGTGCTGCCTTGGTCTTTTTCCCAGGTGAATGAAGTCATGCTCCAGGGCCTTTCGGGTTTTCTGTTTATAATAGATATGCCAGAGCTTCTCACGAAAATTATTCATCACAGTTTTCTCTGCAGCTTTGTACACATGAAATAAAAATGGTGGGGACTATGCAGTGCTCTATTTAAAATATAAAAACTGAAGAAAGACAGCTCTAAAAAAAATGTACAAGGCAATTGTACAAAGTCACTTTAAAGCAAAACTTTTAATAGAAAATATTTAATTTTGTTCATAATAGATCACCGTAATGTGCGCTGTTGGGGATGCTACTTTGAAACTATAGCTTTCTAAGCTACTCATAATTTAAACTAAGTCAACTACAGTCAAGCTACTCTCTAATTGTTTTTCTTTTTAATCCAGCAAGCCCAGACAAAAAGCACAAAAATACAAAGTCCAGACCTGAATCTCTATTGAATACATTTGGGATAAACTGGAACAGCAAGGCAGATTCCAACACCAAACATCAGTGCCTGACCTCACTGACACTCTTGTGTCTTTGAACATTTAATTTCAAAAGCATGGCAAAAAAAGCATTAATCCCTCCGTTTGCTGCTGTAAAAGCTTTAGTTCTTCTGGGAAGGCCTTCAACTAGATGTTGGAACACAGAAGCAGGGATTTGCTCTCATTCAGACTGAAGAGCATCAGTGAGGTCAGGCAATGATGGTGTGGGACAGAGTCTGGCTTGACATCTGCGATCCAATTCATTTCAAAGGTGTTCAGTGATGTTCAGCTTTGTGCAGGCCAGTCAAGTTCTTCCACAATATCTATTCATTCTCACAGAACTGACTGGAATAGCAAAGCCTGTTACTTTAAAGAAGGTGTCCACATACTTTTGGCCATACAGTGCATCATAGAGGACAGAATGAAGTCATTGCTTCGGCCTGTTTGGCTGTAAAACTTTGGCTGCAGTTGAAGGGTTTTGTCATGCTGCATTGCATCTTGTCGGCTTGTTACTGGACAAGCTGAATTACTGTCATAAATGTATTTAATTTTAATTACTATTTATTAAATTACCAATTTTAAGTAGTTAACTCCCCAAAGCTTACAATGTGGAACTGAAAAAATATGGCAGGTGACCAAATAACTGGCATCCGTCTTCCAAGTTCTTCCTAATGTAAAAGTCCAATGAGATTTTGACCTACTTAAAGGAAAACGCCACCGTTTTTCCATATTCCAATATGTTCTTCCCTCAACTTAGACGAGTTGATATGTACCTCTCCCGTCTCAGTCCGTGCACTTAATCGCTCTAGCGCGCGGCACCATTATGCTAGCGTTTAGCTTAGCACCATTCATTTCTTAGGATCCAAACTGGGATAAATTTAGAAGCCACCAAACACTTCCATGTTTTCCCTATTTAAAGATGTTTACATGAGTAGTTACACGAGTAAGTATGGTGACACAAAATAAAACGTGGCGATTTTCTAAGCAGATAAAAATGATAACTACAATGTGTGGCGGAAGAGCACTTTGCAGCACTTCGACCTCGGCGCAGTAATATATATATAATAGCGAGAGGGGGAGTTTTCAGGAGTGATGATATTACTGCGCCAAGGTCGAAGTGCTGCAAAGTGCTCTTCCGCCACACATTATAGTTATCATTTTTATCCGCTTAGAAAATCGCCACGTTTTATTTTGTGTCACCATACTTACTCGTGTAACTACTCATGTAAACGTCTTTAAATAGGGAAAACATGGAAGTGTTTGGTGGCTTCTAAATTTATCCCATTTTGGATCCTAAGAAATGAATGGTGCTAAGCTAAACGCTAGCATAGTGGTGCCGCGCGCTAGAGCGATTAAGTGCACGGACTGAGACGGGAGAGGCACATATCAACTCGTCTAAGTTGAGGGAAGAACATATTGGAATATGGAAAAACGGTGGCGTTTTCCTTTAATACAAAAAGGCCAATCAGGCTGAAAATGGCTCTATACAATTAGTTGGCATTGCAAGAGTGGACCATTTCCTGCAAGAAACAAGCTTACTGCAAGTGGTTGGATCACTTTGAAAGCATTAAGTTGAGAATGGCAGGGTAGGTACTACAGATGTCGGCGTTTATTATCTAAGTTCACCCAAAAATGAAATACTGTTACTATTGACTCAACCTTATGTTGTTCCAGACCAGCAGGACTTTCTTCTTTCTTCCATGGCCCACAAAAAGAGCAAAATAGATAAACCGATTCTTCGAAAGATGTTTCAGAAGACCGATTCTTTCATGAGGGCAAATGTCAAGAACACATTGAGCATAGTGTGTCATATATGGACCAATTTTATGATACACATATGGTGTTTTCTGAAGTCGTGATTAACAGTTAAAGAAACAAAAAGATCAGTAAAATGTATTTAGAAATTGGATTTTATATTTCATGCTCAATGCCTGTTCTTTGTGATGTCACATGTCAAATTTTCTTCTTTTTGTGTTTTGTGTATTGAAAGAAATAGCATAAAGATGTGTAAATTATGACCATTTTCATTTGTGGTGAACTATCCCTTGAAGCAGTGCTGATTTTAGCCTCTAAAAACAGCTTCTGCATGTTCACATCGCTCATTACTGCTCCATAAAGCAGTTTCTGACATCAAATGCGGCTGTTTGAAGGCCAGAGAGATTTACTTGGCAGTTATCTCCATCACTTAGTGGGTTTAACACATAGCCCAATAAGATTTATAAAGTTACAGCACAAAAATAAAGTGCTGACCCGCAGTATGTCTCTGCAGAAATGTTCTGCTATATCTCTGTGATATCAGAAGATGAGTTTGTATCCAAACAGCAATGACAGCCCAAAAGCACCGGACAGGATGGATGGCCGTGCTGATAAGACCACTGCTGGCTCGTCTATCTGACTGTGCAGTGCTCACCTACCGCTTCAGCTGTTTTTGCGGAAATATTGTTGTGCTCCCAATGATATCACAGCCCGACACACGTAAAGTAATGCACCATAAAGATGAACAATGTAAGGCTAAGTGGATTTTGAAAATTTCTAAAAACGAAAATTATGTTATTTACTCACCCTCATGTCGCTTCAAGCCCCTTCAAAATTCTACTTTTGTTTGAAATGGCATGATGGTGAATAAATAATGACAGAAGTTTAATTTTTGGGTGAAATATTACTTTAATCTTAGAAGACTGTCTACTACTCACTGTGTTTTTAACCAGGCTGGCCTACCGCTCAGCTGAAAAGGATTTTATAAGGCAAATTAGAAAGAATATGAAAGAATATTACAAAACAGTCATCATACATGGCTCTTAGCAGATTTTATGCTTCTCTATGCTGCTGGATTTCGCTTTTATGATTCAAACGCAGGAGTCATTTTTGCAGTCAGAGAGAAAAACATGATCAGCACCGGCTCGCTTGCAGTTTCATAACAGCTAATGATCACACGATTTAAGCTCATTGTTCCAGCGTTCTTTGAGATTACATCCAGCCCGGATGAATCAATACCGTAATATTGCATTTATTCGTCAAATCCCTAATGCTGCTGTCCAACTGCAAAGAAAAAAAGAGGCAGGGAAGGGGAAAAAGCAATGGGGGGGGGGGGTGCAGTGCGCATTTAAATCCCACCATTTCCTGTCACCTTATCTCTAGCTTGTCTTTGTTCCCGTCATTTATACACTTCCCAAAGGCATCCAGCAGCCCCGACCTCACTTCCTTTGCAGCTTCCTGTAGGCCTCAAAACAGGTGAGGCATTCTGGCATGTCAAGGAAAAATAACAAGCTTACTACTGTATTTGCTTACTGAATGCTACAATGAATGCTATACACTGTTGACTATTCTTTAAAAGTTGTAGGTAAAATAGTAGGAGGCATTTAGATATATATCTTGGCCACAAATTAAGAATTTGTTCCCACCAGTGTCAGAAATTTTATTTTTCCACTAAGGAAAATATTTGTGCTCTAGGATTGATTTCCAGGGGCAAAGTCCAATTTGTAGAAATATTTTCTTAAATGTGTTGTCTTTTATGTAAAATACTATTCATTATTATATACTATTATTCAAATAATAATTTAGTAAATCAAAATAGGTTGTTATCAACAAAATTGAATCAATATCAGCATCAAAGTCACTTTAATCACGACAGAAGAAACAGATTTGTTTAAAGGGGTCATATGATGCTTTTTTAAAGATCATTATTTTGTGTATTTGGTGTAACAGAATATGTTGACATGCTTTAATGTTCCAAAAACATTAACATAAACATTCAAATACTGTACATTATTGTAGGTCATCTATGCCCCGCCTCTCTCAAATGCTTCCTTTTCTACAAAGTCCCTACTGCCGACAAGCGCAGTTTGTTCTGATTGGCCAACTGGCACAGTGCATTGTGATTGGCCGAACACAGCAAGCACGAGTCGGAAATGTAACGCCCCTTTCCATAATCGCGAGCTTTAGCTTTCAAAATAAATGTAAAGACAGTTAATAATGTCCTTAGTTTTACCATCAGTTCAAGCCCGAAAGGGGAACAGAGTCGCGTGACAGACACAGTGATGAAGCTCGTATGTATTTGCAAACAAGCCGTTGTTGTGTGACCGTGTCTCCCTCTCTCACACACACGAGCACACACACACGACGCTGTGATGTGACTCTCTCGCTCTCTCTCTCTCTCACTCACACACACAACGCGCAAAACTCTGCATTTGAACAGTCAATAGCAAATACTTAAACTAATAACAAAACATACAGTCGCTGATTCAGAAGCTCCAGATTGTCATAGCAAAGTCAGAATTACCTCCTCTCCTAGATTCACGAAATGGTCGTCCATAAAATGCATTGTGATAACATCTGGGTTGTGCTGTAACTGTTTTAAGTAATCTTAATGATTCCTAAATACATCTACTTTCGGAAGGCCAAATAAAGTGCTTTTGCTTTCGCATAGAAATACACAGCGTCTCCCTGACATGGCTGCATCAACACTACTGCGGTTACTGAAACCACGCCTTCTTTCTTTGTGTGAAAATTTGGGCGGCATTACGCAAATATTTCCACATCATGACGTAGACATGTGGGGCGTGTTTGAATGAGCTGTTTTAGGGGGGCATGGCAGAGTCTTAAATTTGATAAAGAATATCTCTTTGGTTTTGAGTCTTTAGTCTTTGCAACTTCAGGGATCTTATCTATGCACAATCAACTTGTAACACTCCAAAGAGAAAGCAAAACTTGAAATCGCATCATATGACCCCTTTAATTGTGCAGTGCCATTTTTTGCCCATTTATCTTGAATGTGGGTGCATTTTTGTTCACTTTGGTGACATGTTTGCCCCAGCTCCCATTCATTTCCAACCCTGGTTCCCACGATTTATTAATTCGTGGCTATGTTTTATTAATTTTGTTTCCTCATTTTAGTTAAATTGTGGCCACACAGTACAAATTTCTTCCAGCTTTTTAATCATGTTAAATCATTGCCAAAATTTACCTTAAATGAGGGAACAAATACCTCAATAAAAATATAACAGTCTAAAAATATATAAAAAAGTTTTTTGTTCCCCCCATTTAACATGTAAGGCTCACATTATTCCACGTTTCAAAAAGCAAGATTGCTGTCCCATGAACACTTCTCGTTGTATGCAAGCACTGTCCAGTTGGAAATACATGCGCTTTTTCTGAGCGTGTACACCTGAAGCGCGCACACACTAAAAAGCCTGTCAAACAGAGCCTGATTACTGGACTAAGTTATCTTTCGTGTCTGATTGCGCTGATACTGTCAAAAACACACAAGGTTTACATATAAACACAGCTGGTTATATCTAAAGTGAAAGTAAACAGTTGAGAGAAAAACGGATGCATGCAGGTCTTAAAGTGACAGCAGACTAATAGTACTAAACATTCTGCCGCTTGTCATTAAAGGGACAGTTCACCCAAAAATTTAAATTATGTCATTATTTTCTCACTCTTATGTTCTCCCATCCCTGTATTAATTTATTTCTTGTGCTGAACACAATAGAAGATATTTTGAAGAATGTGGGTAACCAAACAGTTGCTGGTCCCCATTGACTTTGATATTAGGAAGAAAATACTATGGAAGTCACTGGAAACCAGCAACTGTTCGGTTACCCACATTCTTCAAAATAACTTTTATGTTCAACATAAGAAAGAAACTCATTCAGGTTTAAAACAGTGAGTAAATGATGAAAGAATTTTCATTTTTGGGTGAATTATCCCTTTAATGTCAATAAAACAACCAAAACACTCACTGCTCTTGACTGATTAACTTTAATACAGTTGCTTTAATAAGAATCAGTGTATAATTTATACAGTGAAGTTTATATAGTGTTTTATTTTTTATATTTGTTCGTTCAATTTCTTGAATGCTACTGCGAAACACTGAACTTGAAAAATAAAGCACTTAGGGCTGCACAATTAATCGAATTTCTAATCGCGATTACAATTATGGATGCCACGATTACATAATCGTTCAAAGCCACGATTACAAAAATAAATAAACAATTAAAAATGCCCACTTGCATTATTCTGTGTGCTTAAGAGGTGTTTGCAGCGCGGGGTTTAACAAACTCAAACACACTGGATAAAAGACATTTTGTCTAACTGATAGTCGTCGTCACTCTGTTGTGCATGATAGATATGTTAAACGTCAAACGTGTCAAAAGCGGAACAAAATAGCAGTACTCGTTTGAACTGCGCGCCACACTGACCTTTTATCCGCTCGCCTCAAAAGAAAACAGCGCAGCGCGAGCTTAGAGCGTATGCGTTTATTACAGTGGCCAGTCGCGATCACGCGCTAAACAATGCTAATCCAGTAAGAAGCACTCGAGTTCAGCGCAGAGTTCTCCAGTACAAATCACATCTCTTTAATTTAAACTAGTTTAAAGCCAAATAAATCAGAGCTGTTATTCTCATCAACACTGATGCAGAAAGCAGCAGAAACAGTGCAACAACGATCCAGTTAGAAGACGTTTCAATCCACAAATCACCCACATTTACCATAGTTTTACTGTAGTAACACTAAGGTTAACAATGGTACGGAGTATTATTATATTATTAATATACTAAATATGTTAAAGGAGTAATGGAATATAATTACATTATTTTGTCAATTATTCTATCAGTTGATGTGGATTTGTAATTGACTGAATGACTTCAGGCTTCTGTTTTTCAATGCAAACACCATAGAAACCATATAGTTAGGCTACTTTTTTTACCATGGTAATGAGGTGCTGTACTTTTGGTTATGTATAAAAGATGAGGCTGTTACAGTTTTCACAATGTTACTGTCACATAGGGCTGGGCGATATGACGATATATATCGGATGGACGAAATAAAAAGTCTATCGTTTCATATTATGCTCTATCGTCTATTTCGTGGTGTCGCAAAATACATTGTTTACGGTAATACTTTTTCATCATTTGGATGACTGCGTGAAGAGTAGACACAGAAGCAGGTGGCTCCGAGTAGGAGCACGATCCGACACGACAAAACAAGGAGCTCGTTCCTAAACGAGGGACTACATCTGTAGCATGGACACGTATTTTTAAGCACTGCAGTTTTAAAACAACCGATTTTAAGCCGTTGAAACACAAACAACAGAGCTATATGCGTGCACCGTCTCGGTTTCTGTGTGAGGAACGCGGTTTATTTTTTTCCGCTTTATTGGCTTTGAACGATTACATAAATACACTTGTATGCGTAAGAATTCCTGTCTTTGCAAGTATCCTCATAAACACAGTTATTTAGTTCTTAAGAGAGAGTAAACAGCTGAAAAAAACGCATTATGACAGTATATTGGATCCGGACTTCGGTCTTAAAGGGGAAGCTGTCCAATATTCGTCTGCCATTAATCAAACAACAGTTAGAGAAAATCTCTCACTGCTCTTGACTATATCAATTTTGTAACATTAATAATAATATATTTATATATAGCCTATGTATAGAATCTATACATAATACACGTTTAATTATATCTATCTAATTAAAACAGTGAAGACTAATTAATTTACACAATGTGTAGCGTTTCTTATTTATGTAGGTTTTTGTCCTATTGCTTGCAATTAGTTTCTTATCCTTATTTCATCACTGATTGTTTATCTTCAGTGAGCTTGTTTTTTTTTAATTTTTTTTTTTATTCAATTTAATTTAATTTCACTTTATTGTTGGGATTTCTTCCAAAAATGTTTTGCATCCAATAGCGTTTACTATCTAACATTAATTCACATCAATACACATTACACAATACACACACACACACACACACACACACACACACACACACACAAAGGCATGTTTATACACAGATTTAATTTTGTTATATTGTATTATATTTCTATTAGTTTGATATTGACATTGGTGACAAGGATTATGAAAAGTCTATGGAATCAAAGACCACAAAAAAAAAAATTTAAAGAAAAAAAAATAACTATACCGTGATATATATTGTTATCGTGATATAGAATTAGTCATATCGTGATATAAGATTTTGGTCATATCGCCCACCCCTACTGTCACATGTACATCTGCATCTGAACTCAAGCTCCTGTTCTAATATGCATTTCTAAGAGACAAAACTTGTAATATCACATGTTCAGTGCTACCAAATCAGGTGCTGCTGCCACTGCTCTCGAATGTTAGTCTGGAGCCCTGATCATATAAATTGTACTGTAAAATGTTACTGTAATTTGAAATGTTGTCTGTTTAATTGTAAATGAAACATAGCTTTAGTAAACCATTTTTTCTTTTTTTTTTCTTTTAGTTTTAGTATAAAATTATTATACCATGCATAATTTTACCTTTTTTTTGTTTAAAGAAGAAACCAAACCAATGTATAGTTGACATTTGAAGAAAGGCAATGAAAGTTCAGGAAGAGTGTTTTCAGCCTTTTTTTAATATATATTTTATATAAAAATATGGCATGCAGCTTCAAACAATGGCATAAATCTGTTCAAAATAATCGCTATAAATAATCGCAATTACAATCTCAAGGGAATAATCGACAATTATGATTTGTGTCATAATCGTGCAGCCCTAAAAGCACTGTTTGTTTTATTTGTTTGTGTATATTATGTGTATTTGTAACGTGTAATGTGAAAATTACTTTGGCTGTACCACTCAGACAGCTTGCAAAATAGTAAAATCAACATGAAATTAGTGATTTTTCCTGAAAATAATTGTGATATAATATTTTTGCCATATCGTCCACATCTAGTTTGGGCGACATGGCAAAGTTAATTGCATACTAATAAAGTTGCATACTAACTTCTATTTCATCACACAGAAAATTAAGACAAGTTGAACGAGTAGTTAGTATGCAAGTACATGAGCATGTAATTCTGAACAGCCCTTGACTCTTGTTGGGTTAAAAAGTGGTCTCAACCGATTTGAAAAGACGATCGTTTGCACCAGCTGGTAAAAACGCGTGGCCAGTGTTGAACTTCCTGCCTCTGCTTTGAATTTGTGCTGCAAGTGTATGTGTGTGGAGAGCAGGCTGTTTTCAGAGTCATTAGCAGGTGCTCCAAGCATACAGACAGTCTCTGCATGAGGCTTTCCCCAGGAAGCCAAAGATGAAATGGCAAAAATAATGAGGGGCATTATCAATCACTGGCAGGAGGTTGCTTACTCACATGCACACGAGATGAGAGAGCAAGAGAGGGAGGGAGAGAGAAAAATCGCAGTTTTATTTAACCGTTCAAGGAAGCTTGACATTGGGGACAGCAGTGCTGTGAGTAATATCAGCAGGAGCCCTACAGGATAAAACCACATTACCAAGTCTATCTCACGGCAAGGAAAACAGGTTAAACAGCCCATGAAGCCACACTAAAAGCCTTAACGCACTTCCCCGCAGCACTCAGATTAATTAGAACCCGATCTGTTTGCAAAACCTATCTAGGAGGTCACTTCTACAATTCCCCAGCCATCATTTTCTGGTCAACCGCTGCTCAAGAAGGAAGAAACAGCAAAGCTTTTGTAACCCACCAGCATATGACCTACCCAAAACGAGAGCAGACAAAATTACTTCCAACCCCTCGCACCCTTCCAACTACATCAACCAGTTCTGTATTTCACAACTAGATTTCAGAGAATAATGTCAACAACAGCAAAAATACACAGGAACATATGTCAGAAGCAGTTCATTTGAAAATTTTGCCTTGTCCTCCCAGGAATAAATTGCATTTTAAAGTAAATTAAATACTTAACTTTTTATTGTAATAATATTTCACATTATTGTTGTTTTTACTGTATTTTTGATTGAATAAATGCAGCCTTGGTGAGCATGAGACTTATTTCAAAAACATTTAAAAAGAAAAACTACTTTTTTTTTTTTGAATGGTGAAATGATGAAAATAAATGGTCATATGGACTTTTTTCTTAACATCAGGATTGGAGTGAGATGATGGCAAGTAAATGACAAATATATAATTCATATAAATATTCCAGCTTTGTGGCCAGTTAAGGCCAGCACACAGGTTAGGCTGGCTTAAATATTAAAAAATGTACATACATATTACAACTTTGCTTCTTTTCTTTTTATGTCTAGAAAAAAAAAATCAGTGTTATGTGTTCTGTAACTTATGTCTAATGTCAGTAACTAAAGTTTAATGTCAGCAACTGCCAGATTAAGCATCTTGCACTTTCAAATGTATAATTACAAAAGTGATTTGCATTCTCTTTCAAACACTGGTAAATACAGAAAAACAAAAGGGACATTAGAGCATGAGCCATACTGGTGATAATTATGTAACCGCTACATTATCACCTGACAATCACATGCCTGCAGAAGCAAGTTCCTAAATCGAGTGGATACGACTTAAGGGTTCAGTACAGTTCAGGCCTGGTAAAAGTAGCCAGTCTGACGCACTCAACAGATGACATGGGATTAAAGAGCAGACACGCACTGAAAAACACATAAATACAAACCTCACATTCTAATATTGAGAAAGGGATGAAGCAAAATGTCACTCATTACCTTAAGGCTTTAGCGGTTTATTTTTTACTCTTTTTCTTTTTTAGTGGGCTAAATATTCTTCACAAAAGCACTATAGGCAAATATATCCACATAACTCCAGAAATAACTGTTTTAATAAAGTAGGACAACATAAATGACATTTTGACTATGCTCTGATCAGCAACATCTAGCTCACAAACAGGATGTGCAAGCTTCTCAACCACAATACTTTCAAGTGGACATCCTGTTATCCTTCACAACAAAGCTAAGTTTGTGGATAAAAATCTGAAGCCCTTCTGAAAAATGCATTTCATGCTATTAACTGAACTACATTAGTCTTTAAACTAGACTTTTATGTTTTTTGCAAAATTCAAGTGGTTTCACATTGAGACTTGATTAAAGAAAAAAATACATTTAACAGTGTTACAAAATTGTAATATATAGAACATATATAATATAGTACATATTATCTATAAACAAACATAGTACATATACATCCTCCTGAGACCCCCCCCCCCCCCCAAAAAAAAAAGCTTTGTGAATTTAGTATTTTTTCATGTCATTGTATTGTTTAGAGCATAAGAAAAAAATGGAAAAATAAATTTTTTGAAAAATTATATTTTATTCTATACACTAGGACACTAGGACTCAGTTTTTCTAAAAATAAAATGGCATGAATAGACATCAAAAAGGCAAAAACAATGGGATTTTTTGTTTAAAATCGCCAATCAATTTTTAGGTTTCAGGATTTTTTCATACTAAACTTTGTTTAAGGATGATTCTCAACTAAGTTATAAAATATATAACAAAATTATTTGAATATAGCATTTTGTTTTATGCAATATGCGTGTAAAAAAATCCATAAACTGGTTTTCCCATTAAACACAGTGTATCTATATACTGTACACTGTATCTAATTTGCATATTAATGTGTTGCTGTTGGGACAGCATGTTGAAAAAAGAATAGTCATAATGGGAGTAATAATTGGCCAGATTTTCATAATAATATCTAATATTTCTGCTCTATATCTAATAATACGTCTGCTAAATGCATAAATGTAAATGTAATATTTCATAACAAAATTGATATATAATTTATTTGCCTATTCAATTGTTATGTCTCCCAAAATGCATAATAAGCATGCTTTTAGTCCTGGTGTCCTCTACAGTGGACATGTATGAAATGATGTTCTGTTTCATAATAAGAAGTCATATTTGAATTTGAAAACCCATAACATTTTCCTGAGATGTTGCTTTATGACAAACAATTTGAAAATTATTCAGATGTAAATGACAATTACAAAATATAATCATATTTCCATAAGGATGTAAAATGTTTCACTAAATTAAATTTAGCCATCTTTAAAGACATAGGAGAGGGTGTGGTCATGGTGAAACAGCTAATCATTTAGTATCTCTATAAAGCCCTGAATGTGCTCTGTACAGAACATTCAGATTTAAAGCTGTGACGTGTGAGGTCTCAGAGAAATTCACTCAAATATAATGTCCACAACAGAGGCAAAAACTCCATAGCTGGGTCTCAGGAGGATATAAACAAACATATGATACATATCAAACTATAATAATTTCATAATCAAACAAGATCCAGTACAAACCAAAAGCTTGCAGAACTTTTCTCCTCTGCTCAGGCTCATACATACAGTGCCCTCCACTAATATTGGCACCCTTGATAAATATGAGCAAAGGCGGCTGTGAAAATAAATCTGCATTGTTTATCCTTTTGATCTTTCACTCAAAAAATTCACAAAATTCCAACCTATCATTGAAGTAAAACAATTGAAAGTGGGGAGAAAATCTCATGATGAAATAAATGTTTTTCTCCAATGAATGTTGGCCACAATTATTGGCACCCCTAGAAATTCTTATGAGTAAAATATCTCTGAAGTATATTCCCATTCATATTTAATTTTTTTAGCACACCAGGGTGACTAGGAGCATGACATTTTCCAGCCATGACTTTCTGTTCCACAGGATTATAAATATGAGGAACACAAAGGCCAAATTCCCTTAATCATCCATCACAATGAGAAAAACCAAAAAATATATTTCTGATGTGAAGAACAAGATTGTTGAGCATCACAAAATAGAAAGTGGTTGTAAGAAAAGAGTTAAAACATTGAAAATCCCCATTTCCACCATCAGGGTAATAATTAAGAGGTTCCAATCAACTAAAGATGTTAAAAATCTGCCTGAAAGAGGACGTGTGTCTATATCGTCCTAATGCACGGTGAGGAAGAGAGTTTGAGTGGACAAAGACTCTCCAAGGATCACAGCTGGAGAATTGCTGAGATTAGTTGAGTCTTGGGGTCAGAAACCTAAAAAAAAAAAATCAAACATCCCCTAAATCACCACATGTTGTCTGGGAGGGTTTAAAAAAAAAATCTCCTCACTCATCCAAAAACAATCTCCAGCAAATTCAGTTGTCAGACACGACTTGAACTTCAAATGGCACTGGCTTCTATTGTCAGATGAAACTGAAAAAAGAGCTTTTTGGCAGCAAACCCACCAGATGAGTTTAGTACAAACAGGGATAAAAAAGTACCCCATGTCCACGGTTAAATATACTGCTGGATCTTTAATGTTGTGGGCCTGTTTTTCTGCCAGAGGTCCTGAACATCTTGTTCAGATGCATGGCATCATGGATTCTATCAAATACCAACAGATAAAAAATCAAAACCTGACTGCCTCTGTTAGAAATCTTATAATGGGACATGTTTGGATATTCCACCAGGACAACAATCCAAAACAAACATCAAAATAAACACAAAAATGGGTCACTGAGCACAAAATTAATCTTTTACCATGGCTGTCTCTGTCCTCTGACCTGAACCCTGTAGAAGATGAGTGAGGTGAACTGAAGAGAAGAAGCACCGTCATGGAGCTGTGAATCTGAAGGATCTGGAGAGATTCTGTATGAAGAAAATGGTCTCTGATCTCTTATCAGGGGTTCTCCAAACTCTTCAGGCATTATAGGAGAAAACTCAGAGCTGTTGTGTTGGGAAAAGGACGTTGCAATAATTGGGTGCCAATAATTGTGGCCAACATGAACTAGAGAAAGCATTTATTTCACAATGAGATTTTCTCCCCACTTTCAATTGTTTTACTTCAATGATAGGTTGGAATTTTGTGAATTTTTTGAATGAAAGATAAAAAGGATAAACAATGCAGATTTATTTTCACAGCCACCTTTGGTCATATTTACCAAGGGTGCCAATATTAGTGGAGGGCACTGTACATATAAAGAGAGCTCATCTAGTTACTCTATTGGCCAAATCAGCCTGTATAAGCTGATATTAATTACTGGACAATGTCGCTCTAGGAATATGCTCAGATTTTCTTTTCCTGAGCTCTAGGACCTTACATGAGGATAACAGTGCCAGTAATACTCTGGGCACTGATCGTGCTCTTAAACAGATTCAGATAATTGGGGTTGTTCCAAAACCTGTGATCACAGTCTATGGGAGAAGATCTCTGTGCTGTAATCCAAAGAGACAAATCACACCTTTCAAATATTATTACAGAAAATGATCAAAATGATCTGATGGACTTCTCATTAGTGTCTCCATGACAAGACATTATTTGGGGAGTGGGGGTGTTTTATATATATATATATATACAGTGTCCTCCACTAATATTGGCACCCTTGGTAAATATGAGCAAAGGCGGCTGTGAAAATAAATCTGCATTGTTTATCCTTTTTATCTTTCATTCAAAAAATTCACAAAATTCCAACCTATCATTGAAGTAAACCAATTGAAAGTGGGGGGAAAATCTCATTGTGAAATAAATGCTTTCACTATTTCATGTTGGCCACAATTATTGGCACCCAATTATTGCAATGTCCTTTTCCCAGCACAACAGCTCTGAGCTTTCTCCTATAATGCCTGAAGAGTTTGGAGAACACCTGATAAGAGATCAGAGACCATTTCTTCATACAGAATCTCTCCAGATCCTTCAGATTCACAGCTCCATGACGGTGCTGCTTCTCTTCAGTTCACTTCACTCATTTTCTGTAGGGTTCAGGTCAGAGGACAGAGACAGCCATGGTAAAATATTCATTTTGTGCTCAGTGACCCATTTTTGTGTTTATTTTGATGTTTGTTTTGGATTGTTGTCCTGGTGGAAGATCCAAACACGGCCCATTATAAGATTTCTAACAGAGGCAGTCAGGTTTTGATTTTTTATCTGTTGGTATTTGAAAGAATCCACGATGTCATGCATCTGAACAAGATGTTCAGGACCTCTGGCAGAAAAACAGGCCCACAACATTAAAGATCCAGCAGTATATTTAACCGTGGACATGGGGTACTTTTTTATCCCTGTTTGTACTAAACTCATCTGGTGGGTTTGCTGCCAAAAAGCTATTTTTTCAGTTTCATCTGAGCATAGAAGTCAGTGCCATTTGAAGTTCCAGTCGTGTCTGACAACTGAGTTTGCTGGAGTTTGTTTTTGGATGAGTGAGGAGAATTTTTCTTGAAACCCTCCCGAACAACATGTGGTGATATAGGGGATGTTTGATTTTTTTTTTTTTAGGTTTCTGACCCCAAGACTCAACTAATCTCTGCAATTTTCCAGCTGTGATCCTTGGAGAGTCTTTGGCCACTCAAACTCTCTTCCTCACCGTGCATTAGGACGATATAGACACACGTCCTCTTTCAGGCAGATTTTTAACATCTTTAGTTGATTGGAACCTCTTAATTATTACCCTGATGGTGGAAATGGGGATTTTCAATGTTTTAACACTTTTCTTACAACCACTTTCTATTTTGTGATGCTCAACAATCTTGTTCTTCACATCAGAAATATATTTTTTGGTTTTTCTCATTGTGATGGATGATTAAGGGAATTTGACCTTTGTGTTCCTCATATTTATAATTCTGTGGAACAGAAAATCATGGCTGGACAATTTCATGCTCCTAGTCACCCTGGTGTGCTAAAAAATGTAAATATGAATGGGAATATACTTCAGAGATATTTTACTCATAAGAATTTCTAGGGGTGCCAATAATTGTGGCCAACATTCATTGGCGAAAAACATTTATTTCATCATGAGATTTTCTCCCCACTTTCAATTGTTTTACTTCAATGATAGGTTAGAATTTTGTGAATTTATTGAGTGAAAGATCAAAAGGATAAACAATGCAGATTTATTTTCACAGCTGCCTTTGCTCATTATCAAGGGTGCCAATATTAGTGGAGGGCACTGTATATATATATATATATATATATATATATATATATATATATATATATATATATATATATATATATATTCACCAGAGTCACCATCCACGCTGGCCTGTTGGTCCCCAGAACTCTGTCGCACAGAATGTCTACTTAACCTGTTACATAAATCCAAATTATCCTCATTAATCTTTGTCTAATTATTGAAAAGCCCAGGCTGAATAAGAGCAGTTATGCTTAATCGCCTCAGATGTTGGCACAGGGTGAGATTATTTCATATCACAGTCTAATTAAAATGCCTCTGGGGAGCTTCTCTTCATCTACATGACCTTTGACATTTGGCATACAGCAGTTCTCACCTGCGGCTCTGCCCTCGTTCGGTGTTGCCCTGCAGGTGGTTGAAATGACAGAAGGGCCTCAGAGAGATGTACGGCAGTGGGGCGGTGCAATTAAGGATGTTAAAAAAAAAAAAACTTTATGTCAGGATAAAAATATGCTTTGCTTCAACTGAATGCAAAATAAAGAGAACTGCAGAAACTTTCAACCTCTGAATGTATAGCAGTCTGCGATTTGAAACATATCCCTGAGACTCAAAAATTCCTTCATTAAAAAAAGAGAAGAAATTAAGAACACAAAGCCATAAATACTGGCATTGTAATCTTACAACTGAACTGTATAATAAAATTATAATTTAGATTATATTATTTTTCCTAAAGTTTATTTTTTAATTTTGTAATTTAGTAGCAGTACTATTACTACTACTAGTGAGTAAACAATTTCATAATGCTTTGTCTTGTTTTGTATGTATAATGTTTTTAAAACACTTATTCATGGGGCGTTAGTTAGATCTATAAGAGAGCTTATAACATTTATGTAGTGGATGATACTTTTTCCTATCGAATGACGTTAGACAATCATAACAGTGGCCTTTTACTGGAGCCACCCCTTAAAAATGGATCATATCAGACAGAGAGAATGAGGATTGAAAATAATAATGAGGGTTTGTTAACATCAAAGACCTCAAGGACTGTAAGTTATTGCAATAATAAAAAAATAAATAAAAAAATCTGAGTTATGACAGTTTAAAAGACGCGATTCTCGTCAACCAATCAACATCGAGAGAGAGAGGGAGACCATTTTTGATGTGTTCTAAATTCTCTGTGTGATGTAACGCGTCAGGCCCGATCACAGCAAGAACTGTAACAACCTTAATTTAATTAATTAGTTATGGAAAAATAAATATTAAAATATGTTAACGCACCGCCCCGCACCTAGACCTGTATGTCATCTTATATTTCATACAGTTGACTGTTGACTAACTTACGGGATTGCAGGACAACAACTACTTAGTCCATAAATGCAGTTATGTGCTCCCAAAGTTCAAGATATTAGAACAAAAAAATGCAGCTGTATGAATTTTTCTCATATTTATATGATAAGTGATATCACACGAGTTCTGTTTTTGTCCCCAATAGCATGCAAATGTGATTTCATACAGCAGTTAATGTAAATAAGAAGTTAATATTGTGTTATATTTTGAACAAAATATTGTTTGTTTTTGCTCAGTTTGCCGATGCAAATATTACCTATTAAAACCACATCACAAGCATTGTGCATTTCCAAGCACACAAAAACACAATCTCTGAATGAATCTGTGTTTTGAACAGATGGGGTGAGCCAATGTTTCAATTACCCATTCATAAAGATTTACTTCATTCCTGAATGAATCAGCCTTTGAACGAATCCAATGAATTTATAAATGACTCAATGATTTATTCATTAAGACATTTTACTGCCACCTACTGGCAGTTTTAGTTTCTTTTTATAGTGTAATTTAATTTTAAAAATCATATTTATGTATTATAAAAAATATATATTAATAAAAAGCGAATTAAAGGGATAGGTCACTCAAAAATGAAAAAAAAAAAAAAATCTAATTTTTGAAATATCGATTTCATGCTTTTCTCATATCTTATGTTAAACTAACAGACTGGTTACAGCACTTGCGTATAATTGCTCTTTTGTTGATTTTGATTGCTTCCATTGTCGCTTTGGATAAAAGCATCTGCTAAATGACTAAATGTAAATTAACATTAAAATAACATTTTACATAATAATTATCATTATTAATATTATTTCCATATTTTTTTCCTAACTACATTTTTTTAATTTACAGTGAAATATTAAAATATTATTTGTATTATTACAATAGTAATACTTCTTATTTTAATACTTTAATTTAGTAATAAAAATATTTTTTTATCATTTATCATTTTATAATTAAAAATATTTTATATTTCATTTATTTTATATTATTATTAGTATTATTGTTATTGTCATATATATAATTAAAAAAAAAATGTCCAGAACAAGCACATTAATTCACACTTTAATCACATTTACAATTTTTATCATAAATATCGCAGTTATATTTTCCCCAAATTTCACGCCACCACTACTGACTTTAGCAATACAATTATATAATCACAAAAAAATATTTATCAATATTTTTTTTCTCATTTTTCTAAATATCTTCTTCAGAGGCCCTGTCACAACAAGTGGTCACAGGAGACGCATTTAAAACTTATTTAATGCCAGCCATAAACAGCAGTGTCTCAGATGACCACTTGTGATCGGATCACCCACGGATGTCAATACCAGATGCAAACAGGGCCAAAGAGAGAGGAAATGCAGCCCCAGGAAGTGTGTACAGGCCTGAAGTAAGTGCTAAAGCTGCTCTTAAGGCTTAACATATATTGAGCATTATGTAAACAGACTCCCAACATTACTCATCACCGTTGTGGAAAGACCACGGCTAAAGCTCGGATTAGTGATGTAGGAGGTTATTGTGGATTTTCAAGTTAGAAGCTCGATTTTAGCGGAAGTGCCTAAGCCGAATGCAAAACTCATAAATCAACAATGAAATTACCAACTTTCGAGACCCTGTGGCTCTCAAAACGCGGCTTCTAAACCTTGCTAAGCCTTAGGCAATCGTTATTAAATGCAAATATAACAGGAACACATTAACAGTGTGGTTCCCATTTTCATTAGAGGCGCAATAAGAACAAAATAAAGGGAACCCATTACAGATGAAGGCATGTGCTGCGACGTTCCATGTAGCAGAGTCATTAATTGGGAACCTGCTTAAATGCTAGCAGGCGGGAGGGGGAGGTGAGCAGTGACTAGTTGTGCTTTGACAGTCGGTGAATGAACTAAGTACTTCCCTTACCATTAATGTCAAATTGCTCTGTTTGCTTCTCATGCAGGAAGGTGGCAAATTCTCACTTTCCAAAGCATCTTGAGAAAAGACCTGTTAGAAAAAAAAAAAAGAAACAGCAGACAGCCGGCTGCAGATAGCATCCCTTTGGATTGGGAATAAACAGACAGCGTGCGGCAGATGCTTGCAAGAAAAGTCAACATGAAAGTTGGTCTCGTTTCAGGAGGAGACAACAGGAATTTTTAAATGAAAGAGGCCAAAAAGAGGATCCAAACAGCTATTGTTTACATGATTGGCAAAGCTTCCAGTCAAAGCATTGGGACAACAATTCAAAACTGGAAGTACTAGAGAGAAGTTAAAAACTTATTATGAGCTCAAACTGTAATAAAGTAAAATATATACTGTATATTCTTAATGGGATGCTCAAGGTAAAATAGTTGAGTTATATTTGTCTATTCATTGTTCTCACATGGCCGTACATTTTAATCAATCAATCAAATGACTTCTCAAATTCAACAGCAGATCAAAATGTATTATGATGGTTTATAAGCCTTTGGATAAACCAAAAGATTTACAGTACATGTTCAGTAAAAAAAAAGAAAGAAATTCCAACCCAATATCACATTTGAGCTAATATCACCAGAGCATATAAACAAATCATAAGGGCTCCTCAGCTTTAGCTGAGGTTACGAATGCTTCATAAATTCAGAATCCATCTCTGCTACTGCTACTGTAATAACACAGAATTGATTTATAAGTGGCAAGGGTTGAGTCAGAGGCTGTGAGTTGTAGGTTCTGATGAAAATTAATGAGAAATGGTTTACCACTTTGAAACCATTTCTGTACAGGCACTATATTGTTTCTTTACCACAGTAGGACAAAATGCTAAATGAACAAAATGTCTCAATCTTAAGTTCAAGGTTCTTGTTTATTTGTCACATACACAATCATACAGGGTATAATCAGTAGTGAAATGTAGGTCAGGACGGGTCCGCTCAATGGACAGTGCAAAAAAATAAAATAAAAGATGATACATAACACAGGAGAGTATATATAAATATAGGTAGGAATAAGATAAAAAAATAAGTAAAAAAAATAAAAATAAATAAGGAGTAAAATGTGCAATGAACTAAAATGTGCAATACAGTCTACTGTGGATTTAATAAATATTAATATAACCAGGGATGTGCAAGAGGAATGTGAAAAGTTGAAGTACTTCCTTTAACATGCTTTGTTTGCTTCTTATGCAGAAAGGTCTCAAAATCTCTGCAGATTCTCCAAACCATTTGGTTTACCTACAGATATTGCAACTGGTTTGATTATTTTGTGTTTGTAAAGTATCAACAAGCTAAATTCAAAAATAGTAAAATTCTGGCTGATTCAAAAAGCTGATAAAAAAATCTATTTAAATCCTACAAGTATCACAACAGTATAAATGTACAGTTTGCCAAAGCATCTTGTGCATTCAAAGGTGTTAAATTAGACTTGTAATCAACCAACACCGAAGAATTAAAAAAAGTAACATCATTTGATATCCAATTTGGTTCCCATTTATACTAAATCTTTTAAATTTCATATTCAAAACAAAATTTTTGTTACAGTACAGTCATTTATCTCATATGGAAACCACTATTGTAGTTGTGTTAACTAGTGTTAAACAGACGCCAAAACTTTTGAAGACTAACATTATAATCTCTTTTACTGTGAGAACTGGCACAACACCTCATGGCAGTGTTGTGCTCACTGATCACATGATTACCTGCTTATTAAAATGCTACCAAAGCGTTGTAAAAACTACTACAAAAGCCACATAGAATACACACCATCAAGGCCTCTGCCAGCAGCCTCAGCAAGCCAGGACACTCAGTAATCTAAAAGAGGGCTTTTGGGGTAACTGTAAAGCACTGCCCTAAGGGTGAACAGAGCCAAGAAAATCTTCACTCGCATTTCTTCCTCTCCGCCTCCTCAAGACAACTCTGTCCACATCCCACCTTCCTCCAGCCAAAGCCCTGAGGGGCCGTGTTTGTTCTGTGTTCGCGCATCAACCCGCCAGAGCTTAGAATTAGTGATGCACCAAAATATTTTTTTTCCAGAAACTCCAAAACTGAAATTAATGGTATGATTTAGCTGAAAACTGAAATGGAAAAAAGTTTGTTAAATTGATTTATCAAATTTATTTAATGATCAACATGCAAATAAAAGTTGTGTATAAACATTTAAATTACAGATAAGGCCGTTTAATCATATAATTATCCTTGTACTCTAATTTGATGAAAATTAATTCATTGAAATACAAACATTTAAACGGCTGTAAAAAACAAAACAAAAAAACACCATGTTTCTATAAAAGATTTATTCAAACATATACATTAAACAATATAAACAAATGGTTAAGTAAAATATAATTACTATGCAATATATAGTAGTGTTTTTTTATTATTATTGTTGACTAACAAGCCATGGATATTAAATGGATTTTCTTGAGGTAAATGCAAAGTTAAGTGACATTGCTTACATGCCATGTTAGAGACATCTTTCTGAGGTTGAAACACTGATTGAGCAATTACATGACACACAATAGATTTTAGTAAGTTGTACTTTTTCTTTCAACATACCTTCTGATGTTCATTTATGTTTATTCCATGCTATAACTAGTAGTAAAGAGGAAGAGATGATTGGATCACGTGCCGCCAAAACTGTCTTGATCTGTCACGTCACATTAAAGGCTTAGTTCACCCAAAAATGAAAATTCTGTCATTAATTACTCACCCTCATGTTCCAAACCCGTAAGACCTTCGTTCATCTTCGGAACACAAATTAAGATGTTTTTGATGAAATCTGAGAGCTCTCTGACCCTCCATAGACAGCAAGGATATTACCACGATCAACGTCCAGAAACGTAGCAAGGTCATCAGTAAAATAGTCTATGTGACATCAGGGGTTCAACCGTAAATTTACAAAGCAGCGAGAATACATTTTGTGCGCAAATAAAACAATAATAATAATTTATTCAACAATGCGTGCACTTTCTGCTGAACGTAAACAATGCTTATTACATTGATTATGTTCTGGGGTACTCTCCAAAATGGCAGAAGACGGTAACTCGGGGAGAAGAATTGTTGAATAAATTATGTAATTATTGTTTTCTTTGTGCACAAAAAGTATTCTCGCTGCTTTGTACGGTCGATCCCCTGATGTCACATGGACTATTTTACTGGGGTCCTTGCGATGCTTCTGTGCCTTGATCGTGGTAATAATATCCTTGCTGTCTATGGAGGGTCAGAGAGCTCTCAGATTTTAATTTGTGTTCCGAGGGTGAACGAAGGTCTTACGGGTTTGGAACGACATGAGGGTGAGTAATTAATGACAGAATTTTCATTTTTGGGTGAATTAACCCTTTAATGCGTGTCAAAACACCAATTATTGTTTGGATTTCTTTATAAATAAATGACAGAATTTGAAAAAGTAACAATGCACAAAGCTTATTGTGATTATTGGATAGTAGTCATGCTAAAAATAATGTTCAGAGAAGTTTTTTTGTGCATCAACTGAATATAGATTTAAACATCTCAGTTCATCACAACAAAGATAGATTAAAATCAATAAATCAATACTCTTAACCCAACCACAGCCATTGGAAAAGAGATAATTAAAAGTCACCATTTGGGTCAATGATTTCCTCCAAAATGGATTTGGCAAAAAAAATCATGTTTTCATTTGCCAAAATTTTGGTGCATCACTACTTATCACTACCACCACTGGCTCTGCACCCCTTTACCTAAATTCATTACTTCAGACCTATGTGCCCTCTAGAAGCTTGAATTCTGCAAGTGAATGACGCATTATTGTGCCATCCCAAAGAGGCACAAAATCACTTTCAAAGACTTTTTCATTAACTGTTCCCATCTGGTGGAATGACCTGCCCAACTCAATCCGAGCAGCTGATTCCTTACCCATCTTCAAGAAACGGCTAAAAACACATCTCTTCCATCTTTATTTGACCCTCTAACTCTAGCACTCTCTATTCTAATTCTATTTTATCTATCCGTCTTCTTTTTATTTAAAAAAACAACAACACACACTTGACCCTCTATCAATTGCATATGTATTCTCTAAATGCTAGCTTTCCTTGAAAAACTAACACTAGCTGTCTTTTTTCTATTCTATCTACTTGTTTCTTATATTTAAAAATAAAAACACTAGGTTTCTTTTTTCTATATTCTATCTACTCATTTTCCTTAAAAAAAAAAAAAAAAAAAAAACTTTCTACGTGTACGTTAGGCTGACCAAGACTTGTTAGAGCACTTGCATGTTGTTGCTCTTTTGTTGGTTTTGATTGCTTCTAATGTCCTCATTTGTAAGTCGCTTTGGATAAAAGCATCTGCTAAATGACTAAATGTAAATGTACTTTGATTATATTTATTTAACATCGGCACAAAGGAGGAGGAAAATCACTGCAACACATGGCCTTCCTGGCGCATTGCTTCAGGGAACTACCGCGTTAGGGAGATACAGTGAACTAGAGGGTTAGTGATGGTGGACGAGACACAGTCACTCACCTCCTTCAGCACCTGAGAGAGAGCAGGAGTGTGCTGTGCATTGGGGCACTAATCTACACACCCTCAGGCAATGATTTAGAGAATGTTCCCTGGTGCTGGATTAAATCTCTCCCCTTATGCACCCTGCCCTCTCCTGTCAGCCACTTTGAGGAGTAATGGGGCCAAGTTGAATGCAGAGATTAGGAGCACACAACAGTCAGTGTTCCAGCAGATTTTGATGCGCTACTCACAGGAGAGAAGTTGCACTCAAATCAAACTGTCATTGAAAACTTAGTGCTGTGGGAGTGTGGCCTGCTACTTAGCTCTGCTGAAAGCAAGTGCCCATTTATCAAAGAATCAGAGAGCAGACCAAAGCACTTCTACCATTCTCGCCACTGAGATTCATAAGATCTCAGTGATCGCAGTGCACTCTCATGGCTTTGGGGGGTGAATTAATCAAATTAGACTATAAATAACAAAAAAAAAATTTTTTTGAAATTTATTGAAAATACTTTTTGTGAAGATTTATTGTAGACTTCTGGGTTAATTTTGCTGCTGCCGTCATGTATTACATCATTAATGAAGATTAATGAGCCTGTCTCAGAAGAAGCGATGAAAGCCCAAGCCATTACATTACCTCCACTGTGTTTCAGATGAGCTTGTATGTTTTGGATCATGAGCAGATCCTTTTTTCTCAAAACTTTAGCCTTTCCATCACTTTGGTCCATAAAATCAGTCCATAAAACCTTGTCCCAGAAATGTTGAGGCTCGTCTCCTATTCTTCTTGCTAATGAGTGGTTTGCATCTTCTGGTGTAGCCTCTGTACTTTTGTTCATGAAGTCTTCTGCGAACAGTAGATTGTGATACCTTCACTCCTGCCCTCTGGAGGTTGTTGCTGATGTCACTAACAGTTGTTTTAGGGTCTTTCTTTACAGCTGTCACAATGTTTCTGTCGTCAACTGCTGATGTTTTCCTTGATCTACCCGTTAGAGGTGTGTTACTTAGTACACCAGTGGTTTCTTTCTTCCTCAGGAGATTCCAAATGGTAATACTTGCTATTGCCAGTGTTTGTGCAATGGTTTGATTGATTTTTCATCTTCTCTCAGCTTCACCAAACTCTCCACCATGGCCAAGACCAAAGAGCTGTCCAAGGATGTCAGGGACAAGATTGTAGACCTGCACAAGGCTGGAATGGGCTACAAGACCATCGCCAAGCAGCTTAGTGAGAAGGTGACAACAGTTGGTGCAATTGTTCAAAATGATTTAGAGAAGAACTGGGTGAAAATGTTGTGGTCAGATGAGACCAAAAATCGAGCTCTTTGGCATCAACTCAACTCGCCTTGATTGGAGGAGGAGGAATGCTGCCTATGACCCCAAGAACACCATCCCCACCGTCAAACATGGAGGTGGAAACATTATGCATTGGGGGTGTTTTTCTGCTAAGGGGACAGGACAACTGCACCACATCAAAGGGACAATGAACGGGGCCATGTACCATCAGGGCCAGGGCATTGAAAATGGGCCGTGGATGGGTATTCCAGCATGACAATGACCCAAAACACATGGCCAAGGCAACAAAGGAGTGGCTCAAGAAGAAGCACATTATAGCCTCTTTCACACAGCCATTCCGGAAAATGGCAACACGCAACCCGTAAAGATCCCGTAAAGACACGTGACATTTCATGTGACGTGTATAATGCGCCACGCACCATTTCACTAAACTGGCGAACGATTTCAGCTTCAGCGCGGATAGTGAGGAGCTCCCTGATCGCTGCTTCATTCCAGTTTACACATTTTTCGTCGTGTGAACGTTGATCTGCCTTCAAAACAACCGGTAAAACAGTCGAACGATAAAGTGCGTCATCACTACGACACACCCTTTACGGCATTGATCCGGCTTTTGTTCACACAGCGCTCATTCCGGGACTGAACCCGGCAATGTTACTAGGTCCCTAACCTAGGACGTGTTTGCGTTCACACAGAAGGCACTCCGGCAATTTTCTGGCAATTTTCTGGAACCAACGTGCAGTGTGAAAGGGGCTTAAGATCCTGAAGTGGCCTAGCCAGTCTCCAGACCTTAATCCCATAGAAAATCTGTGGAGGGAGCTGAAGGTTCGAGTTGCCAAATGTCAGCCTCGAAACCTTAATGGCTTGGAGAGGATCTGCAAAGAGGAGTGGGAAAAAATCCCTCCTGAGATGTGTGCAAACCTGGTGGCCAACTACAAGAAACGTCTGTCCTCTGTGATTGCCAACAAGGGTTTTGCCACCAAGTACTAAGTCATGTTTTGCGAAGGGGGCAAATACTTATTTCACTCATTAAAATGCAAATCAATTTATAACTTTTTAGAACTGCGTTTTTCTGGAATTTTTTGTTGTTATTCTGTCTCTCACTGTTCAAATAAACCATTAAAATTATAGACTGATAATTTCTTTCTCAGTGGGCAAATGTACAAAATCAGCAGGGGATCAAATTATTTTTCCCTCACTGTATTAATCAATGGACAGACAGACCGAAATATCCATCTAAAGACAGACAGACATATCTATTAACAAACAGACACCCTGCGTTGCCCTGGCTCTTGATGAATAACGAACCACATCTACCTCATGAAATGAAGTATAATAGCCCTTGTTTCTCCACACAAAGATATTTTGTTTTGGTATTTACTAAATGTCTTTCCCATCATCAATGATGGATTGCTTGCTGTTACCTCACAAACCTCACAGACGAGGGAGAGACAGATCATTCAAGAGTTAGATGAAGACAGTCCATTTCCAGCACAGTGGGTGTTTCAACAAACCCTACAACCCCCAAGTGAAAGGCTATTAAAAGCAGAAGGCTGTTGGTTATCTCTGTGGTGTGCCATGACTATCAGTGACTTCACATGAAATGAGGTTGGACTAGACTGTACTAAGGGCCAGAGGAGTGCAAATTTTAAGCCCCAGTAGGGGGGTTGATGTTTTGCTGCATAATAATTGGTTATGATTCTATATAATACAATTTCTCTAATATCCATCAGTGTTCACTTTGCAACAGTGAGTGACTAATTCACAAGAGTGCTGCCAAGAGGAACACTGTCATTTAAGTCAAAAGTTGCAGTGTTCTGTAATTGCTTCAAAACACCAACGTTCTGGAGCCAAAGTTTCCTCCTCATGGAATTTAGTTATAGATAACCACTAGGGATGCACCGAAATGAAAATTCTTGGCCGAAGCCGAACAAAATGAAACACTGGGCCGAAGGCCAAATACCAAACACGGTTTTTCGCATTTTTTCCCCATGAAGGCCTATTTTGCAATTTTTTCACCATTGCATAAATTAAATAGCCAAAATGTGCTTTTTACTGTTTTGTCCTGCTTTTCAAATAAAAAGATCAATTACAAAACAACAATTTAAAAATATTTACTTAACACTGAACATTTTGTAACATTCTAGCAGACATTATACCAACAAAGCACAATTTAACTTAAAATTAATAAGTTCCTAAAATTATTTTTTGGCCATTTTTGGGACCCCCTTCTTGAATCAGGCATGTATTTTTTCTGTACAAATAAATGCAGCCTTTCTGAGCAGAAGAGACTTCTTTTAAAACATTAGAATATATTACAGATCCCAATTTGAACACTATGTGTGAATGTTATAATAAATGTATAGCTGTTGTAGGGTAATTAATATTATCATTATTATTGTCATATTTTTTCTTTTCTTTTACAGAACAACAGTAAAATTTCAATACGAACATTTATGAATGTTGATGGAGTTGTTGCTTTTTCTTAGATTTTATTTTGGCAGAAACCCGCAGGAAGATCTGTGCTTCTTTTTGTTGACAACAGCATGCAGATATTTAAATGATTCTCATTATGAATTTGGGAAGATGTTTGACGCACGTATCACATTGCCAAGTCTTTAAAAAAATTACAAAAATGTTACTGAGCAAATGACGAGTAGCAATGTTTTAGTGCAGATTTTTCTCGCGCTTTGGACTTTGAACCCTGGTGCCGTGAGCTCATGCAGCGCTGTTTGAATACATGCAGTCCATGCATGTATTAGAAAACATAACATTCTGCAGTTTATTTACTAATCGTTTGAGGCCATTTCACGATTTCAATCATCATACAGTAACCAGCATCAACCACCTCTTCCTCTTCTCATCGGAGACATGAGATGCAGCGCTAAGCAGTCTCTCGCTGTCGGTGCTTCGTGCTTGTAATGTTTTTTGCGTCTTTCTCTGACAGTTTGAAATACTTTCACACTGCAGACACATTTGCTGCATTAGTGCACAAATCTATTTGATCGCGTCACATCATTGTTCGGTACAAATTATTCGGTCTTTTCACTTATTCGGCCGAACACCGAAACCGAACATTCGGTGCATCCCTAATAACCACTTGACAGATTGCATTGAGAAATACAATAATACTTCTGAATGAGCAGAATATTGTTTACGCCTCATGACACCAGGAAGTGAAAATAGGAAGATTTTAAAATTGAAGAGGACGTCTACGGTTGAGAGCACAGAAATGGCTTAAATTCACATGGCCTATGAATTTGAATACATTTTAATTATATTTCCTTATATTTGAATTCAAACTGCAATTGTGTTCTGAATGATGCACAACCCAGCAGTGATGCAATACATTTTAGACTGGAGCTGAGAGGTTGCTTCCCTCTTATTTATGTCACTGTCAAATGTTTACTGATTACTGAAAATTTAAAACCAACTGTCGTCAAGAGTTTTGGCCAGCTCACTGCAAAAGGTCCCGCAGGGCTCCTGTAGGGATGTAGGTTAGAATATAGAATATCAGATCAATGTAAACAAAATCTGATAATTAAGACTAAACTCAATGCATTAAGGTACGTAAAATGTATGTCAACGCAAAGGGGTGGGGGTGGACTGCAGATTTGCATTGCCTGTTACTGTTTCAGGGCACAATTCGTTTTCCATTTTCTTTTCCACAAAACTTTTGACACATCATCTGTTCTGTTTAAATCATTACAATTTATTAAAATCTTACAGTGTGTAACAAATCTGGCAAGAGGATGAAACGGATCTTTCGTGAGGTTGGACTAGACTGTACTAAGGGCCAGAGGAGAGCAAATTTTAAGCCCCAGTAGGGGGGTTGATGTTTTGCTGCATAATAATTGGTTATGATTCTATATAATACAATTTCTCTAATATCCATCAGTGTTCACTTTGCAACAGTGAGTGACTAATTCACAAGAGTGCTGCCAAGAGGAACACTGTCATTTAAGTCAAAAGTTGCAGTGTTCTGTAATTGCTTCAAAACACCAACGTTCTGGAGCCAAAGTTTCCTCCTCATGGAATTTAGTTATAGATAACCACTAGGGATGCACCGAAATGAAAATTCTTGGCCGAAGCCGAAGCCGAACAAAATGAAACACTGGGCCGAAGGCCAAATACCAAACACGGTTTTTCGCATTTTTTCCCCATGAAGGCCTATTTTGCAATTTTTTCACCATTGCATAAATTAAATAGCCAAAATGTGCTTTTTACTGTTTTGTCCTGCTTTTCAAATAAAAAGATCAATTACAAAACAACAATTTAAAAATATTTACTTAACACTGAACATTTTGTAACATTCTAGCAGACATTATACCAACAAAGCACAATTTAACTTAAAATTAATAAGTTCCTAAAATTATTTTTTGGCCATTTTTGGGACCCCCTTCTTGAATCAGGCATGTATTTTTTCTGTACAAATAAATGCAGCCTTTCTGAGCAGAAGAGACTTCTTTTAAAACATTAGAATATATTACAGATCCCAATTTGAACACTATGTGTGAATGTTATAATAAATGTATAGCTGTTGTAGGGTAATTAATATTATCATTATTATTGTCATATTTTTTCTTTTCTTTTACAGAACAACAGTAAAATTTCAATACGAACATTTATGAATGTTGATGGAGTTGTTGCTTTTTCTTAGATTTTATTTTGGCAGAAACCCGCAGGAAGATCTGTGCTTCTTTTTGTTGACAACAGCATGCAGATATTTAAATGATTCTCATTATGAATTTGGGAAGATGTTTGACGCACGTATCACATTGCCAAGTCTTTAAAAAAATTACAAAAATGTTACTGAGCAAATGACGAGTAGCAATGTTTTAGTGCAGATTTTTCTCGCGCTTTGGACTTTGAACCCTGGCGCCGTGAGCTCATGCAGCGCTGTTTGAATACATGCAGTCCATGCATGTATTAGAAAACATAACATTCTGCAGTTTATTTACTAATCGTTTGAGGCCATTTCACGATTTCAATCATCATACAGTAACCAGCATCAACCACCTCTTCCTCTTCTCATCGGAGACATGAGATGCAGCGCTAAGCAGTCTCTCGCTGTCGGTGCTTCGTGCTTGTAATGTTTTTTGCGTCTTTCTCTGACAGTTTTAAATACTTTCACACTGCAGACACATTTGCTGCATTAGTGCACAAATCTATTTGATCGCGTCACATCATTGTTCGGTACAAATTATTCGGTCTTTTCACTTATTCGGCCGAACACCGAAACCGAACATTCGGTGCATCCCTAATAACCACTTGACAGATTGCATTGAGAAATACAATAATACTTCTGAATGAGCAGAATATTGTTTACGCCTCATGACACCAGGAAGTGAAAATAGGAAGATTTTAAAATTGAAGAGGACGTCTACGGTTGAGAGCACAGAAATGGCTTAAATTCACATGGCCTATGAATTTGAATACATTTTAATTATATTTCCTTATATTTGAATTCAAACTGCAATTGTGTTCTGAATGATGCACAACCCAGCAGTGATGCAATACATTTTAGACTGGAGCTGAGAGGTTGCTTCCCTCTTATTTATGTCACTGTCAAATGTTTACTGATTACTGAAAATTTAAAACCAACTGTCGTCAAGAGTTTTGGCCAGCTCACTGCAAAAGGTCCCGCAGGGCTCCTGTAGGGATGCAGGTTAGAATATAGAATATCAGATCAATGTAAACAAAATCTGATAATTAAGACTAAACTCAATGCATTAAGGTACGTAAAATGTATGTCAACGCAAAGGGGTGGGGGTGGACTGCAGATTTGCATTGCCTGTTACTGTTTCAGGGCACAATTCGTTTTCCATTTTCTTTTCCACAAAACTTTTGACACATCATCTGTTCTGTTTAAATCATTACAATTTATTAAAATCTTACAGTGTGTAACAAATCTGGCAAGAGGATGAAACGGATCTTTTGTGGGGGTTTTTTTTGTTGTTGTTTTTATGAAAAGGTAATGCAACACTTCACCTGAAAATTAGACAAGGGTGTGAACTGCATGTTTTTCGATTTAAGATTAAAAAAAAAAGATTACTCTGGGACTTCAGTTGTGGTGTGCCTCTGGCATGTGCAATGTAGCAAATGGAGTCTGCAGGTAACGTAACCTTAACAATTTAAATACAATTTAAATTATAATGTAAGGAATGGTTCACCCAAAAATGAAAAACTGGTGAAAATGCACTCACCCACAAGCCATCCAAGATGCAAATGAGTTTGTTTCATCATTGGAACAGATCCAGAGAACTTATCCGTAATGGATCATTTGCAGTGAATGCAAATGCTGCCAGAATGAGAGTTTGTAAAGCTGATAAAAACATCACAATAATTCATGAGTAATCGACACAACTCCAATCCATCAATTAACAACTTGTGAAGTGAAAAGCTCCATGTTTTAATAAACAAATTAATGATTAAGATTAGGGGTGTCCCCGACTAAGGATTTTCATAGTCAAATCGGAATTTTCGAATCTCGCCGATAGTCGACTGATAGTCGAATCATATGTTTGGGGGCGGGGAAAAATACATTACCAAGAGTCAAGTCATTAGACAGTCATAATTATTGACGTTAACACACAGGGAAAATGTGTAACGGAGGCCTTGCAAAAACAAACGAGGTAAATTATATTTTATGTTTTGATTAAAAGATAGTTAACATTAAACGTCAGCGAAACCCTAAGAATTCACAACATGTTTTACAATAGTGCTCTCATTATAACTAGGGCTGCAACAAACGATTATTTTGATAATTGGTTAATCTAACGATTATTAGAACAATTAATCGACTAATCGTTGATTATTTCACTGATTAATCCAACGCTATCTCACGGCAATTCGTACATATTTTACGAGGTGGCTAATTCGTACGAATTCGTACGACCTCACTCGTATGATTTAGTACGATTTGTCTAAACCCCAGTGACGGGTAGGTTTAGGGGCGGGGTTAGGTGTAGGTCATTCGTACAAATTCATACGAATTGACAACTCGTAAAATACCTACGATTTAGCAAAAATCGTATGAATTTGTACGAGTGAGGTCGTATGAATTCATACGAATTAGCCACCTCATAAAATATGTACGAATTGCCGTGAGATCGGGCTGGATTAATCAGTAGACTTTGATTGATTATTCAGCTTTTGTAATTAGTTAAAATACTAAGTTATACATATTCTAACATAAATAAAGGTCACTTCAGATTTAGAAAAGCATATTATTTAATTACAATTATTATACAATTAATTGGTAACACTTTACAATAAGGTTCATTAGTTAACATTAACTAAGAATGAACAATACTTCTACAGCATTTATTAATCTTAGTTAATGTTAATTTCAGCAATTACTAATGCATTTATAAAAATCACAAGTTGTGTTTTTTAACATTGATAAATGCACTGTGAACTAACATGAATAAACAATGAACAACTGTATTTTTATTAACCAACATTAACAAAGATTAATACATAAATGTAATAAATGTATTGTTCCTTGTTCATTCATGTTAATTAATACATTAACTAATGTTAACAAATGATACCTTATTGTAAAGTGTTACCAATTCATTATACAAATAGATGTATTTGGCACACAAAATGAGATGACAGACAGAGACACTATCTCACTATTTAATTAGCTACATGAAAAAGTAACTGAATGACACACTCTGCCTAACATCTCCTTTTGTAAGTCATATAGATAAGAAACAAAATAAAGGTAAGTGATAAGGCGCTTTGGATAAACTATTTTATTCACAACATAATGTCTTAAAATACCTTATAGTGTTATGATAACCAAAACAGTCCTGAGCTAGATCAAGCTTTGATCTCTGTAAACCAAACTATCACTTTAATGAAATATTTTTTTTCCCACTAATAAAAATATTTTATCATTAGCTAGCTCCACATTGGAGAGCTGCTTTATAACATAAAATCAAGTTGTAATTCTAACTGAAAGCGACACTGATTCTGTTTTTTTCATGTTTAATACCGTAAAGCTGCTTGAATTAAGGCTATCTATTGCATAAAGTACTATATAAACATGATGTGACTGGACTTTACTGGAGTAACGTTACGTTACTGAACTGCAGAGCTCATGCAAACATCCACATCGTTGTACTCAGATGCATTTTTAACTGCTGCTTTCACACTGCTGTCAGTTTTTGTTGGGTTTATTTCGTTACTGAGAGGAAAGTGCGCAATATATATTTACATATTCATCCAAACGCCGCTCAGGTTTGGATGCATTTGCTCTGAAGCGCCATGTGTGTCGTCTTCTCTTGAATTGCATGCAATCTCTTGAATTGCACCCAGGGCTGAACTACAGTCTTGCGCTACAGCGCCACACTGGTCAAACCGCAATATTGCAGGCTCTTGTATTAGGTCATTTGAGATCAAACGACTACTCGACAACAAAAATATTTGTCGACAATTTTTTATTGTCGACGTTGTCGATAATGTCGACTAATCGTTGCAGCCCTAATGATAACGTTATGTATATGACAGTAGTTATTATCTGCATTTCTGTTTTGAGCTGCGCGCACTTATGACCAGTAGAATGAAGCATTTGATAGCAGATTTTTAATCAATGGAATTTCATTTATCTCATATAAAATACGCTTTGTTATTTATACAACATAATGTTAATATTACGACTTATAGGCTATCTGCACAGAATGCCCCGAATGCAGAAGTGTCTGCACGACTCTGAATGAACTCCTTTTATGGACGCCTTATTCACGCAACAACGTGCAGAAACACAGCAACTAAACTCTAAAAACTCACAGCGTTTTATTATAATAGTGTTCTCATTATAATGTTATGTATATGACAGTCCCAGTAATAGTTATTAATATTCTACATTGTTGTTTGTGCTGCTCGCGCTGCAGAGATAATCAGCGTACAATGAAGTGCTTTACTGCAGAGTAACTCAACCAAATGCATCTTATACGAGATAAATAATACACATTATATGTAAACTGGCTGAAATGTTTTGAAATCACTTGTACCCAACCTGATCGAAAAAATCCAAGTACTCCAGAGCGCACCCTGGACGATGGGGCGGGGCGACACATTTGGGCGGGGCGACACGTGTCGCTCCGCCCACCCCCAATTTCATTGGTTTATGATACAGCAGAGCTTATTGGTGTAGACGTTTACGCATGAGCATTCTTTTATATACGTTTTTATGAATGATCTACGCTGTTTGGCTGCACTACAGAAATATTAAGTGCTAACAACAGCGATTTTAGTTAGAATCAATTAGCAAATGTGTTTTTTTTAAACTTATGACGAATTAGTTAGATTAAGTCCATATCAAACGCTTGGTGGCGGCATCTCCGAGTACTTCAGTACTTCGGGCAGAACAGAGCTGTGTAATATGAGCGGCTCACGAATTAAGTCTGGGTAACACATTCTTAATTCGTGGCCATGATATAGTCCTACCTATGCTATAAATAGCCTCACCTATGAGAAATATTAATTATGTTTCTGTGTGATGAACTTAAATAGTGGTCCTCAACAGGTGGGTTGCATGTTAAATGAAGTCAGATATTATTGCACTTTTCACAGAAGCAGATATACTTAAACATTGAGCAGTTTTAGCTGGGCGATGTTGATAAAAATGATCCACTGTTTGAGATTTAGCTGTTTTGTATAATGTATATTTATATGTAGCCATATTCTTTATTTTAGGATCGGTGGATAAGCAAAAACTTACGATGATAATACACTGTAGTTCAGTAAGACATAGGACAAACCCGCAAATGGTTTTAATTTAAAGAACAACTGCGGTGACAAATAAGACAATAATACCAAATAGTCCATCAGCATGAACTGGGGTTTTATGTGTGGATAATGGGAATAAAAACCTTGCTGAAACAATTTTTATTATTATACTTTTTTTTTTGCATATAGGCCTATTTTAAATGTTTTTTGTTTACTAAAACAGCTGTTATTAAATCTGACCTACAGCAAATATTATTATTAATGTGCTTTAGTGCGTATTTAAGCAATAAATATTAATTTTCTCTGCAACATTTTTATTTATACTTTTATAGGCTATATAGACTATGCACAAATTCAATTACTGGTTTTGTGGCTCAGTCCTTTAAAAAGAACCAGGAATCACTGTACTATATTGATTTTAGATTTTTAGTAGACCTAGTTATTATAGTCTTTAATAAAAAAAAAAATATGAATCACAGAGAAGGTCTCTTTTACTCATTAAAAGTGCTCATGTACCTATTCCACAGATTTACAGCTCTGAGTGATTTACTATTCGATAGTTATGCAGGTCTATATGGCTACAATGATCGAGTGTTAATAACTGAATCTAAATAATCTCGTACACAGATTAGAACACGCACATAATGAGGATGTGGATACAGAAATTGGATTTTTAATATCTGATGTCATGGGCACTTATTTACTATAGGAACCTTTAAAATTGTAAGAGAATCAATATAGGCTCAAATATTTTATTAAGATATAAACAAGGAAACACTGCTTGCAATGAAAACATTTTATTAACCTACAAGTTTGTGACGCATTGAGCAACGTAACTCATCTCTTTAAACAACAACAAAAACGGTTGTGCTTTAAAACGTAAAATCAGCCGCTTATGTTCGTGTTTGTCCATCTCTAAAATGCATCTAAATTATCATAATTTGCTTATAAAATCCCAATTTAGTGCTGATCCGCGGCCTGCCGATCCTCAAGGAAATATGAATGAAGCGCAATTCAGCCTGAAGAACCCGGAGGTGAAGTCATCAAGAGTTTATTTGTAAATGATGACTTCATCTGACTAAAATTACCATGGTTACTAAACAGATAATAATTAAGATAGGCCTATGATTCTAGAGTTAGCACATAATATTTCTGTAATATGGCCAAATCAATTACAAAATCGTACACAAAGGAATGCATGCTCGGGTCTACACCAATAAGATTTGCCATGTTATAAACCAATAGAATTGGGGGTGGGCGGGGCGACACGTGCCGCTCATATTACACAGCTCTGTTCTGCCCGAAGTACTGAAGTACTCGGAGATGCCGCCACCAAGCGTTTGATATGGACTTAATCTAACTAATTCGTCATAAGTTTAAAAAAAACACATTTGCTAATTGATTCTAACTAAAATCGCTGTTGTTAGCACTTAATATTTCTGTAGTGCAGCCAAACAGCGTAGATCATTCATAAAAACGTATATAAAAGAATGCTCATGCGCAAACTTCTACACCAATAAGCTCTGCTGTATCATAAACCAATGAAATTGGGGGTGGGCGGAGCGACACGTGTCGCCCCGCCCAAATGTGTCGCCCCGCCCCATCGTCCAGGGTGCACTCTGGGGCTACTCAAAAAATCCAGTCTTTAACTCTGCCTGTGTCAGTTTGAGTCTTGTTAAAGATTTAAATTCCTGCCGCCAAGATGCTCCTCTGTCGGTCACCGATTATAGAAAGTGAAACTTAAATCTATAGGGGGTGGTTGGATTTATTCACGCACGTTAAACTATTTATTTAAAGCTTCTTTCCTTTCAGATTCTTATTTACAGCATTAACAGAATAGGCTGTATATTGACTTATTGGGAGAAAACTGGTAGTTCTATGTGAAATCAGACATTTGAGCACCCCCATATAGGCAAAATGGCATGATCATAACACCCCACGAATATTCGACTGTGAGATTGGGAGTCGAATCAGGCTGCTCCTATCGAAGCATCGAATCGTCGACTATTCGGGGACACCCCTAATTAAGATGTTTTTAACTTAAACCATTACTTCTGGCTAAAATACGAGTCCTCTATCCACATGCTTTCTGTGAAAAAGCCATCTGAATAAGGAGAGAAATATGCACAGATCAAACACTGTTTACAAGCAAAAACAGTCCAGTTGTAAACAAATATGTCAGTGGATTTTGATGTGAGAGGACAACACTATTTTTTCCAGTGGAGGAAGCATTATTATGGATTATGGTGAGTAAACAGTTTTAAGTTAAAACGCCTTGACAATGGATTTTTTTTCTTACAAATACGCAGCTTTTCCCTTTACAAGACATTAACTGATCAACTAGAGTTGTGTAGATTACTTGCAGATTATTGTGATATCTTTATCAGCTGTTTTGACTCTCATTCTGACGGAACCCATTCACTGCAAAATATCCATTGGTGATCAAGTGATATAATGACAAATTTCTTCAAATCTGCTCCAAACTCATTTACATCTTGGATGGACTTATTATTACAGTAATGATAATATATAGAAGGGAGAATATTTTGTTCATAAAAATAATGCCACAATACAAAAAAAAAGTTTCTTAAAATGGGCTTAATTTTCCTTAAAATACATAGATATAAAATTTTATGTAAAAAATAAAATACATGAATAATAGAATATTTTGTTCTTCTAATTTTGAGATGACATATGAACCAGACACATTCTTGAATAATTTATGAGAGCCACCTGTCTACAATGCCTATATATTATGTAACATTCTCCTGGTGCAGATGAACTGTGAAATATTGCCTCTCATTCCCATTGTGTCCTGAGAGATCCACAGACTACTACTAAGTGTCCCTCATACTTGGTCTCAACAAGGCCATGTTCCCAAACCCAAATCACCATCAATCAGCATGGCATGTAAGGAACCATGTTTCCTCAGTGGTGCTCCCTCAGACAGAATCCAATAAAAGCTCCTCTTCATCAGGTCCGGCTCATGCTGTAGGTCTTCAGTGACTAATAGCTTAGAGGCCCTGCTTATCAACTGCAGGATCAATCGTCAATTAGTGTTGGTCACTGGTGTAAGGCACGGCTCACTGACAGTTGTCCATGGTTGTTTGGACACTTCCAAATCAAAGTATAGGAGACAATGCATATTCCAGGTGCATCCCAATCAAGAACAAAAATAAAGAAGTGATGGCAAATAAAGTAGCAAATATTTTCGACAAATGCTTTCTCAGGAGGTAACAAATCTTTTTAAAAAAGATTCACCAACTACCTCACCCAAATGTTTTATAAACTGCAATTTTCCTCATTTTAACAACATTTCCCATCATTCTCTGGTAATTATGTTTAAATACAGTGCAAACTGCAAAGTCTTATAATATGAAGCACCAGCCAGCTAAAACACATAAAACTCAAACAATGGAGCAATTAAATGGAACAAAACAGAGTGATTTTTCCTTTGCTCAGTGTGGTAAAATGCTGCTGGCAGGCTCAGACAAAGATCATCTCGACCATTATGGAATATCTCTTGCATTGGCTACATGATAGATGGTCTCCATTTAACCAGCTGATAATATCCCATGAGAATCCCTATCACAATGTTACAAATGGAAGGCAATGGTCATCATATGATCCATTCTCTAAACCCAGGACCATCATCTCGCTTCATCAAGGAATATGAATGAACTGCAGAGTAAAAGGCGATTTTTTAGTTGGGAGTGAAGATAGTTATGGCCATTTAGAATTCACACTGAATACATTGCAGGTCTCTACTGTTGTTGCCTTCAGCTTTCCTCTAACATCATAAACAAAGCAAGGGGGAAACATTGCAAAAATAACAAATAATAGTTATAATAATCAATTGTGGTACTGTAATATTAAATATCCTCTAACTGTTAAACTGTATTTTGCATGAGGAAAAAAAAATTTCATAAGGAACTTTTATTTTTTTAATGCATCATGAGATTATATTTTATGTCAGTTAACCACATTAAATATCTTTACTCAAAATATAATTTTTTTATTTTTTTATTCCACATTTTAATTTAATTAAAAAATATATATAAATCTAATTTTAGTAATTTAGGGCTCTAGACTCATTCTTCCCACTGGTCGCTCTTTTGCGACTAACTTTCTCAGTTGGTCGCACGTGCACATAATATGGTCGCAATTTATTTTTTGTATTTTTTTTGCTACAACATTTGATTAATCAATGCATGCTGATGAACTTTTATCATAGTTTATAGTTATAGGGTAATGAAAGTGTTCAACATGCAACCCTTTTTCATCAGTATTATTTGTGATTTAAATTTTGTGAACAGGAATTCCTCTTTTCGTGCGCTTTCACTTTCACTTTCACTTTCAAATTCGCGATCTTGGTGTCACGTTTTACAAGAAAAGATAATTGCCTGTTTTGCTTATATCTATACACCTTTCACTTTTTAAGACTAAAACAAAAGATGGATTCATTGTTATTCTTAATGAAAAAGCACAACAACAATAAAACAGTAGGCTACAATGACAAACTAGCATAACATAACCTTTATTAACAAAAACGAATAATACGAGGCATGGCATAGGACACATCACATGCTGTATTATATACCGACTAATAAATTACAGAATGCTTAGCAAACACTGAGGAATCAAATAAATAATAATATAAAAAATTAAGGAAAGCCTCAAACCGGAACGTGAGGTAAACAGCAAAGATAACAAGCTTTTCAAAATGAAAACAAAAAGAAAAAGTAAAACTAAACTGGCTGTCGCTGACAGGAATTGCATGTTTTTTCTGTCCGCTGTGCGCACCTTCGCGCTTGTGCTGATGTGGTGAGTATAAACCAGGCTCTACACCTGAAGCGCTCGTGCTGACGTGGTGAGTATAAACCAGGCTCTACCCACAAAGCGCTCACGCTGAAAGCGCCTCTCTTCACGTGATCAGTGAAATCTGACTCTTGCTACAATGTGCCGCGGCTCTGCAGTGCGCGCTGTATGAAGAAGACGCTTTGGAGCAGCGCAGACCATGCACTCGCACAAGTGCGACCGTCAAATTTTTACTCTCACATTCTCAAAAAAATGGTCGCAGTCTAGAGCCCTGTAATTAGTTGCATTATGACAATATTTATTACAATTAAGCACATTATATAATTGTAATATTTGTATTGACATGTTTTGTAACTCTTACTGCATAAAATCTGCATTAAAATGAAACCACAAAACCAATTTAAGACAGAAAATGTTGCTCTTTGATAAGCTTGAATTTACAGTTGTTACCAGAATTCATAAGCAGGAAAAATATGCCACATATTGTCAGCCCTTTCATATGCACAGCGTGCATTGAGACATATAAAAATACTTTTTAACCAAATAAATAAACAGAGAGACACTCTCCTACTGTGAATTAACAATCATTATATAACTGTAAGCCTTGTCATCTCATTAAATTGTATGCCATCTGCAGCACACTTTTCAAAGTTCCTCACTTTTCCAGATCCTGTGAGGTTTCTTAATTCTGGGACGAAATATTAGAACGCTAAGCCCAAGCAACACACATTTTATGATAGGAGTTCCAATTTGCAACTAGTTCTGCACCAGTAAACAATATTGCATGCCTCTGCTAATAGATCGATGCCATGAGCCATAATAGCACAAAAAAGCAATATTACTCAAATATCCAGAGATCAGCAGATCAGTGGATGGTTGCATTTTCATATTTCATTTCAATGCATTTTTCATGCATTCATTTTATTCTTTATATCACTTCCACCATAACCTCGACTTTTGTGGTAATCAACATTATGCTACTAATGCTATACCGATTGAGTTTAACTTATATTGAACCCAGAATATTCCCTTAAGCCTCAGCTACCTGTGATTCAAAGTCTTATACAGTAGCTCAAGATTTATATAACATATTTAACATACAATCACATACAGTATTTTCAAGGGAGCAATTTTACCAGTCACACGTCTTCAATATTTCATTGCCTCACAGCGGATCTCATGTTTGTTTACTCCTCTCATTTTAGTATTCAAATGGCAGTGTTACACAGCCACCCAAGGGTTTCATATAGGCCTAGTCCGTTCTCCACTATCCGAGATGGATACCACTCCCTTATGGAAAAACACATCATAGCCGGCACATGTTCTGCTTCTGCCCTGGGCTACTCTGAATACCATTCATACACTTAATTATCCATCACGCTGGAGATTTCAATATTCCATTTGCAGCCATACAAGCTGCAGGTTGCTGAACCTGAACAAACATTGTAAGCATGCTACCGCTTGCTATGCCTCTTACAAAGACACTATTTATAATTTTTAATATAAAAGGCAATTTAACATGTCACCTTTATGTTTTCTTAGAAATTTAAATCTTTTGTGTAATAATTCCATAGAAAGCGTTTATATATATATATATATATATAGAACGCTTTCTATGGAATTATTACACAAAATAATTAAATTTCTAAGAAAACAAAGGTGACATGTTACATTGCCTTTTATATTCTAACAGACTAAAAATTAAACTTCTATCAAAGAGAGGATAGAAGAAAGGATATGCACCACCTCTGGCAACAGTATACTGTACATCTGCCAGCCATTGATTTTGAGTTAGAGATGTTAGTACACTGCATAGTGAACGGGGATTCTATGCAGTTCCCTTGAGCAACAACTCCTCATTTAATATAAACCTGGCAACAGTGATGTTTCCCTTTAGGAAAGTACCGTACCAAAAATTGGCTTAGAAACTAGTATAATTTTTTGTACAGTCATAAAGAAGACTACAAACAAAATTTAAGTCTTTGTTGAGAAAGAAATGGGAAAAAAAATATCTTCAAGCGAATAGCTATGCCAGAAAACAAAAATTCTGAAAAATTTCAAAAATAAAACTGGTTCACCATATGAAGCATTCGAGTTGCTTCAAAAAACCTGGATGTTCAATTCATATGGATTACTTGTTTTATATATAGATGCATGAAAGTTTTGGTTGCATGGACTTGCAATAGGCAGAATATTAAAAATATCTTATTTGTGTCCAAAGTTAAACTGTCTAGATAAAGTCTAGAATGAGTGTTTTTATGGATTATGAACTCATATTTTGTCAGGAATCAGCAGTTTATAAAGTTAAGACTTAATGATAGATTTGTTACTTACAAACATGCAGGTTTTCACTTCAGAAAACGTTAACTAATGGAATGGATTCGTGTGGATGAACTCTTATTCTGACGGCACCCATTCACTGCAGAGGATCTATTGGTGAGCAAGTGATGTGATGCTAAATTTCGCTACATCTGCTCTGAAGAAACAGCAAACTCATCTACAGCTTGGATGACCTGAGGTTGAGAAATATTTCAGCAAATTATCACTATTCCTTTAAAATTCAACCAGCTAAATTTGAACATTCTGGCTACTACTACTTCCTAAACAAATATCTACTGAAGAAGATCCCACTTTTCGAATATTAGATCATTCCACACAAGCACTGCATCAACTTACATTTGTATACAAAAATCACCAAGAGATTCTTCACAAGCCATTTCAGTCTATGCTATTGCCAGTATGCTGCGGTCAGCACAAAGCCGTAGGCTGACGTGGCAAAGTGCTGCGTGACATGAGGGCCAGCAGTCGGCTGCAGCAAAAAACGCCGGTCTTTTAACTCACCACAGCATTGTGCAGAAACAATGCATAGCAAATACAGTCCCCTTCTAAGGTGAAACGCAACACACAAATCATTGACTGAAGTTTCATTGCCTACTACACTACCATACTCTAAATCACGGTGTGTGCTTGCAAGCAGTCAGCCAGCCTATGAAATGGCACCAGCCTATGAAAAAAATATGGAGCAGCTAGGAAACAGATTGTCAGTGCAGAGCTGCAAGTGTAGAAATGCTCTGTTATGACTTGGCGATCTCCCTGTCAGAGCCACTGACTGGTGCAAGAAAGACCAGCCAAGCTAAACACATGCTGCTTCCAGCTTTGATTTCGCTATTCAGCATTCAAACCCCCTTCAGAAGTCGACAAACTCATTTATGTTTAAAACACAAAGTGCCTACAGAATAAAATAAAAAGACCTGTCTTTTTTGACACGAATAGCACAAGAGACTTGAATTGTTTTAGGCAGCTAGCGAACCAAAAAGCCATTTTCTGCTGCAAGAAAAATCCTTCTATTATGTGTTTGTGGAAAACTTTTGATAGTGATGCATTGATGTAATCGATTTTACCACAAAACAAAATTTATCAGTGACAACTTCGCCTTTGTGCAAATGTACTATACCAGTCAGAGAACTGTTAATGGACAGCTGTGCCAAGTTGCAAGATCCACCCCTCAAGAAAAATATTTGTTTTAAATATCCAGATGAACACCAAATTATGTTATTTTGACTATCTGTGAGGAGCTGCAGAATAACTACAGTGGTCTTTTTTATAATTTCCTTTGGTGTTAAACCCAGAGTCCATCAAATCATAAGGATGTGAGAAGATTGGAACGGATGATCTTCTCAAATCCTCGTGAATTAAATGACTCTGAGTTTAACACTAGGAGAATGAGGGGGAAAAGTCAACTATAGTGACTGCCATCTATATTACATTTGCACGCTTCATTGTGACTGCATTGTGAAACCCATAGTTCTTCAAATCATGTGGAGGTAAAAAGATTGGATACAGGATCTTCACAAATCCTTGTGTTTGAAGTAACTTGGTTTAACATAAAAAAGAAGACCACTCCATTTATTCTACATGAAGACTCACAAGTCTGTGATATTCTTAACACTGTATCTCAAATCCATGCTTCACTGTATTTTCCTGGGATATGAAGTCATCTTTAAACCCAGAGTCTTCAGATACTGTGTACTGCTGTATCACATAACATACCCAACTTTGTGACTATGCATGTTCCTTTCAAGTTAATGTCAGTTCCTCATACCGCTAGTTATTCTGCTGAATAAATTAAGCTGCAGAATAACTGGAGTGGTCTTTTTTTCCTCATTCTCTAATGGTGTTAAACCCAGAGTCCTTCAAATCGTGAGGATGTGAGAAGATCCAAACGGATGATCTTCTCAAATCCTCACGAACTGAAGGACTATGGGTTCAGTACCAAGGAGAATGAGGAAAAAGGACGAGCACCTCACATCACAGGCAATCCAAATGAAGCATGCATTCAAGATATATATTGCCATGCCATGAATATCACAGATACAGCGTTGTCACCATGCAAGTTCCTCTCAAGTTATGCCAATTCCTCACTCCTCCAGTTATTCTTTAGAATATGTTTAGCTTTAGAATAACCAGAGTGCTCTTTTTCCTCAGTCTCTGGTGTTAAACCAGAGTCCTTGAGGATGTGAGAAGACTGGAGCAGCTGATCTTCTCTAATCCTCAAAATTTGAAGGACTCTCAGTTCAATACTGAGACACTGAGAAAAGGAGATGAATTCACATTAAAGGCAATCACAATGATGCATCCATTTAAGATACACTGCTAAGAATAACATTACTTTGTTTGTCACTTCAAAAAGCACTTTTCCACCTTCAGTGGTTCCATTTGCGTTTCGCATGGTACAATTTAAAACCATTCTCAGATTTCTCGCCATGTTATCTAACCATCCACCATCATTTAACACCTGTAGTGATGTTTGAGATGTTTTGCTAGTATAATACAGCATTTTCTATGCATTTTTTCATCATCTAGGTACATAATATCAGCTAACTCATTGAAACATATATATATATAATATATATATATATATATATATATATATATATATATATATATATATATATATATATATATATATATATATATACAGTATATATATACTTGCATCACTGAGGTAAAAACAGACATATGTTGAATATTTTGTAATACTGATATTGTAACACCACAGTGAAAAAGGAAACTGTAACCATACCAGGGAAAACAATTCAGCCCAAAGGTGGAAAAGAGACTAAAATTAAGAGAGCACATATTATGAACAGAATTGTTTTGACATTCAAGCAGCCACAGATAAGACAGGCGAATGCAAAAAGCAAATAGCAAGTTTAAAATAAAAATGAATTGCTAATGTTACACCACATAGCTCAGTCATTGTAGAGCCTTGCCTGATCTCAAGAACAGATACAGTATTTCACTCTTACAGAATCTGCACTGCTTAGAAGAAAGGTGAAGGTGAAAGCCAAAGTTTCAGCCTCTCTGCACTGAATTACAACACAAGCTATTGACAAAATGTTCTGTAGAAAGTGCAAGTCAAGCTTATGAAACGGCACCGTCTTCTTAAAAGGTTACCGCTTTGCTTGCTATAGCAGAATAAAACATGAATTTGAAAAAAATAAAAGATGATGAGGGATCAGCCAGTGCATTTGCATTACAAGCAAGGGTTAATGTGATACAGCTAAAATCCAAATCCACATGAGGCCTAAAAATGCCACATGTCTGGGGGAGAAAGTTATGTCCCTGACTCATCCAAACACATGTATATTTCCATAAATATGCCAGATAAACACTTATCTCTTGCAACGAATCCTCTTGGAAATCCTAACACACTGCAGCAAGCCAGCAATCCCATCATGCAGTGTGGCACCAGAAACTATGTGAGCTTCTGATTGTCAACATAATAAAATAATAGCAAATTAGAATACTTAGGTGACATAACACTGTATTATGAATGGAATCGAGAAGGAATTCCTCGGGAATAACGGGCAGTTCATCTCAAACATTCACAACAAAGACATGATTTTTTCCATTTTAAAGGCCATTATATGAATTAATATATTAGGATCTGACAAGAATATTGAGTGAAACTACCTAATGTTTGCCATTTCAGTTCACATATTAATCTCGTACAAAGACTGACTGAAATCAATTAAAACCATCGCAGCTGCAAAACAGATGTTTTTCGAGCATTTCTCTTCGTTAAGTCTTGCATTTTGTTATAAAAAATGATTTGAAAAATACAGGCTGCTAAAAAGAGGATATTTTGTCATACTTTAAACCTCATGTCTTTCTTACTGTTGAACCATACCAATCAGACACTTGCTCAAAGATGCTTTCATCAGCTTAGAGATGAGGAAAACGGCTTCATTTCATAAGTTTTCCACAGCCAGACCTCTTTAGGGTGTTTCACACTAGACTTAACCTGGGTTATTGCATTTTCAAACCTGTGTTAGCACTGCTTTCCACCCTGGGTCACGAAACCCTTGTTCTTGAGAGGATGTTGGGTTGTTTAGCAACTGGCAACCCAATCAAGATTTGCTCCATTAAATATTCACGAGCTTTCTACAGTTCTCAGAACTTTCACACACTGTTTATTCTCCATAACTGAGGGAAATGTTAAACATGTCCAACTGCAAAGGCAAACGTGTTAAGTGAAAATTACCGTATTTTTTGCTGTATATTTTACAAGGCTAAATCCAACCGGCGCGGATCTAGTTGGCAACAATTCCACAGATGGACACGCCGTTATTAAAACAGGTCACGTGCCGTATTTGTCCAATCAACGTTAGCTACCTCATAAATATGCTAATAAAACATTAACCCGTACTTGTGAGATCTCACAAACTGGCAACCCAGGATTAATTACTAACCCCGGATAAAGTATGAACAACATTGTGAAACACGGAACGAGACAACCTAGGATTACGTGCATAGAATGACGCTGGGTAAACAATTTCAAGTGTCAAAAGCCCATTTTTTAGTCTTGTCAAAATTGAGCGCAGTCGACATGGGGTGTGTGTCCACGCGAGCTGCCTGCCTAGACAGCGTTTTGAGCATCGTAACCGTACTCCGTATACAAAATTGCTTTTAATGTATCTTTTCTAACTGACTGCAGTGCTACCTAAGTACATTCACTTTAATACAGACAGGCATTTGACATTTGAGTGCTGGTATTTACTCACACCCAAAGCCGTCCCGCTAAGCGAGTCTGTTCATTGTCGTTGAGACCCACACATAAACACTACAGATCAAAACTAGTAATTTAAAGAGCACCATATACAGCTGACATGCCTGCTTAGATATTCCATTCATGCGTAGTCCAAACATAACAAGCAGTGACAGCTTTGAAAAGTGGGACTCTTACTTTTCTTGGATCACATTCTCCTTTATGGCACCCAGCGTGGGGTGACTGTTGCCCTGTTGTTGCAGTCTGCAGGTGGCCAGGTGCCTCTGGTGCTGATCCTTCAAGCACGCGTTCTCTTGACAAAGATCACACACTTGCTGTTCGAGCTCTTCAATCCGATTCTTCTGCTTCTCCAACAACTCCTGTTGGGTTTCGATGATTTTATTGAGCTCTTTGAGGTACTCCGCCGCCTTGCTGGGGTTTTCGGTCGGGTTTTCCATGTCGATGTACGCGAAATGCCCGTCCATGGGGCAAATTCGATCCGCTGAGCTGGGTTTACAGCCGCTCCGCCATTGTTTATGTTTGCTGGTACTGCTGACTGCTGTCGGCGCTCAGTACTGAGTACTGAAGTTGCGCTCGAGCGCCTGTCCGCTGCAGCACGCCGTCCAAAGGCTCTGCGCTGCGCCACAATAACTAACCCGCTCCGTGGATGGTAAATCCGTTTAACCCTTCAGTGGGAGGACTGTTAAGGTAAGCGGTGCCTACTGCGCTGGTAGGATCTCTGTTTATCGTAGTAGATTATTAGCCTACATAAAAAGCAGTTACAACCTGCTGAACATTTAAAAATGCATAAACAGTCTTAGCTGGTTTTGGGTTCTCTTAACTAAAAAACTTTGCTGAAAAAAAGGCTGGTCTTACTGGGAGACCAGCAAGACCAGTTTGGCCAGGCCTTAGACTGAATTAACTGAAGACCTGGGGCCTGTTTCATAAAACAAATTTACCAAATTAGCCAGGTTTATTTCAGTTAGTCTGACGTATTGTCAGTTGATTTGGTTCAAAATAAGTCAGAATAACTGAAATAAGCCTGGCTTGTTTGGTAAACTTGTTTTTTTTTCAGCAGGGATATTATACTGTAAACCCATAATAAATCAACATGAAATCAGAGGGCAAAAGTGGCTCATGTCATGTATACCCTTTAAACAAGTGCACTACTCAACCCATCCAAACCACTCCTGCTACATAACTACACACTGACAGTTAAATAATGTCCAGGGCTCATTAAATCATAAATGCTTAAAACTCCAGCTATTTTCTGTTTTTGCTGGTCATCTTTGGATTATAAGATGTATAACTTATAGATTAATGTATTGGATATTTTGTGTAATATTTATTTTGATTCAGATAAGTCAATTTTATTATGTAATTTAAAAAAAGCAAAAAAGTTTGTGTGTGTGTATGTGTTTATATATATTATATTATATTCCTATTTCAGTACATGCAAAATATATAGGGTGGGTTAAAATATAAATGTACACTTCTAGCCAGCAGCTCCCTGCGACTCAGTCCCACTAAGTGCCCTCTGGTGGTTGTCTTTGACAATAACAGAACATGATTGTCCATTTAAGATTGATCTTTATGTCAGTTGGTGCAATGGTATAATGAAACCAAAACTTGATTTATTTTTCAGTTTGTCCATATGGTGATTGTCTTGTATAATTCATTACAGTTACAGTTGAGTATTGCTTGGTTGAGATGAATAAATAGTTACATGCCCCCATCTGAGTGTTTCAAATGACAATAAAAGATTGAAATGGTTACATAAAAGAGAGAAATGACTGAGCCTGGGGATCTAATTATAGCGTGTGTCCAGTAGAATGCATAGCATATGCAAGCTGCCAAAAAAAAAGAGAGAGGAAAAAAAAACTGATTAGGGGAACTGTTTATCTTCCCAACTGTCATGACAGACAGCGCTGAGGCATATGCTGTTTGGTGCTCTGGTACCTGTGCATTGTGCTGCTAATGAGGGAGAGACACCAGATAATGTGCATAATTCACACTTTATCCTCTCTGATCACAAAGACACTGTCTCCATCAAAGCCTCTGCAATAATGACAAGGTTGGGCTGAGTTTTACTGTAAGAAAGTCTGCCTTCCTCAAAAATAAATGTATTTTTAGAAGCCTTTGTCATCTCTTGATTCATTTTTCAAACTTTTAGATTGTTTCTCATCTTTTTAACAGATTACTTTGTGGTTTGGAAAATTAAAGCTAGGACAGGAAAGGTCATGTGTTGTAAACACAAAATAAATTTCTTCCTTCTCATTATGACCAATCACGTTTGAGAAAGTACCTTTTCCAGTAATTAAAAAAGAATATATAAACTGTCCAGCTGAATCCCTCTGCATGCATTGATAACATTACATAAGTTCATAAAGTGCCACCAGCCATAACAATGAGCTTTGGCTGCATTGATGCAGACATGGCTGAACCAATGCAGACTTAAAGTAGTGTAATTTGTACTGCACTAATGTCACCACATGGAACTGCAAAAAACAAAAACATGCGAGACTTTATGCAAAAAAAAAAACAACCTCAGATTTAAATGTTGTTTTGTCAAACGTAGGGATACCCACAAAACAGGAAACGTTCTCAAAACGTCTTTAAAGTTCTAAAGTTCTCTCAAAGTTCTGAACACATCTTCTTCCAGTAACATTAATTAATGTTCATTCAAAGTTATCTGGTCTTTAATAATGTTCTCAAAACATTAGCACAAAAACATTATCTGTACATCATTCATTAAATGTTTTTTTTTTTTTACATTTTAAATTAACTTTGTTTAACATTTTTTAAATGTTGCTACTTCAGAATGTTTAGAGGAAATAAAAAAATAATGGTCCCACCTCCCACGGCATTTGTAAATGATCAAAAATCAAAATGATCAAATGGGAAAAAAGTTTTTAAAACATTTTAAAAACTGGATATTTTGAACGTTTGTAGAACATTCAGGCATAATGTTTTCATAACTTACAATGCATGTTCTTTACATACAAAAAGAACAACAACAACAAAAAACATTTACAATCACATAATTATTGGCATTGGCTATTTTAAAATTCTAAATCAAGGACGGCTCTAAGGAAAACAAATTATTCTATAGCTTCTTAAAATGAAACTATCTTCTATAACTTAAAATGTGCAAATTCTATGATGAAAATTGTATCTTAGACTCTTTCAAGGCCTTTTTTATTTTCAGCATAGTGAATGTAAGCAACAACTATAATGGCATGCAATTCTATTTCAAAACAGGAATTATTTGTTCAACCTTGCTGTTGTGCTGTCTCAATCATTGAGAGGCAACACAGACTACTGCATCTCAATGTATGATGTTTTGAGTGAATTTCCTCTGTCTGATTCCAAACAGACTTTAGCCTGAAGGGAAGCTGTCGTCTAACCACTTCCATCTTTCTCCCTATCTATACCCTCATCTTCTCAGCCTGAGCTCTTATACCATCTTCTTCAGTTCTTTGAGTAATTTCAACTCAGCTAGAGTTCTCATTCTTAAACATTTCATTATCCTGACATTCAGATGGATGAGCATTTACAACAGCATCATGTGAGTGCACTTGTTTTGTGCCTGAGTACAAAAAAAACTTGCTTAATTGCATTTGATAACAAAAGTAAAAGACTAGAGCAGCCATATTTTCAACAGTATTATTCTTTTGAATATCATTAAAGCCGATCATATTCAAAAAGCTTTTACGGATCTGTCACTCATCAAGGCTGTGTTTGCATCACAATTTTATTTTTAAATTAACGAAATCTCAAACATTTACTCTAGATTTATATAAGTGGTGTTCAAGGGTACAGAAATAATCACCTTAATGACATACTGTTTTTACTGTGCCTCTTATTGAAACAGCATTGATTTTCTGAGTAATGGTGTGCATTTTTACATGCACAATGGCATTTCCAAAGTGTTGCGTCTATAGGGCATACTGATACGGGGCAACGGAAACTAAATGCAGTCGGTGCTCCTTTGTGAAACTGACAGAGCACTTCAGAATATCCTCATGACATTCCCAGGGAAAACTGCTTGTCTGTCAGTCATGTTTGACTCTTTTTGCACCGCACATTTAAATATTTACAGCCATTCATTGTCTGTGGAGTGAAAGAGGAAAGCGTTCTTAACTTTCAATTTTCTTCTAATAAGCCAGTGCTGTCTGGCAGATGGGCCTGCAATGAATGCAGGCCAACAACATTAGTCCAACAATCCCTGAACCAGATAGATAATGTCATGCTTTTTATGGTCGAAGTATTGTATTTTTTGTAGTTTGCAGTTTATATATTAGGTACAGCTTTCCTTTCTTTCACAGTGGAATAAATATTGTAGAAACAATTGCTAGAAACAGCAATTGCTAGTATGGTTAAATATTTCACAATGAATTGCACAGAAACAGCAAATAACACCTTTAATTAAACATGAAACTTTGAAGTTAAAGTAGAAAGACTAAAATAGTATTTTCCTTTAAAATGGACTCTTTTCTAATCTTTGTTTTATTTACAACTTCTGTTTTTTTTAACAGTACACCAATACCTCTTATTTTTTCATTTTCTTCAGACAACCACATATCTTATAGTGACCGACTGGCCAGTTTAAACCTTGATTGTAAAATATACCATTATTTGAACAAAAATCTTTTTATATATTTACAGTTAAAAAGTTACATGTCATCAAACAAGGAACAGATAAGTTGTATATCATCTTTATCAAAATTATAGGAAATAACTCAGAAGGAAGGGGGCATATATCTATAGTATTACAATTTATTGGTCAAATACAGTAGTGAATCAACATTGGATAAATTAAATGCTTGGAAATTGGATATGCATGAAGATATAGATGAGGCAGACTGGAATGATGCATGTCTAAAAGCACAAACACAAACAATAAATACAAGGTTTAAATTACTTCAATATAAATGGTTAATGAGAACCAACTTAACTCCTGTTAAACTTCATCATATGTCTGTTAACATCCCAGATGTGTGCTCTAAATGTTTGGATGATTAAGGTACGTTATACCATTGCCTTTGAGAATGTCCAAAAATACAAAACTTTTGGAAAGAGGTATGTAATTAAATGTATGTTGGACATGTTCAATTACAAAATTTATTTTAATGTTAAACTCTGTATTCTTGGAGTATATCCACTGGATTTTACTTTGAAACAGACTAAACTCCTAGATTTCGGTCTCCTCCAAGCCAGGAGAGTTATTGCATTGTGCTGGAAGAGTATGGATGCTCCATCCTTGAAAATGTGGAAAAAGGACATATTGAACTGTATCGGACTTATATTGCAAAGGGCAAGCGGAAAGATTTGATCAGCTTTGGGAGCCATATGAATATCATGTAAATTTAAATGTATAGACTTTTACTTGGCATTGTAAACACTGTCTGTGACCAATTTATCTATGTTTTATTATTTACTTGTTTTTCTTTATTTATTTATTTTCATTTATGTAGAGTACAATCTAGCTTGTGTTATTGTTTTTTTATTTATTAGTAGTAGTAGTATTTAATTTATGTAAGTGTAAATTGAACATGTATGTATGGAAGGGAACGCTTGTTTTGTTTACTGTGATGAGACCTGCTGAAGTCGCGTTTGGTCTCGTACTGTATCGCATACCTTGTCAGTGTCCTGCGCTTGCTTAGCCCTTTGCTTTGATAAACAGTAAAGTGTGTTCAGCTGAATTCAATTTCCGTTTTGTCAAACGGGTATAAAAAAGGTTAGTATACCTCAGCAGTGGTCGCGGCAGCCCTTGTGTGAAGACCGAAGAGATGGTAAAGACCATCGACTCCACCGTGCAGAGACACTGGCAAGGGACATAAGTATCACTTTTGATTCATTCTCTTTTCTACACCTTGCTTCACTTCTGTTTCAGTTTTTTTTTATGACCAACTCTTACTATGTGTTTCCATATCCCTACTATTACTACCACTCGCAAACCACGCATCACACACTTTAGGCAGCGCAATCCTAACAACCTGCACACTTTGCCTATGTCTGCTAATGCACTACTTTCTTTTTCTATTGGTCTCTGGAATTGTCAGTCTGCAGTAAACAAAGCAGATTTCATTACATCTATTTCTAATCATTCAAGACTAAACCTCATGGCCCTGACAGAGACGTGGATCAAACCAGAGGACACTGCAACTCCTGCAGCACTCTCCAATAATTTCTCATTTTCCCACACTCCCCGTCTGACTGGAAGAGGTGGTGGTGGTACTGGTCTGCTTATTTCAATGATTGGAAATTTATTCCTTTACCTTCTCTGGGTATTAACAGCTCCTTTGAATCACATTCAGTCACTATTACCAACCTTTTAAAATCCATTTTATACTTGTTTACCGACTCCCAGGACCACAAGGTAACTTTTTGTATGAATTAGATGTGCTGCTCTCAACCTTTCCTGAGGATGGTACTCCCCTAGTTATGCTTGGAGACTTCAACATCCACATAGATAAACCTCAGGCTGCAGACTTCCACAATCTGCTTGCCTCTTTTGATCTCAATAGAGTGTTAACTATGGCTACTCACAAATCAGGCAACCAACTGGACCTTATTTACACACAACACTACTCCACTGATCTTGGACTGGTTACTCCACTGCACACCTCGGAGCAGTTCCTCCTCACTCTTAACCTCAACGTGGTTCCTGACACAACACATACCCCTCCACATGTCATCTTTCGACATAACCTACGCTCACTCTCACCCTCCCGGCTATCTGGTATGGTTTCATCTTCGCTTCCTTCTCCTAAACAGTTAACATCTCTTGATGTTAACAGTGCTAATGATACTTTCTGCTCCACATCTTGTTTAGACACTGTCTGCCCCTTGTCTTCCAGGCCTGCCCGTACCACCCCTTCTGCCCCTTGCCTGTCTGATGTTCTCCGCAAACATCGTTCTAAGCTCAGGGCTGCTGAAAGGGTGTGGCGAAAATCGAAAAATCCTACTGACCTTAATGTGTATCAGTCACTCCTCTCTTCCTTCTCTGCTAATGTCTCCACTGCTAAAAGGACATACTACCATAACAAAATTAACAATTCGTCTAACTCTCGCATGCTCTTTGAAACATTTTCCTCGCTCCTTTGTCCTCCTCCTCCCCCTCCTTCATTAACTCTTTTTGATGAAGCTGTTGCCACATTCTTCATTAATAAAATGAAAACCATCAGTGCACAATTTTCCACACCACAATCAATCTTACCACCACAACATCTTACCAGCAAACATACACTTGTTCACATCCTTCTCTTTGGAAGTCTCCAAACTCATCCTTTCTAATCTTCCTACTACTTGTCCGCTTGATCCTATTCCATCTCCTCTCCTTCAAGCCATTTCTCCTGCAGTTGTATCTGCACTCACTCACATCATTAACACATCCCTTCACACTGGTGTTTTTCCCTCAGCATTTAGACAGGCTTGTATAACCCCACTACTTAAGAAACACACCCTTTGCCCATCTCTTTTAGAGAACTAGACCGGTTTCCCTTCTTCCTTTCATTGCTAAAACACTTGAACGAGCTGTGTTCAACCAAGTCTCTGCCTTTCTCACACGGAACAACCTCCTCGACAGCAACCAGTCTGGTTTCAGAAGTGGACATTCAACCGAGACTGCCTTGCTCTCAGTTGTTGAAGCCCTAAGACTTGCAAGAGCAGATTCCAAAGCTTCGATACTTATCTTGCTGGATCTGTCCACTGCTTTTGACACGGTTAACCACTAGATCCTCCTGTCAACCCTATTGGTAAAGGGCATCTCAGGAACCGCACTCCAGTGGTTTGAGTCTGAGAGGTGAGGTATCCAAGTCGCAGCATCTAACTACTGGGGTGCCTCAGGGCTCAGTTCTTGGACTACTTCTCTTCTCTGTCTGCATGGCATCACTAGGTTCTGTCATTCAGAAACATGGCTTTTCATATCACTGCTATGCTGATGACACTCAACTCTACCTCTCATTCCATCCTGATGACCCGACAATAGCTGCTCACGTCTCCGCTTGTCTAACAGACATGTCTTGCTGGGTGAAGTCCATCAAACTCATCGATTCATCGCAATTTCACCATCCAGTTAGGCACATCAACCATAACTCCTTCAAAAACAGCCAGAAACCTTGGAGTAATGATTGATTGATCAGCTGATTTTCTCAAACCACATTGCTAAAACTGCCCAGTCCTGCAGATTCTCTTTATTCAAAATCAAGAAGATCAGGCCCTTTCTTTCGGAACATGCTTCACAACTCCTTGTTTAAGGTCTTGTTTGCAATAGTCCAGGCTGGACTATTGCAATGCTCTCTTGGCAGGTCTTCCAGCCAGTTCTATCAAACCTTTACAATTAATCTAGAATGTTGCAGCAAGATTAATTTTTAATTTCATGGCGTAGTGTCTTACCAATTGTTTTCTTGGTGACTATGGTCCCAGCTGCCTTGAGATCATTGAAAAGATCCTCCCGTGTAGTTCTGGGCTGATTCCTCACCGTCCTCATCATCATTGAAACTCCACGAGGTGAGATCTTGCATGGAGCCCCAGACCGAGGGAGATTGACAGTTATTTTGTGTTTCTTCCATTTGCGAATAATTGCACCAACTGTTGTCACCTTCTCACCAAGCTGTTTGTCGATGGTCTTGTAGCCAATTCCAGCCTTGTGTAGGTCTACAATCTTGTCCCTGACATCCTTGGACTGCTCTTTGGTCTTGGCCATGGTGGAAATTTTGGAATCTGATTGATTGATTGCTTCTGTGGACAGGTGTCTTTTATACTCCCTTTATGAGAGTGCTCCTCATCTCAGTTCGTTACCTGTATAAAAGACACCTGGGAGTCAGAAATCTTGCTGATTGATTTTTTATTTTTTTTGTTATTCTGTCTCTCACTGTTCAAATTAACCTACCATTAAAATTATAGACTGATCATTTCTTTGCCAGTGGGCAAATGTACAAAATCAGCAGGGGATCAAATAATTTTTTGCTGATTTTGATTGCTTCCATTGTCCTCATTTGTAAGTCGCTTTGAATAAAAGTGTCTGCCAAATGACTAAATGCAAATGTAAATGTATTTTGCAAAAAAAAGTTTTTATGCTCATATGAGGTGTTTTTTTGTGCAATTTGAAACAGGAATATTTGGTAAAACTGCAATGGAAACAGTTTTTCGCATTTACAGGCCACCTGCCATTCATGAAAATCACATGATCATTCTTTAATGTACAATAGACCCTTTTTATGCCGACGTCACGATTATGTCGCAGCGCTAGCTGGAGGCAAAACAAAAGGAAAACTGGAGGCGGCCAATTCAAATCAGCGCAGATTCGGCTATATAAGGAGCTTAAAATATCATCTTGTTGTGATGTCGGGTGCCAGAATCGACGTAGTACAGCCTCAAATTAGAAATTACTGCCAGGCAAAAAAAACGACGACAGTTGTGGTTAAACGTGATAAAATGAGCGGACTGGACAGAAATGATCGTCAAAAATGCTCGCGTTTGCAGCGCACACTTCTTATCAGAAAAGGTTCAATAAAGTATTGTCTTTTGTTGTTATGGATTATGGTTTGTGTTACGTGTCTAAAGATTTCTTATGCATCTGACAACTATGTCGTGTATGAAATAATGTCTGTGTGCATGTGTGTAAAACAGCAAACTGACGATTTATATGCTTAATCATCTGTAATATACATTGTTGTGATTGATAGTGGCTGGAATTTCTAAGAACTTGATAAGAAAGAATAATCAAACACAGAAAGTTCAAAATTAGTTTCTGGAATTTTGATTTCTAGAAAATATTCACATCTTACTGTATGTAAAGTATTGTAAAGGTACTGAAATGTCATCATAAACTTAACTTACATCATTTACAGGATGTATACTTTTAAATAACTATTTGGCCATTACATTACATCTTCAAATAATATATCCATCACATTGAATGTTTAACTTACTTTTTGTATTTTGGCCCAGTTCACTCTCATGTAGCAGTAAAAATAGTTGCCTGCTGAAATTGAAATATATATATATATATATATATATATATATATATATACATCTTCATGACTAGATAGACACAGGTGAGTTTCTCTTTACTACACGTTAGGTTTCTCTATAGATGTGAGTCACTCAACCGGAGGTAACGTTAATCCTGTCAGATCGTCCATCCTTTGAGTGAGTACAGGTCGGCCAATCTAGTTTCGTCCGTTAAAGTTAACTTATTTAAATACCAATCACGGTCCTGCATAGTGAGTGATCTTACATATGCAGGTAAAATCAGATTTTCTCCACTAATTGTTAAAAAAAAACAAGCTAACAAACTTCATAGCTAGCGTTAGTGAAGTGGTCAGTGGAATCTTTCTGCCTCCACCTAAGCTCCACCCACAGAAAAAAGGTCACAATGTTTGCTAACAGAAAAAGGGTCTATAACCTCCAAGAAACACTTCATATGTGGCCGTTCTCATGCTGCTTCACTAAATGTACATGCCAAAGTCTCCTTTGATTAAAAATAATGGTTAGTGTGGTGGCTGTGATATACATAAACCTACCAATATCTGTTGGCATGACATATTCCGAAATTTAAAAAAATTAAGTTTTAGTCGCATAACATCGGTTAATGGAAATACCGTCATTTTGCAATAGTTTTTTTTATCAACATTTATAAAGAATATTGCAAAAGTTTTGTGCAAATCTGGAAACACAGCTACTACTCACCAGTGATCTGTTTTCTTTATCCAGGTCATGGTTTCCTGGACTTTATGCACCTGCCAAGCAACTATCATAGAGATGAAGTGTTATGTTAACGAATAGATCTCAAGGTAAATTAGACCTCTTTGCCCACCTTCATGATCTAATCAATTTCTGATGAATAAAATTAAGCCCCGTCCTATTTACCCAGTTTCATTTAGAAATACATCAAATTACAGAAGTAAAATGGAATGTGAATGCCTTCAAGTTGACTCTGTGTTGTTTATGGCCTAATTGAATCCTCACTTAGACTATTACACTACAGCAACCTGCCTAAACAGCTGTCAGACTCACATAACAGACTTACATCAATCCTGCTGGCACATTAGCATGTTACTGCAGTCTCTGCCTTTGTATGTGCATTGAATTCCTTAGCAGTGTAAGACTCCTTTGATGTGGAATCTAGAGAATTATTCAGAGACACTGATGAGATTTGCCTCACTTGAACCAAAATCATTTTAGAGTGTTTATGTTGCTTCTCTTATTTATCTATATGTGTTTTATATTGCTGAAACACGTATTGCACAAAACAGAATTTACAGCATTCTATGCAACACACATCTGCATTGCTAATGAAAGAGGGCTGTGCAAGACGTACTATATTCTCCTCCTGACCGCTCCAGACATTGCCAATCCTTCTCAATCGAATGCCATGCAACCAGTTCCGCACTGCCCATCTGCTGTTGTGCACAAACACTCTCACAGATCAATTACGGCCGAGGACCTGTAGGTATATACAAAATGAGAAAATAAAAAATGAGGTACAGCATACTCAACATTTTACTAACAATCATTAAGAGGAACTAAATTGTATGTACCCGCAGTGATGCCTTTTGTGCCTCCGTGGCCCTACTGACCTCTGTAGTGAACATGAAGAAAAGAGATCCTGGTTAGGCATGTTTATTCATGTTTTTCCCCCAGCCTTTGTCTCATACATATCTCTAGGCTTTGCTTTCATCTGCTGCTGTTGCAGAGACAGGATAAATTCAAATCAAGTGATTTTGAAAACAGTGTGGTCATATAAAAACATACAAAAATGTATATGCCCCCCCCAAAACATTATGGGCTCCAACTCGGTTAACTTAACTTGGGCCCTATTGTTGATTTTTCTGAAGTAAATAACATTACGTGAATCGTGACTATTCACAAGCTGTTTTACAATATAGGCTAAATGCTTGGAAATTATATTTAACGTTTTCAAGTCCATATTTGTAGCATGCAAGCCACCCAATAATCGCAGCTTTGTGCTTTGTTACTACAAAGTCTCAGCCTTCTGTAAAATTTATGATAAAATACAAACAATAAATGTGTTTTTACTCTTTAATTTGTAGTGAGATAATTCGCCATTGCACTGATTTCACCCACAGCTGTAACAAATCACACACCCTACATATGCCATGGACTTCCTCTCTCTCACTGCTGAGTATTGTTTAGCGTATATCTCTCTCCTAGCGATAGCTACTTTACGGAGCCAGTTTTCTACCCTAGTTTCTTGATCATAGTTCATAGTCTAGTCTAGTCTAGTCTAGTCTTGCCTTGTATTGCCTGTTACCTGATTCTTGCCTGTGTATCTTGGATTTACCCTTTGCCTTGCTGTTTCGGACTGTGTTTGCACCTCGTCTGGACCATTGCTCGTGTTATTGGACTACCCCTCTTCCCAAGCCCTCTGGATATTGTTCGCTGATCAAAGACCCACGCTTGCTTTAGGATTACTCTTTGTCTTGTCTGTGTGATACCTGTTTGCCATTGTTTGACTCTTGCCTTTTTGTGACCACGTCTTGGAATAAAGCTTGCAAATGGATCTGCATGTCTCACGTCTCGTTTGCCCCGTAACAGAGGGGCTATTTTAATTGTAATAAACTAGTGTTTTCTGAGTCAGTGTTGCAAAGATGAATTTGACGAACCTGACTCGCCATCTCCTCATTTAGAGAAATCTTTATGGATTACATAATGAAAGAGTTTTTTTGTTTTCGATTTGAATTATTTCGTTTCAAAATAGTAATTTAAAGCATTAAATAGATATATTTATCATGTCGGTAAAGCAAGTATTCGCTGAGTTTCAGTTCATCATTGTGAGGCGCTCCTGCTCAAGACAGAGACAACAGAAAGCGCATCAGAAAGCATTTATTTTCCTTATTTTACAAAAACACAAGGTTTTGTTAATATTGTGAGTGCACACAAATAAAAGACCCTTTGCAGTTCTGAATTATGTATACTTTTACCTTTATGATCAAAAATGACGGCGTAAGTTTCCACTGTTATTAAAAAAAAAAATAAAAAAAATGCAAGTTATCGCACTGGCGCCTCCCATGTCCTGCAAAGCGCGATTCAGCTTCCACTCTCTGCACAAACGATTGGATATGTGCCTAACAGCGCACATTTATCTAGGTTGAATGTTTAAATTAATACTGTGAAATGCATGAAGTGTTTTATGTCTGTAGATTTTATTTTAGGCAAGTTGTCGTGTTGATTTGAGAAGGCTAAATTGATCAAACATATATGCTCAACTCACTGTCTGCCGTGGTCGCTTGTTTGTTCCTTTAAAAAAACTTGAATTTAACAAAAATAAAATGTTCCAAACATATTTCTATATTAACTTAATAAAGAAACAAAAATAAATATTACCAATTTGCCATTAAAAACTGAAACTGAACTATTTTAATGGCTGAAACAGCAGCTGTGCAATGGGGAAGAGAGAGAGAGAAAAAAAAAGACACAGGCTCCAGTAAGACTCGGGCTGACTGACGGACAAGGGAAATTCAGGGAAATTGCATGCAGGAAATTCATTCCCTCGTTTCAATTAAAAGTTCCCCCCGGCTCAGTGGGCCCCCAATCTATATTGGCCCATATGCACCTGCATAACCTGAATACCCAGACGCTACGCCCCTGTTGCAGTGTGATAACACCTTCAGATATTAGACACAGCTGGTTTATATCTAAAGCAGAGATCCAAAGAAATGTCATATTAATTTATCAAACGGCCACTGGACTCTGACCAGGAACTGAAGTGCTGTGAAAGTGAGAGACGAGTCATTGCGACCTGTGACATTTTGTCCTTTCCTGTGAAGGGAAACCTAGACAAGCTTCACTTCTCAGCTTCCACTCAGCAAAGGCAAAGCCAGTTTCTTATCTGTACAAGGTCAGAGAGGAGATGCTGACTGTCGCTCAACTCTTGCACCCTGTTAAACACGCTTTGAGGGTGTGAAGGATGTTAAGGAAATTGTGGTAGAGCTCTATTCAGTTTGCTTCCGTGTAATGTTAACTTTTTTCCTGACAACTATGAAATGAAAATCTCTTGTTGTACTTCCTAAGCAGTGTTGGGGAGTAGCTACCAAAAAAGCAATATAATGCTACTATATTCTATGCTAGTAACTATTTTTAAGTAGCGACAGCACTTTATCTTTTTACAAAGTATTGGAAGTTTTCTGGTCAACACACTATTTTTTGGTAAAGTTGCGGTATAGCCTTATTTTATTTTTCATCACACTGTATTGCCGCCACAAACTTTAAAGGGGTAATGAACTGACAAATATTTTTTTTATTTCAATATATAAGAGGTCATTGTGCTATAAAAACATTCTGTAAGTTTCAAAATGCAAAACTTTCTCATTAGTCTAAAAAGAGCTTATATTGAAGCCAAAATGACAGGTTGTGGAATGTGCCACTTAATGATGTAATAGTGTGACTAAACCCCTGCCTCCGCAGAAGATGATCAATGCCTACTTCTACATCACTGCCTGTTTAGCCCCGCCCACCAATTCATGCACATAGTAGGTACACTGCAAAAAATGGCTTATCTTACTTAGTATTTTTGTCTTGTTTCTAGTCAAAATAAGTGGGGTAAGTAAAATACTCTTGTTTTAAGAATATTTTACGTACCCCACTGGCAGATAATTTTACTTGTTTTAAGCAAAATGCACTTAATTTAGTTATTTTTTTCCTGGAAACAAGACTAAATACGAAATACTAAAGACTAAATAAGTAATTTTGCTTATCTAGTAAAAGTATCTTGATTTAAGAATATTTAGATATTTTGACTAGAAACAAGACAAAAATACTAAGTAAGATAAGCCATTTTTTGCAGTGTAAATGACAAGAGTGGCAAACACAGGTCTATGCGCAAACCAAATGATAAACTTTATTTGACGTATTTTATTTAAGTTCCACACATCAGTAAGTACTTGGTCCTTTGTTCACTTCATTTTACCATGGATTTGTTTACAAACAAGGCACAATTCGACACAGGATTTTCGGAAAGACTGAAACTAAAAGACAACGCTGTGCCGACTGTATTGGATCTGACAGTAATGTCGCAACACACAAGTGAAACTGTTTTTATTACGTGATCACTATTGCTTTATCTGTTATTACAGATCGTTTCATAGGAGTATTTAGGCTATGCGTTTTTAACTTAAACCACAACAGCGTCCATCTGTGAAGGATATGTTGTCAAACATACACAACCGTTAGATAATTATAGCAGTGGTTGTTTACTTCCAAATCCACCACGCCTATTCAAATGGAGCGTTCTGAGGAGAGGGGTCAAAACAGGACAGAAACTAAGCTATTACTTCTAAATTGTTTTTTGATGTAAAAATAAGTGGACCTTATAAAATAAAAACAAAGGCAGTTCATGACCCCTTTAAACACAAAATGTCGTCTCTCAAATATGTTGCTTCATTGAGTGAACCAGTTTTTTTAACATGGTCACGTAAATAAATAATTCACTCATCAAATTAACGGTTTAGTGGTTAATTTTAACCCGTGTTTTTAGTCAGCCAAGGATTAAAGTTATAAATTATAATGATTGAAATATAATTTAACTACAAATAAAATTAAAGGGGTGGTTGACTGGTTTTTTTCTAGGCTTGATTGTGTTTATGGGGTGCAGTCTAGCATGTGTTCATGCTTGTTTTTTTTAAAAACGCATTATTTTTCACATAATTTACCTTTATTCCTCACCACTCTGTCCCTTCTCTGACAAACGCCTCGATATATTTCCTGGTTTTATGAAGCTCCTCCTTCAGAAATACTCGATGGGCTGAGATTGGTTAGCTGGCTCAGTGTGTTGTGATTCGCTAAACCGCCTCTACTGCACGTCTGAACGTCCCGCCCCTCACCTCAGCAGCATGTGCTCCGGTTGAATTGTAAATGCTTATCAATTTGAGCTCGATTGAGACCCAGAGGATATTAGTGAAGAGGATCGTGCAGAACCTGTGCAAGCACGGCTCTTAATGGTATGTTTGGTTGTTGTTGTCTCATACTTTTAAATACGCTGCTATTTGTAAGTGCTACTGCTTCTGGTAGCTTTTAATATACGGTTTTATCCTGATTAAAGCTTTAATACAGCACAGCAACCGCACGCGTGTCCATTTATAATGCTTCTCATTGCTGTGTGAAAATAAGTGTATAATTGGAACAGTTTGTTGGAGCTTATCTGACGATCTGAATGAGAGAGAGAGAGAGAGAGAGAGAGAGAGAGATGCAGAGCAGGGCGACAGAGTAACAGTATTAAGAACTGCTGCTTTAATGATTTTGAAACTTGAGAATCCATTAGAATCGTTAGAAGACAGAATCGCGATTCATATGAATAGATTTTTACGTGCACCCCTAGTTTTCTCTTCCTCTTCTCTAAAGCAGCACAACATGGCCTCGCCCCCTTTGCTGCGTGTTCCCGGGGGCAGGGTTTATCTGGGTCTGTGACGTATCAGACCCGGGAAGTAACTCGTTGTAGTCCCTTGCCTGTCGTTTTTGTAGGCTTTAAACTGCCAGAATTTTAAAAGACGATATCTCCGTTTGCATTGAACTTTCAGCGCCGCAACTCTGCAGATATTGTTTATGCTCAAACAGCAACATTACACACTAACTAATGTTAAAAAAGTGAAATCGCAATCAACCACCCCTTTAAAGGAAATTCTATCATCATTCCTCACCATCACATTGAACACAAAACATTTTTAAGAATGTTACAATGAAACTCAGTGGGGTCAAAAACAACTGTGGACCCCAGTGGCTTTTATTGTATGTTCAAAAAAATTGTAAGACATGAGGGTGTCTTTTAGTTGTATTTGTTGTAAAATTAAGTTATATTTAATGTTGTTACCATATTTTTTTTTTTGTGAGTGTCAAATCTTATTGCAGAATTACACTGTATCATCTGAATGTTTTAGATACTGAACACATTTTAGATACTGAAATGACAAATGCTCCAATTATATAGCTCGAATGTAGTTTGTACCTACATTATTTCCGACACTGCTCCAATGCCAAGATCAAGCTGCCTGATTAGCTGATGAGTGAATCATTTTTCCAGGCAGGCAGGCAGACAGTTTGCTTTGTGTTGTGCTACAATATAATCACTCCAAACAGGAACTTTTCATGCTGTTGTATTCCCTTTTTTAATTGCATTTCAAATGATGGATGTCTTAATTTTAAGTAGCAGTCCTCATTGTAACTTGCTGACTCAGTTTAAAACTACTGTATATATCACTATTATCTTCAACTTATATTGCTGTTTCAGCCATGCCTCCACTGTGTTCGAGATGATTCGAGATGATCGCCATTTTTAACATTGTGCTCAATGACACCCTGATGCAATTACAGTAATTACACTAAATTGCAGCTTTGAATATCCAAATCTTGTTCACAAAAGAAATAGATTTCATATGCAAACCTTTTGAATGAGACAAGATTTTTAGGTACAGTTTTTCTATCAGAATGTTCATTAAAATTGAATGTGTTGTCAGAGTCATGGCAATTTTACTTGACTCTGTCACACTGGGAACAAATCAACCTAGGAAGTGGCAAAGTAAGGGAGCACGCTTTGTAACCTGTTCAAACTACATGTACAGTATAAGGTAATTTTTTAAAGGTAATAAATCACCACTGAAAAAAATGATTAATTGAATTTACAAATATTTTTTAAAAGTCCCATATTGTACACCTTTCTGGAGTTTTATTTTAGGTTTTGATGTCCTTAAGAATATATATTTGCGGTATAAGTACCAAAAACCATCTCAATATATTTTTACAGCTCTTCTCTCAGGAGCTCTGCTGAGAACAGATCGATTTTGGCCTGTCTAATTAATATTCATGTGCCTATCTTCTGATTGGTCTGTTGTTTTCTGAGTGACGCCAGGCCAACCACAGGTAACTAGGGTCATAGGGCCGACGTCACAATTATGTCACAGCGCTAGCTGGAGGCAAAACAAAGGGAGAACTGGAGGCGGCCCTTCAAACCAAACTTCATTCGGCTACATAAAAACTATAAAACTATAAAATAAAACTATAAAAATAGTTGCCTGCTGACACTGAAATGTATTTACATCTTCATCATGACTAACGTTAGATAGGCACGGTGAGTTTGTCTTTACTATACACGTTAGACGTGATCCACCTCAGTAACAATCCTGTCAGATCGTCTATCCTTTGAGTGAGTGTAACGTTACAGGTCGGCCGATCTGGTTTCGTCCGTTAAAGTCAACCTTTTCGACATGTTTCCGTGTTGTTGTTGCTCAGCAATGGCATGGACGCGATGCTGTCTGGGGGTTTGGCAAAAGGACGGTGGACGGTGCTCGGGATGGTGACTGAAGGCGGTGACTGAGTAGTTCGGACGTCACATTTTTAAGGAAGTCACAAGGGCTTGTGAAAAGGCACAGCTACTTTATGCAGGCTGTGTGCATTTGACTGTGGATTGACTGTTTTGAAACTTATATGGTAGTTACATATCCCCTAGACCTCTGTTATCATGAAAAAAGCCAGGAAATTTCAGTTTTGACAATATGGGACCTTTAAGTTAAGTGGTTGCAATCAATTCATTTTAGCTATATTTAAATAAACAAATTTAGTTGACTAACTTTCAACATTATTTTTGTATTTAAATGTAGCTAAAATAAATGGTTTGCAACCACTTACCTTAAAAAAAATAAGTATAATTTTTTTCAGTGTACTTGCACAGCTACTTAAAGACTAATAGACTATATCCAAGCCCAAAGGACAAATCATTCACAATGAAGGTGTGTCCTTGACCTCAGATGTGAACAGTCTGGTCTTGTTCTAAACCAGTCACACACTGGATTTAAAGTGTTAGTTCCAACAAAAGTAGCTAAAAATTAGTTTTTCAGCCATATAAGCAAACCATTTCAGTCACTAAAACATTATGCACATGACAGTACCTAGGTACTGTAGGTTGCAAAAAGACATCGAACAACAGCACAAGATTCCCGGTTAATGGCTTCATTATTCTCAGTATGTCTACTAGAAAAGGCATTATAAAATCCCCATGAAGTACCATCCATCAGCTTGAACAAAACCAAGAATGGGAAACTAAAAGCTGGTAAACAGCCATAGTACGTTTTGAAAATAAATTTTTTAAAGGCAACATTACCTCTAACATCAGTACACACAGCCAGCAACACAGTAAAATGAAAGGGGGTGTGACATACACAGCAATCTCCACAAAAAAAGTCCCAAAAATTAACACTGAAGGGGTCTGTCTATGTGATCAGCAGCGAGATCATGCTGATTCAAATTATGAGGCAAAGGTAACAGATTAAGACTTGAAACCAGATTGGGTATAATACAGATGATATTTTAAGAAAACAATTCCAAAAAAAATACTATTATTGATTCATAATTCAAAATATGGGTAAAACACCAGTGAAAAATCAGCTGTGCTGTACAGTAAATGAGAACCAAAAGCTAAAAATTTCAGTGAGAAATGCTCTAATTTTACATGAAATGGAAAACAGGGGTATATAATGATGGTTTGCTGCCCATTGTTTCAGATTAAATGCTGATTTCTTGTATGATGTTAGTCACTTTGCTGTTAATCTGGTCTGATTTCAGTCCCGGTGACGGACAGCCCTGATTTTCAAGGTTGAAATATATTGCCTTCACAAGAAATTTGCTCCCCGTTGATTCGTTCTCATGCTGCTGGGCTGCAAAAATCAAATTAAAGCATATAGATTAGATTTTTTCCACCAATTCTGTATTCTCTGTAAAGTTATTCTCTGTATTCTCAATAAAGCTATTCTAGCCTATGTAATGTTGCAACAAATTGCAACAAATTTTATTCTTTGGGATAAACTCCTTGAGATGCATCACCTCGTTTTCAAGGGGGTACAATTAAATGCAACATATTCAGTATCAAGATGACCAAATCTATTCATTCAACCACTAAACGAAATCCTCCTTTACTCTGAGGTTGAAAAAAAAGGCTTCCATCATTTACTGTAGTAGTACCTGAAAAAAAATACAAAGGAAGGCTTTTGTACATTTATAAATGAGAAACTTTACATCTTTTGCCTTTTTAAGGCTGGAGGAATGAATGTTTAAACATACTGATGTTAAAATTTACAAAGTGACAGAAACAAAATGGGAAAGGCTTCTCTGTCAGTCAATAAATCAGCTCTAGGAGCTGGAGTGTCTTGACCTTTGGAGGTTGAGGTGTTGTTGAGGGTGGGTTCAACAGTATGCTAGTGTACTCAGGGGTGAGGGGTGACCAAAGTGCTAGGGACCCTTAGTCTTACTCAATAATAGTCCTACACTTCCCATTAAAATCAATTCGGACCATTTTCTCTGTGAGTCTGAATGTAATAGCTCAAATTTTAACACCCAGACCTCCACTTGTCACTGGGTCAGTCAATATTGAGCGAGTGTGGCTAAAAGAGACAGACAGCTGCAAAACGTACCTGTGGGCTTTTTGAGTCAAGATGGATTTTTTTTAAAGCCAGTGTGTGTTCCTCATTTCATTTCTACAAATAAAACAATGTTGGTTTCAGTACTTACTAATGATCAGCTTACCAGTCATTAAATTCAGTCATTATTTATTCACTCTACTGTCATACCAAACCTGTATGATTTTCTTTTCCTGTGGAACACAAAAAAAATATATTTTGAGTAGTATTATTAGAATTATTATTACAATTTACAAGAACTGTTTTATTTAATTTATTCCAGTGATGGTAAAACTGAATTTTCAGCATCATTACTCCAGTCTTCACTGTCACATGCAAGATCCTTCAGAAATCATTCTAATATGCCAATTTGCTTTTTCAAGAACCATTTATTATCAGTTTCAATTAGGGATGCACGATATTGGATTTTTGCTGATATCAGATATGCCGATATTTTTCAACTCATTTTGGCCGATAGCCGATGCCAATACCAATATATTTCCTTTTGTTTGGAAACAACACCAAGTCTCTCCTGTGCAGAAATTATAAGGAAATAATTTTTAATTTTGGTTAGTTTTTAACAAACTTATTTGTTAGAATTAAATAAACAACAATGAAGTTCTTTTATAATGACAATACATTGAAGATTTGAAATAACTATAAATAAACTATATTCAATCGCTGCATTATTTTTTTTCCAGAAAGATGCAGTGGTAACCTTAACATTTTATTTTAAGATTTAACATTTGTAAATGGTCTAAAGCAAGAGTTGTAAAAATTCTGAAAATCTTTAGGAGCTCATAATTTGTTTAAAAATATAACATATTACACATTAATGAATAAATCAGTATATATAAAATGATTTAATTTAAGTGACATGTTTTTGTTCATGTAAGCTATAGCTTCTGCACTTTCAATCAAAACATACTCATGGTTTTATGGCATTAATTACTGCTTTATTTAATCAGAAACTGTCTAAATATTATTTGTGTATTTTGCTTTCATTTTATTAGTGTAGTCCAGGGGTGGGGATTGGGGAACGTTGATCCTGGAGGGCCACTCTCCTGCAGAGTTTAGCTCCAACCCTGAAAAACCCTGGGGAAAAAAATACCTAATTGCATCCTGAAGACCTTGATCAGCTGGTTCAGGGACACCGGCCCTCCAGGATCAACGGTATAGGCCAACAGCACCCCCTACGGAATTAAAACCTTACTGGACAGGCATTAGGACCCAGGGGAGGCTGCGCTCCTGCCACTGCAGGTGCTATTACTGTTTACTCTATCATACACTGAAATGCCATTCTGTACGTGCATTCTCAGTTTAAATGAAGCAATCCAAAACAGTGAATCTAATCCTCAATTATGCAAAACTTTGCTTCAAGAATGAGCCATACTGCTAACGTGATCTAATCGCTAGCACACCCTGAGCACATGTGAGTTAATGTATTCCTCTTATCGGCAAGACATATCTGCATAATTTTTATATCGGGCCAATGCCGATATTTACATTTAAAGCCATTATCGGCCGATTCCGATATTGGTCCGATAAGATCGTGCATCCCTAGTTTAATATATGAAAATTTATATTATAACTATTAATATAATTATTTTATATACAAATGAATATATTTTAACATTATTTAATGTATAAATCTCAATAATTCCATATATTTGACCAGTGGCATTGCCAGAAAATGACAAAATTACCTACTTAACCAAAGTGAAAACTAAAAACTGAACTTAAAGGCATCACACAAAATAAAGGTTTAAAGGCCTTTTGAAGCAAAACAACGCATTTGTGTAAGAAAAACATCCATATTTTAAACTTTATAAACTGTAATATCTAGATTCTGCTAACTGTCATACGCACGTTCACGAGAGAAAATAGAAAGTCATCTACACCTAGGATGGCTTGAGGGTGAGAGTAATTTTAATTTTTGGGTGAACTATCCCTTTAAAGCCAGACAGAAATGTATTCAGACTGACTTTAAACTGGATAATGGAGGGAAATGGAAACAACAGCTTACTACATCTCCTCCATATTTCCACACCCTTTGCAGAAAGGTTCAGTCATTACTCAGATGTCTTCTAGCAGTATACATTTAACACAGGATCCAGGATTATTACAGCAGAACAGTTACTCAACCTTATGATCCTTAGATCACCTCACCCTCATTAAACTTCTACCCTCTTTCACATCAGCATCCCAACAGAAAGCCAATGTGCCCTGCCAGTCTCTTTTCTTTCATCCTGGGGACAGTTTAGGCAAGCTTTTATCTTAAACTCAAGATCACTGTGGTCTCAGCATAAAAAACACCATCACTGCAGATTACTATATACGTTTACTGAAGTCTTGATTCAATAAAAATTGCATTTCACACTGCGAAGCTGCTTAGAAATTGCAGAATCATTACAGTCTAAGATGATGGTCAGAGAGAAAGCTCACATTGTGCCCTGCAATTCAGAAAAATCAACAGTATATAGCAACAGTTTCTCTCCAAACACTTTAATCATTTCTCTGTCGTGAGTAATCCTAACAGCGTTAGCACTAATGCCTGAGCTCAGTGGAATCCCTGACTCATGTGATCACCACTAAAAGATTACTGATGAAAACCACTTCACACTCTCAGAAATAAAGGTACAAAAGCTGTCACTGGGGCGGTACCTTTTCAAAAGGTACATGTTTGTACCTAAAGGGTCCATTTTGGTACCTTAAAGGTACATATTAGTACTTAAAGTGTACATATTTGAACCTAATATGTACAAAAGTGTACCTTTTGAAAAGGTACTGCCCCAGTGACAGCTTTGGTACCTTTATTTTTGAGAGTGCACACATGACTGTGCCAATAGAATGTGGTGTGATTTTGCCAAGTAGGATGTGCTCCTGGGTCAACATGTTTTGTCCTGCATGAGGGGGCAGAGTTGGTTAGCAATGCCCTCCTGCTGGTAGATGTCATAACTACATCGTTATTTTATTATATTATTTTACCACTTTACCATAGGGATGTAAAGGGTTAATCTATATATCTCAGTTTTGACAGTTTTACTGTATATTTAGCAATGCAACTTTTTTATTGTCTTCTTTACAAATACCCCTTTAAAAGAGGTAATTTTATGCGATTTCAAGTTTCCCTTTGTCTTTGTTTGTGCATATATAAGATCCATAAAGTTGCAAAGACTAAAGGAACTGATATACTTCAAACGAAATTGAAGAACGAACTGAAATGACATAATTTCGAACAAAATCAGGCCGAAACTAAGTTTGTTTTGAGTTTGTTTCGGCAGTTCGATACAGCTCACCAAAGCGAACTTTCTGGGGGAGTTCGTTTTGGCTCCTAAACACCCAGGGCCGGATTTACCTCTTATCATGACATAGGCAAAACAATTTTTTTTGTTTTGAAAAAAAAACAAAAATAGAAGCTTGGTGTCAATTACCCGGAATTATGCAAAAAGCGACGTGGAGAAACATCAGATGCAAGTTTTCCAAAGCCATGAAAAGAATGGAAGGAAACTGAGTAAAGATATAAGGTAGCAAGTACCAAATACATGTTTCAAATAAATGTTACACCATACTGCTGCTGCTGCTGCTGTTGTTGTTCTTTCAATAAGCGAATTTATATGTAAGTATTTGTAGGTTTAGATGCTGAAAATATGTCAGTATTGTACGTTTTAGTGCCTGTAAAAACGTAAGTAAATGTACGTTTTACAGAACCACATTTTACGTAAAATACATATGAATTATCATGAGATCACGTTGGTTTTATCACACGCCGTTAATACAATTAACTTACTTAAAAAAAATATAGCACAACACTCCTCAACAAGCCACATGATTTGAGGTACCATTAACGGCCGTAGCTCAAACAGGGACGAATTACATGCAATACCTTAGGTAAGCTCTTTGTTCAAATCCCTAATTGGCCTTATGAGTAATAGTAATAGCGATGTTTGCCTCAGCAAGCTCTGCTAATTAAAAAGAACAAAGCAGGAGTTTATTTATCTTTATTTTAAGATTTAAAGTGTGCGTCTTTATAGTACATTGTATGTGTGGAAGCCTTGAAACTATATCTAGTATTTTTCCATAAATATATGTTATACAATATCAATTCATTTTCTCTGATGAGGGTGATGTCTGGAAGGATATTTAGTACAAATAGATACAGATCCACCAAGCAGAAGCTGGGAAACCTGGATCCATACCGGCGCTGCAATTGTCAATAACACCATTGTTAAAAGTCCTCAAAGCAAGCCTAATTAAGCCTGTTTTCAGGCTGTTCTTCACTGAAACCTTGTCATCCGGTTCCAGAAGGGGTCTCTGAGAGATAAGAAGGCGATATGTGGAATCACGTGCCTCTCTGCAGAGTGCCTTCAAGGTTTTAAGATTCATCCATTCTGTGTCTCTCTCTTCTGATCTCTAAATGAGGCGAGAAGCGATTTGAGTTGGTTCATCCCATCTGACACCACGTCCAACTAAGTAAATGAGGGCTGATGTTCCCTCCAGATCTCAGGAAATGAGGTAGATTTCTGCAATTGCCTGCTGTCAGGCATGCGTAGTCCTTGCCATCAGAAACCCTGAGCATGTGAATCTGCTTGGTCTTCTCTCCTAACAATTATGTCTTAAATCCCCATCTGAGAAAATGATGGCAGCCACCATCATGACAGACCTTGAATCTTAATGCAAGGATCATTGCGATAGTCAATAAAAAGGGAAAGAGAGAGACAATCATTAATTTGAATCAACAGTGAATCTCCATTACTGCATGACACTACATGACAAATGTGTGCGTTCTAGATTGTTCCTCATTCAGGGAGATTAAAAACTTGGTTTCTATCATCTATGAGATTCTGCAATTTATATAGAAGGGCTTCTATTAACATTTCATAAGCTGCTCATCGCACAGATCAGAAGAAGCACATGATTCAGCGCATTTGCTAGTGAAATTAATGCTGAAGCCAATGTAGCCATTTCAACGGAACTGATTCTTGTCCAAATTCCCACAGAGTGGAAAGAAAAAAGGGGGTTTCTAGTGCTGTCAAATGATTAATCGCATCCAAAATAAAAGTTTTTGTTTACATAATACATAGTGTGTACTGTGTATGTTTATTATGTATATATAAATACACACACATACATGTATATATTAAAGAAAAAAATGTGACGTTTATATATTTAATATATTTACATATGATATAATTTATATGAATATAAATATATACACTTAAATACATGTAAATATTTTCAAAATATATGCTGTATGTGTGTGTCACATATATTATGTAAACAAAAACTTTTATTTTGGATGCGATTAATCACGATTAACCGTTTGACAGCACTAGTATTTTCATACTTGTAAGACCTGGATAAACAATTGAGGCATATATGATTAAATGTGTGGCTAGTACAGGACTACCCAATCCTCCAAAACAGATATTCATGTTGTGTTTATATACAGTGGGTACGGAAAGTATTCAGACCCCCTTGATTTTTTCACTCCTTGTTATATTGCAGCCATTTGCTAAAATCATTTAAGTTCATTTTTTTTCCTCATTAATGTACACACAGCACCCCATATTGACAGAAAAACACAGAATTGTTGACATTTTTGCAGATTTATTAAAAAAGAAAAACTGAAATATCACATGGTCCTAAGTATTCAGACCCTTTGCTGTGCCACTCATATATTTAACTCAGGTGCTGTCCATTTCTTCTGATCATGCTTGAGATGGTTCTACACCTTCATTTGAGTCCAGCTGTGTTTGATTATACTGATTGGACTTGATTAGGAAAGCCACACACCTGTCTATATAAGACCTTACAGCTCACAGTGCATGTCAGAGCAAATGAGAATCATGAGGTCAAAGGAACTGCCTGAAGAGCTCAGAGACAGAATTGTGGCAAGGCACAGATCTGGCCAAGGTTACAAAAAAAATTCTGCTGCACTTAAGGTTCCTAAGAGCACAGTGGCCTCCATAATCCTTAAATGGAAGACGTTTGGGATGACCAGAACCCTTCCTAGAGCTGGCCGTCCGACCAAACTGAGCTATCGGGGGAGAAGAGCCTTGGTGAGAGAGGTAAAGAAGAACCCAAAGATCACTGTGGCTGAGCTCCAGAGATGCATTCGGGAGATGGGAGAAAGTTGTAGAAAGTCAACCATCACTGCAGCCCTCCACCAGTCGGGGCTTTATGGCAGAGTGGCCCGACGGAAGCCTCTCCTCAGTGCAAGACACATGAAAGCCCGCATGGAGTTTGCTAAAAAACACCTGAAGGATTCTCTGGTCTGATGAGACCAAGATAGAACTTTTTGGCCTTAATTCTAAGCGGTATGTGTGGAGAAAACCAGGCACTGCTCATCACCTGTCCAATACAGTCCCAACAGTGAAGCATGGTGGTGACAGCATCATGCTGTGGGGGTGTTTTTCAGCTGCAGAGACAGGACGACTGGTTGCAATCGAGGGAAAGATGAATGTGGCCAAGTACAGGGATATCCTGGACGAAAACCTTCTCCAGAGTGCTCAGGACCTCAGACTGGGCCGAAGGTTTACCTTCCAACAAGACAATGACCCTAAGCACACAGCTAAAATAACGAAGGAGTGGCTTCACAACAACTCCGTGACTGTTCTTGAATGGCCCAGCCAGAGCCCTGACTTAAACCCAATTGAGCATCTCTGGAGACACCTAAAAATGGCTGTCCACCAACGTTTACCATCCAACCTGACAGAACTGGAGAGGATCTGCAAGGAGGAATGGCAGAGGATCCCCAAATCCAGGTGTGAAAAACTTGTTGCATCTTTCCCAAAAAGACTCATGGCTGTATTAAATCAAAAGGGTGCTTCTACTAAATACTGAGCAAAGGGTCTGAATACTTAGGACCATGTGATATTTCAGTTTTTCTTTTTTAATAAATCTGCAAAAATGTCAACAATTCTGTGTTTTTCTGTCAATATGGGGTGCTGTGTGTACATTAATGAGGAAAAAAAATTAACTTAAATGATTTTAGCAAATGGCTGCAATATAACAAAGAGTGAAAAATTGAAGGGGGTCTGAATACTTTCCGTACCCACTGTATATAGTAAACCATAAATACCTTAATATACATTTATTTTGCATATATCTAGATACTGTATGCTAAACAGATAACTTAAAGAGATAATTAACCAAAACTGAAAATTCGGTCATCATTGTTTCACTCTCATGGCGTTCCAAACCTGTATGATTTTTTTTTCTTTTATGGAACACAAAAGAAGATGTTTTGAGAAATGTAAACTTTTTTTTATCCATTCAATATTAGTCATTAGTCACCAAAACAGTGTGTTCACCAGCATCTTCAAAGTATCTTCATTTGTGTTTTACAAGTTTGGAATGACATTGGGGAGAGTAAATGATGATCATTTTTGCAACACCTAAACGTCTAGACATTTATATCTAAGATAATAACATTATCTTAATTACATTATAAGGCGATAAACTGGTCAGGATAAACTCTTTTGTACAAGGCACATATTGTTAAAAAAAAAAAGAAAAAAAGAAATCAATAAAATTTACTTCTGAGGCACTCAATGCAATGACAGCATTGCATCTGTAATTTTTGTGAACTGTTTGCTTAAGCGTAACCATTAAGCTCAAACTCACAAACAACGTCCCCTTGTGCTCCTGCAAGCACATTCATTTCCAATATAACCTCCCACAGAGGACCCCCACCGGCAGGGTCCATCTCCACACTTACATGCAGCACATTAGCCAATTGGTGAGCTGTCAGATGCCTGAAAACAAGGCAACAGAATCAATTTTGAGTGTCGATGCATCAGAGGATCCCCGCATCTGAGCTCTTTCCATCCTTTAACGTCATTACCCATTCCCATTGCGCTTTGCTGCCCATTAATTTGACTTAGCCAAACGGAGAGAACCCATTGACAGTAATCAGGGCATGACAGAGAAAGTGTTTAAATCACTGTAACCCAGGTTGGTTGGATTATTAGGTATCTGACACACGACTCTGATAAGATGATTAAAAAAGTAGAAGAATTGTCGGTGAAGTGCTCAATTAATCTGAAGTTCTGTAAAAGAGCTCGTCTTGTGTACAAATGTATGGTTCTCATTAAATTCCTCCGAGGATATGAACAGTTTTAGTATGTACTACAAGCTCAGCTGTTCAGACAAATATGTCTTCATGTTTCTGACCTATAAGTTCACCAATATTGTTCCATAACACAGCAGCAGCCACAATTGATGAATTGAAAAAAATTATATAATGTGTGCAAGAGAGAAAATTAAGTAATTAGTCATTTCTTGTAATTGAACAGTAACTCTCACTGTTTAGCATCTTGTTGTGAAAGCTGGAGCAAATCCATATACATCTATTTAAGACATAATAATGCACTTCTAAGACAAAAGTTTCTCATCCCATCTCCCGAAGGCCTGCTAATATAAATCCACTCATGCAAATACAGTAAACAATAAAAATGACTTATGGCCCAATATAGTCAGCTGTCACTCCAGTCACTTTTTCAGTAAAACAAACTGGCAAATCTGCCTGCCTCGTTATTTCATACCCCCAAAACTGATAAACAGTCTCATAAATGAGACTACATTCATCTGCTCCTCCACAAAAAAAAGTTCATTTTATCTGCATAAAAAATAGGTCCTCTAAATGAGCCAGTATTTCAGTATAATGAGGGCGAGCAGGATGTTTCAATATTGTTGCTCTTCTTTGCAGACTCAGTGTGCATGTATAACATGTCTGCCTTTTTACTAAGGAGATTATTTCCTCACACTTATATATCAATGTTATCTGATTCTGAATGCATTTTTATACTGAGATATATTCTCACCTAGAGTTCTTTACACTCCATTTACCCAAATTAAATGTGCATTGTGTACAAGAACAGCAACATTCAAGTCCCTTGAGAGCACACAGATTTTTCAGTCGATATAATTTAGTCACTGTGAATATGTAAATTAACTAATTAACACAATCAGGTTAAGTGTACTGTGTTTCAACATTGAGTACTGTGACTGTAATAATCTACTGGGATGTTTCCCTTACAGTAACTAGAATACACCCACATGTACAGTTACTACAGTATGCATTCAAGTTCCTCCCTTTTTGAAATCGTCAGTCATCATCAGACACTGACGTCAAACATCAGTTATGTCATAAAATATCATTTACAACCCCCAAACTGACAAATTTCTAAGTGAAACAGGATATTCAGTAAGAAAGAAGATTGAAAGATGAAGATTGAAAGAAAAGTAGCCTCGTTACACACCAATATGGAGCCTGGCGACTGGAGGAGAGGAGTTTGCAAATTCCCGGGGCCGTTTTACACTGTTTTGCGTTCCACTGCGCTGATATTTTGTTATTTTGTAAACATGCCCTACATGGATGCATTTAAACATCGCACTGTGTATCGCTCACAAGCATGCCATTATGGCTGCCGCATCAAATTTAAAGAACTTAAGTTGTAAAAACCTGATAATCTAAATCTGATAACTAGTGTGAGCTTTGTTGGGAATTGTGGTAACAGTCCAAAAGGACAATTTATTATTATTATTATAATTATTATTTTAATTTACTGATAAATCTTACACAATAAGCCTAATAAGCCCATGAACCGGTATTAAAGGGATAGATCACCCAAAAATGAAAATTCTGTCATTAATTAGGCTACTGCCCCTCATGCTGTTCCAAACCCATAAGATCTTCGTTCATCTTCGGAACACAAATTAATATATATTTGATGAAATCTGAGTGCTTTCTGACCCTGCGTAGACAGCAATGCAACTACCACGTTCAAGGACCAGAAAGGAAGTAAGGACATCGTTAAAATAGGCTAGTCCATTTGACATCAGTGGTTCAACCGTAATTTTATGAAGTTATGAGAATACTTTTTGTGCGCAAAGAAAACAAAAATAACGGCATGCATTGTGTTACTGTCGTGAATGTGCGTCGAAGACTGACACAAAAGAGTTGAAATTGTTGAATAAAGTTGTTTTATTTGTGTTTTCTTAGTCCATACAATTAAACATACATTACGTTTTAATGATGTCCTTAGTACTACCTTTATAAAAAAATATAAAGGTATCTTAATTTGTGTTCCAAAGATGAACAAAGGTCTTACGGGTTTGGAAAGACATGAGGGTGGGTAATTAATGACAGAATTTAATTTTTTGGGTGAACTATCCCTTTAAGAAATCAAGCAGGTTTGGTTTTGAGTTCATTAACAAAAGATTTTTCTCCTATTCCACTTTACAATGGATCCTGGATATAAATATGTGTTGCTTGAAAGCTTTAGCGTGGCCTTGAGAACTACATAAGCTTGAGAGTTTGGTAGGCCTAGAAAACATTCTCTTCAGATATTTAAGTGAGTTTGAAGGATGTCATGTTAAATGATGTGTCCTTGTGAATGTGAGATCTCATTAACAGAGGGCTCATTATGGAGGTTCGATCTGTGTGTTTGTGAAATACTGTTTATATGTTCATGGAGATGAAAATGCCATGACCTTCAGCCATTCTGTAGTGAACAATGGAAAGATAGAACAGCACCAAAAATATTATCGCTCTCGCTGTCAAGGAGTTTAGAATGTAACTCAGTGTACATATTTTAGCCGTTATTTATTCAATGCTAGTTTTTCAATGCATTAAATCAATGCATAATTAGTTTTAGCACAATGTTAGTGATTCATACATCACAGTGGTCTCAAATGAAGCCAGCCATCACAGGCCACAGCAAGTGCTCAGTTGACCTTAACCCAATGCACATCAGTCATATAAATCAAGGGCCACACTTGCTCATACTACAAGATGAAGTGTGCTTCAAATCAATACAAATCTATTTGGTTTTTTGCACAAAATGCCTGTAGCCTGCATATTTGTGGCCAGCAGTCCAGCCAGCTGTTGCTTTGATCTTGGCCAATTTCCTTTCAGTTCTTGACCACAAATCCAAACTGGATGATCTCACTTATAGCCAGTGGGATTGGATTCAATTGAGGTACAACAATTGCATGAGACTGACAGATTACATCCCTATAATACATGTGGGGGGCAATTCGTCCAGTGAAAGATTGGTTTGTTCTAATAACAGGCACAGGGAACTAAATGCATGGTCAGCCTGCAATAGGGAAATCAATCGCAGGGATAAGAACAAAAGCATTGACAGCCTTAAAAGGCGTTTGTCAGCAGTGAAGTGCACACTTTTTTCCAAACGCTGTTCACAAACATTAATAACAAGCAAAATTGCTCTGTCTGTCCTTCTCTCCTCATTTTACAATCTTCCTCTTTCTCTCTTCCACTTTCTTTCACTGAAAGTGAGTGATCAATCACAAAGGCAATGTGTGAGATATTTCATTGATGCACCTATGTCTGATATAAATGTAAAATTAATAGTGCTGTCCTTTTTGCTTTTGGCTATGATACAACGCTGCTTTTAAAGGGATAGTTCACCTAAAAATGACAATTCTGTTACAATTTACTCAGCTAATACTCCGCTCAGTTAATGCTGCTCTTTTTCACATTGAAAGTGTAAGGGAATCAGGCACAGCTTCTGGTCACCGTTTTCATTGTTTGGAAACAATGACATTTCAGGATATCATAAAATAAAAAACATCAACAGGTAATATAAAGGTGAGAAATGAGACATAAATTATTTTATTTTTTTATTATTAAATAATTATTATTTAAAGAATTACTGTAAACGAATTACTGAAAGCCACCAAAGGCAATAAACTTTATTACTTGGTGGGGAAACATGTTGATTTCAGTAATATTTTCTGACAGTGAACACCAACGTTCAGTTAAATATATTAGTAATTACAGAAAAAAATATTTCCTGCTTGTGATTATATGATATGATTCATTAGTATGTAATCTGGTTGTGGCTGCCATCAACAAAGCAATAATATAGAATGTGTAGAATGCATAATTTAGAGTGTGACTTGTAATACTAAGATATGAAGCTTAAATGTAATGCACCAAATGGCACGTCAATGACTCTTAGAAACACAATTTCTTTCTTCAGAAAAACCTATCTATCATTTAGCCAAGTCTCCAATCAGCAGGTGAGCCAATAAGGCCATTTCTCTCAGAGTTGGGCCATTAGAGCTGTACCACATTACCACCAACATATAACAAAGTACAGCCCTCAGCCCATCAGTCAAATGACTCCAACGGAAAATAAACAGAATCCATCACATCCCACAGCACCGAAGAATGGAAAAAGGCACATTAAAAAAGCTGCAGACTTTGATTTGTAACACACATTACTCATGAATTATGCAGGCCATGCCAGGGAAACTCCAGGTAAACAAAGCGGTGCGGTAGGTGAGAACAATAAATAAGATTTAAACTTAAAGTAGTGTACAGCAATGACTCTTCACTCCACTTCATAGACTGAAATTGAATTGATTTCTTTTGAAACAATATGGAAAAATGAGATGAGAAAAAATAGATTTGAGCAAAGAGGAGGTCACAAGGTCAAATGTGTCGTTAAAGTGTGACAGCAGTGGATATGAAGCATTGATGGATAATGACCACAGTATAATCAATATTCTGCTCATAATAGGCATAACTAGACTTTTGCGGAATAAAATTCATACTCTGATACCCATGAATATTCACTAGCAATAGGCTGTTAATTCAATCATTCTTTGACACGCTTTTCATTTTGTATTTATGCTGAGAAATCTCTTCGGGCCCCAATTTGGCAAGAAAACATTTGCAGTAATCAGCGGATAATGGAAGATTTTAGGTCTGAATCCTAAAACTGTGGCATAATGATTTCCACCTATGCTTTTCTGAGATCTTCGTTTGTGCTGTTTTGCTTCTGTCGTTTGGAAAGTTACTCTTTCCTGTTTGTTATTAACAAACCCACACAGCAGAACTCATTACTCTCATAGTGGTTCAGAAAGATATTAGAGAAATCCCCAGCTCCCAGAAAATAAGCCATTGTGTTAAAGGACTCACAGAAATCTATGGTGTAAGAATGGCTTCCTGCTAAGTGTGAGTGTCTTGTGCTGAAGAGGAACAGTCTGTCAGTTAAATAGTGGGAAGCTTGTTTGTCGTCTGAATGCTACGGGTCCGTTCATGTATGTGGCTAGTCAGGTGTTTGAGTACACTGTAAAAATGATTCTTAACTCAAGTAAATTAATGAATTGCTTGATTGGTTGATTGATTGATTGATTGATTGATTGACTGACTTCCTATTCTGAATTTTTGGTAGAATAACGTTTAGGTGCATCTCAGTACACTTTTTCTATTATGATATACTCCGAATCAAACAAGCAATGCACCAGAAATGCTTTATATGACTTAGTATTTTTTAGTTATATTTATATTGTTATTTGGAAAAGTTCAATAACATGCATACAATAAACATCATGTCTTGTCATCATAGCTCATCTATTCCCTTTCCAAAACAAGAAGTATTAATAATACAATAAATATTATTACAATTGACACTAATTGTTTTCTTTATTAATACATTTTAAAATTTAATATATTTCTGTGATGGCAAAGCTGAATTTTCAGCAGACATTACTCTGGGCTTTAGTGTTTAGTGCATGATGCTTCAGAAATCATTCTAATATGCTGATTTTCAGCTCAAGAAACATTTTTTGTGTGTGTGTAAACTGTGATACTTATTTGAAGAAAAAATCTTATAACATTACAAACATCCATTACTGTTAATTTCAATCAATTTAATGCATTGTTACTGAATAAAAGTATTAATTTCTTATAATTTTTAATTTTAACAACTCAGTGAATCATTTACCTTAATTAATGCAAACAGTTGCCTCAAACACATCATTGAGTGCACAGCACTTCAAATGCATCCAAAAGCCACTTGAGTTTTACAAGTAGTGGATATTACTCGCATATTAACAGGTTTTATATGGGGGCCTTTGTGTCATCAGCAAGTAGATATAGGTTGTGCGATGAAACAATGATACAGTCAATACAATGAAAACCAGGGCTTCAGTTTTTCACTTTAGTATTATTTGTAAGTAAACACAGATGCCCATAACATATGATGAGCTTTGTTGCCATGTTGTCCTATGAGAGATTGCCATATATTCATCATAGTACAAAGGGTGGATGTATGGCTGAATGAATCTCTGTTTCCATTCCTGTAATTCCACTAATAAAATCATGGACCTGAAGTTTAAGTGCTCATGAGTGCTGTTTGCATCCTCACTACAGCCTGCCACTTATTAACTGTAAGTGGATACACCTACTCTACGGTACTGAGCTCATTACTGGCCATATCTCTTGTTTGTTTAATGTATTGTGGAAAGGTGGACATCCGCAAATTTCCAGTGCTACATGAAAGAACACCAAGTTCTCAACTTAAAAAATGTTTAAATCAACTGATAAGCAAGCACTACAAATCACTCAGGTGAGACAAATGCGATTTTAAGAAGTGCTTGTATAAGGTTTTATGCATCGCTGAGGTGTAACAATGTCTACACACCCACCTAGCTAAATTAATACTTGCTCATTTGGCAGGTGTTTTAGCCCTTGCTACTGCTCATTTGTTTAACATCCGACAGTGTAGGTGGGCTGTGATCTTTTCATAGATTGATAGTAATGGAACTGCTAACTTCTTTCTCTCTGTCCCAATTTGTTAGAACCATCTCTTAACTTGATTGTACAGCTATAAGTTTTCTCTGCATCTCCTAAATAGGTCAAGTACATTTAATTTATTCACTATAGCTTATCTACTAGCATATATATATATATATATATATATATGGGAAAAGTTTGGTCAAAACCAGTCATTTAAATCTGAAATATTATCATAAATAAAAATTAAAAACCTTGTTGATACAGCTTGAAATGTAATGTAAGCAATTTTTTTTGGGCAATATCAATAAAAGTCTCTGTGATTTATTTTTCATTCAGGTTTGTTGAACGTACTGGAAATACTGTAGTAAATATATCACTGTTGTAATTACAGTGAATAGCTGTATTTGTGCATTTGTTGCTGCTGTAAAGTAATCCTCCCTTTTCGCAGAATTTCGTACCCATTTACCAAACAAATGACAGCATTGTGAAAATGATCCCCGGTCACACGGATCCACAAAAACAACTAAAAATGCTGTATTATCCAGGCCAGTGGTTGGTGATGTCACTTTGTAAAGAAACATTACACACCTGTACTAATGAACCCGTAATACAGTATGTATGTGCATGACATCATTTTCACAAATTCACATTTTTTCAGTTTACATGGAGACGATAATGGTATAGTTTTCAAAAATTTTAAAACCAGTTTTCAGGCCCCCAAATGCTGTCGTCGTGTAAATTAATGGAATCATGTAAATGCCCCTTATATAACCCAGAACAGATGTTTGAGGGGAGCATGGCAGATAAACAGAAGCCATTCAGAAACCGAAGTCAGTGTACCATCAGAATGATAAAATACAAAAAGAAACTTGCATACATTTGCTTTAAGACACACAAAAATATATAAAATTCATTTTAGATAAAATATTGAAGCAGTGCTCATCTGCAAACAAATGATGCTTAGAGTTTGATTGACACCATTGAAATTTAGCTAAGCATTCTGAGAATATCTATTTTGTTTTGTTTGCAGTCGATCAACACAAAATTTGATTATATGCTTTACCAGTACTTTTCGAAGCTTCAAAAGTGTGAAATGAAGTGGCTTTGAAATAAATGGGAATGATAACAAATAGCTTTCTCCATGTATTGCAGACCTCCTTGAATTTATTGTATATGTGTCTGACACAGATTTTAAAGCATTTTGGTTGCTAAGGGAGACTGTACTTCCAACCTTGAAAACATGGTCCTTATGTGTTATATTGAGGTGTACTGTCTTTTTGAGGAAAACAACATAAATATCCTCTGCATAATCAAATAGGCCTATTTCATCAGTTTCACAAATAAAAAGAAAAACAAGCTGAAAATGACATTTGACTCCACAGCTGTGAATAATCACAGAAAAGGCAAATCATTAGGAGAGTGAAACAATTGATTGCGGTGCTAATAAAAAGCCTTAAGCCCCTAGAATCAATTCTGACAGCACCACACAGAAAACGGTAATCAACATGAGAAATCTATTAAACACAAATTGCAAAAAAAACAACAAAATCATAACCACGAGTTCCACCTTGGATACTGCAGAGCATTGCAAAGCAAATATTTAGCTCAGGCACTGTGAGTGTGGGAAGGCCTTATTGAGGGGTCTCATTGTTTCATGGTCACATGTCATTGTGTTTGCAGTAGGCAGTGGAGTTCAGGGCTTGGTACAGGCAGGGTTGGGATGGGAGGACAGAAGCTCGCTTGACAAAACTTTGGACTTTACCCAGCACCAGCTGCCAGCTCCAAAATGCTCCAAATGTCTGTGACAGCCTGTGGCATTTGATATCAACCACTCTGATTTTGGCTGTCCAAATTTTAATTATGCATTAAATATATAAGAATATGCATTAAAGAGACCTAAGGCCTTGAAATATGGCATACTGCCCCAATGAAAGCCAAATCTTAAAACACGTTTTTACAGTACCGGCCTTTTTTATATAAACCCTTGAACTTGGAAATTGTTATGCCATCGCACATCAGAAATATATTCTTTGGTTTTTCTCATTGTGATTGATGATTAAGGGAATTTGGTCTTTGTTTTCCCACCTATTTATATTTCTGTGAAACAGGAAGCCATGGCTGGATAATTTCATGTTCATAATCACCCTGGAGTGCTCAAAATTATGAATATGAATGGGAATATACTTCAGAGATATTTTACTCATAAGAATTTCTAGGGGTGTCAATAATTGTGTCCAATGTGTATTTGAGAAAAACATTTATTTCATAATGATATTTCCCCCCATTTTAAATTCTTATTATCCAATGAAAGGTTAGATATTTGTGATTTTTTTAAATAAAAGATCAAAAGTTCACAAATAAAATATATTTTTTAAATTGTTACTGCATTGAGTTTTGGAATAAATGTGAAATGCTTAAAAACACTAACTTAATGAGATTCATACTTGGCTTTAAACAGATATTGATTACATTGTTAATGTAAAAATATAAAATTGATTTTTTTTCTGATAGTGTAAATAATGGTTATTAATCAAGAAAATTTGACTGTGACATAAATATACATTTGATTTAAAGAAAAAAAAACTTTGAGGACTTTGCCTTCTGTGTGTGTGTATATATGTATGTATGTGGGAGCATTTCACCCCTAAGTGTCTGTGGTTGACATATAACAGACTCTTTCAAAACGGCAAAAATGCATGCCAAATCCCACCTGCTCTTTACTATGTTTACTTAAGGATCATGTTGTCACTGTTGACCTTAGGGAGGATTTGATTGCAGATGGCTGAGCTTTCTATCTAAAATCTCATGATCCCCTTTAGTATTGCTCAACATAAATCAAAGTGTTCCTTCGCTCCGCAGAGAGACAGTACTTTTACTTAAAGATGAGGTCAAGCCCACCGAGGATAGTTTCCATGCTCCAGAATGTGATGAAAATGCAAATCTCAGTTTTTAATTATGTATACGGTAACATATTTAAAACTAACATATTTGACATAGTATCCTCAATTCATACATGAAACAAATCCCCAAAAGAGTCTTCCATAAACTTTTCAAAATAGCATATTTAGCATAGCCAAGTAATAGAGAAATTAATTTAGTAATTAGCACCTTTATATGACATCATCAGAAGATAATTACTAATTACAACAGGCCCTTCTAGAATGACAATCACATATAGCGAGCTGATATTTAACTCTTTAGCCGTCAGATTGTGGAGTACAATGATCTAATCTTGAGTCTGAGACCAAGGAACATTCTCAGACCAGTGCCATCGTATTCCTGTACAGGAAGACATTCCTTTATCTTCCTACTAGCCCTGGTGCATTCAAACCGTATATTTTAAACAGAGCCATTTATCACACAACTCTGTCACAAAGAGCTTCCAGACAGAACCTGGAGAACAAAGGATTCGTATTCCATGCAGTGCACCGATGGCAAACTTTGATGTTTATGTCGCCTCATAGATGAATTGCACCAGCCCTCGGTATGAAAGTTATTCCCTACTTCCTTTAAAGATCTTAAAATGAGCAGAGTTCACTCCCACAAACTTATTACCCTTTTGGTCACCTTTAGCAATATTTCACTGTGAGAGTCCTCGAGGAATGGTATACAGCAGCAGCAGTATCTCAGAAAACAAAGTGAGCGGCTCCACGGAACGGCTTGTCCACACCTTTGCAGTCAACAAAGGAGCACAAAGCCTGGAACATCCACTGTAAGAACCAAGCCGCTGATGATAACATGGACAGTTGCTGTCATCTCTCTTTGACTGTCGTCATGGAAACTGATCAACCAGGTATCGGAGGCCAGGTGAAGTCTGCTTGCCTCCAGCGAGCCATCTGAAAAATGAAAACAGCGCAACAGATGTTTTACAATCATCCTTCTCTGACAAACGCTCTGGTTAGAAATCAAAAGATAATCAATTATAAGAATTAGAAGCAGACTTTGCTTAAGCTGATTGATTTTCAACCTTCTATCTGTTGAAATGTGGTAATAAATTGGTATAACAATGTATCACTTTGAATTAATGAATCTACATTTTCAGAAAGTTTCTCGTTGACTGTTTCTTGAATGGATTAGCATATGGATTAGCATACAATTGTCTGTCTTTCAGAAGAACAGAAAGAAAATTATATTAAATTTGATATGCCAGGTTTGACATCATGGATACTAAAATGACATTTTAAAATGCCATACTAAAATTGGTTCTTGTGTTTCATTTCCAAATGCAACATGGCAGCGCAGGGCAAGATTTCCTGTGAATAGCAACCCGATTCATATGAAATTAAAAGACTCAACATATTAACTATTTTTATGGTTCTTTGTGTTCTGAAAGTTGAATGGAAAGCTGTGCAAAGATTCATCAAAAATTCTATTTTTGAGTCTTTTTGTGTTCCAAAAAAACACACAAAAAACAACACATGAAGGTAAGTAAATACTGATTCTTTTTTGTACTTCCAACTTGAAAAAAATTTGCTTTCTGTTCACTAGTGAATGCTTAATCAGACTTTATCTACTGGCCCTTTTCTAGGAAACTCCATTCTAGTGAATATGCATATATGATTTTCACTATGAATGAATCTGAAAACTTTAATCTAAATCCACTATTTAAAATGAATTTATTAAAGCAGAATTCTGACTATAACTGAGTGTCAGACTCAAAGACTTTTATTCTGGCCTCTGTGCACATTGTGAAAAATGTGCATATTTGAATGACTCATCAAACTCTTTGTAAGATGAGGCAGAGAGAGACAGAATTCTTTGAGAGACTAAACAGGATGTCTCACATAACCAACAGAACCATTTGATGGGGGCAGAAATGTGCAGCTTTAGAGAGAAATGCAGATGAACCCGTTTGCACGCTGCATTATGATGGGGTCATGATTGTATTCATTAAATTCACCTAAGGACCGGGTCAGTTTTCATTGCAGAGGGGAAGATATTTCTATACTCTCCGTTTCTTAAAAAAAAAAAAAAAAAAACGACAAGTCTGAAGTCTCAATATATGCAAAAATATTCCATTATAGAAAGAAGTTACTCAGGCCATGCCATAGGCTGCCTCAGCTTCAAAGAGCAGCCACAGTGAGACTGCACTTAGTGGGGAGTGCGAAGACCCATTACATTACATGCTAGCAGTGGGTGCCTTTAGATTACCACAGCCTGTGAAGGAATTAGGATACTGATAAAACTGCTAGCAATGAGGGCAGGGACACATGCACTGCCATCTATTCTCTTGTATCTATTGTATGCTCTTACGTAACATCTGGATGACGTTTTTTACTCACGGGTTCCTCTGAGCTGAAAGAAAGCAGCTAGTGAGTAAGGGATACAGCTTCACTTCATCTCTGAGACGGGGGCGATGACGTCAGTATTGCACACACACAGATATTTTTAGTAACTACAACTCTGGGGACAGCAACTAGGAGACATGTTTACCCTATGAAATAAATGAGGTGAAGTACAAGTTTCATCATCTCTCATAAATTATTGAAATTATGCTTATGTGCATCAATGCAAATGCATAGATTAAAAAATGAGACTATTAGTTTTTCTGACAGGCCCTTTCTAAATAACAGCATCACGTTTTGTTGTCCTCAGCTGGACTGGCTTATAGAGATCCTCAGCTGGAGGGTTGCAGGTCTATTCTGTGAAAAAATGTGAGTTATAAAAGTGCAACTAAGCATTAAATAGTCTTGTTCTGCAGTGAGGTTCTACCGGAACGCACTTGTCTTGTTGTTGATGTGAGCTGTTCAAAGGTCAAATTCCTCTGTCATTAATATATATATATATTCTAATAGGAGTAATATTCAATGCTTTTTTTATTTATTTTGTACAATAACCAATTTTTGTCCTGTCTTGGTTCACCCTTTGATGCCCTGGAAAACACACAAATACTGTCTTACATGATCTTTTATACCAACGTCATTTGATATTATTGATGGATTAATGTTGAATTATGTTGTCCGTATACATCTCAGTTTAACTCTTTACAAAAACAAATTTTATAAATTTTAGAGTTCAGCACTGTTGTCAGTATGACGCAGGCTAGTTAGGGACGCGTGCGTAAGTAGCGCAGGCAGCTGACCTCCAGGAAGGGAGGAACTACAAGCAGACGATTAAATATGCGTACAATCCTCGTCTGCAAATGTTTAAGAGAAACAACGATACTATCCATTAAGAGGATTGTTGCAAGTGTGCTGTTACTAATAAAAAAAAACGCCTAGACGACGAATAATTTCACCGTAGAAATAAGAGAAATATAAAATGGCTAGCAGGTGAGTCGTGCCGATTTCACATTTACAGCGATTTTTTTTTTTCAATCAAGTCAAAAAGAAAATGCCTTTGTGAAGTTGGGTCCGGCTGTATCTTTCAACGAGTAGTTTGCACGTCGCGTTAGGTCCATTTCGTTTATCCAGAGACTTCGGGAAGGATATTCTAAAGCGAAAATATTTCCTGCACAGTTGCGTCTTCCAAATTACTAGCGCGCCTGCGCAAAACAGGCAAGGCATTCTGGGATCTGTAGTTTTTGCTATTGCGAACGTCAAGGATTGATAATACTAAACGTAAACAAATAACGATGTATGTACATTATTAGCAACAATAATGGCATTATAATATAGGCTATCTTTATATGAATGACAACCATAAAACGCAGCAAATGCTTACAGAGTCCTTACAGAAAAACAGTGCCACACAGATAGTGACTATTTTCCACTAATGCTGTTATTTGATGTGTTTCAAGCTGAAAATTAGTATGCTGTGGCCACAATGTCAAAAAAAGAAGATTCGGGAGGAAAGAAAGGGTAGGTATTGTTTTCAATGTAATTTTTCCACATTTGTAATGTGAAATGAAGGATAATGTACATTCAAATAGCAAAATAACTCCTGACACAATTACAATTACTGTTTACACTCTCTTATGTGCTGCACACAATCATGATTATTTACAACACATATTCATCTTTCCACAGTTCTCACCAAACTGAACTTTACGCAGAGGTCCCTGCGACATGCCTGCCTATCGTCTATTCCCCAGAGTACAACATCACCTTCATGGGTCTGGAAAAGCTGCATCCTTTTGACGCTGGCAAATGGGGCAAGGTCATTCGCTTCTTAAAAGGTGTGCATCAAAACTGCAGGTGGAGTTTGCCTTGCAGGCACTCTGACCAGTGTGTAAGGTGATCTATAAAATATGAGACAAAAAGAATTGGGGAACCAAAGAGCTGCAAGTCAGTTCAGGACTGGAGGGTGGTGGGGAGGTATAGGTGGAGGGATGTAGAGAAGGATAGAGAGAGGAGCAATCAGTGAGGCAGAGATAATGAGGGAAGCTGAACTCCCCTCGGGAACAGAAGCAAGAGGATGTTGGCTTCTCAGCTGCTGCTGCAAGGTCAGGGGCAAAGTGTAACTCTGGCAGCTCTTCAGTTAAACTAGACAGCAGCGCAAGCTCTTTTTCCTCATTTGTTCACTTAACAGTTGAAAATGTGCTGAGCTTCCACAGCTCACCATGTATTTTTATTCGACTGTCAGATATTCGTGTTCACATTCGTTGTTGCTTTCATATGATACATTGATTTGTTTCCAGAGGAGCAGTTCATCACCGATGAGATCATTGTTCTTGCCCAGGAGGCCAGCGAGGCGGATCTTCTTGTGGTTCACACCACGCGTTACCTGAACAGACTCAAGGTAGAGATGCAGTGTCTGCTGTGCCCATGCCCTGTGTTATCACTTCTTTTCCTGGCACCCATAACTCCATATACTGATGGCAAAAGGTTTCTATAAGCAATACAAATAGCCAATTATAAAAGCAACATTCTGATTTTCGAATTGGTTTGTCCTTTACCTCAAACCGGCTTGCAATAAATTGCAAATGTACTTATTGTAGACCTTCTATGAGATCAGTGCCAAAAGAAGAATCAATTTTAATCTATTATAGCCTCATTATGACTGTGCGGACATTCCCTACTTTAGCAAAAATACATCTAGAATTCTCATTTCATCTCACCAGCAATGAACCAGTGATGCACAGAGGAAATGTACAATAGCAAATTGCACTGGATTACTCCGAGCAGGCCTTTATTTCAATCCAAATCAAGCAGTTCGCAGTCTTCTGCAAAGATTGCAGTCTGCCAAGAGGCTCTAAAGCACCCATGAGTCAGCTGCCCCATCATGCAGTCTGCACAGGGAGGACAATTTAAAGGTGCAATTCACACATAAATGAAAACTCTGTAATTATTTACTCATCCTTGTGTTGTTCCAGAAATGTGAGCTTTATAATAATCAACTCTACCAAAAACTGCTGTCAAGTTTGAATGCCGAAGTAAACTAAATAGTTTCTTGCATACAACTGTTATAACAACATGTATGAAATCATTTTAAAATGATATTAACTCTTCAGTTATAGACTTCCGATGAAAGAGCATCAAAAAGTTGTTCTATTGAATGATTGATTAAAGGCATTGGCTCATTGAGTCATTTGTTCATGAATCAAACTACACTAGTTATGCTGTATGTTTTTGAGTCACTAAAAAGGACAGAATATGACGGTTGTGTTGTTTGTTTTATTCACTAAAAATAACCTCTTAAAAGAGTAATTTGTTCCTGAATTGAGCTGTATTTTGCAATTCAAGAAAAAGAACCAACTCAGAAGATTCATGGGGTTGTGAATCGGACTACACTGGTTGCGCTGTGTTCACTAAATTCACTAAAAAGAAGAAGAGTCATTTGTTCTTGCTGTTTTACGGCATATGGCCCTTTTTATCGTATCAAATTCAATTGTGTTTGCCTTGGTATGTGGATTCAGTACTGACACGTTGCTGCTGAAAAGCGATACGGGAATGCAGCCATAGAATCGAGCTTGCTTTAATGAAGATCACGATTAATCAGAAAATCAATATTTTTACCCATATTTAGCTAGAATGAATGGCGTAATGCATTGTGGCATTTTAACACATTCGTTGTGTAAGAGAACTTTGAAGATTCTTCAGAATTTCTCATTTTGTGTTCATAGAAATGCACATAAAATCACATGAGGGTGAGTAAATAAATGACTGTTTTAATTTGGGGGTGAACTTATTCCTTTAAATTAGGCGTTCAATTTCCTGAATCTATATTTGGTGATGCATGTGTTGCTTCAGTTGTCGCTTGTACTGTAGCGGAGTCCTACTGCTCTTTGCTTACTTATGAAGGACTTATCGTTCAGCTACTTGGTCACCCTTTAAATTGGCTCTGTGTATGTATTCTCTCTTCCCCTTAATGCATGCAGAACGCTATCTTGGAGGGCTCCAGAGAGGTATCTGAGTTCTACTGTGACCGAATCTTTTGTACTTGCTTCACACTTTTTCACTCTGTAATATGTATTAGTACAGTCTATTTATCCTGCTTTAACATTTTGCCACCAGTTTGCATTTCCACTAAATTACCCCCTGCATCAACTATTTTTCACTCCCATAGCAAGATTGGAAACCTGATGTATTGTACAATCTACCATCATCCCCCTATAGCTTTCTGTTTTGATTTCTTGTATTTACAGCATCCATTTTTTATTTTCACAATATCCAATATCCGAAATAATGTCACAATATTTGTTCATTATAATTTAGAAGGCATAGTAATTGTAATTTAGACACAGAGTAGCATGATCGCTTACCTTGAAAAAATGTGCATGTTATTTCTTCCCTCTCAGTGGTCGCTGGTGGTTGCCACCATCACAGAAATTCCACCTGTCCTGTTCCTGCCCAACTTCCTGGTACAGCGCAAAGTTCTAAAACCTTTGCGAATGCAAACAGGAGGAACCATTATGGTAGGTTTTGAATATCCATTTTACTCAGAAATGTATATGTGGACATTAAAACATGCACAATATAGGGAATTTATGAATTCATACTGATCTTTTTTGTACAGTTTCATATCATATTTCAGCACTGTTATCATGTCAAAGCCTCTTGTCCTCAGGAGATTTAGGTGGTCAGCTCATTTGTTTATATTATTCCAAATGTAATTTCTCTCATAAAAATAAATCTTGAAGTATTGGAATGACAATTTTTTTAATCCCAATCTAACAACAAGAATAATCCCAACATAATTTAAAACACAAGTGAGATGTTTTGGAACCTCTTGCACGTCTGGGTGGTCAAAGGCAAGTGCGTAAGACATAAGTAAGTCAATACAGTTCAATAAAGTCCTGCAGACTTTTGTAGCAAATATTTATTAGTCTGATCGAAATTAGATTTTTAGTGAATTCGGGCATATGTCTGAAAAAGGGCTTTGGAAGAATAACTGCGGCTTTATAATAAAGACGTCCAACTGTGAGACCTTTTCTATTTTAATAGAAAACATAGTTCCCAGTTGGACTATTATGATCAGCAAAAGCATACAATTCACTTGCAAGAATCAAAAGGAAATAAAAATCAAAAAGGAAAAAAAAAACATTTCAGGATTTTAAAGTTTTATAGCTGCCCAAGTAATTTCCTTTTATTGTCCAGCAGCAAGACTTTGTATTAATACGATACAAATAGGGTTCTGATAGATTACACATCTTTACATATCAAATAGAAAGTCAAAAGAAAATCCTTCAGTTTATCCATCTCGTGTTTTTCTGTAGGTTTTAAGTTTCTACAAGCTCTAACAGGGTTTTATTCCTAATGCTTTGTTTATGCTGCAAGCAAGTACAGAGAAATTTTAATAGAAATGGTGTACACATTGCTTTTGGATTTTTTTCAGTAGGTTTTCTACAACACCAGGTGTTGTACTGCTCGGAGAATGTAATACAGTGAGTCATCATCTTTCTCAGGCTCTAGCTCCATGGAGTATTGTTCAAAGTTTTCCAAGGAAACAGGAACATTTGGTGACAGAAAGTTGTTTGTGAGGGCCTAGTTTGGGCCTCTCATTGGCATAAGTTGAAATAACCTGGGGAGGAACAGCCGGTAGGAAAGGCTCTGAACATCTGTGATAGAGACGCTCGGAGGAGTTTCTCACAGGTAACACAACCACATTAACACTAACAGCCTCTTTTGAAGCTATCATAGAAGCAGACACATTACTTGCTGCTTGGGAGTTAAGCAGAGAAACAAAAAATAAAGGCTGAGAGTGCTACTTCAATTCCTAATGAGTTTTCAGTGTTTTATTTCTCAAAGGAGGTTTCTGGATCTTAATAACCTGCTTGAATGTTTACGCACTTCAGCCCATGACAGTTTTCTCTGTTGGAAATGCTTTCTGATGGTTAAATTGTTGTATTTAAATATTTTATTTGCTTAAACCTAAGCAATAAGCACACAATGAGAACACAACTGAGAATTGCTACTTTCAAAACCATTTGGTATTTCTACCAAGAAGAGTGTATCACAGTATTTATCTATAATAATAGTATTTGAGATTTACATTTTCTTAGGAAATTGTGAGAGGTGCTTGCTTGTGGAAAATCGCAAAAATATATTTAATGGCATGTTTTGCAAACAATTGAAGCACTTGGGCATTATGTGGATTATATTACCACCTAAATAATTTTTACTTGTCAAAAAAACTACTTTGCTTTAAAAAAAAGCAAACATAGAGGTTACAGTGAAGCGCTTACAAGGATTTAAAAGCAAAAATGTGAAGCTTATAATTTTATATAAGCAATTAACATTAATTGTTTTCGGTTAAAACATTTTTTTCATAATAAATCATGTTAACACCCATTGTTTACACCTTGTGGCTATACTATTAAAGCAGTGTTTTAATGTTTACAGATTGGCCTCATTCTCCTTTATTGTAAGTGCCTCACTGTGACCCAGATTTTTTGCTTTTTAAAGAAAAGAGTGGACAAGTCGAAATGAATTTTTATGGTAATCAACATTATTCCAAAAAGGCTGTTGATTGAGCTGAACCCATGGAAATTCCTTTAAGTGTCAATCTTCTGCAGCAGTACCATCTTGAGGACGTTCTTCCCTACTTTCCATCCTCCCTGTTATTCCAGTGATGTAAAAGACTGCAGTAAATTACTTTGCGGTATGCCAGGTGTTCTCCACAGTGCATCTGCGCTCTGACAGACTGCACTGCGCAGCAGACGAACTCACGATGAGTGTGCTCCACACGTCCCTCTCAGCCCGAGAACATAATTATACCTCCCATTGAGCCCTTCTCACGGCCTGATAATTGACTGCCATTTCAGTCAGCAGTCGACAGGCTGGATGGAGCTGTAGTTCTGGTTCGGGGAACATGGGAGTATGTGCGGGCCGTCCCCGTCTTAGGTAGTGAGCAAGGAAGTTCAAGGTTAGACAACATCCACTGTGTAATTGTGGGCGTTTGGGAGGAATTATCATAATGGGCAGACTCATATCATTAATCTCTGTTCTGTTGTTGTGAATTTGTTTATTATCAGAGTCTTAATGTGATGATTATTAATGAGATCAGATGTGCACACTTGTCTTTGCTTTAATAGCACTACTTCAGTTACAAATAGGGTGGTCGAGCTTGAGTTTAGAGATGCAGAACGTGGCAGTGGATGTTTTTATAAATTTCACACAGAGCGGTCATGATGTCATTCAGGTAGTTCGACTAGATATGGCACTGATATGAGCCCTGTTTAGATTCTGAAGAGGATACATTTAAAAATAAGCATGGCCCAGAGCCAGTGTGAATGAGCGAATCATGTCCCAGGAAACTGAGTCATCATTGTCCCAATGTTTCATAGATCTGTGTTTACTATATACTTATACACTGCTTAGGGGTCTAGGGAGTGAAATGAAAAGCAGGTGGGGATTTGTCAAAATGTGCAAGTGACTTGTGATAGTCTTTGCATCAGTTGGAAAGTGTTGGTATAAATAAATCAATAATGTTTTGCAATGTATTTCATCATATTGCAGCAAAAGTCTAAACAACAGGGATACATTATAGCTGGCATGAAGTATTTCTTTAAAAAAAATACATTTATAATGGCTGTTGAAAATTAGTTTTTGCCATTACAGGAATAATGACATTTTAAAATAGAATAGTGTGTTAAATTTTCAAATAGTGTGTATTTAAATCTAAAACAGTTTTTAAATTGTAATAATATTACACAATATTGCTGTATTTAGTGTATTTTTGATCAAACAAATGCAGCCTTTGTGCACTTTTCTCCATTTCTGTGTGTATTTATATATATATATATACAGTATATATCAGCTGAACTGAATGTGGACTACTGGCCCAAAAATCCATATTTTGTTGAGGCCTGTATAGGCTTTTTCCATGTTACCTTTTCTGTTTCATTGAGAGCACTGGATGATTTGAATAAAATATTAATCATGAGTAAATTTATATGCACTCTGGTCCTTGAATTGATTGAAATGATTGCAGACTCAAACTTTTGATGCAGTTTTACTGATGGATCCTCTATCAGTAGAAACCCTGAGGAGAGGGAGAGCAGGAGAAAGTTAAAAAGGAAAGATAGAGCTGAGTTGAGCTGAGCTGTCCCTCCTAGGAGCAGCTCAGGGCTCTAGGCTCACTGATAACCTTCTCCTTATGCAAAGCCATGCACTGGCTGCAGCCAAGGGATTGAGCTCAAGAGCACTGTGTGCATGTGTGTGTGTGTGTGTGTGTGTGTGTGTTCGTACATGTGTGGAGCTCTCCTCTCAGTTTGGCACTCTACTTCATGAGTGACTGAAAGTAGCTTTAAATGCACTCAGAGGAGAGTGTCATGAGTGTACTGGGCTGTATATCAATTCTAGATACAGTTAAACTGGTCTAAAATGATCATTAGTTGATATCTCAGATTGTGTAATAATACAAAATCATAAGAGATAAGCAACACAAATCAGAAATAATATTGTAGTTTCTACTTTATATTTAATTTTTTTATTTGTAAAAGGTCTTTAATAGATGTTTGTAAAAAAAAAAAAATCTCACCAGGACATTGATAATGATAAGAAATGTTTGTTGAACATCAAATCAGCGTATTAGAATGATTTATGTAGGATCATGTGTAATGGCTGCTAAAATTTAGCTTTGCCATCACAGTAATGAATTACATTTTAAAACATTAAAATAGAAAATGGTTATTTTAAAATTTTAACAATATTTCACCAAATTACTGTTTTTGCTTGATTTTTGATTAAATAAATGCAGCCTTGGTAAACATAAGAGGCTTCTTTTCTAAACATTAAAAAACCTTAATGACCTCAGTGGATGTGCGTATGTGTGTATATACAGTATATATCAACATAACATCAACATATGTCCCTCAACATAACCTTATTTAAGGCTATACCAATCTGAATGGTACTGCAGTGCTAAGTACTCAGAGCTTCCAAAGACTCATGGAGGCAATTAGATTACTTTTGACAAGAAGAAATGATAAAAGAAAACACAATCTGGTCTCATTTTGAAAGACGAGTGAAAATCTGATTATTATTTCAACAAAGCAGCATCAAGTTTTCTTTTTATTGCAAAACTCATTGGAATGCGCCACTCTTGGAAGATGGTCTTATCTGTGATAGACAAATGGATAACCCTTGCTGTGATAGAAATGCTATTTTAAAGACATTTCCTGTTATTCCTCTGCCATTAAATGTGTTCGATAGATTGGATTTGCTTATGTTCATATTAACAGAAATGCAAAACTAAGATAGAAGACAGATAAGTGAATAAAGGAAAGAATATATGAGGAAAGCATTAACAACTAAAATAAATGACTAAACTGAGTATATTTAAATATTAGAAATGCACAGGCTCTGTAAAAAGCTGCACAAAACCCCTCCTAAACTGTTAGGAGAAGATATATATGCACAGAACTTATGTGTGAAGTTGAAACGATTTATAATCAGAGATGAAAGAAGTTCAGATAATGTTGTATCCTCCCTCAGCTTTAGCGCCAAGTTACTCTGCTTTTGATTTATCCGGCATATGAACAGATTTCTGTTTTTCTGTTCATTTATTGATGACTCGATAGGGGAAAAATGCCAGCTGGAAAATGAAACCATGAAAGTAAAGTGTTCTCTCTCTCTTTTTTTTAACTTTCACCTAGGCTGGAAAGTTGGCAATGGATCGAGGATGGGCAATAAATGTGGGTGAGTTCTCTCTCTAATGTTCCCGATCATCACTCGGAAAACAATTGCCAAGAGAATAAGTGCATTTTACTGTGGCTTATGGATTTGCTGTGCTCCCTGCATATTTGATTCCATCTCAGACAAACTATTGATCATTTAAAGTAGTGATTCTCAAACATCCTAATATTACTTAGTCACAACAAATTCCCTCTAATTTTGTCACCGTTCAACTGACATTGAGTGGAAAAAAATGGAAAAAAGAGCAAAGAATATGCAATAATTACATTAAATAAATAAAATTTGTATTGTTATTATTATTTCAAATATATTTTTAAAATTGTCATTTACCACTGGTGCGATAGCCCTAGACTCTTTAATATTAAGATGTAACAGGGTTGTTCTCTTGGTAACTTCATTCAAAATTCCCCAAAGATGGCTATGTATCAATGCATTCACTATTCTATTCTCATACTCGTTTTTGAGGAAATTGGGAGAAAAAGCATGGCTCCTGCTAGCTCAGCAATTTCCTTCTTGCCGCTGAGCAACAGAGCCGCTCTTTGTCTCTGCATTGCTAAACATTAAAAGACAACCGACGACTATTCATTCAAATGTGCGCGTTGTTCTCTGGAGGGTGTTGCACAGTAATTGAAAGGTGTGAATCAGCAAGCGGGGTCGTGTGAATAAGCAATAAATGCTAATCAGCAACCGGCCCGCTCCCGTAGAGGAGCTTCCGGAGTGCAAAGTCATTTAATGAGGCTAAATGTGGCAGGTCATGGGAGGACAGATTGAATCTGTTGCCTGAATGTATAAATATGATCCTAATTAAAAACTAGTCTTTCAATCACCCACATTTTGAGGGAACATTCAGATGGAAATCTTCTGGTGGCACTGGAAAACAGGCGCCATTTTTATGCACTGAGCTGTTTTTAAGGCTCTTTTCTGCTTTATGCAGGAGGAGGCTTCCACCACTGCTCCAGTGACAAAGGAGGAGGTTTTTGTGCCTACGCTGATATCACACTGGCGATCAAGGTGAGATGTTTGCATCTAAACATTAGAGATTGCAAAATGCAATCCCTATAAGCAATTTATTAGTCATCTAAAACAGTTAATAATATGAATGAATTATGAATGCCGTAGCAATTAAACAGTTCAAATCTTTGACCAGTTGCTGACTGAAATTATGATGACCAATGTCAACATCTAATATTGCTGAGTGAATATATTTTACTCGACTCTTTTTATCCAAATTCACTTAAAAATATATTTGTATTAATAAATATGAAAAATAATGCCATATATTTAATTTAATATATTTTGATTTTGAAAGTAGTCTTTAAATGCATATATAGTAGTGGACTTTTTGAATTACATGAGGAACTTAATCAAGTGATGTCAATCATCTCCAAATGATCAAATATGTGACCCTGGACCACAAAACCGTCATAAGGGTCAATTTTTTGAAATTGAGATTTATACATGAAAGCTGGATAAATAAGCTTTCCATTGAGGCATAGTTGTTAGGATATAACAATATTTGGCTGAGATACAACTTTTTGAAAATTTGGAATCTGAGGATGCAAAAAAAAATCAAAATATTGAGAAAATCGCCTTTAAATTTGTCCAAATGAAGTTCTTGCAATGCACATTGCTAATCAAAAATTACGTTTTTATATATTTACGGTAGGAAATTTCGAAAATATCTTCAGGGAACATGATCTTTACTTAATATCCTAATGATTTTTGGCATTAAAGAAAAATCAATAATTTTGACCCATACAATTTATTGTTGGCTATGGCTACAAATATACCCCAGCGACTTAAGACTGGTTTTGTGGTCCAGGGTCACAAATAGTGTTGTTTTACAACTGTAACTTTACCACTCTTATTCACCTGCTGTTGTTATTGGCTAACATTTTTACTTTGGAAATGAGCATTTTTGGGTTGAGGATTTGCTTATCATATTCAGTATAGTTGCGTTTGGTATTGTTAAGAAATAATATAATTTTATTCTATTTAAGAAATAAACAGACTAAAGATAAGAGGATTACTTACATAAACATGTCATTAAACGTTTTACAATCCAGCCTCTGAGTTTCATTAAACCATCCTGCACAGATATCATGTTCGGTATCTCTGTACCATCTTTTTACTGAAACTCATCCATTGATTTCTTTTTTTCCACATTCATTCCACTCTCAGATTGTTGCTATGTCGTGAGATCCACAAACCTCTCTGCAATTTGTTCCTCTGTCAGGCACAACCTAACTGCCTCTCTTGTGTGTTTCCCTCTGCAGTTTCTCTTTGAGAGGGTGGAAGGAGTTGCCAGGGCCACCATCATCGATCTAGACGCCCATCAGGTGAGCAGTCCTTTTCCAACTCCACTCTGTCAGTCAATGGAATTGACCACGTAGACGAGATAATACCCTCTTTTTGGAGGCAAAATCAATAACTCTGCACTCTGATTACTTATATGCAACAGCTTTGACTCTTCTGCAGCTGAAACATGCTTTCTTTTGTTGTCATGACTCCGTTAGTGTTGGCTGTTGAGTGTGTCATTAGGATGATTGCCATGGCAATCACTACTCAATGATAGCAATGCTACATTTTTGGGCTGCCAAGTGTGTTATGATATTGTACATGCTCTTATAGTGTGTAATGAGGAATTGCTTTTTCTGTAGTTTAGTTATTTTACCAACTTACAAGAAGTTGGCTTATCCCCCCAAAGGTTTTACATAACCATATTGTCATACTCTTTTTTATTATTATTTTTTTTGACCCGACCCTTGCAATTAAACACCCTTAATTTTGTGTGTTTTGTGTGTGTGTTTTTGCTATGTTTTTAAGACATCTGTGCAGACATCTTTGCAAATCTAAGCACACGGGTGGTTAAGATCTTTAATTAAATGTTCAAAAAATAATGAAATATATATATAAAATAGAACATTAACAGAGATCCCTAACATCTTCATTCATGGCTTCTATGGCCAAATCTTTTTCAATACTGTTTAAATTTATTAATAAATAGTGATTTATTTACCATGTATTTTAATTTGAAATATTTAGTTTTAAATCTTACTTTAACCATCTATCTGTTTGCACTCCAAATAGATGTTGTTGATGTAGACTTCCATTCAAAAGTTTGGGCTTATTAATATTTCACATAATTGTGATTCTTTTTTTAACTTTCTATTCATGAAAGAATCCTAAAAAATACATCTCAGTCTTATTTCTTGAGCACAAAATCAGCATATTAGAAGACTGCTTAGGACAGCTTTGCATCACATGAATAAATTACATTTTTAAATATATTAAAATAGTAAAGAGTTTAAATTGTAATAATATTTCACAGTTGTGACAGTTCTAACACTTGCAGTATATGTTTATAAAGTAATATATATCAATCTCTTATTTCAAAAGATCCAGAAAAAAATAATAATTTTGCATTATATGACCGCTTTAGAGAACAGATATGAATATTGTAAGAAGCCATTCTGTTGGTCTTAGCAGCAGTAGAATAGGTCATATCCAATGCAGTGCTGAGATGGTAAATTATCCCACTCATTAATAAAATATGACTCTTTTTTTAATCATTCTCACTAAATTATAGGTTTTATGATCCTTAACCAAGAGTTTAAACTTCACATGGATATCAGCCATATGCCAGTCATTGATTTATTATTATCATCTTGATATTTGCTTGGTCACAAGTGTGTTTATAGGCTGACTTATAAACTAATTAACACCAAAGCAGCTAAGCACTTGTGAGAATGCATGTTCATTGTGATCTAGCTTCTCTCTGTGAACATTGGGGACAGTCAAGGTGAGCAGAAAATATTTGGTTTGACGTCATGCTCACCCGAGCAAGAGGAGAGCTGGATGAAGTGAAAGAGACAAGGAAGTACTTGATGAGATAACAGAATGAAAAAGAGAACTGTCTCACAACCAAGGACTCTGAGGTAAAGAGTTGAATTAAGAAACACAGCAATCAGCTACAATCAGCTACAAAGAGTCTCAGAGGACAGCTGTCACACTTATCACTTCTGAGACGTCCGTAATTCTTTATGTTGTCAGGTTTTCAGTGAGTTAATATTGGTGCTTTATAGTTTTTCAAATAATTTGAATCAAGAAAGCAAAATATATGTCTCCTATAGTGAAAGATTTTTGCTGATTTTTTTAAAAAATTAACTGAATATTTTAATATAAGATATGTTATGGTAAACCATGGCTGTTTCATTTTATTTTACCTCATTATTTTTTTATTATAATGTCATAACTTGATCTTCTAGTAAAATGACTTATCTCTGGTACTGTGTGCTGGAATCCTGGAATAAATATATATATATGTTTGTATAATTAAATTGCATATATAAGTTTGTTTGTTTTTTTAAAGAATTCTCTTGCTCACCAAGTCTGCATTTATTTGAGGAAAAATACAATAAAAACAATAATACTGTAAATTATTTTTACAATTTAAAATAATTGTTTTCCATTTAAATATATTTTAAAATGTAGTTTATTAATATGATGGCAAAGCTGAATTTTCATTCTGATCATTGTAATATGCTGATTTGGTGCTTAAGAAATATTTCTTATTATCATCAATGTGGAAATCAGTTGTGCTGCTTAACAATTTTGTGGAAACCAAGATTTAAAAAAAAGTAAAAAAAATAAAATCCCCATTGTTGCATTATGAGTTATTTTAAGTATGTATTTACTGTCACTTTTGATCAGTTTAATGATTCCTTGTTGAATAAAAGTATCAATTTATTTAAAAAAAAATCTTAATGACCCCAAACATTTAAAAGATTATTTTAATTCATCATTATATCAGCCAGCCATTGCAGTCGAATACTAGTCTTAACACATCATATCCTTCCTTTAATTAGTGTAAATCAACATGTTTCCCTTAAATTTGCAGTTTATTGCACTCTCCTTCCTAATGAGTCACCTCCTCTTCTAATTAGCCCAGCCCATTAATTAAGTTCTCACGGACCCAGGAGTTGTTGTTCCTGATAATTTTGGTGATACAGTAGCACATAAAACTGGCACAAGCATTTTTAAGTGTGGCTTGATTGTAATTATAGTCTTTTGCTCATCGACTAAGCCAACAAGATCAGATCAATACCATTGCCGGATGAATAATTCATGGAGGGCCACAAACAGAACAAAGGTGGGAATCTTCATGTTGGCATATAAATGTGCCAGAAAGTGCTGTCTCAGCTGGGTTTAACGGCTGTGAAAATATAGAGAGGGGAGACGTTGGCGTTAAAGCTCCAATTAAAGGCTTAAAGTTAAGACATGTAATGGTCTCTGTAGGTGACAACAGTTGCATATATGAATTCATAAGTGTTTGCTAATAACCAGGATTATCTGCACAATGAGGTGACATATTAGGAATCAAAGTACTAAAAGTAGTTGTTAGCACCCGTGGAATGTTACATACCCAACAATGACATACCCAACAATTTTGAGTGTTATAAGCTGTTTGTGTAGTAAAGTTGCAAAGGCTAAAGTCTCAAACCCAAAGAGAAATTCTTTATAAAATTTAAGACTCGTCCACGCCTTCCTAAAACGCCTCATTTAAACACGCCCCCACATATCTACGTCGCTGTGTGGGATGATTTGCATAACACCTCCCAAATGTTTACGCAAAGAAAGAAGGCGTAACTTTTATTCTCGCTGTAGTATTGTTGCCACCTCCACCATGTCCTGGGGACGCTGTGTGTTTCCAAATATGGCAAGGGGCATAACATTTCTGTCACACGCTTGAGGTTTTCGGCCAATTACAAAGCACTGGATAGCTGGCCAATCAGAGCACACCACTCTTTTCAGAACGATGAGCTTTTGAAAAATCGACGAGTCATTGCAGAAATGCGAATGTGCAGATTAATTTGCTGTATCTGTTAAGGGGGTTAACTTGTCTAAAAAAAATGTAATGAGGAAAAAAAATTCCTTTTGACATTTGTATTGATGAGTTGGAGAAGTAACAGGACATTAAAATAATCAAGAAATGGCCTGAGCTGAATTCATACTAGGATTGCTCTCATTCATTGTTATTTTAGTGTTATTTATATGCTGTTATTAAATATGTTGAATTATATTTATAATTGATTAAATATAAAAAAAAAGATTTTATGTTAATATTTATAATTATCACGTATTGTTAGATTATTATTGTTTTAATTTTAGGTTAAGTTTAGAATTTTGTTTTTTTATCATTTTTATTATTTTTTTATATTTCTATTTAGCTTTATTATTCAGTTGTAGTAATTTCAGTACGTTTTAGTTGTTTCAGGTAGTTGCAAAGTCCATATATATTATTATCATTTACAAAATAATCCCAGCATCTCTTAGCATTTTTCTAATTCTGTTTTTATAGTTCATGATAACTTAATATCTTCATATATCCAAATAGCATTATCTATCACCTCTTTAACTGCCTGTAGCAAACTAAAGAGGGTGAATCTACATGAAAACAATGAAATGGTCCATCTGACATTTCCAGCATGTCTTTATGTATAAACAAGCCGTTGGGCGTTCCAGTTCTGAGGTGATGGTAGACTTGATCTCTGATGCAGAAATACTGTACCTTCCGTCCTCTGGTCTTATAATAGCATTGACGCATTAGATGCAGTAATATTACCATTCTGTAACAGTTCACCTCTACTAGAGACCATTAGTGCAACTTAAGGGCTGCTGCATGTTCAGTAATCACTCCTGTATATATTATTAATGTAAGCTGCCTGTTAGATTTCAGAGGACCAAACTCAAAATTGCTACATGGATATCTTTTTGCCAGCAGCAAGGTTTTGCTGCTTGAGTGCACAGATGGTGCAGACAGGAGAATGTGAATGTGTCCTTAACGCGTGGTTCATAGTCTCGTAATTGGCTAATGGTTGCTGTGAGCAGAGAGACAGGGCTGTTTTGGAATAAGAGACTGGAGTCGTACACATGAGTTGTGGGCCTTGCAGCAGTTTTAAGTTAAAAGTGACAATAGCCAGATGCTGTATGTGACGGATGAGGAGGATGGAATGAAGAGAGATGGAAATGTTATGTCTTCAGAGCACAGAACTCAACACTTAGCAGAGGAGAGCTACGGAAAAGCTCATCTTCGCATCTCTCGCTGTCAGTCATGCTCTGTTTCAGAAACAAAAGCAGTTGCACTCACATTGGACACATGCAGTACACTGTATTATAGTAACTATTGTTGACAAGCTGTTTTGAGATTTTTGTGAGCTGAGTGAGTTTTGTAAAATACATGAAATACAAGTTGTGAAATACATATCTTTACCCAAAAATTCCTGCCGTCTGTCTCAGTGGGATACACTCTAAAAATTATTATTTTATTTTTGTTGTTTTCCTACAAAATTAAAAAAATAAATAAATAAGAAAGATAATTTACTTGAAGCAAAATCAAGTTTATTAATTTTACCTGAAGAGCTTTCTAATGAAAATTTGTCTTTTACTGCCATATTATTATTATTATTATTATTATTATTATTATAATTATTATCATTATTATTATTAAGGGTGGAATGGACACTGGGGGTGATTTAGGTCATTTTGATAATGTGTTGAAGGAAGATTATCATATTATTAACAAATTAATAATACAATTATTTTGTAATTGTTTACATTTTTACACTTTTTTACTTTGCAAGAAACACACTTGTTTTATGTTAATTATTTGTTTTGAGGATGTATATGTATATGGTTTTTTTTTAATGGAAAACAAGACAAAATATGCTTTTTTGCAGTATTTAAGCTGGGATTTCACCCACCGAGTTCTGTAGATTTCCATAGATGTGGAATCTCGTTGTAACACATTTGGCTGTGTTAAAATCCATTAGGTAGAGTTATTAGTCCAAAAAGCAGGAATCCACATAATATGAACTTACATTTGCTCTTTGATGCATATTGCAGGGAAACGGCCACGAGCGGGATTTCCTGGAAGACAGACGTGTTTACATAATGGATGTCTATAATCGCCACATCTATCCAGGAGATGGATATGCAAAGAGTGAGTTAATGTGCATTTGAGTGTGTAAATGGGGATTTGAAGTGATCCTGATTATGTAAAGATATCCTGTCCCACAGTGATACGAGAAGCCGAAGCGCTTTGAATCATGGTTATCTGACTAATTTAGCCTGGACTTGCTCTTTATTTGCATATCTATACAAATTCACACCTACACACACTCACAAATAATGGCATACTGAGGTGAAGGCAGATGAAAGGAAATGAAAGAATGCATGTCACCCTTCTGATGGTTAGAGCTTTTGCTCTCCTACAGGGGGCAGTGTCCTGCAACCCTCATGCTACTGTACTTGTACTGTATACTTGTATCTTATTTTCATCATACACATTTCTAGTGTTACTTTAACACCCTTCTTTATGTAAAATATAAAGAAGAGTTTGCATGCAAACAAAAATGGATGTCAAAATATATTTGTTTTTCTCTTACATCTTCGTGTACAACCTTCTTAAACATTGATTATGATACAAATATTTTCTCTCATCTACATGCCAGCTTCTCTTACAGTAATACGTTTAAAAAAAGGGGAAAAAAATCAAATCAGTTTCCAACCTCCCGTTTATTTGATTTATTATTATTTTATTTTTTTTCTTAATTTATTGTACAAAATGTATTAACATTTGAAAGTCTTGGCTTCCAATGATACTGTATTCAAATTCTAATTGACCGTTGATGTCATTGTCATTTGCATACTGAATGGTGATTGGTCTTCTTTTTCTGCCTTGCATGCACTGATATTTCCTTCAGGAAATGTTTTGATTGATATGTTGGATATCAAAGAAACAGCCCACAGTGGTTTGAAGGAATGACTGACAACATGCTTCAACTGGCACCGATATGGTCACATTATAATCTTCGTCAATTAACGCATCCGTTATCTGCACTCTTCTAACTCGCTCTGTCAAACATTTGAGTAGGAGTGACAGAAATATTGCTGTTCTGTTCAGCTTCAATGCACACTGTGCGACAACTTGTCAAACCTGAGATGATTTCATTAATGCATTTACATACCGTAACCAGCTAAACATAAGGTTTTATAAACGTATAATATTCTGACTTTAAAACTTCCCCTCGCTCTATTGAAAGCACATCCTGGCTTCTCATGATAAGTTTTGCATGGCCTTACTTTCCTAAAAATTTTCATTCGTTTTTTTTTCTTTTCTAAACCATTTTTTCCTCTGTGACTTCTCAGTAGGCTCAAAAGAGAACATACCACTGTTTTCTGACTCTGTGTATTAGTAGTCCTCTCATCTGCCTGGAAAGGCACAAGAGACTAATTAGGTCTTAAAAGCCTCAGAGAAGGCAAGGTATTGTGCTCTATTTGCCTTTAAACCAGGCTTAAATAAACGAAAGAACATCTTGCATTAGCTTTTACCTTTTTAAAGTAAATAGTTACTTCTTTTCAGTTACATCCACGGCAAATTTGGTGAGAAAAGAAAGCCAGAATAATCCTTAGTGGCTTTTCCCCCAGATTTTAGAAGGATGTATCCTGTTTGTTTTTTTTCAAACGGGTGCAACTTAAAAAAAAATCTGTAATTTACTCACCCTCATACCTGTATCTTTTAAATAGTTTGTGGGTATTTCTTAATTTTTTTACTTTCTTAAAAGTAAATATTTATTGCAGACTGTCATGGCTGCTCTTTTACATATAGTGAAAGTGAATGGTGACCAATTATATCAAGCCGTTTTTATTGACTAATGATTTTAGACTTAGAATATAGCACAAAAGACATTTGGCCTACCCTGGTCCCTATAGAGCAGAGAGCAGAAAGTCATACAGGAAAATAAAAATTCATATAACTTTTGGGACAGGATGTGCAGTTTTGGGTGAACTAACCCTTTTAATAGTTATTTTAATACAACCCCAAATCAGAAAAAGTTGGGACAGTAAAAAAGAAAGTAGTGATTTCTAAATTTACTTTGACTTGTATTTCATTGCAGACAATATGAACACAAAATATTTCATGTTTTGTCTGGTCAACTTCATGTCATTTGTAAATATGCATCCTTTCCTGTCATTCAGACCTGCAACACATTCCAAAAAAAGTTGGGACAGTAAAGCATTTACCACTTTGTAATGTTGCCATTCCTTTTCACAACACTTAAAAGACGTTTAGGGACTGAAGACACCAAGTGATGAAGTGTTTCAGGTGTAATTTTGTCCCATTCTTCCTGCAAACAAGTCTTAAGGTGGGCAACAGTACGGGGTCTTCGTTGTCGCATTTTGCACTTCAAAATGCGCCACACATTCTCTATTGGAGACAGGTCGGGACTGTAGGCAGGCCAGTCAAGTAACCGTACCCTCTTCCTCCGCAGCCAGGACTTTGTAATGTGTGCAGAATGTGGTTTTGCATTGTCTTGTTGAAATATGCATGGACGTCCCTGGAAAAGATGTCTTCTTGAAGGCAGCATATTGTGCTCCAAAATCTCTATGTACTTTTCAGCATTAATGGTGCCATCACAGAAGTGCAAGTTACCTTTGCCAAGGGCACTGACACAACCCCATACCATGACAGACCCTGGCTTTTGGACTTGTTGCTGGTAACAGTCTGGATGATCCTTTTCTTCTTTGGTCCGGAGCACACGGCGTCCATTCCTCCCAAAAAATACCTGAAATACTGATTCATCTGACCACAGTACACGTTTCCACTGTGTGATGGTCCATCCCAGATGCCTCCGAGCCCAGAGAAGTCGACGGCGCTTCTGGACACTGTTAACATAGGGCTTCCTTTTGGCACAGTACAGTTTTAACTGGCATTTGTGGATGTAACTACGTATTGTGGTACTTGACAAAGGTTTGCCAAAAGTAGTCCTGAGCCCATGTGGTGATATCGCTTATAGATGAATGACGATTCTTGATGCAGTGCCGCCTGAGGGATCGGAGATCACGGTTGTTCAGCTTAGGCTTGCGCCCTTGTCCTTTACGCACTGAAATTCCTCCAGATTCCTTGAATCTTTTAATTATGTTATGCACTGTTGAAGGTGAAATATCCAAATCTCTTCCTATCTTTCTTTGAGGAACATTGTTTTTAAACATTTCAATAATTTTCTCACGTATTTGTTGGCAAACTGGCGATCCTCGGCCCATTTTTGATCCTAAAGGACTAGACCTTTCTTGGATGCTGCTTTTGTACCAAATCATAATTACAATCACCTGTTGACATCAACTGTTTCAAATCACATCATTATTTAACCAATTTACCTCATTACTAGCCCTAAATTGCTCCTGTCCCAACTTTTTTTGGAATGTGTTGCAGGTCTGAATGACAGGAAAGGATGTATATTTACAAATGACATGAAATTGACCAGACAAAACATGAAATATTTTGTGTTCATATTGTCTGCAATGAAATACAAGTCAAAGTAAATTTAGAAATCACTACTTTCTTTTTTTATTTGCGTTTTCCATACTTTCCCAACTTTTTCTGATTTGGGGTTGTAGGTTTCTTTGTCCAGTATTTGAGTGCAACTGCTCTGAATCGCTGTTATCTATTCAGTTTGCTGACATTTTACCTTCCTTTGTCTTCGTCTGCAGTTTAGGTGATGAAAGCATAATTTGGTCTTCTTTTTTGACTTCAGGGGCGATTAAACGAAAAGTGGAGCTGGAATGGGGCACAGAAGACATGGAGTATCTACAGAAAGTGGAGCTCCATTCAGAAGGGGCGCTGAATGAAATACGGCCTGACATCATCATATACAATGCAGGCACGGACATTCTTGATGGAGACCCTCTTGGAGGGCTGGCTATATCCCCACAGGTACAGCTGTCACTCATTCTTTCTTTCAGTCCACCATATCAGATCTGAGATCTGATATGGTGCTTCAACTCGGCAGGGTTTTCTAGCCTGGTCAATAAACTTCTGTATCAATTATTCAGGATGAATGGGCAGTAGTGCTGAAAAAACGTCTTCATTTTGAAGATTTGGGAGGGAGGTTAGAAGAAAGACTTTTTATTAAAATCATATATCATATAGTGTATTAATGGTGACAGTGTTTGATATGCCTGCACATGAGGTTACCCTATGCCATTGTGACCTATTGTGCCTCATAAATCAAAGGCTATCAGCAAGTTTATGTACTTTTTGTATTTCACTTGCACATTAATGCATTTTCATTATTAAATGTTTATGTGACATTTTATACTCTGCAACAAGCCTTTTCTTAATCATAGCATTTTAAAAATTGGTCACACTTTATTTTAAGGTCCAATTCTCGCTATTAACAAAGCATTAACTACAGCTTTTGCCTCTAGAAACTACTAATTTGCTGCTTATTAACTATTAGTAAGGTAATTGTTAAGTTTAGGTATTTGGTAGGATTAAGGATATAGAATATGGTCATGCAGAATGTGCACTTTATAAGTACTGTACTTATAAACAGCCAATATGTTATTGATAGGCATGCTAATAAGCAACTAGTTAATAGTGAGAATTGGTCCCTATACTAAAGTGTTACCTAAAAATTAAATAATATATGAAACAATATATATTTACTTCAGAAATAAAGTGCATTACACATTAAGACTTGTTTTTAGATATTTTTTTCAGTAACACTTTATTTTAGGGTCTCTTAACTAGTTGCTTATTAGCATGCATATTACTAGAATATTAGCCATTTATTAGTAGTAATTAAGCACTTATTATTGCCTTATTCTACATCCCAAATCCTACCTAATACCTAAACTTAACAACTACCTTATTAACTATTAATAAGCAGCACATTAGGTATTTATTGATGGAAAAGTCGTAGTTAATACATTTACATTTATGCATTTAGCAGACACTTTTATCCAAAGCGACTTACATTGCATTCAAGTTACAGTTTTTACATTTTTGTCAGCTCTTGCTTCGATTCCCTGGGAATCGAACCCATGATCTTGGCATTGCTAGCGCCATGCTCTACTATTTGAGCTACAGGAAAGCCTGACTAATAGCTTTCCACACTACCTAACACACTAATAGTGAATAAGTGTTCCCTATTCTAAAGTGTTACCATTTTTTCTCACCCCATTGACTTTTTTTCTTGTTTTAAGCAAAAACCTTTTTTATGCTCAAATTGGAAAATAAGCTAGTAAACCTTACTTTACTTAACTCTGAAGAAAGAGACTTCAGAGTTAAAAATACATTAGCTTAGCTATTTGAACCAATTTTTTGCAACCATTTTTTAAACTAATTTCAGATTGATATTTTGCTAAAATTACTCATTACATATGAAGCCATGTTTAACACTGTTCTCACCTCTCTTTCAGGGTATCATAAAGAGAGATGAGATCATCTTCAGGGCAGCCCGGCGACGAGGAATCCCCATCCTTATGGTGACGTCAGGGGGCTACCAGAAGAAAACCGCCCGCATCATTGCTGACTCCATCCTGAATCTGCACAGACAGGGTTTGATTGGTGAAGTGGCTGTAGAGGGTGCGGGACCCTCACATGTACCGCTCATGATGAGCAGATCTGTGTCATCAGGGGCCACGTTCAGTGCCATTTAAACTCTCCTGATCTTGGACCTTGTCAAGTGTGTCAAACACACTGTTCATTTACCTAATGCAAACATTTAGAACTAATATAATGTTCTGGTCAGGGATCTAATGGTTTGGTGGTTTAGACCGAGATTGACTCAGGATAGTTTTCATTGTTCATTGATTTGAACTATTTAACTCATATGTTGCATTTTTTGGGATAGTTTTGGAGTGAAATTTTCAAATTGGGTAATATTTTAAATTTTTCCTTCATTTCTTAAGGTTATTTTATGCAATGCTTGTTTGCACATTCAATTTTCAAAGGAATAGTTTACCTAAAAATAAATTCTGTCAGCATTTGCTCACACTCGTTCCAAATCCATTCAGTTTTATTATATGGGAAAGAACATTTCTCATTTCGTGTTCCTCAAAAGAAAGACAATTATACGGGTTTGGAATGACAGAATTTCCATTGTTGGGTAAACCTTTTTAATTGGTGCCCACAAGTTGGGCGTTGGAAGAGAATTGATTTCTTCTCAATTTTAAATTTAAAAAACAAATCTAAGGGATACTGTACATTAATACATTCCTCTAGAAATCGTTTTGAGATCCACACAAGAAAAATAGACCATATGCCAAGAGTTGATTTTATTGAGCAATTTGAGTCAGCTGCAACACTATATTATATTTATTTAAAATTAAATTATGGCATTATGAATCAATTTTGGATGCATTATAGATTCCTCATTGCGTCGACCTGCTCTGCTATCACGCCTTAAATTATTCTTTGACATTAAATGGAAGTTGCTCTGAAGATGTGCTTTTGTGACCAGTTGGTTTTAGCAGCACGCAGGAATTCTCATTTGTGTGCATCAGCAGGTGGACCACTGTCAGGCTGAGTGCTTTCTATCATAATATGTCTGGCAGGCTTTTGAAATGTCTTCAGGCTGAGGCCGGGGCTCTCTCTATTAGAAAATGAAACTCTTCATTGGAGAATCTGAGAGACACTGCAGTTGGTTACCAGTGACAGTTCTAAAGCCGTGATCTTGTCTGCCTCAATTTAACTAAATGGTTCCTGTCATCTAGAGAATAAATAGGAGATGATGACACTGTTTTCTTTTTTTGTTTAGATTCTAAATTCTAGTTTAAAATCTAGATTCTCAGTTTTTGATTTTGATTTTGTGTTGTGATTTTATTTTTAGACATCAAGTGTAGAACAGTCTACTATTTTTACTCAAGGAGTTCATTACTCCACACAGATTTACCACTGAATTTGTCACTATTGGCATTATAAGTTTTGAGTTTATTTAAAGAGATGATTCACCCAAAAATTTAAATTCTATCATCATTTATTCACCCACATGTTTTTTCAAATCTGTTTGACTTTTTTTTTTCTTGTGGAACATAAGTATTTAGGACGGGAAGAAATATGAAGTGGGAGGGAAACTATACTGTATTTCAGTGCTAATGCAAGTGAATGTAAAGTTTCTTGGGGGAATGTTTTGCAAGTAAGTGCAAAGTTTTTCAAGGTGTCCAAAAGAAAGTTTCTTCAAAAGTTTTGCAAGCGAACATATTGTTTCTCTGGGAACGCAATTTTTTTTCAAGCGAATACAATTTTTGCTGTGGGAGCACAAAGGTTTTGCAAATGAACACCAAAGCATTGAATACAACTTTTCTTTATATCTCATATTTTTTCCATCACAAACTCCTGGTTTCTATCCACTTTGTTTGTGTAAAAGAGAGCTGCATGAACATTTTCTAAAGTATATCCTTTTTTGTTCTGCAGAAAAAAATCCCATAATGAGGGTGAGTAAATTAATCAAATAAATCTCTTTTATTTAGTTTTATTTCAAGCTCAAGGTTGGTATTCAGAGGGTTGTCTTCTTAAGGAGCTAGTTAGGAGTTTTGTGCTAGGCACGTATCCTCAGGTTGCAGGGGTAATGGTCATGGCTCTGTTATGTAGCGACATTGTGTGAAATTTGTAAAAAACTAATTTCTCTGACCTGGTCCATAAAGATTTGCTGGGAGGTGTTACTGGACCTCCAGACCTTTCTGCACTAAATTGCTCTAAGAACACATAATAAAGTAAAAACATTGCTCTGTTCCTTTGTGCATCCCAACCACCCCTACATAGCAAAATTGCATGAGACAATGGCTTTGCCATTTGTAATTTAGCCTCACTAAATTAGTGAGGTGTTTACTCAATTGGGAATGGCAAAATTTGAGCATTATTAATGTTTTTTTAGGTCTGGGGGTGAGGTTATGAGTCTCATACACTAATGAGTGTATGAGACTCTTTTCGTTACTTTCCTTTCTTTTTCTCTTTAATGAAAAGCGTCAAAAGGATGCGTATGGAGGTCACCTGAAAGATGTGAACCCTTTAGCTCTAGCTAGCAGTTTAATGGATCCGTACATGAAAAGCGCCACGGTGGTCCTGCTTGAACAAATGACTTTCTGATGAGTATTTCATGTACATAGATCTAAATGGGCTACTTCATTGGTAACATTTTGTATTGGTTGATAACCTTGTGTACACCTTGAACACTAAACGTCTTATCCACTTATTGTGGTTTGTGCCACATTATGGTTTCATTAAAACCATGTATATTCAATTTATTCCTTTGTCTTGAATTATTTTTTATATAAAATTACTTCAAATGTAATTAATAACTCATTAATCATATCTTGTCTATTTAAACCTGTTTTTATGTATAAAAATACTTAATTACTTGGGTAATATACATTTATACAAATCTATAGAGATTGTGATTTGTTAACATCTAACAAATGTCTTCATGTTGGGTTTGTCGTGTTGTTTTGTACCTGGCACTTTTTATTTAATGCCATTTCCATGTAAGAACTGAGAAAATAAATCAAGTCTAACAATGCAATTACCGAAGACCTCATGTTTATTGTATACTATATCTGTTAACGCTTCATATGATTTATATGACTTTGTTCCATCAGCATGACATCTTCAAACACCTGCTGGTTTATTGTTCGAAAGCCTCGCCACAACCGGAGAAGATTAATGCTGAAAGCAAGTGCTGAGCGGCGGGACAAATGTGCTGTATTATTCATCATCTCTGCTTTCAGTCTCTTTTGTTAGTGTGTTTGTTTTGTGATGCAAAAGCAGATATCATCTATTTATACTGATGTTTCAGCATGTGTGTTCCCAGGGAATCAAACCCATGACCTTGGTGTTGCGAGTGCCAGTTGAGCTGAATGCCCATGACGTGGATATGCTTTCAAAAGGTGAATGATTTGCAACCATTTATTCTACTTGATACAACTTTTTTCCAATCTAAAAGCCAAAAACTACACCCACTTCTGTGAGCTTTCCGGTATGCCAACTGTGTGTGCGTCCCTCCCATACTCCACCCTCCAGTGATGTCATGAGTTATTTCAGGAGGTGTCTATGACTCAGCGATCAAACGTCCAGAGCCCACTGACGTCATGTGAGCTGTCTGTCTGAGAGCTACAAAAGCAGCTCAGATGTCTTTATTCAGACTCCCCATCGCCACCGTTTTACAGGCTCTCATTAACCGCTGCTATGCCCTGTTTACATAGTCTGAGGTAATGAGTATGGGTCCCTTGCTCCTTACTCTTCAGCCTGATTAAGGACTTTCTCGGTCGTTCTTTGAAGGAGAGATGCTAGAGTAGTCTTGACTCATTTAGGCATGGCTATGGGGAAGCTATGAATCCTTGAGATTACTTTTAAGTGGCATTGAATGAAAATGCAATGTTGTTGGATACTGAATATTTCATGCTGAGTGCCTGGTGGGACTGTGCATTCGCATGTTTCTGCCTGCATTTATTGATTTATTTTAATACACTTCATTTATAAACAAAGTTTACAGTTTCACCGTTCAGTCACTCATGGCTTGAACTTGATTATATACAGTTGTTGAATTGAATTCAGCCTTGGAAACAAACTACAATCTCTTGAAGTCTCAGGGGGCTGTTTAGCTCCATGTGAAGTGGTTTAACCTTGTAAATGTACTCTCAGGGGGAATTTTTACTGAAATTACTTTAAGCAGGAAGAGATGTTTGATCTCAAGAATGTGGTGAGGACATTATCAAATTCCATGTGTTGGTAAATAAAGGATCTGTTCACCCAACAATGAACATTTGACCTTAATTGAGATATTTGGTGGAATGTCCAAGTTGTTATTTTTCATACAATGAAAGCAGATGGTGTTTTTTACTGCCATGCCCCAATAAGGACAAAAAACTAAATCAGTCTAGAGATACTTGTACGGGTCTTTTGAAGCCATACAATAGCCTGTGTGTTAAACTGATGTAGTCTTTAAACACATTTCACCAGGTTCAATGTCATTGACTGATTCTCTGTCGCGTGACCAGTCGCAAAGTGGCATGGTTGAAAAAAACGCAACTGCAAATGAAATTTGATAGGGAAAAATTATCATTGAACCTAAGTGACTTAAATGTTGGGCTGTTCCTCACAAATCTGTCATATTCAAAAGACTTGACATTTTTATCGTACTTTTGTAGTGCTTTTTGTCAGTTTTAGAGCTTGGCATTGTAAATCACAATCCCCTTTCTTTGTATGGAAAACTCAGATCTTTTGTTTTTCACAGAGTAAAGAAAATGATAGTGGGATGGAATGACATCAGGGTGAGTCAATAAACAAAATATTTTTTTTTGGGTGAACTATTCTTTTAATATTAGAAATCCACCCTTCTGTGGTTCAGAATCTTACTCTCTGGTTCACAATATCAAGAGGAGATGCAAGGCAAAAATTGTAGCGAGATGTTAACTCGTCCAAAAGTGCACAGCCCACTCTCCAGACAAACTGAGGTGGGAGAATCTTTGCTCTTGGCCAATTTAACACCTGACCACCACCCATTTCCCACATAGAACGAGATGACACCATTAAGGAAAGCCACTCCACTCATGGCTTCCATTAAGGAAGGCCCATGTTACTCAGGCTGGATCAGCTCATCCACTGGTATAATGGCTAACACCCATAGAGCTCTGCATATTGTAAAGTCAATTCAATATAGATGGAACTGAGATTAGACTGTGTTATTAGATCGCACTTTTCCAGTTATGCTAAGGCAGCGGGTGCCCTGTTACTATTCAAGGCTATTCTGCAGATTTGTCTGAGGGGAGCAGGTGCATAAGTTATTGTGTGCATTCAATCTCTTGTTTGAGGTAAACACATTTATAGAGAAATATTTTTGAGACTGAATAAATTTTCAATTGCATTCTGAAATGCACCTATTCATTAAAATCCTGTCAGTCATTTTAAAAGACATTTCTTGAGCTTTTTGCCCATGCTAAATTTAGTGGGGAGGACAAAGAGTGCCACTTCAAAATAAAGAAATTAATTAGCCATGTATTTTAATATATTTTAAAATAGAATTTATTCCTGTGACGGCAAAGCTGAGTTTTCGGCAGCCATTACCTCGATCTTCAGTGTCACATGATCCTTCAGAAATCATTCTAACATGCTGATTAACAGTTGTGCTGCTTAATATTTTTGTGGAAACCATGATGCATTTTTCAGGATTCTTTGATGAATGGAGGTTGAAAATAACATTTATTTGAAATAGAAATCTTTTTTTAACATTATAAATCTCTTTACTGTCACTAGATCAATTTAATGCATCCTTGCAAAAGTATTAATTTCCTAAAAAAAAATCTTACTGACCGCAAACTTTTGCACAGTAGTGTACTGTATATAAAGCATTTCAAAATGACTAAAATATAGATGTTTTTATAATTATTTTTTTGCTGAGCAAAATTCAATATTCAACAAATGTTCAGCAAATTTGAGCAAATATTTAATATTCTACAAATATTAGCAAATATTCAATTCATTCAATCATTTTTAACTAATTTACATTTAAATTTTAAGTTTCAAATAGGTATTTTTTGGGCAATTTGAGTGTTTTTTTTTTTTTGTTTGTTTTTTCAATTTACATTTTTCAGTTAATAAATTGGTAATTGATTCCATAATCAACCACTTGATCATTTAAAATTTGTATTTATTTTTGTTTATATTTATTTGTCTTGTCTTGATCAAATATTGCAGTGACAGAAGTCAGTTTAGTTTATGCTTAGCCTTCTCTCCTGTGAACTGACATCTGTGTTTATTAGGGTGTGATCCTGGGTTGGTCGTTGCAGATTGATGTCAAAGTGATTGGAACGGCTGTGCCTTCTAACTGGGCTTAACGCCAGCTCTCACACATCAGCTTTCAAAAGACAGTCCATCACCCTTGATAAGTGGCACCTGGATGAGACCTGGAGTGCAGAGATTCAGTCTGTGAGAGCTATTATTAAAATGCTGTCAGGGGGACTTTTCTGTTGGCCAACAATGTGACGGTACCTTGTTTTCTCCCACATGTCCACAAGTTTTTCTTGTTCTAGCGTCACCACACCCGCAGGACGCATCATAGATTTTTGCCAATGCTGCTGACATAACTCTGGTTCTTTGATAGTACATCATTTTGACTTGTTTGACGTGAAATGGAAGCAGAGAAAGATCTAGTAAACCAGGATCCTGAATTCCTTTAAATGACTTATGGACGTAACCTTCCAAGTGGTGATTTGTTTTGAAGGTGTTGTCATGCTGTTGTAATTCTGACATCAGATCTGTCTGTTGTTTGTTGATATAAAGGTTGCTTCAGGGCCAGCTGAAATATCCTGCTTGCATTTGTACAGTGTAGTTTGTTTTCCAGCTGTTTTGAGGAAGCTACTTCGAAACTAGCCTACCTAGCTACAACCTAAATAATTAACATACAGTAGAGCTACTCTTTTAAGAAAGCAGTTAGACAAAAATATCCATAATTATCTGATCTGTCAAATAATTAATAATTTCCACATCCCAACTTGTATATACAAACTTCCCAGGTGGACTTGAACACACTAACATAAACTGCTATATTTTTGTGACCTCTTTTAGCGATGAACCTTTTCCAGCAAAGTCCCAACTCACAGATTCTACACATTGTGCTGCACAAAATCTAAAAAAAGATGTGCAAGTTCTATCAAAGCGTTCCTGTCGCTCTCTCGGCTGGAAGAGCTCTCAACAGCTGCTCATTTTAGACTGTAATCAAATGCCTTTTAGTTAACATTCTCCCCCTCTCCTCACAATGTCTCATTGAAAGGCAAGTGAAGTACATTGAATGCTGGAGATTTAAAGTATGCTGGATACATGCTTTATCTTAGCATTTTCTGATGCAAGCATCCTCAATCTATGCACTCTTTTTCAATAAAGTGGCCATTATAAAGCACAAGAGAAATGTGATTCTAAAATGCACAGAGGTTAGCCAATCAATAAAGATGTACATATTCATTCAGGCTGGGAGACAAAAAACAAACAAACACCCTAGGCTGGTTTGAACTAGTCTACTCAGCAGGCTATATTTGAATATTATGTGGTTTGAACTAGTCTACTCAGCAGGCTATATTTGAATATTATGTCTATTTTACCACTGTCCCTCATATATACAGTGTATATGAATTCAAAGGAGGGTTACAAAAGAAGCAGCTCAGAGAGATCCTCTTGAAAGGAAACCCTGGTCCATGTTTCTCAACACCATCACAGGGCTTTCCAGCAGTGACCATTTCCATTAGCGAGACAATGATGGTGAGATCTTGTTCTGATTCTGCCTTCATTCTGTCTCTTTCTCTCTCTATGTGTCCACTTAGCTCTCAAAACGTGTGGAGAAGAGAACTTAGGAAAGAGAAAAGCAGGATCAAATCATCATGTGACACATACTGTATACACTCTTTTTTTTTTTTTTTTTTTTTTTTTTTTTTTAAAGCTTTAAGTCCCCAGCCTGCTCAGGATTGTAATGTGTTTTGCATTCATGAGGCAGAAGCAGCTACTGGAAAATGCCAAGGACTCCTGATCCTTCAAAGCAAAAATGTTTTATCAAGTGAAGCACCACAAATTATTTACCTTTTGTGTGAGTGTGTAGATATATTCATAAACTAGTTATTAAAAAATAGTCCACCTGTCCATGGAGGTCTATACTGTTAGAATTCATCTCAACAGCAGTTGCTCTTCTGGCGCAGGTTTGAAATCTGCCATCTTTGCTCAGAATGGAATGATGCAGCTGTATTTTTCTTTTTAATTGTGAATGGCAGTGTACAGTATCAGTTTACTTGTTTTGCCTGTTTTGTTATTGTAGATTGTTGTCTCCAGATGGACATGCATTATTCATCAGGACTGCAATATGAACAGCGGACCAGCAGGAGGCGAGTATGTATGTGGACTGCAGTCCCACGCAGCACATGCTTCTGTGACCAGTTGCTCCATATGGGCAGATTCAAGATCAGTTTATCTCCTCAGGCCAGTAATGCACTTGGTGGAGGACAGAGCCGAAGGACTTTTTTTTTTTTGAGACCACAAATCACTTGTGTCATAAGCATGAGATTGTTTATATGATGATGTAATAGAGATGTGATGGAATTTCTGCAACACCGTTTGTCTACTACTAAATCGACAGCGTGATCAATTACAGTCCAATTTTTGAATGATTCCTATGAGCCGGTTCTTTTGTAAATCAAACTGAAACAATTGCAACAAGTGTAGTCTGATTACATGGTGAAAGACTCAAATGACTCTGAGTCAGGATTTAGCAAATCAAAAACATAGTTCAATGCCAAATGAATGACTCCTATGAACCTATGAAATTACGAAAATTAACCATAGTTTTATTGTAGTAAAAGTGTAGTAACCATGTTTTTTTGGTGTATTGATTACCATTTATATAACCAAAGTTTTACTACAAATACCATGGTAAAACTATGGTTACTGTAGCAAAAACGATGGTTAATTTGTGGTTACCATGGTTTAACTATAGTAACCAAGTTTTTATGGTTTAATTTGTAGTAAGACCATGGTTAATTTTCATGAGGGTAGTTCACCCAAACATAAATTTAAATTCTATTATTAATTACTCACCTTCATGTCGCTCCAAACCCGTAAGACCTTTGTTCATCTGAAGAACACAGATTACGATATATTTTATGAAATTCGAGAGCTTTTTGAACCTGCATAGACAGCAACGCAACTGACATGTTCAAGGCCCAGAAAGGTAGTAAGGACATCCTTAAAATAGTCCATGTGACGTCATTGGTTCAACCTGAATTTTATGAATCTACGAGGATACTTATTGTGCACAAAAATAACTTTATTCAACAATTCCTTCTTTTCCATGTCAGTCGACACTCATTCACAAAAAATTACGGTTGAACCACTGACGTCACATGAACTATTTTAAGGATGTCCTTACTACCTTTCTGGGTCTTGATCGTGATGGCTGTGTTGCTATCTATACAGGGTCAGAAAGCACTCGGATTAAATCAAAAATATCTTAATTTGTGTTCCGAAGATGAATAAAGGTCTTACAGGTTTGAAACAAAATGAAGGTGAGTAATTAACGACATAATTTTCATTTTTGGGTGAACTATCCCTTTAAACTTAAACAAGTGCAACAAGTGTAGTCTGATAACACAATGATGACTGATCTAATGATTATTATAATACATTATTATGTATCAGTGACAAGTGTAGTCTGATTACACAGTGAATGTGTCACGGTGCACACACGAGGGAGGATACAGGAACACGCAGACGAGGACTTAAATAATAATATTTAATGGAGACATCAAGGCAGGACAAGGCAGGACTGACATGGACAGGATAAACCGGGGAAGTAACGAGTAGACCAGACGAAATCAAACTGAACAGGCATGAACTAATATACACAGGTTAATTACAGATAACGAGACAAACACAGCTGGACAAGAGTTAACTCATAATGACATCAGACGAGGACAGGACACAAACCAAATATAGACACAAGAGGCGGGAACACATGACACACAACAGAACCCTGACAGAATGATTCTAATCATCTTTTTTTAGTTGATCAAAAACATTCAGCGCAAACTTTATTGTCTGTTTTCTGAATTAATTCCTTTTAGGAGTTTATTCTTTTTAGTGAATCAAATATACATCACAAACAGTGATGCAAACACATACAGTTTACAACAAACTAAACATAAAACTAATAAGGCAGTGTAGTTACTGACTGGTTGTATGTGTATACAAATTGCATTAATTTTCTTGATTTTGTCAAATATTTATTTCCCTGAAGTTCTTAAACATTAATAGAATCTTAAGGAACCAGGATCATTAATTTCTTTACTGTTCCCATGCGGTTCCATTTCTGTTATACTGTCTACAGTACAGTATGTAGGCTATGAGGCAGCTCTCTAGGTTTTTAGAGAGTTATTATGTTGTTTGAATGATGAACTCGCTCGAGGAAAACAACAACTAAGGCTCTCTGTGTCCTGGACTGCAATCCAAGTTATGACAGCAGTTGTTGCAATTGCTCATGTATCGTTGCAGCCAATTTTTGCTTGCATCAGAAAGGGTTGTTCAGCTGTCAAATCACAGTGCAGTATTCTATTATCTCAACTCATACTAGGAAACAGTCACTGTTTCTAACCTCTCAATGTTTCTTTCCTGTATGGGGTCCGTTCACCGCATCCCAGAGGAGTACTACGGTAACATTGCCTCACAACTTATGCCTGTGTATTTCAGCGTGTCATTGCGCATCTGGAGCTCAAATGACTCTGTTCTGCTTTGCAGCTGCAGAAAAGGCGTTGGTTGTGGGATATTAGAGCGTGATTTCTCGGCAGAATTCCACAGAGAAATATCCAAACGTTCCGTGATCTCCTATTGTGATGGTTGGCTCAGTTCGAGAGAGACGCCTTTCTTTTTTGCCAGACAAACATGCTCCCACCATACAGTAACTATAATTTAATGAAAGGTGCCATTCGTAGCAAAGACATTCAGACAGTAACACACCAAAGTCTGACAAACTGTACATTGTTTTTGTTGCAGTCTGCCCCATTGGGTGGAGACGGCTTCCAGTGTCCCTTTTTGTAGCTGAAAATATGATCCTTCCAAAATGAAGGCATGACTGCGATGGAAAAAGCAACAGAGACTGTGGCGCTACAGGCTCACAGACTCACCGACCTTCAGACACAGCTTTCATCATTAAAGACCCATCAGAGCCTGTGAACGGCCCTTACCTCTGGATAAAACCCAAATAATGATCAATCACAAGGCTGACCGGCCAAGACGCACAAACACAAAGCCCCTGCTTTCCCTCAGAGAGTGAAGAACTAATGCCTTGAATGTAGACAGCATGAAATCTCTATAAAAATGGTGAGTTTGTTTTATTTATTGTTCTCTGGCCCGTTTTCTTATGTCAGAAAGAATACATTTTAATTATATTGACCCTGTTTACCTTTCATCGATGTTTTAGGCCTTTGTAGTGCAACTGTTGTGCACATCAACCAATTTTAATGAAAAGTTGATGAAAAGGTGAGAGAATGTGAGACTATGCGTGTGACCAGATGGATTATATTAAGCTGTGAGGTGAGGGAGATTGAGGCTAGGGGTCTGGATGAAAGAAGCAGAGGTCAGTTACGCAATACATTCGAATTTCCACTTGTTAGCTGCCACTAAAAAACATCTAGAACACAAAGAAAGCCTGTGAGGTAGGCACATTAAGGTAGGCCTTAAATAGGGCTGGAGAATATATGTGATATGTTTTTGGAAGAAATCTCTTATGCTCACCAAGGCTGCATTATAACTTTTCTATGTTAATATGTGTAATTTATTTCTGTGATGGTAAAGCTGAACTTTCAGCAGCCATTACTCCAGTCATATGATCCTTCAGAAATCATTGTAATATGCTGATTTGGTGCTCAAGAAATATTTCTTCTTCTTATCAGTGTGCTGCATGCTTAATATTTTTGTGAATTCTTTGATGAACACAAAGTTCAAAAAGCTTAATTTCTTTAAAACAAATCTTTTCTGATATTATAAATGTCTGTACTTGAATAAAAGTATTAATTTCTTTAAAAATAAAATCTTACTGACCTCAAACTTTGAATGGTAAAAAGTATTCCTTTCCCCTAAGATGCTTTGCATTTGCTTGCAAAAGCATTGATATATGTTTAGTTTTCCCTCCAACTGCATTTATTTCCATCACAAAAGTTTTGCGAATGAATGCAAAGTTTCTTGGGGAAACGCAATACTTTTGTCAGCAAACACAAAAACCATTGAAATATAATTTTTCCTCCCGTCAAATTTTTTCTATCATCATGTCCCTTTAGGGGTCTGTAGTTTTGAGATATTTTGCAACAGAAAACCTGAAGGTGAATACTTTGTATTCCCTTGTGTTATCAAAAAGTTCTGACAACTTAATCACAACAAGATTTCAGGATCACAGTTTTTCAGTGTTTTTTCAGTGTTCACAAGACCTTATTGCTGCAGAGACTTATATTTCAGTTCTGGTGTTAATGTGACAGCAGCATTGTCACTAGCATACCATAATTTACAATGCTGTGCTTGTGGACTAGAAAAGATACATCACATGACTTCCTGACTAACTGCAGCACACATTTATTTGGTTACTGATAATGTGCAGTTCATTATGGAAGGAGGAACAAATATCCTATATAAGTGTAACACTCATGTATATCCTTTGCCCCAATAATGGCAGGATATAAAAGCGAGCCAAATACATCCAGATGTTGATCACGGCAACATCTGCACTGGGAGGAATCTGAGTCGTCGTGCACTGAGTCGTCTTGTCTTGTCTTTCTGCAGCTCTTCCAGTCTGTGGAGGAATTCCTGGCAAGACAAGACAGAAATCGAAACCTGCCGCTCAATGAATTGAAGTTATGTCAGGAATTATAAATGGACTGAACAGGGCTTGTGTACATTGCAACAGTGTATAATATTTTTTTGTGCTTATGAATATGAATAGCAACTATCAAGTTTGTGTGGAAATTTAGTCAAATAAATAATATTAATAAAAAAGTATAATTTTAATAAACTGTTCTTGACTGAAATGCTGTCTTAAAGGAATAGTTCAGCCAAAAATGAAAATTTACTGAAAATGCATTCACCCTATGGCCATCCAAGATGCAGATGAGTTTGTTTATTCTTCAGAACAGATTTGGAGAAATTTAGCCTTACATCACTTGCTCACCAATGGATGCTCTGCAGTGAGTGGATGCCATCCAAACAGCTGATAAAAACATTAAGATTAATTAATTAAGACATTAATTGATTAATATTTCCACCTGTTAGCTGCCACTAAAAATACAATAGTCCACATTTCCGGTTGAACTATTCATTTAAATGTTGAAAAAATATAACAAATATCTGTTCCACAGAAGAAAGTAAGTCATAGTCTTTTATGAAAGTTATTAAAAAAAGTGTAACAGAATTTTTTTATTAGAAGTTATAATATGTATTAATTGTTGAATGGATTGCTGTGGACTGTAGTAAGCTTATGTGCATTGATATCAAAATATATTGATTTTCTAAAGCCACATTTTATAATATCTATTCAATGCTTTTGTCATCTACCACAAAATATGTCTTTGAATCATGTTCATTTTCATAATGCAATTAACTTGATTAATTAAACAGCATATCATCTAATTAATTAGATTAAATATGCACACAAATAAAAATCCATGTCCTTGTGCTTCCTTGCATAAAAAATGTGCAAATATAAATACAACATAAAAAATATGTTTTTCATTGTCTCTCTGATTGATGACCTTGCTCAACCTGTTAAAGTATATACACCGGAAATTATAACAAGAAAAATACCAAGCTTCAAATTTACATTTCTTTCTCATAAAACCTATTGGTAGGAAAGCAATACATTGCATTGTTGTAGTGTAATCAAAATGAAAAATATGTTTACCTGCAACCCTTAAATTATAACTTTTGTTCGCACACAGTTGTGAGCGCATGAAAAGCTGTTTTTATTAACTGAAAATACAGAGGAAGATAATCCCTCCAGACACACACAGCTCCCACTCGCACAATATCTGGCAAAAGCAGGCGCAGCGAACAGATAGTCCTCCCATCGAATGAAGGCAAGAGAGAAAAACAGACACCTTCAGTGTCCAGATGGGAGTCCGACATATTTTTCATCAAGACATTCATAATAGTTAATAGTTAAACACTGAAAATGTCTCCACAACAGTTTGATTACCTTTAACAGATGCTGGATATTTCCATATTGGGGGGGTGTTAATGAGATCATTAAATGTAAAATCCATCTTGTGGACTAGGTTGAAATGAGATCAATTATAATAAAGGGTTTTCCCAAAGGGCAAATCTGCCCTCTAACTGTACAAAACATCCTGTTAAATTTACAGCAAAAACTGTCCGATGCGGTTGCTTGAATTTCACATTCAGAATTAGTGTTCATAAAATATTTACTGTATCAACTTTAACTATTCGTTTTTGTTTTGTAGAAGACAGAATACAGGGTTGGAAGGACATGAGGCTGAGTAAAATAAATACATTTGGGTGGACTATCATTTTAGTGAAGGAAAAATACTCATAAATTCAAAATGACGCACGTCCTACATGTGATATGTTCTATATTTAAACTCTAGTTTGTCTGCTCACGTCAAATGGAACATTTTTATGTGGAGATTTTGGCCCAAAGACAATATCTCAGTATCACATTAATGGAGTCGACCATTAGCCTCCTAGTGCAGGCCTGATAACAGTATTAAGGTCAGAAAGTACCAGGGCTTGGGGCAAAAATGCCACTGAAAGTGACAAAAATACCCCAGATGTTTCAGATGTGGGTGTAAAAAGTGCCTCATGTTTTGATAAATGTCTCGCCATGGGTTAAGCAACCATAATGTCTGTTTGAATGAACTGATTCAGCTGAAGTATTTGACAACACTGTTTAAAAGTTTGGGGTCAGTAAGATTTTATTTAAAAAGAAATTAATACTTTTATTCTTCAAGGATGCATTAATCAAACAGAAATACATTTATAATGTTACTTTTGAACTTTCTATTTATCAGAATATCCTGCATAAAAGTATCAGTTTCCTCAAAAATATTAAGCAGCACAATTGTTTTCACATTGATAATAATAAGTGTTTCTTGAGCATCAAGTCAGGATATTAGAATGATTTCTGAAGGATCATGGTGTAGTGTCACAGACAAGACTGGTGTAATGGCTGCTGAAAATTCAGCTTTGCCATCGCAGGAATAAAATACTTTTTAAAACATATTAAAATAGAAACGTAAAAAAAAAGTTGTTGTTTTTTAACAAACCTTCGAAAGGTGGTGTGTATAGATGACGTATTTCACATAAAGTAAAAAAAATGCCCTTAAAAATCAATTGCAGCAAACTGGTTGACATCATTGCCACAAATAAACCCTAATAAAGTTCTGGAGTCAGATTTGGTAAACCTTTGATTACGACAGTACACTGTCTTGGCACACAATGAAATGATTCATGTCTACAAAGCTTTCTGAAGCTCATCCAACTCCTTGATTTCATTTCCATTCTTTTCTCCGAAGCACCATATATTGAAATAAACAAGAAGCCTTAATGTTTTGCCATCTAAAGTGATTCAAAAACTGCCCTAGCACAAAACCTAAGTTCCAGTGGAGTGTCAACATTAGGAGGGGGAGAATGAAAGAGGCAGGCAGAGCAACAGCCTCAAGCTATGTTTGCTCCCTCTGCCGCCCATATGGCCAGAGATCTGCTTGTTCCTTTCTTAGCAAACATAACTTCCCTTCTGTGTTTTAGATGAATACTTATCCTGAGCTTTTCCTGATGCCTTTTATGGCTTTATATGTGATTTCAATCACAAATACCTTTTTTAACTACTAGTTTCAGTGTGTTGCCCCATTTAAAGGTAGTTTGAAGAAAACGGGAGGCTTTTGAATGTAGTGATGGCAATATTAAAATGTCTCACCGAAGTGTAGATGTATAGGTTGGACTGTTGACTGTATTATTAAATATGAGAGGCTTTTTGTTTATGCCTGTTATGATGCCAGTAATAGATAATAAGTCGTGAGGTAGGAGACACTGACCTCTGGGTTTGACTTTTACTGACATTTGAAACTACTTGGAAAGTTCTCCTGTTATGTTCTTTGTTATTTAGCAGGCGCTTCCTTCGATCAGAATGATAATGTAGTTGGTACAATACAGCTAAAACAGCACAGCTATAGAAGAGAAACCTTTAACTTTTTTATGGAAATAAATAAGCATGACATTTAAAGGTCTTTCTGAACCATACCTTCTAAGCTATACCTCTCACAGCAGATTTTGGGAAATGGAAGGAACTTTTTGCACATGGATCTTTTCACTCACAGTTTAGACTGAAAGTATCCATGCGTGAGATACAGAGCAGCTGGAAAGAGAATTACCTCAGTGCAGAGTGAGTTGCCTATAGATGAAGCATCACAGCAGATAATGCATCACTGTAAGAGATGAAAGCAGCTGTTGTCAAAGAGAGAAGAGTGAGAAAAGGTAATCATATAGGTGCTTTATAAGGTTTCATAATTCAACTATAAAAAAAGACAGATCTGGAAGCGAACATGTACTTATATTATATTTTGCAAATAGAATAGAATTAAGTAAAATGCCTGTTGAAGCTCTGAAGTTCAGTCACATCACACTGGATTTCTTTTTTTTTTTTAACTCTGACAAAGTCAGGAAGGCATATTCTTTTTGTATCTTGAACTCAAGCAGCTGGGGTTTGCCAGCCAGTGGGCAGTGATGGCAGGCTATCCTGATAATGAATCTGCCTTTTTCAACCTTTTATAATAGGGATAAGTGATTTTGTAGCAAGCCGCAATGACAATGTTTTCCCAAGAAATCACAGTGTACGGAGTCAGCTGGATCACAGATCTGTATTAGAAAGTCAGTGGGCTTGTTGGCTGTCACCAGCTAATTGACAACAAAATCGCATGGTCCTCTTTGACGCCTCACGCATGCCAGAAGCTTCCTTTTGGGAGAACTGGATGTCACTGGTTTCTATCAGTTATTTGCAGATTTGCTAAAAGGCTTATTCTCTTAAAGGGCACCTATTATGCAAAATTCACTTTTTCATGTTGTTTGGACATAAATGTGTGTTGGCAATGTGAGTACACAACCACCCTATAATGATACAAATCCACCTACTCCTTTTTTTTTTTTTTTTAATCACCATAAATCATAAGCAGTGTATCAGAACAAACCGTTTGCAGAATCTGCACCACACACAGTCCAGCATGTTTATCTCCACGCTAGAGCATTTAAAAGCAGCATTCAAATAAGAAATGTCTTATTAGAGCTAAATTATTCATTCAAGAGCAGTGAGTGATTTTCTGTTTTTATTTTATTGTTTGGGTCATATTATCAGCATAGACAGCAGGATAGATAACATTACTGTTTATTACGCTGCTGTCACTTAATACACCAATCTAATATGCGATTTCTTTCCCAGCTGTTTACCTTCACAGACATAAAAAACTCTTTTTGTAACTTTTGTGTGTTTTTAACATAAACTTGTGTGTATTTGACCATTTAAGCACAATCAGACATGAAAGAGAACTTATTTTGCCTTGTGACAGCCGCTTTCTCTGTGCGTGTTTGTAAGTTGCTTTGGATAAAAGCGTCTGCTAAATGAATAAATGTAAATGTAAATGTGTTTTGGATTTGTGTGCTCAGAAAACCGTATATCAGAAGTTTAAACTAATATGGTTTAAAATGCATTATTTCAGCGTGATAGAGATGATAATCAAAAGCAAACAGATGTTTTTTAGCAGAGTATCTGAGGTAAGAGCTGTAAAGGCACAGCCCTATTCTGAAAAAGGGGGCAGGAAGCAGCAGCTCATTTGCATTTAAAGAGACATGCATGAAAACAGCATGTTTCTGCTTCCACTCAAAATAGGCATTTTCAAAATGATATAATAAATAATGGGGTATTTTAAGCTGAAACTTCAAAGATACATTCTGGGGACACCTCAGACTTACTGTATATTGCATCTTGTAAAAAGGGGCATAATATGTGCCCTTTAAAGCTGTGTTTTTTCAATTAACGTTTCTCCTACTCCTTTAATACACAAGGGGTTGTATTCATGTCATGATCCTAAATCACAGCACTAATAAACAATATAACATCAGATTTAGCAGTAGCTAATAAGCGGCACTACAGTTTTTAGACTACAAGTCTAACACACCTAATAACATGCAATATTACAGCAAAATGTATACCTTCGAATACAAAAAACCACCTATGAATACGCCCCTAAAGCCAGTTCAAACACTTATATAACTTTTAAGACACTGCATTGATTCATGGACAACAGACATTCCAAAATGTCATCTGACATCATTGCCTACCTGTTCTGAAGCACAAGAGATGCTGATTTCAAGTCTTGCATGATTTATACATGCTATCTGCATCTCGCACTGCATTCCGACACACATATATCCAAAACAAAACAATTCGCATGCTGAGAGCCCACAGGTAGAACATGAATATTTCATGAAATCAGGAGTTGATTAAGTAGGGGCCACAACATTCCTACTCAGCGAACCATCCCTCACAAGCACAACTGAAATCTCTCCACAGGCATTAGTCAAAACAGCAACGCAAGACATGACATTTGCCTCAGGCCTCCAGCTTGATGATCCTTTTATGGCTTGCTAGTGTTAAAAACTGCACTTATTTTAATTATGACTCTTAAACGACCTTTGACTGTCATTGCGACATAACGAAAGAACGCGTTTCATAGATACTCACATTACGGAAGCTGCAGTGATAAGGTGATTTCATTTGGTAGAAATTAATGAGCTGTCATCTTAGCCTAAATGCAACAAACATCAAGATTTGCTAAATCGTTTCAGAATCTGATCGTATCGATACCTTAGATCAATGTAGCTGCTTTTTGTCACTTAATTATTCAACCTCGTTTGTCTTTAGTGCGTTAGCTGGGGGGGGGGGACGACACCCATGCGCTAATGTTAAAAACAAAGGTAAAATAGTTTCTTTGTCAGATAAAATAAGAAACTCTTGCTTGTTACAGAATTTCACCTCAAACCGGCTGGAGGCAACAGTGTTTATGTTTTATATTTCGAGCACATACCTGTCACTCGAGGTCAATGTTAGCGGGAACGTTCTTATGAAGACGTCAAGACCCTGAAACACATTTTGTGCACTCAAGTGTAGTCACTGCTGTTACAAAAGAAACATCAGAAGCTTTTTGAAACATCTCTCCTGAGATTCTGACCCTCAGCTTGTAATGCCATTAACAAAGCAGAGTAGAACATGTAGTTTCATGAAGTTCCAGTGGTGAGTTGAACATGCTAGCTAACTAATCTTACTCTACATAAATATACACAGATGAGTTTCTAGACTCTTACATGAAATAAACATGAAATCAAAATTAGGGTCAAATTAGAATCTTAATACCTGGGTTGTGTTATGCATAATTCATCATTTTGAGTTATTTCAAAGTTTGTAACGACTTTGACTAAGTCTCATTTCAAAGTCTGCGCCCTCCAGAGGTCACATTTATTGGTCATACAGTGTATGTCATCAAGGATGCCTCATTTCAGAAAAGTAATTATTATAAAATTGACTGTTGTTCCCCAAATTACTGTAATTGTATTCTTAGTTTGAAATGTAATGGATACTTTTCTGAATTGATGCAGCCTCAATGGCATATGTGGCTGATAAATGTGACCTTCACGGCACAGCCTTTGAAAAGAGACAGCTTTTTTCTGCGTAAATTTTTGGCTGATATTAAGTGCTCAAGGTTTGGCCTATTAGCCCCGGTGGGTGGATGCTGTAACTACACCATCTGGGATAAAAAAAAAAAACTATTTAAAATTGACAACCAAAATTAGCAGTGTTTTCAGATCTAAACATGCATTTCAAAAATTCAATAATATTTAATGGAAGATTTTAAATGTATTTTTCTGCTTCCAACGGATTCTGCTAGCTGAGCCACTGAGATAAATGGGAATGCCAAAATATATCTTTCTTCAGGTATTTTAGACCTCCTCAAGCCTCAAACCCAACACTGCAATGTTTTTAGACTGATCATGGGCCAATCAGTTGCTAAAATTAAGTACCTCCCTACATTTTTTTTCCTCATTGAATATGCTTTTTTTATACGGTACATCACATTACGGAAGTAAAATGGGATATTTATGTAAATCTAAGATCTCTAAGGTCACTAAGATTTTGTAGTATTTTGAAAAAAATCTCTTATGTTCACCAAAGCTGCATTTATTTAATTAAAAATACAGCAAACAGTAATATTGTGAAATATTGTCTGCATTTTGATATATTTTAAAATGTAATTCATTTCTGTGATGGCAAAGCTGAATTTTTTTAGCACCAATTACTGCAGTCTTCAGAATCACATGGTCCTTCAGAAATCACTCTAATATGCTGATTTGGTGCTCAAGAAACATTTCTTATTATTATCAATGTTGAAAACAGTTGACCTGTTTAATATTTTTTGTGGAAACTGTGATTTCTTTCAGGAGTCTTTGATGAATAGAAATTTCTAAAAAATGTGAAACAAAGTGAAAATCTTTAATGCCACTTTTGAACAATTTAATGCATATAAATAAAAGGATTCATTTAACAAAACGAAATCCTGCTGACCCTAAAAGATTGAATGCTCCCCATATCATTGCATGACTTTGTGTATAGAACAATCTTATTTTTACTGATTTTTGTCCCGTGCTTTCTGTGTTTCTGAATGACATCCAAGGCTTATTAGCTCATTTGTTCAAATCATCATAATTGGCAAATAGGAGTGAGAAGGTCAGAGGTCTGGCTGGAGTCCACTCAACCCCATGAACATACTGTACACTCAACTCTGCACACCAGTGTAGGCAAGACCGACGAGTGTTCTACATTTTTCCTTCTTTCTTTAGGTCTCTTTCTCCCTCTTTCATCATGTTTTGTCAAGCAGTGCTGCCCACCCAGGTCTCCCCCACCACTGTGTTGACAGATGCCTAGCTGGAACAAGAAACTGGCTTCAAACATCCTCAGAAGTAGGTTAATAATTTACTGCTTATTAGTTATGTGCTGCTTATGTATGAATCTATTCAATTCTATGGTAGTGTTCGAATCACTCAACACTCCGAATCAGAAAACTTTTCTGTTTATCAAATGGTAGGGATTTTTTTTTTGGGTAACACTTTACATCAAGTTTTCATTTGTTAACATTAGTTAGATACATTAGTTAACATGACCTAACAACAATACTTCTACAGCATTTATTAAGCTTAATGTCAATTTCAAAGTTGTACGTATCTGTTAACATTAGTCAATAGTTTCCTTAAGATAAATGTAAATGACATACACCTGGATTGCAGTGCTATTGAATTTGTTTAAATATTTCTCGAAATGGGAACTTTCCACACTTTCCACACTTGCTAATGTGTGGTTTCACAGGATGTCACCAGAGCCTACGGAATATCTTCCACAGTTATAATCGGCAAAGCATGTGCATTAACAGAGTGAGAAAAAAATGTTATGGTTATCTGAGAGGTTCCTGTCAATGTGTGTGCTTCAAACACAGGATATGTTTTTATGTTATTTTTACCCTTCCCCCCTGCTGTTGCAATACATTCGGTTGCTCTTGTCAGGATCATGGTTACCTGTCACATTGCTAAGGGAAGCACTCTAAAAAAACAGTGCTCTATGGAGTGTGGCGCTGATGAAGATTCCAGAACCTCCTGCTACACCCACTTCCTTTCTCTCTCCCTTTCCATTTCTCTCTGGGCTTTCTTGTTTTTTCCCATAATTTACAATCCCTTTAACACCACTGCATCACAACGATAACCCACTTATTGCTAGGCCACACCAACATGCTCATCACTGCACTGGGTGGTCCCCCTGTATTATGGGGCCTTTGGGTGACACCGTGTTTTTCCTGCAGGTTTTCATTAGAAAGAGATAAAGGGGTCAATAAGAGATCAGATTTTTAAGGGAGGCAACAGAAAACAGAACATTTATCATACATGTACAATATTTCATCTCTCTGCATTGAGTACAGGGATTATACACAAATAATTCATCAAGGTCACCTTTATCCACTGGTTATATCCTTTATAATGTGCATATTATATTAGAAATGCAGAGAGGATCTACATGAAAACATCTGTGATTTCACTGAGATATAGAGCGTTTGATTTGTTTAGGTTTATGCAGCTTAAATACGTGTTTCCATAAAGCAAAAGGGGGACCTTGCAAATACACTCTAATTACACACTAATTTTATGCTAATAATGTAATTTGCAGTGAAAGCATTTGTGTGAATTACTGTAGAAAAATGCAAAATAGAAAAAACACAACTGGGATGCAAATGCAGAGATATAATAGAGTAATTTATTCGTGAATCAAACTACACTAGTCACGCTGTACCTTTTTTGATTCACTATAAATAAACTCAGATTCATTAGTTCGAGAGTCAGACTACATTCGTTACAGTGTATGTTTTTGATTACTAAAGAACCGGCTCATTTGTTCTTGATTCGGACTACATTACTTTTTATTTTTTTTCATGTTCAGTCTGTGAGGAAACTCAAAAGCAAGACATAGCTTATCATTATATTTAGGTGCAGGGATTTTTTGCATCACATTAAATATAGATGGCAAACTTTCACAAGATTCAGCAGCGTGGGAGCCACTGTTAAAAAGCATGTGGGAAATGGATAACCCATGCCTTTATGGACTAGATTTCACAGTCAATAAATTAAGGGTAACTTTGAAAGTTATACCAATACGTGTTTTTCTTAACACAGTATATTAGACCCGTCATAGCAGAGACCTCGACCTTATTTTAACTTTTATTATAAACATACAGAAATGGCTGCAAAATTGATTTGAAAACACTATTTTATTCATTCTCTTCTCTTCCAGAGTTTTATGATCTGTAGAATATTGCACAAGTGGATTAATCCAGCCTCAGCAGTAGAAGTTTACAGCAGTCCTAATAGCAGTCCCAGATGCTCTCCACCATGCTGAACAATTGGCTTTTATGCGCATAATACACACGGGAATGACCCGTCATATTTTGAGCAGTTTGCAGTGCTGAAAGGTATTTTATTTTTAAAATCAGCCTAAAAGTCAAGGAGACAGCATGATTCAGATACATCTCTTCTAAACCAACTCCTAATGAAAGTGCCATGTGCCTCAGATTTACAGAAACTCTCCATTTTCCAGGGGAACGAGTGTGGTATGTATTGTATTTATATCAATCCTTTTCAACCCCCCCCCCCCCTTCCGGGGTCATGCAATCGCTTCTTGTTGACTTTTTGAAATTGTGTCTGATAAATTTCTTCTTGAGATCAAACAGGGAATCCACAAATCTCACTAGTATGCCTGTAAGCACGGCTGTCAGAGTAACACGGTCAGTTCCTACAAGCACCTTTTTGATTGTTGCCCAAGTCAGTATCACCGAAACTGTCTCTATAGGCCTTCTTTGACCATTTTCTAAACCAATTCTGAGTTCAGTTTTATTCGCCAACAAAACAAACTTGCACAATTTCTTGGTAAATGTCATTGCACTGAATGCCCTGAATTAACTGGCACACATAGGCTTTGTAGATGTTCATTACAGCTTTGCATTTCAGCACATTTGCTTCAAGAATTAATCCTGCGTTAATGCGCATTTAACGGTGGACCTTTTTTGCTCCAGTTGAGCAAATCAAAACAGAGCATCTAAATGCATTTGAAAGTGTGCTGATTTCACTGTCTCATCTGCCTGCTGGAGGAGTGTAGACCTGGAAAGAGAAGTATCAATTACAAGGATCAGAGTAAAACTCATTTATCTTTGCAGCAGACAGCCTGCACTGCTCTCCTAAAGCCTGGTCATTAGAGGGGCCTCATTGGAGCCCTGGGTCAGAGTCCTGATCAGGTCAATGCCTGAGCAACATCATTTAGATCTATTCAAAGACAAAATTCCACCGCTGAAATTCCTACCAAGTGACAAATTTATGATACCCTGCAGACAAAAGACATGGCCGTTTGAGGAAAATGTTGAAGGAAATGCTTTGCTTGGCCTCGATGGTAGAAATAATGATTTAAAAAAGTGTTTCCCTTCCTATGCCTTATGTACCCTCAGCCCCATCAGTAAAGCTCAAGTATACCTTCAAAATGTTTTTTTTTTTTTTTTTTGCATGCATAAATTGTAACAACTTACATAAAAACCAATTAAACCAATTGGTTTGTTTATTCTTTAAAAAAAGAAGCTAGAAAAAATGTGATATTTATCATAATTAGTTACTTAAATTTCTTAACATGCCTAATATTTTATTTTGCAATTTCTGTTTTATAGTTTTAATGAAACTGAAAAACCAAAAAATTAACACTAGATGATTTGAAGTGTACCCCATGTTAAGAATCACAGGTTTAAATTGTTTCAATTATTTCAATTTATCAATTTTGTTTGGTTGTTTTTGTTTGCATGTAAATCCATAATTTTGAAATGAAATTTATGCAGGTAAATATGTCAGTTTTTTGATACCAGACTTTTCCATATAGAAAAGTAATACTCACTTTGTGTTAAATGATCTCATTGAAATGTTTTCTGGATGTCTTGAAATAGTCAGGACATTAAGTTTGTATACAGTTTCCATGATGTCAAATGTTTCCCTGTACTGTATTGTGTACTGGCCTGTAAACACTTGATATTGGAAATATGGAGTCATATGTGCTGTATTTGCTTGGAACAGTTTCTTCTTCCTGCCTGAATTTCATGGCAAAGCTGAGAAATAAATTAGAATTTTGTTAGATTTCTAAGAGGACTTTGTCGAGACTCTAGAGAAACGCATATTAGATCACAAAGTTCTCCTGAGGAATTTTTAATCAATATGAATAATGTCACATTATTCCTTTGATGATGACATGTCTGATTGTTTTGGACGGTTCTCATATGAGTTAAACACAATAATACTTCTGAAGCCAGTTGAGTGACCCAATGAGGTGACGACTAATGGGCGTATGCTGGTATAGAATAAATCATCGGAGGTTGCCAGGTTTGTGTTTTTGGCTTCTTCATTACTGTTTCAGGTGGCCAATAACAGTCTTCTCTTCCATTGGTTGTTTTCAAATTGCATCACTGCTCATTTGCATAAGATCTCCTTAACTATGTTGAATTACTGTCATTCATATCATTGCAAATCCCAATTCTCGTCGATAATGAATGACTTCAGATCGATTTGTTGCTGCAATTTTACTGATCGTGAATACTCATTAAAAGCTGTGCTGCTCACCGCTGATCAAACACACTGAACAGAGAAGTAGGACGCGCATGGTGACGGAATAGTGCATGGCGACATGCACATGTGTGTTTTAAACGTAAATTAATCAAATTATCAGGAAAGGCAGATAAACTTTAGTGCCAATGTAGGCGTAAGGTCTTTGTTTGAACAAAAATGACTGCTGCTCTTACGTAGTAGGGTCCCTTAAAACAGCATCTTGGACAGAAGACAAGCTCGTCATGGTGTTGATTTCCAAAAGCCCAAAGCAGGCTTGGCTTTGAAGTGAAAACTTAAGTGCAAAAGCAACAATTTAACAATGCAAACAAAACCAACACCTATACTGTATGTAGTGAGGAACACTCCTGAGTTTGGTTTGTTTGTGGTGTAAAGAATTTCACACAAGTGCTTGAGAAACTCAACTGAGCTTTACAAACATGAGTTGAATGTCTTTTATCAAGAGCTACAGCCTGTATTAAAGAATAATGGTGGCTGCTACTATTTACTTGTAAATACAATAAAACGAAGTCTTATATTAAAAAGAATGAAATGACAAGGGGTATTTTAATTGATTTATTAAGGGGAGACACTGCAGACAAAAACACTGTTTTTTCATGCACCTGTCAAGTTTGAGATTTTGGGCTTTTTGGTTTTTCATAAAGTGTTTTTTCAGACTAGTGGAAAGAAAACATCCAAAAGACACTGTTAAGTGTTTCTTTTATAGCACTTTATCTATTTGTGTCAATAGATTTCAATTACAATACATATTTTTAAAGGCCATTTTCTCAAAATGAGTTTTTCTCCTACACTGAACCATAAATCTCCACTTCAGTAGCACTTACACACACCAAACTTTACATTTTTATTCCTGTCTGTAACCTGAAGGTTTTTACAGAGGGATTTGTTCATATATAATTTGCATGATTATATCCAACATTTAAATTGTGAAAATATAGTGTATCTGTCCGTTCAAAGCATTTTCTGAATTATGTGACAAAAATATACCCAAAATTTTGACTCTAATACGTCAAAAAAATTAAACAAGAATTTTGAAACTGACATCATCCAGTGTTTAGATTTTTGTACTAGAAATGTATGCAAATTAGTGCATATTTCATTAAACAATGACTAATTTGCATATCTAAACCTAACATTTTAGAAAACTTGTAATACAATTTTTTTTTTGCAATTATCAATGTAATCAATCAGCTGGGTAAGTAAGGTGATAACTGTTAGTTTTTTTTATATATATTCACCTGCAGTGTCTCGCATTAAGAATGCAATGAATTTGTTTGTGTTTAGGCTACATCATAATCATCATCATTTATATTTTTGTATTTCTTTTTTTATTGCAGTTTGGGAGTCCATCGTGTAAAGCACATTTTTTTCCTGTGCATTCACGACTACATCAATTTATTGTGCAATTATTTCACTAAAATAATTGAAGCAATGTAAAATTTATTAATTCAAAATGTATATTAACATTGCCTAATTAACATTAAATTAATGCATTTTCATGTTTTCAGTAAATAACGTGGTACTTTTTTTAATAATACTATCAACAGATTAATCGTGAATGGTCTTATGGTTGAGGTTGAATGAATGGCCTGCTTCAGAAAGGTAGGCTAGGTCTCCAACTTTGTCCCTCCCCTTTACAATTCTCAGCGCTCTCTAAGCTGCACTGTGTAGGCTTCATAAGGCAAGTTAGTAGGCTGCAACTTCTAACCTATGGACGCACGGAAGAACATGACTCCAGCGAGGTAAAACCTCAGTTTTTAACGCTTTTTATTTTGTAATATAAGCAAAAGAGCAGCTCACGTGTATTATATGACATATGCTCTCCAAAACAAGTTTAATGTTGCAGTGGCAGATTTGTAAAGTTAGACGACCGACTACATTGACTGCACGTTGTATTTAATGTTTATTTAGCTGGTTTTACCTTTGTGCAAAAAAGTTGAACTAAAATAGAGGTGGTGCTACTTTTGGTACTTGAGCGCGCGCTTGAGTTGTCTTTCATATTCGTTATTCTCTGACAGCACTTACCATGGTAACCGCGGATTTCACCAACATGTCCTTTATTTTGTTATTGCTACTACTATAAAACAATAATACTTTATTCAGAATTGTCATTTATTTCATTTATTTTCTTTTGATGACAATGTTGTCAAGTTACCACTTTTTCACCGGGTTTTGGCGGAAACTGTGGTTATCATTTTTATAAAGAAGCATCTGCAATGTTTGTGAGGCACATGCCATCTTCTTTGTAGCTAGTTTTAAGTTAATTTGCCTGTTAACATCCTTAAAATGATAAAATACACACACTCAATAATTTAATTAAAAAAATAATAGTTTTGGTCACATTTCTATAGACTGATAATAGTTCAACCTAAACATAAAAAATCTTTCATTATTTACTCACCCTCATGTCATTCCAAACCGGACGGTGTTTCTTCTGTATAGAAAGAAAAATATAAACATTTTGAAGACTAAAAGATTCACCATAACAATTTAACTAAAGTGTGTCTAATGCACAATTTTTTGAGGTCGTATGGTGCTTGTATTAGAAATAGAGCCTGAATTTATGTTGTCTTTCCAAACAGTAACAATTAACTGTTAACCACAGTATTGCACAGTAGTGAGTTGAACTTGAGAACAGATCAATCTGATTCATGAACAAATCACTAAAACAAATTTTTAATTGGATTTAATTATTTTGTATTTAAAAAATTTGTTTTACTGTATCATGCAGACCGATTTTACTGTAGCTATATGGTGAATTATCATCTTTTTAGAAGCTTGACATCTCTAGTCATCATTCATTAACCTCCTTTAAATTTCACTTTTTGTTTCCCACAGAACAAAGAACATCAAACAGGTTTTAAAGCAACTCTCCCTTTAACTCTTCATACAGGTTATAGAATCAGCCAGACGGTAGACTAGACCTTGCAAATGGCATGTTGGCATGTAGTAGAGACAAATACTTTGCCCAGACTTTAAGATATTAAGGTTAATGGTGTTTTTTTGGAAACAATTAAAGCAGTTCCTTTCATCTGCCATGAAATCTAAACGTTCAGGGCCTCGGGACTCCAATGGTTTTCCAAAGTAAACAGAACGTGTTTCTCAGCTGCTGAATGGAAAGCAATTCAATACAAATGGCTTACAACGCTAGAAACAAGTCTTGCACTGCTGTAGTCTGCTGTAGTCATCGCTACTACAGAAAAACACATCTTTGCTGAATTATTTTAAATCCCCTCTATGTGTAACCCCAAAAACACCTCATCAACTACAAAAATGGCTTTGTGTCTGCATTGAATGCCTCAATTTGAGTCCTTTCAGTTGGCTTTGCTATTTGCAAATTAGAGTTCAGTATGACTTCCTTCATTACAGACCTGCACTAACTGAGGTAAATCCCAGTTGTCCCATAAATGTCAAACAAATCAGAAAAAGCAATCAAAAATAATAGAGAAATTGTATGGTGTGGTAAGGCTTTTAAGACCCATCAAATGGAATATTACAAATTTAATGCCGCTGAATACACTGTTCGTGTGGCGGTCCCGTAATGGTAATGAGCTTGAATGCTGGTGCTTCATGATTAAGGGGAAACTTGCTCATGAGATCAGGCTTGGAGAACCCTGTGATTTGAAAATGTGGGATGGTCTTAGAAGGGTGAGCTCAACTGTGAAGCCAGATGTTGGCTTTTACACACTGACTTTGGGCTGGCTGGAAGAACTCCAGAGGAAATTTTCAGAGTGCTCTCTAACTCGCATCTCTCTCTCTCAAGGTTTCACTGACTGCTTGCAGTTCACAAGAGGAGAGCTGACTGTTTGGGATCTGGAGAGGTTGGACTGTACTGGACACATTTATCAGCAGGTACCAAGTCAAAATGGCCCGTGTCCTCTTGAACGTTGTGTTTTTGCTAAGTATAACCGGCTGCCTTTGTCAAAGGGATTGCACTGGCGTGAATTGCCCTGAATTGCGCAATTGCATCGAAGAGGTTTTGGACACGGGAGCGTGTTGTGCTACCTGCATGCAAACGGGCTGTATGTGTGAGGGTTACCAGTATTACGACTGCCTCAGTGCTGGCTTCAGAACCGGCAAGGTTCCAGAAGGTAAGTCGTACTTTGTGGACTTTGGAAGTACTGAATGCTCCTGTCCTCAAGGAGGTGGACGAATCAGCTGCCATTTTATACCATGCCCTGAGCTTCCGGCCAACTGCATAGCATTGTCAGAACCGTCGGACGGGTGCATTCAGTGTGAGCGAGTTGGATGCGTTAACGAGGGGCAGAAGTACGAAGCCGGACACTCATTCCAAATTGACTCTTGCCAAGTATGCCACTGCCCAAATGAAGGTGGAGACCTAATGTGTTATCCGGTTCCAAACTGCGACCCAAATCACGCTTCAAAACCCATGCTAACCACAACAGCTGATGACAGCACATCAGAGAGACGATACAGAGACCCGATACAACACATGTTTAACCCTCAAGGCTCCAGAGGTCCCTTTAACAAACACTTTTCCTTACACAGTGATAGCAATCGTCCTTTTAAGCTACGTATGAGAAACGTAGATGAGAAGGAAGAGAATGAAGAAGACTATGATTATTCACCCACTGATTCCTTAGCTCCTTCTCTGCATGATTTTGCTGCTCCCACAGAGTCATCCATCATCTCTGTATCTCGTTCAGATAATTTTACCCCCCACCAGGGTGTGCACAGGGGAGCCAAGCAAGAGCTGAGGGAGATGTTTGGTATTCGTAAGTCCACAACAGACAGGCCGCAGTTTCCTTTCCATAAGGACATTACTGACAGGATGAGAATCGGCATTCATAACGATAAACCAAAAAACGAGCTATTCAGCCCTCTGAAATATAAAACAGACCGGGAACAATTCATCCTTCCTGTGGAAACTACAAACAGATTGGGATTCGGCACTAATAAAGATACCTCAGAGATCCAGAGCTTTAGTCTTTATAAAGACGACTCCAATCAAGAGGCCTTAACAGATGATGAACAGCTTGAATTTCCTTCGGAAACTACTAATGGGGATACATATACCTCACAGGAACACACCACATATAGTGAAATGGTTACTGACTCTCCGATGGCTGTTGAGCAAACTACATCTCTGCTTTGGGAAACCACAACTTCATCACAGACCGTTTTGGACGGTGTATCCGAGAGTCAAATTCATTCACTTCACTTTAACCCCAATACTGTGGAAACAGACAGCTCCAAACAAGAAGAACCCATATCAAGAGGGTCTAGTAAGGTAAAAGCAGCTGTTTTGAATGAAACTACTAGCACTGATGGCATTCAGAATGAACATATCCTAAGCAGTTCAAGCCCTGTTAAGCAAAGTGTGACCATCCCTACCAAAACTTTAACAGAACATGGAAAATCAGAAGCAGAACTTGAAGAGGAACACAAAAGGCTCTCAGTGGGCCACAGAGAACCTTCTGTAGACCACAAACAACATCTTGTTGAACACATAAAACCCCTTGAGCGCCAAAAACCTGAAGCAGAACATGTGCAGACCCTAGGAGAACACAACACAGAGCTTGAGGGGAAACATCAGTGGCAGTTGTTCTCTCCAGTTGAGTTCAGTCCAACAAGCCCACCTTCAAACAAACAGTCCCACAGTCTGTTTAACTTCAGAGATGAGGAGGAAGAGGCAGACAACACCCTAAGAACTCATTCTAGGATGGATGAGGGTGAGTTGACAAGCAATGCATGTCATTTATTCAGTGTTTCAAGTGCTGAACTGTTATGCTGAAGAGTTTTAGTGCATAATTAATGCTAATGTGATTTATAGTTGACATTCACCTGGTAACATAAACTTTTATTTTGAGTGCTTGGCAACGTGCCATAGACAATCACAGCTGTGTAAAGATGACTGTAATACATTGTCGGGGAACACACGTACCTTGCACCCTGCGGTACAACAAGACAAACAAACAGGCCCCTCTCGAGATGTCTACGGTGGCTTGTTTTCACAGATCACATGGCAGGGTACCAATTAAAGTATTTCTGGTATCACCTAGCTCTTAGGAAAACTGTTTGCTGTCATGTTTGATTTCAGCATGTATATGGTAAGGACTCTTGCTAGTCCCTGGAATTGTGAGCTGGAGCATAAATATTCAACTCAGGGGGGCCGTCTGGATCGTGAAGCCAAACACCGCACCCGCTGGGAACATCCTCCTGACTCAGTCATTATATTCACTCACACACCACCTAACACCCTTGTGTCGTTTAGCATGCTCAAAGCTTCAATTAGCAGAAAACATTGCTAGCTATAAACACACCATTGACTGGAAAATGGCTTGTGACTTTGAACCAAAAGGTGTTTATAGGTTTTGTCTGCATAATTTGTCTTGACTTGTACTGGAACAGAAATATTTAATTGGGCCTTTGAATGAGGAACCAAGGTAACTCAATATGTTCCCAGTGCCTTCTAAATATCATGTGACAAAATCACTGGCTTCTGATTTTTTTATTGGTTCAGATGGTGAGGCCAGACTATAATAGTGAAAATGTTTTGGCTGTTTAATAATATATTGTACTATGACAGTAAATCCAATACAGTGGGTGAATATGACAAGAACATGCCAAGGTATAATATTTTAGCCTTTATATTATTACAATACTATAATAGATTCAGATTCAAGATTGAAGAATCTTGAATATTAATGCATATGTATATAATATATATTACGCATATGTATATAATATATATTACATATGCATTATTTAAATTGTAAAGTATTTAAACATTTTATCATAGTGGTATTTCTTTTAGTACCTTTAAATGCTGATGTTTCTTGCTGCAAGACAGTAAAAAAATCATTGTATTATAATAATGAGAACTTGAAGAGAATCACTATTGAAATAAACTCAACTGTAAAACATCTGGAAGCATTACAGTAATGAGAATTTGGAGTATGAGTATGTATAATTGTTATGAAAATAATGTCACAATGCAAACATTCTTGATAATAGGCTTTATTTTCTTTTGGTACAATAATTTATTTGATTTGATTGTGGAGTGAAATATGACCTGGACATGTTTTAATGACATTCACCCGTGTAGGATTTTCAGTTTTATTCCAGAAGTTTTATGAAATGATGAATTGTTCTGTTTCTTGTTTTTCTAGAACTGTTGTTTGCATAACATTGATAGATGTAACCTTTTGAATAGCATCGAATAACTCAATCTGTTATCGTTTCTTATTGTTTAGTTACTGTTTGGCTGCCAAGATCAGTCTTGTCTAGCTTTCATTGTTTAAGCACGGTCACAGCTTGTCTCTGTAAGATTAGTGAACTGCTATTTTTGTTGTGACCAAGACAAGAAGCTCTAAAGTAATGCTTGTAAAGCTTACCCTCTCGGTCATGGATTCCCTGATAATAGTAAAGAGTTAAATCTTAGACTGGAAGGGTCAGTCCAGGTCACTGTGACAAGGCTACTTCAACCAAAAGACAACATTGCTCAATTAGTTAGATAAGGAGAGGAATTAGTTATCTTGTAGGATGCCAGTTGGCCATTGCTCAAAATAAACAGCTCTCACCGGATAGAAACACTTGGAGCTCTTAACAGTTTACCTTTCTGCATTGCATGAGTATGATAATCAGGGAAAGTGGAGGCATACTGTACTGATAATATGTTTGGCAGGAAAGCGGTTTATCGTTTTGTGCATACCGGCATTACCAACATGTGCACTGAATTTAAAGTCAGAGGTTCAGATGCAGCAGCCTAGACTGTTTGTGTTGCATGATGCATCTCACCCGCCAATCATGAATCTATGCAATGAGATAAGCATCGTCCAATGGGAAACTTTTTATTAGGAACCATGTTTTTATGTGACTAAAAAGATGGAAAAAAAACTGCTTTAGCCCCGTTAAGCCATGGCAAAATCCAAAGCATGACTATATAGAAGTTTTTAAAGTTAAAACACAGGGCAGGGGAGTTAAACATGCATTTAAGGGCTTATGGACTGTCTGCCGTGAAGTTTTATTGATCAGTTTCTCCTTGAACCAAGGCAGTTATTAAAGGAGAGTATTTGATGTAATTCCAGCTGGAATATGTGAACCATTTTTATTTTGAAAGTCGGAGCATCTGTGTTCTCACACTCTGAGAATGAGCTTCATTATAAGCATAATATGCTAATGGCATGAATGCACCATTTTAAACAGACTATCAGCATGATCAGAATGAATGAAAATGGAATTTGTGGAGGAAATCAAGAATATGAATCAAAATCAAACTACAAGACCAAACACTGGTCTCCTATTTGGTTGGAATGAAAATATGCTAGTGCTAATATGTGTGTATGTGCACGTGTTGTCTTGCTATAGTGAGAACCTTAGCACTTTGTTGGTATCCTCTTTTACATCTGAATGTTTACTGCCAGCAGTAACGCAGTGATTTGTGATTCTGTCTTCTCCTCATTCAAATGCATCTAGTCTCTGTTCACATTTAAGAATTAAAGAGACTCAGAGCCATACAGAGATAATGATAAAGACGGGGCTCTGGAGATTTATTTTCCCCCTCAAGGCTGACACTTACTGAAGGAAGTTGAGTCTACATTTAAGTTTGTACTCAGATTTGTTACACACTCTCATAAGGAAACATCAGTTTAGTGGCTTTCATCCTATACCACCAAAACATCATGCTTGTACTGCATTAAAATATCACTATGGTAGAGTATTCAACTTGTTTCCATTACTTTAACCAAGGTTTAACTTCAATTTTAATTAGATTTCAACAGGAATAATAACTAAATTAAACACAATCTATATATTTTTTAAATTGCTGATAATATACATTTATCTGCGTTTACATATTTATAATCCTATGAGAATGTCACAAGAGCAACATTTTGGTGGTGCAGTATAGAAGTCACATTTCTAACTTCAAAATGACATCTTTGAGTCTCACCTCTAACTCAGTTTATATCTGAAAATATATATTGCTGAATCCTGATTTGATCATTTGACGTGTATAATAAAGTCAAGATTTACAAATATAATGCACATAGACAAACTACTAAAGTTGTGTGATGCATCAAATGCTCATATGGCAACACAATGCAACTCATCACCACTAATAATGTATTACTTGAGCATTAAAATTCCTGTTATTCCCTCTTAACAAATCAGCCATGTTTAAACTAGAAAGATGGATACTTCCTTTTAATAATGTTGGCTGCTTTTCCCAAGAGCTGATGCCAGAAAGATTTTGTGGAGAAACAGAGTATGTGTGAGACGTCTATAGATTTGGTGATTTCTGAGATGAATGGCCTCTGTGCGAGTCCCAAACATATGGAATCATACAAACAGATCATTGTGGCTAATGAATGCTTTCTGCATCCTTGAAAATATGAGTTTGTGCTAAGATAAATGGCAGCGATCCTCATGCATAGTGGATTTTATGGTGTTGAAATGCACATTAATTTGAATCTTGCCTGTCAGCCTCAAAGCCTGTATTCTGCCCAATGTAAATTGCTGATGATTGGCTCTTACACTCGTCCATGAATAATATATCTACTGAGTTCTTTCTGTCCATAATACATGCAGATCCAGATTCAGAATATGACGTCTTCTTATTTTAGAGATAATAGTAGTTTTGTGTTTTGCAGCCAAAGGTTTCTGAATACGAGAAGACACTCAAAGTAAAATAAGCAAGATACACTTCATTATTGTGTATGTATTTTGTTTATCATATGTTTTATTCTTTGGCCAATGTTTTCCATCTTTTTGTAACATTTTATTATTTTCCCCTGAAGTATGCTTATAATGTCAGCCAAGGTCATCAACGCGTTCTCACTCCCAACTCGTCACATATTGAAGCTTGGTCAGGACCACTTGACGTTGCTTTTTGACGCTCAAGGTACCCCTTTAGCATATTTTTTTTGACTTGCAGGGTCCTCCGTTGCTTTAAATAAGAAACCCTTGGCGTCAATATACCTATGCGATATTGGGAATTTTATCGTCATGATTAAATTATATATTGGGTAATAACATTGCCATTATTGCATATATGTTGGGGTGTGATTTTTCAATGTAAACAGTCATAACAGTTTTATTTATATTACATTATTTACACATTTATGAGCACATAAACCAACCCCTGCCCCTAAACCTACCATTTGTCAATAAAACACAAGATATAACAGGCAGTCTAACTATGTTTTACTCTCTTCTTCGCATTAAGACATCGTATGGCTTCAGAAGACTTGGAATGCAACACGACTTGTTTGTAATGCATTTATACTGGTTGTTTATGGTCAGTTTTTGCAATAATTACCTGTGACTGCCATTATATTTGCCTGTTACATGTTTTATATTGTTCAGAAGTGGGTAGGTTTAGGGTAGGGGTGGGGTTAGGTGCTCCAGTGAAAGTATGAATTTATATAAAATTATTTCTATTTTTTACAAATGCATGCAAACCATTAAATTAAGACAAACAACGGAGGACCCTGCAAGCCGAAAAATGATGCTATAGGGGTACCTTGAGCATCAAAAAGCGACGCCAAGTGGTCCTGACCAAGCTTCAATATGTGACGAGTTGGGAGTGAGAACGTGTTGAGGTCATGGTTTCCATATATGGCTTCCACAAAAATTTTAAGCAACAAGAAAAAAAATGTGTTTCTTGTGCACCAAATTAGCATATTAGTAAAATTTCTGAAGGATCACGTTACACTGAAGATGATGATGAAAGATTTATATTAAACTGTAATAATATCACACAATATTACTGTATTTTTACTGTAATTTTACTGCAGGTTGCTGAATACAGAGTATCTATTAATATTTAAATGATATGTTGATATGGGGATGGTCATATGCTAATGAGGTGACGTCATAACTGTGACACCTTGTGAATGACTCATGTTTGCAGCCTAGTTTCCATGGAAAAAAACATAGAAATTATTTTGTATAGTGCTTATAGCTCAACTACTGCTGAATAATGTAGATGAGGTAAACAATATGTCCACAGACACGAATGATCAATCATCTGACATCAAGGACACACACAAGGTCGTATATAGTGTTGTCTGATGGAGGAGAGCTTGGAGATTAAATGTCCAACAGAGACTCCAACAGCATCATCTAAAACATCAGCATAGCCCAGAATCACACAAAAGAAATCACTGTGAGAGTCAGTGAATGTCAATCACAGGTTTAATGCAATCACATTTCTCGTTTGTGATAAATATTACAGGAGTGTCAGAGTCGTTTTTTCTCTCCAGTGTTTTTGGCCTGTATAAAAGATTGAGCTGAATGTGAGCTTGCTTCTTGGTGTTTTTTGTTCATGTTGGACAGGACTGGGACCAGATTGTCATGCTTGTTACAGCTGAAAGAGCTGAAAAATACAATTTGATCAAGGGTGTGTCATGTCCCCTGACAAAATCTGTGTTCTTGACAAAGTGTATCTAGGCCATAAGAAAGAGTTGGATTGGCACGTGCTTTGTGATTTAGAATTTTCACATCCTATAATGTATGGATCTGTTTTGTGCATTCACAAGTTACAATATAATTTACTGGTCTTTCACAAAAATATACTGTTTAAAACATCAAAAAGAGAGAAATTTAAAAACATCATGACATGCAAAGCCCCTGTTTTTTAAAGCCAATAATTGTTAAAGTCAGTCATGATCCACTGCTACTTGTATTTCTAGTCAAGGTCAGGCAGTATGAGTGGGAGGAACATCACCTTTTTTTTTTCAGTACCGTTCAAAAATTTGGGGTTGGTAAGATTTTTCAGTGTTTTGAAAGAAGTTGTTTAAGCGTAAAGCAGCATTAATTTGATCAAAAATACAATTAAAAATAGCCTTCCTAAGTTAAAAAGCAATTACTTCAGTCTTCAGTGTTACACGATCCTTTAGAAATTATTCTAATATGCTGATTTGGTTCTTAAAAAAACATTTCTTATTATTATCAACTTTGAAAACAGCTGTGCTGCTTAATAGCTTTGTGGAAACATTTTTGTCAGGATTTTTGAACAAAGTTCAAAAGAACAGTATTTATTTGAAATACAAAATCTTTTGTAACATTATAAATGTCTTTAATGTCACTTTTGATCAATTTCATGAATCCTTGCTGTTTTGGGGTAGTATATCTGCTAAAAGTTGTCAAGTACACAACTGCATAGCCTCAAAGCGAACAAAAATAAAATAACTAAAAGCCATAGAACTCCACTTTAAGCCAATGAAAAAATTTCTGGCATGCAGCAATCAGCCTATGACATTACAGCACAGCGATTTTATCATACCAGAAAATTACAGGCTGCATAGTCTTTGTAATTGGCATGAATTTTCTATATCAGTATGGTATGAAATGAAGAAAAACCAAAAGTTCAGGGCCTTTTGAGTTGCGAGAAATATGAGAGGCTCTATTAAACCCTGTCCTTATGCCTAGCATGAAAGGATGATTTGAAGTCACCGTGAGAATACATAATTTCACAGAATGGTTGAAAAGGTCCAGTTATTGCTTCTAGAAGCCAGACGACTGGGTGCTGCTCCCAGCAGAAGTGATTTCTCAAATCCCATGGGCCCACAATGCCTCAGAAAACACTGCAATTACCAAAAATCGTCCATACATTCACAACCCGTCCTTTCCTAACTGAAGGTCTCCATCCCCCATTTTTGTTTCAAGTGCACACTCATGTACCAGCACAAGAAAACTGACCAATCATGTGCTTCTGCTCACATAGCCCTTGCTATAGGTAATATGAGTAGGTCTTTGTGTTTGTGTTTTTGCCAGTGTGTCTTAATGTTTTATTGTCCTTGAGAAATTACCCTTTATTCTCTCTGCACCTTTGGTTCTTTTTGTTCCCCTGAAATATGGGAGTAATTCTCTATTCTGAGCTGACACAGATAGAGTAGAAAAGCTGCCATGACTCTTTCTGAAAGAAAAAATATTCAAGAAAGCCTCTGAAGCAGGGCATTTAAAATACGAACCCCATATGAGGTTTTTTTTGGGGGGGGGGTGGAGAGTGAATAATGCCACATTTTTTTATTCCAATTTCATGCACATTCACACCAAAGTTTGACTTGTTGGTCTGTTCTGCCTTTGCTTTATTGAAGTTTTTTAGCTTATCTGGGAATGCAGTTGAAATGCAGGTATGCTTGGGGCTTTCCTTCTTTTGTTTTGTTTCTTTGTTCTTCATTATGTTTTCCATTTCACCTTATTATGCCTGTTCTGCATATTGCCTGCAAAAATCAGGCCATCATGGGTATTTGCAACTATTTTGAGTTTGATATTAGTAAGTGAGAGGTCTGTTTTGGAAAATCACTCATCAGTTGCTTTAAAGCCATAAGAAATCAACATAGGGAGTTGATTGTATTTTGAACAGCAATTAAGATAGGGATCTCTTGCAACAATGTGGAACAATGGCGCTCTTAGCAAGGATTTATCTTCCACAATCAATAACTTAACAAAAGGTTTGTTTATCATACGTATAAGAGGTTAGAAAAAAGTGGCTGACATTATAGTCTCAGCATCTCAAAATAATGATGGAGTATAATCGTGTTAGAAGTAGCTCACACAAGCCTCTCATTATAAAAAAACGAAGAGTCTGGCTGATCTTGGTCTTTAGATCTCCTCTTACTTAGCTAGAAGTGCAGTTGTGGCTCAATGAGAAACAAAATGGTGTAATTTATAATGTGTGTCGCTAGTTCTTTACAAGTAGCAGGTCTGCCCAATAAAAACAGATTTCTCTCTCCTGTTGACCACAATAGAAGATATTTTGAAGAATGCTGGTAACCAAACAGTTGCTGGTAGCCATTGACTTCCACAGCATTTTCTTCCATACCAGCAACTTGGTTACCAACATTCTTCAAAATATATATTTTGTGTTCGGCGGAAGAAAGAACCTCATATTGCTATGTCTTTGCAGAAATGTCTACAAACTATGGTAGCGCATATTTTTGGGGGAGGTTTCATAGTTCTGAAATTATTTAGGCTGTTGATTTGTCCAGATCCAATCGTTTTATTGGATGTTGCATTTGTGGCAGGTGCAGCACTGCGGCAGACAGTAATCGTTCTCAGGAAATGAAAAGATTATGGGTTAAAGATTCAGATTATGACAGTAATGTAATTCCATCTGCTGAGTCATTCTGCTGGTGTTGATGACTTTGTCTGCCTTTATTATAGAACTGATTTTGTGTGCTTGCTATTAGTATATGCTTACTTTTTAAAATATATATCATATATTATTTATATTTTAAGTATTATCTGTTATATTTGTTATTTTAATATATAACAATGGTCATAATTTGTTATAAAATTATACATATACTTTTTATATTATATTAAATATTATTTATATTTTAAATAATATGTTTTGACTTTGCCTATTGATAATATGCCTATTGACTTGGACCAGTAAGACTTTGACCACCTACGGTATCACCTACAACACTAGCCATTCTGGCTATAAGGGTTTTATATCTCAAATTTTGTCCATTCTTTAAATCATTCAGTTTATTACTGCGTAGTATGCAGAAACCATTTGTGTGACATTAGCAGTGATACCGCTTAGCAGAATAGGAAATTACTTGACCCGGAATGCAAGTGCTGGAATGCAGGACTCCAGACTAATTCCTCTTTGTGCTCTTTCATATTAGCAGAAATGCACAATTCTCTGACACATGCAAGCTACACCTCATCCTCTTTCCTGGATGTTCCTTTGTACACAAAATCATGTTGACGTGTTCCTGAGAGTGATAGATTACCCAACGCGATCAACTCGATGGAGTGCCGAGAACCGGATGGAGATACAGGTCACTGCAAGAGATTAGACTTGTTAAACAAAGAGACTTTATGTAGAATTTAACCAACAAAGCCCGGGAGTTCATTGTCCTGGGAAATGCATTATGCATCTGAAGGCTTTTAGTGCAATTATCAAAGGATGTCTTGAGTATTGTGTCATTTACAGAAGAATGACGGGAGGAGGAGATGCTGAATTTAATAAAGCTGGATGTTGTTATATACATAAGTTTACACATTTTATAAGAGTTAACATGAGCAAAGAGCTTTCTAATGACTCTCAAATAATGAGGCCTACTCAAATGCTTTTGAATGAAAAAAAAGTATTTTAATTAATATTTATATACATACATGTGTTGTTTTTCTTTTCTATTTGTTTTTTTTCCTATGATTTTTCTCTGTTTTCTGTTTTTTTTTTTAAATCAATTAATTTATTTTTGCTTAAAGGGGAACTTAGAATTTAATTAATATTTATATACATAAATGTGTTGTTTTTCTTTTCTATTTGTTTTTTTTTCTATGATTTTTCTCTGTTTTTTATTTTTTTATAAATAAGTTAATTTATTTTTGCTTAAAGGGGAACTTAGAAAGAGGATATTGCTTTTCATTGGCAAGAGTAACAAAAATAAGAAAATAAAACAAAAATAAAAATAACAAAAAAAGAATAACAAAAATTCATATGCGGCTCAGAGGTATAAGATAAAATATGAAGCGCCATTTGCCATTACAAGTGCGCCAATTATTATAATGACAGAATAGAAAGGGATGTCCAGAAGATATCATGGTATTGGTTTTGCATTATGCCCATGTCTAATTTCCATGGCAAGCCACTGTTATTTTTTCTCAAACCTATTTGTGCAGTGCTTTTCCATTAGTTGATTTAGAAAAACAAAAAATGGAGACCACTCAACAGGGGTAATGTGAGAATAAGTCTACTAATTTAGAAGAAATCAATTTTCATTCATGCCGAGCAGCTCGGCATGCTCGCTTAAAATTGAAAAGCTTCAGGCACATGTTCAAAGCGCTGAGTTCATAGATATTGTTTTATATATAAAAAAACAGCTATGAGTATGCTGCACATTTAGAAGTACATGGAAAAATGTACGTTTGGGGCCCTGTGCTGAAATGCAATGTTCAACGCCCCTCCAGTGCTTAATGTCAAAGTGATGTACTTTGCAAGCTAGTGGCCCTGTGTCAGTGTTTGGGAGTGTATTTGTCACCGTTAAAACTGTCTGAGATGTCACAACCAAGCAGAGTGCTCAGATTTTAAATTGTGTCCCCTGTGAAGTGACATTTGTCATTAGTCTCATATGCAGTGAGGTTTTTAATCATTTTGAATATCCGTCATGTTTAATGTTAGGAAGTCCTGGAATTTTTATATGCATCTCCTATACCTTGTTGGTTTGGTTATTCTATATATTGGAAAATATACTTATTTTACCATATTTAAATTCATTCCACATAGCTCCACCAAAAGTGTCCGGGTCTTGTTAGAATTGTTTAGTTCCTCAGTGTTGTGTTTGAAGTCCAAACAACAGGAAAAATGACAGTTTTCTGAAAACACCGGCTTGCTGATAATGTACAGTCTTTGTTTGTATATGGAATATATCATAATGATGCATGCACAATGTTGATGTTTCTTCGTATTTTGTCTCTTCTAACTAACATAGAGGTTATCATTGAAATTCCTGATTCAAACAGGAAAGGAAAGATTTGATTGGTGCCATTTGATAAAACAGTTTAAAACAAAACAGAATAAATATTTTGGTTGTTTAACATCTGTTTTTCTGTGGGAAGGAACAATGGATCTCTCTTTGTCTACTTTGGGAGTAAATAACCAAAGTAAAGAGCTCTTCAACGTAGTTGCCCTGAAAGATCCGACAATTGCCACTAAGAGGTCAAAATGTTAGTTAAAAGGCATACGGTTAACTGAAGTTCAACTTATGACCTCAAGTTCGTCATCACAGATATGTCATTGAATGCCAGTGGGCCATGAACGCTTTTGAGAAGATTAAAAATGAGATCATTAGGGTGACTGAATCTGCAGTTTGTGGCTGATTATGGCATTTGTGAAACCCCAAAGAGCTGTTCAGCCTTGACGTCAAATTGTAGGTCGACCTAAGCTAATTTGCCATGAGTACCTTTGGGAATCGCTAATGGATTTTTTTAGAATGGCGGTTTTGAATTTGAGTAGCATAAGGTTTGTGGTTGACGTTTGTTGAAGAGCTGCTGTTGAACAAATGTGAACAAAACATTAAAGGCATTTTAAATAATATTAACCAGATTTTCTTTTACTTAAATAAAACAATAAATATTTTTATCTATAAATTGTATTCAAATTAAATGCTGGTTATTTATATATATGTATATAAATAAAAAATATAAATATTTTAAAATAATAAATTCAAAGCTGGATTTACAAACTGAACTGCTGTATTTCAAAAATGTTGATTGATCAATGCTTTTTTAAGTAAAATACTGAAATGATTAAACTAATTTTTTTTGTGTGTGTATTTTCTGGCAATTTACTAAACTGCCAACCTACTGTTCACTGATTCGATCCAAGGCTTTCACAAATCTGCCTTGTTTTGATCCTGCAGATGTTCTGTGACCATCTGCGAAAGAAAAAGCTAAATCTGTCGAGCTCAGAGAGGACCTGTTTTGAAGAGCGCTTTGTATTGTAACCATCTGCATTTACAGATGACCTAATGATGATCTAACAGAGCAAGGGCAACAGCTCTCATTTTAGCGCCCACCCCTTCAAGTGAACATTTATCACTATGTGTTATCTGTGGGATGCGTTACAGGCAAGCTTCAAGAACTTCAAGATCAATACCGAGAATCAGCAGCCTCTTTGGCTTTTGAAAACATACTTGAAGAAAATCCTTAAGATGGATGTTTTAATGAAGTCAAAGTCTAAACATTAACTTTGTTTAACTTACTGCGCAAGGCCTTCATGCAAAATAAGTCTGGGCTTAATGAGAGACACGTGTTATATTTTCTGAGCCTTTATTGAAAAGCACATTTACAGATTTCACCATTCATTTGGAGCTGCATATTCCACTGTTATGAATCATCATTTAAAGGGATAGTCAACCCATAAATAAAAAGTTTGTTATCATTTACTTACCCTCATATCTTTCCAAACCTTAATGACTTTCTTTCTTCTTCTGAACACAAAAGAAGATAGTTTGAAGACTGCTGGTAAAATAAACCGTTTCAGTTCTCATTGGCTTCCATTGTACAGACAAAAAATACAATGGATGTCAATGGGAGCCGAAACTGTTTAGCATGTGGGTGAGTAAATGATAACTGAGTTTTCATTTTTGTGTTTACTATCCCTTTAAGCCCACCCGCTTTTATGGTGTCAAGGCGCCCATTGCCAAGAAGGAACACAACAATGCCGGCCTTGTACAAATAAACAAACCCCAATACAATTGAAGGCTAAAAAAAGGCATCACTCACGTTTTATGGCTGTGAAAGGTAAACAGGAAAGAAGATAATTTTTTTTTTTAGCTGATTGCTGTGAGACTTGAGTTGTTTTGTCAGTTTTTGTTTTCTTTAATGCTCTGTGGGCTTATTTCAAGTCACTCTTTGTCTCTGGAGAACCTTTGCAGTTTCTTCTGCTGTATACATAGTTAATATATACACCAGGTATGAGGAAGATTCCTGTGCCACACAATTTTTTTATTCACACTGAAAGGGAAAATGCCACACGACTTACTGCACTCACAATGCAAAGAAAACTAAGAACATATGGTGCTTCTCCATCCTTTTTATGGTTTTGCTTGTGGAACTTGAGGGATTTGTCATAGTATGGGGGGGGGCACAATGCAGCAAAAATTTAAACCATATATATACCGACAGTATATGCCCTTTTTCCGCTTGTAAAAATGGCAAATCAGAGCTGACAGTATTATGTGGTTTTTGGCACGTGCGAGCATAATCGAATTAGCCAAAATATTTAAAAAACAAACAGACAAGGGGTGTGAAGAACTGTGAATGACAAACGTTTCAGTTGTTCAGGCTTTTTTTCTGTGACTTCTGCAGACACAGATTGCGCATTTGACTGAATCAGTATGTTCTAGTTGTACATGAAAGCCAATCAGACCTTCCACTCTGTTTACTTCTATGTCTGTCCACTGATTAACTATAAATAGCTTAGGGGCCATATTGTTTCCAAGATATTTAGTACAGATGGAAGTTCATCACAAAGTTCAAAAAGTCACCTGGAACAGCAGCTTGTGACCCTGTCAAGCATTCCAGAAATCCCAGAGAGCTCTGGGCCTCATGTCACTGCTCAAGGGATTTTACAATCGGATCTTCTCCAAGTAAATTCATAGATTATGAATGTGTCTGGTCATAGAGGAGATAGGGGCTAGTTGTCACAATTGTACCTTCACTGAATATTTCTCAGGGTGTATTTGTTTAAATTAAAACTTGGTAAAAAGTCAGTTTCTATATAAACACATACCTTAAAGCATGAGGGTCGAGACCCCAAAATGGGGGACATGTCTGTTCTAATTGGGTTGTAGACAGCAGGGGAAAATGAACATAATGTATAATAAAATATTATGTTTTTTTATAATAAAACATAATAAATTATATATAGATATATTTTTATAATCTTATAATATATAATAACGTACATTTTGTATTTCTTCTTGATGATAATGATGATGATTATTGTTATTATTAATAATAATTAAAAGATGCTGGCATATTAATATTGAACTTATATATTTAATGTTATTAGTTTATTGAAAAATAGTTTTGTTTGTTTTTCTAAGATAAACTTTTTGGAACTGGATTGGGTCACTCTTTGTTCTGTGTAAAATCTAGGTCCTGAAGCAGAACTATTTGAGAGCGGGTTTTTTCAACAAAAGAAAGATATTCAGCATTTTCACCGTTTTTACCCAGGATAAATATACTGTTTATTTAAATATACTATATATATATATCACTGAACACAGCATGCCTTGCTATATGCATTACAATTAAATAGATAATTATGACACACAAAGCAATTCATGAAATAGCAATAATAAGCTTTATAAAATAAAGTCCTTGTGTCAACTTTTACTTCTTTTGCAGGTGATGGTTCACTCATGGAGTGAATAACTCCATGGGAATCCATTTTTTCTATTCAAAGTATTAGTCACACCAAACGTTTGCCCTGAATATTAGCGTTTGCTATGAAGGGGCCTTAAGACTCACACATGAGCAAGCTTTTTTATTACCCTCTTATGGTCTGATAGGAAATAACCCGTGTCAGACTTGTACTTAAGGTTATCAAGTCCCCTCTACATTTCTATACTCTCTGCACTCGTAGAAGTAATGAGATTTAATCATATAAAATTCATTTAGCTGACAAGAAAAGTATTTTTTGACTACATTTTTATGGTTTTCATCCATCACTCTAGCGAGCTGATTTTGTACACGTAATTTAATTCAGGCCTTCATTCACACAGAGGGATGAATAATTCAAAATGTCAAGTGTTGAAATGAGTCATTTCTAAATTCTTGTTTCTTTGTATCACAATTTATTGAAAAGATCAGGCGGATATGCTCCTCGAACTCACTTTCAATAGATGGCTTATTGAAATTGGTGCTTTTTAAAGTCAAATATTTGAAGGCGTTAATGACGCCTATGATGATGCACATACCATGACTGTGTCCCATCAGCTTTGAGTCAGTCTCTCTGTTTTCCTTTATACAAAGGCTGCAGTTACATCTTTTATGCTTTTTCTATGAATCCAAATTGGGCTTCATGTCTGGCTCACCTCTGGGGCTCTATCATCGCTGAATTTCTTGTCTGCCTGTCTACCCTTTTTTTGTCAGAACTCTCTATTCTTTTGGCTGGTTTATGTAATATAAAAGTGATGTTTGTCCTCTTGGCGCTTTCACCTCCAGGACTGGTGGAGAGCTGTTGTGCGGCCGGGCAGAAATGGGCAGAGAACCAGCACTGTAACCATATGCCTGTCAAAACAGAAGACCTCAACTCTGTGTGTGGGTAAGTTGGCTGACCATTTCTATGCCTTGGTTATGCTCTTCAGTACACCACAGAATCAATTTTATTTGCCGTTATATGTCCTCTGACCAGTAAAGTATACAGGTGCTCGTCATATAATTAGAATATCATCAAAAAGATGATTTATTTCACTAATTCCATTTAAAAAGTGAAACTTGTATATTATATCCATTCATTACACACAGACTGATATATTTCAAATGTTTATTTCTTTTAATTTTGATGATTATAACTGACAACTAAGGAAAATCCCAAATTCAGTATCTTAGAAAATTAGAATATTGTGAAAAGGTTCAATTTTGAAGACACCTGGTGCCACACTCTAATCAGCTAATTAACTCAAAACACCTGCAAAGGCCTTTAAATGGTCTCTCAGTCTAGTTCTGTAGGCTACACAATCATGGGGAAGACTGCTGACTTGACAGTTGTCCAAAAGACGACAATTGACACGTTGCACAAGGAGGGCAAGACACAAAAGGTCATTGCAAAAGAGGCTGGCTATTCACAGAGCTCTGTGTCCAAGCACATTAATAGAGAGGCGAAGGGAAGGAAAAGATGTGGTAGAAAAAAGTGTACAAGCAATAGGGATAACCGCACCCTGGAGAGGATTGTGAAACAAAACCCATTCAAAAATGTGGGGGGAAATTCACAAAGAGTGGACTGCAGCTGGAGTCAGTGCTTCAAGAACCACTACGCACAGACATATGCAAGACATGGGTTTCAGCTGTCGCATTCCTTGTGTCAAGCCACTCTTGAACAACAGACAGCGTCAGAAGCGTCTCGCCTGGGCTGCTGCTGAGTGGTCCAAAGTTATGTTCTCTGATGAAAGTAAATTTTGCATTTCCTTTGGAAATCAGGGTCCCAGAGTCTTGAGGAAGAGAGGAGAGGCACACAATCCACGTTGCTTGAGGTCCAGTGTAAAGTTTCCACAGTCAGTGATGGTTTGGGGTGCCATGTCATCTGCTGGTGTTGGTCCACTGTGTTTTCTGAGGTCCAAGGTCAACGTAGCCGTATACCAGGAAGTTTTAGAGCACTTCTTGCTTCCTGCTGCTGACCAACTTTATGGAGATGCAGATTTCATTTTCCAACAGGACTTGGCACCTGCACACAGTGCCAAAGCAACCAGTATCTGGTTTAAGGACCATGGTATCCCTGTTCTTAATTGGCCAGCAAACTCGCCTGACCTTAACCCCATAGAAAATCTATGGGGAATTGTGAAGAGGAAGATGCGATATGCCAGACCCAACAATGCAGAAGAGCTGAAGGCCACTATCAGAGCAACCTCGGCTCTCATAACACCTGAGCAGTGCCACAGACTGATCGACTCCATGCCACGCCGCATTGCTGCAGTAATTCAGGCAAAAGGAGCTCCAACTAAGTACTGAGTGCTGTACATGCTCATACTTTTCATATTCATACTTTTCAGTTGGCCAAGATTTCTAAAAATCCTTTCTTTGTATTAGTCTTAAGTAATATTCTAATTTTCTGAGATACTGAATTTGGGATTTTCCTTAGTTGTCAGTTATAATCATCAAAATTAAAATAAATAAACATTTGAAATATATCAGTCTGTGTATAATGAATGAATATAATACACAAGTTTCACTTTTTAAATGGAATTAGTGAAATAAATCATATTTTTGATGATATTCTAATTATATGACCAGCACCTGTATGTTGGTGACCCAAAAACCACTGACCACAAAAATCAAAGGGATAATTCACTCAAAAATGAAAATACTGTCATCATTTACTCACCCTCCACTTGTTCCAAACCTGTATGAGGTTCGTTCCTTTGTTGAGCACAAAAGAAAATATTTTGAAGAATGTTGGTAACCAAACAGTTGCTGGTGACCTCTGACGTGTTAGTTTTTTTTTTTTTTTTTTTCACATTATGCAAGTCAATGGCTACAGTCAACTGTTTGGTTACAGACATTCTTCAAAATATCTTCTTTTGTGCTCAACAGAAGAAAGAAACTCATGCAGTTTTGGAACATCTTGAAGGTGAGTAAATGATAAAAGAATTAGCAATTTATAGGATACAGGACCAGTTGTGTGTGGCTCATGAGCTTCTTTAAGTAGTCAGTCAAGCAATAAGCAGGGCGACTGAGAATAGTCCATTCTCTGCATGCAAATAAAATGTAAAAGACTACTGCTGATTGAACTCTAAATTCTCAGTAATTTCTAAATCTGTGGTATCTTTAAACCAGGGGTTTTAAAAATGTTTGGTGACACGGACAACTAAATATGTGTGTATATGAGCAAGCCCCCATCTTAAAATATAAAAGACTGCTATTTACTTTTTAAACACCCAGTTTTTTACTAAAAATAAATTAGTTGTGAATAATGTAATATAATATATACACTACTGTTTAAAAATGTGGGGTTGGTAAGATTTTGAAATAGTTTTTGAAATAATTTTGTTATGCTCACCAAGGCAGAAAATACAGTAATATATAAAAAAACAGGAATATTGTGAAATATTATTACAATTTAATGTAACTGTTCTTTTAGCCATCACTCTTCAGTGTCACATGATTCTTCAGAAATCATTCTATTATGATGATTTGGTGCTTTCTTAATTGTTGTTTTTTTTAACTCTGATGAACTGTAATTTTATTTATGCTATTTTTCTTAAAAACTTTACACCTTTCCCTAGCACTCTTTTTTTGCTGGCCCCTGGGGTCCTCTGCTCTAAATAACAATAAATATATCTGATGGGACAGCCTTGGTTTGACATCCTTAGTTTTAGAATCAGGTATTAAATTCTGTTAAAATGTCTTTTGTCTGCTTTGTTCAAGTGTTGTCCAGAAGCAGTGCTGTTCAGGTGCTCTGAGAGACATTAGGTGTCAGGCTGGCATGAATGCAGCAAGGGCCGGACATGCCTGTGAGGGTAACAGCCCATTCTGTGGAGAAGATTCACAAATGGTAAGATCTTAAATAGTGGCATCAAACAGACTGCAAAATAATGACTGTTTTTAACAGTCCACAGAGACCACAAAATAATGACAGAAAAATAATAATGATGTATAATCTCTGTGGGATTCGTCTTGTTTAGAAACAGACATTATTTTGGCAATTCAAAAATATTTACTGAATACTATCTGGTCATGTGAATGGCTGAATATTACATGTCCAGGCAAAAATCTAAAAAATTTTGTCTTAACAAGCTGTGAACACAAAAAGAAGCAAGACATTTGGTCTTTATATTTCTATTTTTACCTCCCACAGTGAAATTCCATTAACCTTTATATTTACTGTACACTAACACTGCACTCTTCAAAAGTTTGGGGTCAGTAAGGTTTTTGAAATATTTTTAAAAGAATCCTCTTATGCTCAACAAGACATTTATTTGATCAAAAATAAATACAGAAATATTGTGAAATATTATGATGATTCAAATGATCTGTTTTAAATATATTTTTATTTAATTTATAAAATGTATTTTATTTCTGTGATGGCAAAGCTGAATTTTCAGCAGCCATTACTCCAGTCTTCAGTGTCACATGATCCTTATCTTTATCAATGTTAATAAAAGTTGAAAACGGTTCAGCTTAATATTTTTGTCGACACTGTGATATATACATTTTTTTCATGGTTCTTTGATTAATATAAAAAACAGCAAACTTATGAAAAATTGTCTTTGCTTAAACAAACATAATTTATTTGAAATATGTAGATGTAATATTATAGTTGTTTTTACTGTTACTTTTGATCAGTTTAATAGGTCATTGCTGAATAAAAGTTTTTTTTAATAAATTAATTTTAAATCATTTTAATATTATTAAATGTGTTATTGAAAAAAAGGTAACACATTAGTATAGGGACCAATTCTCAATATTGATAGTTGCTTTTTAGCATGACTATTATTAACATATTGGCTGTTTATTAGTGCTTAAGCACATATTCTGCATGACCATAATCTACATTCTTAATTCTACCCAATACCTAAACTTAACAACGACCTTACTAAATATTAATAAGCAGCAAATTAGGAGTTTGAGGCAAAAGTCATAGTTAATGGTTTGTTAATGGCGAAAATAGCACCTTGAAATAAATTGTGACAAAAAAAAATTCTGATTGGCTGTGATTGGCATGACATGACATAAATTTTCACTTTTAGTGTGGAAAGCACTTGTTGCTAAGCAAATGACTTGTTGCTCAACAGTCACATCATGACTGGTTAGGAAATGCAATTTTCAATTCTCTTTTATGCTGTTTCATGTAGGATTGCTGTAACTGCTGTGCGCTGGGACTGCGTTTGCGAAGGGAAGGTAAAGGTTGTGAAGTGCATGAGCACCTGATGTACCCTTGCGGACACGTCTTCCTCACCTGCTGCGAGGAGGGTCTTGCTCCGCCTACGATCAAGAAAAAACAGAGGCCTCAACCGACCATTCTTCCTAAGAGAGGTGAAATACTTGTCTTTCTTACAGCAGAATGCATGGTTTGCAATGTGTAACCTGTAGTTTATGGCTGATTTCCAATGGCTGGAGTCTGGGGTGAGTGAGAGTTCATATTTTATTTTGACGAACCGATCTAGACGGGCTGTCATGCCAAGAAAGCATTGTGATGGAGACGCACCATATGATGTGAAACCACACGAGAACCTGGAATGTCTCGGTTTTGAGCTGCATTTTTCAACACAATGTCCCAGTTATCTCTTCATCCCAGTGACTTTTGAGTTTATGTCTTCATATTAACATCAGAGCCTCAGTCGTGATTGTGCTTGTTTGTTTTTGAAGCCTGGATCATATTTGGAAGCATCTGAAGTCTGGCTGTGTCTTGGCATTCAGTTTCACATTCAAGTTCATTACACTGCTGGCCGAGAGGTTGACATTGATGGATCAGAGGAAAGAAAGATGCCCAGAGCTGATCGGTCAGGTGTCACGTTACCATTCAGTATAATGCACAAAGATGCTGGCAAGCTGGGCTGAATCAGAAGCAGATGGCAAAGCATGCTGTTGCCTCTCTGCCCGTGCCAGCAAACTTTCCTTCTGTCTCAAATGTTTCAGCTGACTACTTTCACAAATTTTGGCAGGATTTGCATGGAAACGTTGTTCTCTTTTTGAATTTCTATTCATCCTGTGAATTGTGCTATATGTTTACACTGGGACAAGACCTGCTATTAGCTTTAGGAATAGACTGTGTACACTCCAAAAATTTATTTTTGCTCTTTTTAAAGTTCATTTATTAAAATGAGGTAATGCAACACAATTTGTTTGTCTTAACCTGATCTCATTGCATGAAATCAATTTAAATTTGGAAAATGGATGTTCACTTGATCCTTTTGTATTGGGAATACGTGAATAAAGTTCACTGGAAAAAATCCAGCAGAAATCCAGATCCAGACCCACACAAACACAGAACTGAGTCAAGTTTTTATTTATTTATTTATTTGTTTGTTCGTTCGTTCTAACATTACCTGCCTGTGTAGTTTATTTAACTTAGTACTCTAAATTCAAATATATATTTTTCATTTTTAAAATATATTTTTTTTCTTAACTTATTAAATGGCCTCTAATATAAAAATATTAAATATATAAAACATTTATATAAAAGATATCCCAAAGCCATCTTTAATGAAAAAAGGCAAAAATTAAAAAAATCATTAAAATATATAATGTAAGTTGTGATACTTGTAATACTTTTTTAATTTTTTTAATCTGAAATGACCTGCCTGTGTCAACAAGGATAGCCATGTGGGCAGTACACTGCTGCACTTGTTCGAGTCTCGGCATGTGAACCTCTCTCGTCCACTTTACTTTCTTCCTTTTTTTAAAGTCAAAAACACCTTTATGAAAATAAATCTTTAAAATGACCTACCTGTGTAGTTTAATTTAGTACTCTACTAAATACAAATATTTTATATTACTTATATTTAAAATATGTATTTTTTTTTGTTATGGCCTCTAATATAAAAATATAAAATTCATATAAAAATTTTTTTAAAATATAACCCCAATCCATGCTTAAAAAGCCAAGAATTTAAAATAAAATGCATTATAATGTTTAATACAATTAAGTTGTAATATTTTAAATACTGTTTTGAAACTTTATCAGAGAAACATTAGCAGTGCTGGAAAAATTCAGTGGAAATTTCCCTCAGTTTAATTAAGTGCATTAAACCTGTTTGTGGCTTACAGCTGAATAAAGTTTTCCAACACTGTCCTGGCTTTTATTCTGTCACCCTGAGAGCCATGGTGCCATATCAGTGTAATGGCAGACGCTCATTGCTCAACTAACACTCCCGCAGTTATCAGCAAAGCCCCAGTCAATAGACCCAGGTCACTATTCCTTTGAATGAGACATTAAAACCCAGACTTCACCTCTCGCTTTGTCTCAAGTGGCACATTCCTTTGGCCCAGTGCCTTGCTTCCTCTAAAGAGCCTACCTGATATCCTGAGGAAAGGTGAGATTAGCTGTGGCCGAGTCAGTGCACTAGGGCTGACTTATTTCCTTTTTGTGGTGCACACACAGATGATGGAACGCTAAAATAGGTCCAATTAAATTGCCTCCATAGAGGGACCCACATAGATGCCTTTTCTTTCTCTTTTTAAGGAGACTATTGCTAACTATGTAAGCCCTCTCGGTTGCATCAAAGGTTTAGGCGATACAAAAATGGTTGAGAGGTAATTATTTCCATGAGGGTTGCTTTCCCAGGCCCCCTGCCACCTCACACCCTTAACGTGATTAATTATAGCGGAAATGTTTAATCTCTTTCTCCCTTCATTGCATTTACATTCAGTTAATGACTGTGAGAAATATTTACTTTACACCAGCATGCTGTGTAAGGTGAAGCCGAGCCTGTTTATTATGTTTAGCCAGACGTTAATTGCCAAGCCAGTCGAACGCCTTGCCAAATTGCTTCACGATGTTGGAAAGCCTGTTCATTAACTCTGTCTGTTGTTATGTAGAATTCGGTGAATGTGGATTTGGGATTGATAGGAGGTGATTGGCAGATGGAGGACACAGAGGGTGTGGTAGGAACATCTGGCGGCGGTGAAATGACAGATGCTGACTGGCTTATTGCTTTAATATGTATTATGTTTATGTACAAGTAGTCCTTCATTGCCATGTCATTCTGGTTGACATCTGGTTTATCCTTCATCAGAGACACTGGTGGAATCACATTATGTATTATTAAATGACATGAATGTAGTATTGAATAAAGTTCAGTTGAGAAACAGTGTCGACTAATCAGCTTAGCAGAAAGTCTCATCTCGATACATACAGTATCTCACAAAAGTAAGTACACCCCTCACATTTCAGCAAAACTTTTAGTATATCTTCTCAAGGGACAATAGTAGGCAAGCTTTGGGACATACTACTTCGTCATAGCTGCTTCTTTAACGGACGCTCTGTTGCTTAGTTACGAGCATCCTGTAACTGTTCAAACTGTCCTGTCAATCATCTTGTAACAGTTAACATCATCCACATTTCGTTTAATTTGATTCCCTACCATATTGGAGAGAAATAAAGAAGCACATCGCGGGTCTTTCATGCTGAGAACTCTGCTCATGTGTTGCATAATGATGCATTTCAAAGTTAATGACCAAACGTATCATTATAAAAGTTCACAGTGTTGCTGCAGATGAAATATAATGTGGATAACGTTAAATAAATATTTTTTAATCAGGTTAGACATTGATTATTTATCACTCAAATCCCTTTCTCTACCTGTCCGTTGGTCGCGCATATCCGCCATGTTTGTAGTTTTTAAACACTTTTTATGCGTGTTTGTAGTTTTAATCGAATCCTCGTCCACCGCGCAATGTGTTGTGGGCAATATTAGCCGTTAGAGTGTGCATCGATCTGCACTTTGAATTCTAACCGGAAGTAGTAGACCATCCGGGAATCTTTGGCATACCTTTTTAAACATACTATGATTTGGGACATACTAATTATATTTTCGAATACTATTTAGGATGGATAGTTTGCGAATTGGGACGCAGCAATGGTGCTTCTCCACCTTCCGCTTGAGGATGCCACACAGATGCTCAGTAGGGTTCAGGTCTGGAGACACACTTGGCCACTCCATCACCTTCACCTTCAACTTCTGCTTCTGCTTCAGTACATGTTGGAGTCCATGTTTCCCTCAATGAACCGCAGCTCCCCAGTACCAGCAGCACTCATGCAGCCCCAGACCATGATGCTACCACCACCATGCTTGACTGTAGGCAAGGCACAATTTTCTTGGTACTCCTCACCAAGGTGTCACCACACATGCTGGACACCATCTGAGCCAAACAAGTTTACCTTAGACTCATCAGACCACAGGCCATGGTTCCAGTAATTCATGATCTTGGCCAGGTAGTCTTCAGCAAACTGTTTGCAGGCTTTTTTGTGAGCCAGCTTCAGAAAAGGCTTCCTTCTGGGATGACGGCCATGCAAACCGACTTGTTGCAGTGTGTGGCGTATGGTCTGAGCACTGACAAGCTGACCTTCCACTTCTGCAACCTCTAAAGCAATGCTGGCAGCACTCATGCATCTGTTTTTTGAAGCCAGCTTCTGAATCCTGAAGCACAGCACAAGGACTCAACTTCTTTGATCGACTCTTACGAGGCCTGTTCTGAGTGAAACCTGTCTTGGAAAACCTCTGTATGACCCTGGCCACTGTACTGTAACTCAGTTCCAGGCTGTTACCGACCTTCTTATAGCCTAGGCCATCATTGAGGAGAGCAACAATTCTAATTCTCAAATCCTCATAGAGTTCTTTGCCATGAGGTGCCATGTTGAACATTCAGTGGTCAGTATGAGAGAATTGTACTCAAAGAACCAAATTTGAACTGCTCTAAAACAAGATACACACATTTGTATGGTCCTGTCAAGCAGACAAAAACATGAACATGATGAATAGGACATGGGGCTTTGCATGTTTAAACGATGTATAGCTGTTGTCACTTAGGGTGTACTCACTTTTGTTGCCAGCTTTTTTGACAATAATGGCTGTATGTTGAGTTATTTTCAGAGGACAGTAAATCTTTACTGCTATACAAGTTGCACATTGACTACTCTAAAATATATCCAAGTTTCATTTCTATAGTATTGTCCCTTGAAAATATATACTAAAATGATTGCCGAAATGTGAGGGGTGTACTCACTTTTGTGAGATACTGTATATCATTGATAAAATCTATTGAACATAAAACTATTCTAAGATTACTTACTAAGAATAGTATTACAAACAGTTTACACAGAAATGAATTCTTCGTAATATTTTTGTTTCATGAATAAGACCCAATGACTTGCGGTCATCTTGCATCTTTTGCATCTTTTGTATTTTATGGGACATTAAGTAAAAATATAGGTGTTACGATCCTTGGATTGTATTGGAGGAAAAAAGGCAAAAATGCTTGATTTAAAAAATATGAAGAAGTTTGGTTGTAAAATATTACTGATGTTTAAAGAAACTTTCCTGCAAACTGACCCCCCCCCCCCCCCCCCCCCCAAAAAAAAACAAAAAAAACCACAAAATAATATCACAGAGAGGACCCCTATAGACTCTAATGAGTGTCATTCCATTTCAGATGGCATAAATGATAACTATTTAGGGCTTTCTGAAGGGAAAACAATCATAGCAGCTGTTGTTGTAGTGTCTTTCCAGACAGAAGTGCTCAAAAATAACTGCTTCAAAGGGCCCTTCAAATCAAACGCTTTCTGTGAGTCAAAGCCTTTAAGTCTCTCAAAATAACAGTCAATTTATGCTTTTTATGATATGAGAAGGTTAGTTAAGGTTCACATCAAATGGTAGCACTCCAATGAAAAATGTAAAAATACTTTTTACTTTAAAATGTTAGGTTAAGAATTAATGATTGAGGTGTGCACATGTTTTTATGCTGTCATGTTAGTTTATTAAATAAAACCTAAACCATTATTAAATACACATGAAACCATGTCAAATTAACATTGCATTTCTATTTTTTTTAAATCACGCTTTTTAATATTATTTTTTTCATTAAATCCTTGTTTTGAAAATTAAGCCAATAGCAGAGATCTTCTTATTTATTTGTGTTGGCTAGTATAAATATTTCATTCATTTACTTCCATTTTTCAGACAAAGTTTAAAGGATTAGTTGTAATTTGCTGAAAATGTTCTCATCCTCAGGCCATCCAAGAAGAAAATTTGTTTCTTCATCAAAACAGATTTGGAGAAAGTTAGCATCACATCACTTGCTCACCAGTGAATCATCTGCAGTGAATGGGTGCCATCAGAATGAGAGTTCAAAAAGCTGATAAAAACATCACAATAATCCACATGTAATCCAAAAACAGCTTTTCACTTCACAAGACGTTAATTGTTGGACTGAATGTGTGTCGATTGCTTGTGGATTACTGAGATGTTTTTATTAGCTGCTTGAACTCTCATTCTGACGGCACCCATTCACTGCAGAGGATTCACATATAGGATATACAGCCATATCAGCCTTTAAACCTACTATCTCTCCTCTTCCTCAGTATCAGACAGTCAGTTTCCGAATCAAGCGTTGTCTGTTGGGGATGTGGATCCTGCAGCTAATTCACTGGAGGGTTTGGAGCATGATGACAGGTGCCAGAGATTCGCACCGCTCTGCCATCACACCTGCATCAACACTCGTGACTCCTACCTGTGCGCCTGCCACCCTGGATACACACTCCTGCTGGACGGCCGCACCTGTGAGCCAGGTAAGATTAGCTCCTCTGTGAGTTCTGATGACTCAGTATACAACAAAAACCCATGTACATGTTTCTTACTGTATTTAGATACAGTTTTGTATGTGTTAACCATTTTTAAATTAAGCAGGTGTAGTTCAATGAAATATCCTATTTGGATATCCATAAAAGTTGTCGACAATCTGCTGGGTTTATGTTATTCATAGATTTTCACAGCAGAGATCTGCTTCTGTATACAGCATATGCAAGCCTCATCTTTATGCACTCAAAACAAACACTATCAGTCCTGCATTAAATAGGGGAATTAATCTTAATACCTGCTCAACATCCTGTCTGCACTGTGTGTGTGTGTGTGTGTGTGTGTTACTTAGATCTGATCTGGAATCAAAATGACCTCAGATAACTCTTTGTGTGCTGTGAGAGCTTTTAGATGCGTGCCTGTACATACAGCAATTGAGTGAAGATTTTTATGATGAGTCAGTGAATTAGACGTCCTGATATATTATTTTTCAAACCTTTGAACTCTAAGGAACCACATGAATAATATCCATTCATTATATACTTTAACATACATGATTTTACATAAAGCTGAAATGAAGTAAAACCGCCATCAAACATTATCCAAAAATGAAAATATTTAATCACACCTCATGTTATCAGTATTACAATAGTATTATATACTATTATAGTCCTTCTTAATGTTTAGATTTAACTTTAATTTTTATAGTTTAATTTTAATTTTAAAGTTTAATCATTGTGGTATGTGCTTTTGTCATTTGTTAGTTTTTTATTATTTTTATTGTTATTTAGATTTTATTTTTAATTTCAATTTTACTTTTAGCCATTTTAGTACTTTAATTTAAAATTAGTTTTGTTTATTGTATTGTATTTTATTTTATTTTAGTTAGTTGCCAAGTCTGAATTTCTAACTTTATTAAAGTTTTTTTTTAAGTTTTACATTTTCAGCTTTATTTAAATTAACAAAAATGAGTTTTAGTAACAATAACAACAATGCATGTTATTTTAAACCTCTATGAGATTCATTTTAAACACAAAACAAGAATATCCTGTAGTCTTTTCAATATTATAAAATCAAGGATAACTGGGGCTGTCTTGCTTTAAAATGTTGAAAAAGCATCATACAAGTATCCTAAAATATCTTTATATTCCAAGGCCATAAGTAAATAATGACAAGAGTTCATTTTTGAGTGAATTATCCCTAGATAGTAGTGATGGGGTGATAGCACAGTTTACCATTGTTTTGGCCGATTCACTGCAGTTTGTAATTATTTGTCTCGTTTCCCTGGTTATACGGCCAAACCCTCTCAACGCCAATGCATGATGGGATTGTCATCATGTGTCAATATTTTTTTAGTGTCTCTGGTGACATGGAAGTGTTGATAGAGATAGTGTTGTGCTGCTCCAATGTGAAACTTGACTCATGATCTCATGTCAAGAATTAACTAATGATACACCACAAGTAACTTCTCTCCATCAACCTTCAGCTGACTTTAGGAATGGTAGGAATTCTGATGACAAGATATATGTTGGCAGATGTCACAAATCAAAGCACTTTCCATAATTTCGCAACTGGTCATAATTAAATGTTGGAGAGAAACTCTCCATCATATGCAGTTTTTCTACCAAAAATACCATCTGACAGGATACAGCATGAAAAAGAATGACTCACTGCTTTCTCTCAATTTTTTCACAGAGATTAAGGAGGAAGACAACAGAGTTAGTGAGGAAGACAGGCTGATAACTGTACCTCCAGCAAGACAAGAAACTACTACTCAATCCCTGGTCTTACGTAACCCATGTGCTGGTATGTGGTATATATATGCTCATCAAGGTTGCATTTAACACAATATACACTGGGGAAAAAAAATATTTGATCCCCTGCTGATTTTGTAAGTTTGCCCACTGACAAAGAAATTATCAATCTATAATTTTAATGGTAGGTTTATTTGAACAGTGAGAGACAGAATAACAACAAAAAAATCCAGAAAAACGCATTTCAAAAAAGTTATAAATTGATTTGCATTTTAATGAGTGAAATAAGTATTTGACCCCTTCGCAAAACATGACTTAGTATTTGGTGGCAAAACCCTTGTTGGCAATCACAGAGGTCAGATGTTTCTTGTAGTTGGCCACCAGGTTTCTTCTTGAGACACTCCTTTGTTGCCTTGGCCGTGTGTTTTGGGTCACTGTCATGCTGGAATACCCATCCACGACCCATTTTCAATGCCCTGGCTGGCTTCAATGCCCTGGCCCTGATGGTACATGGCCCCGTCAATCATCCCTTTGATGCGGTGCAGTTGTCCTGTCCCCTTAGCAGAAAAACACTCCAAAGCATAATGTTTCCACCTCCGTGTTTGACGGTGGGGATGGTGTTCTTGGGGCCATAGGCAGCATTCCTCCTCCTCCAAACACGGCGAGTTGAGTTGATGCCAAAGAGCTGGATTTTGGTCTCATCTGACCACAACACTTTCACCCAGTTTTCCTCTGAATCATTGGCAAACTTCAGACGGGCCTGTACATGTGCTTTCTTGAGCAGGGGGATCTTGCGGGTGCTGCAGGATTTCAGTCCTTCATGGCGTAGTGTGTTACCAATTGTTTTCTTGGTGACTATGGTCCCAGCTGCCTTGAGATCATTGACAAGATCCTCCTCCCATGTAGTTCTGGGCTGATTCCTCATCGTTCTCATGATCATTGAAACTCCACTAGGTGAGATCTTGCATGGAGCCCCAGACCGAGGGAGATTGACCGCTATTTTAGAATAATTGCACCAACTGTTGTCACCTTCTCACCAAGCTGCTTGGCGATGGTCTTGTAGCCCATTCCAGCCTTGTGTAGATCTACAATCTTGTCCCTGACATCCTTGGACAGCTCTTTGGTCTTGGCCATGGTGGAGAGTTTGTAATCTGATTGATTGATTCCTTCTGTGGACAGGTGTATTTTATACATGTAACAAGCTGAGATTAGGAGCACTCCTAATCTCAGCTCCTTACCTGTATAAAAGACACCTGGGAGCCAGAAATCTTGCTGACTGATAGGGGATCAAATACTTATTTCATTTTACTTAATACATCAATTTATAACGTTTTTGAAATGCGTTTTTCTGGATTTTTTTGTTGTTATTCTGCCTCTCACTGTTCAAATAAACCTACCATTAAAATTATAGACCGATCATTTCTTTGTCAGTGGGCAAACTTACAAAATCAGCAGGGGATCAAATAAGTTTTTTCCCCATTGTATTTTACGCAATCATTCAGTGCATGTTAACTTAAGTACAACCCCAAATCAGAAAAAGTTGGGACAGTATGGAAAACGCAAATAAAAAAAGAAAGTAGTGATTTCTAAATTTACTTTGACTTGCATTTCATTGCAGACAATATGAACACAAAATATTTCATGTTTTGTCTGGTCAACTTCGTCATTTGTAAATATACATCCTTTCCTGTCATTCAGACCTGCAACACATTCCAAAAAAAGTTGGGACAGGAGCAATTTAGGGCTAGTAATGAGGTAAATTGGTTAAATAATGATGTGATTTGAAACAGTTGATGTCAACAGGTGATTGTAATTATGATTTGGTACAAAAGCAGCATCCAAGAAAGGTCTAGTCCTTTAGGAGCAAAGATGGGCCGAGGATCGCCAGTTTGCCAACAAATACGTGAGAAAATTATTGAAATGTTTAAAAACAATGTTCCTCAAAGAAAGATAGGAAGAGATTTGGATATTTCACCTTCAACAGTGCATAACATAATTAAAAGATTCAAGGAATCTGGAGGAATTTCAGTGCGTAAAGGACAAGGGCGCAAGCCTAAGCTGAACAACCGTGATCTCCGATCCCTCAGGCGGCACTGCATCAAGAATCGTCATTCATCTATAAGCGATATCACCACATGGGCACAGGACTACTTTGGCAAACCTTTGTCAAGTACCACAATACGTAGTTACATCCACAAATGCCAGTTAAAACTGTACTGTGCCAAAAGGAAGCCCTATGTTAACAGTGTCCAGAAGCGCCGTCGACTTCTCTGGGCTCGGAGGCATCTGGGATGGACCATCACACAGTGGAAACGTGTACTGTGGTCAGATGAATCAGTATTTCAGGTATTTTTTGGGAGGAATGGACGCCGTGTGCTCCGGACCAAAGAAGAAAAGGATCATCCAGACTGTTACCAGCAACAAGTCCAAAAGCCAGGGTCTGTCATGGTATGGGGTTGTGTCAGTGCCCTTGGCAAAGGTAACTTGCACTTCTGTGATGGCACCATTAATGCTGAAAAGTACATAGAGATTTTGGAGCACAATATGCTGCCTTCAAGAAGACATCTTTTCCAGGGACGTCCATGCATATTTCAACAAGACAATGCAAAACCACATTCTGCACACATTACAAAGTCCTGGCTGCGGAGGAAGAGGGTACGGGTACTTGACTGGCCTGCCTGCAGTCCCGACCTGTCTCCAATAGAGAATGTGTGGCGCATTTTGAAGCGCAAAATGCGACAACGAAGACCCCGTACTGTTGCCCACCTTAAGACTTGTTTGCAGGAAGAATGGGACAAAATTACACCTGAAACACTTCATCACTTGGTGTCTTCAGTCCCTAAACGTCTTTTAAGTGTTGTGAAAAGGAATGGCAACATTACAAAGTGGTAAATTACTTTGGCTGATTTACCAAAGTGGTAAATCAGCTTCCGCTTCCGGCGCTGCTGTGTTCAGTCGACGTTAAAGGATGGCTCCGCTCAATTTGTGTTTTTATATACTCTTTTACGTATTTTTACTTTCTCTTTTTACACGATTAACGTCTGCACTATTTATCTATGACAAAAGAACACTTTTGGACATCGGACACCGCTGCACTAACCTGCTTCAGAACACTTTACCCACGGATCCAGCGTGGCCGTTGGAGATTCTTCGGAACGCCGAGTTCAACAAAGGCCACCCGAATAATCCCAGAAGGCGAAAGAAACACCGCGGGCGACGCGCTGGAATTCGTGACAGACTGAGAAACAAAGCTCACAGCCCCCCTCTCCCCAGTATTCTGCTCGCAAATGTCCAATCCTTGGAAAATAAGATGGACGATCTTAGAGCCAGGATTAGTTTCCAACGTGACATTAGAGACTGTAACATCCTTTGTTTGTCTGAAACATGGCTCACTCCCTCGATCACGGACACCGCTGTAACACCGTCTGATAACTTTGCTGTTTTACGGATGGACAGAACAGCTGAGGCCGGAAAAATCAAGGGGGGTGGAGTGTGTTTCATGATTAACAAGAAATGGTGCGACCCCAGGAATATCTCCATTCTGTCGCGTTCCTGCTCGCCTCATCTGGAACATCTATCCATTATCTGCCGCCCATTCTATTTACCCCGCGAGTTCTCCGCGGTCATCGCTACTGCCGTTTACATTCCACCTCAGGCAGACACGAGCTTGGCTTTGTCCAAACTCCACGAGGAGCTAAGCGGCTACATCAACAAACACCCTGACGCTGCCTCTATCATCGCTGGGGACTTTAACAAAGCCAACCTCAGGAAAGTAATGCCGAACTTCCATCAGCATGTATCCTGTCCAACCAGAGGACCGAATACACTGGATCATTGCTACACTCAGTTCAAGAATGCCTATAAAGCTCGTTCCCAGCCAGCCTTCGGTAAGTCTGATCACGCGGCCATTTTCCTCACACCGGAATATAAACAAAGGATCGTTCAGGAATCCCCGGGGGTGAGGGAAGTGACGCGCTGGTCCTCCCATTCTGAAGCTATGCTGCAGGCGTCTCTTGATGACGTCGACTGGGACATGTTCCGGGCGAATTCAGCTGACGTCAGCGAGTTCACGGATGTAGCACTAAGCTTTGTTTACATGCTAACCGAACAAGCCACTGAAACGGTAACAATAAGGACATTCTCTAATCAGAAACCGTGGGTGGACAGAACGGTGCGGGCTGCGGTTAACCAACGCACTGCCGCATACAACGCCGGTCTTCTGTCAGGAAACATGAGCGTTTACAAATCATCATGTTATGCTCTCCGACGGGCAGTTAGAGCTGCTAAACTCCGATACAGAGAGAGAATTGAGTCACACTTTCAGCTCAATGACTCTCGACGCATGTGGCAGGGACTGAAGACCATCTGTTCCTCTGGAAATAACCCCTCCGCCGAGGTGAGAGCAGATCCATTGCTGGCCGAAGAGCTAAACATCTTCTACGGCCGCTTCGATCGCAACGGCGGTGCGACTCTGCCGATCAACGCGTCAGGAAGCAGCAGACAGAGCAGCGATGTTGATCGTGTTATCACCGTGACGGAGGACGAGGTCCGGAGAGAATTAAGGAGAGTAAACATCAGAAAAGCCGCCGGACCTGATGGGATTACTGGTCGCGTTCTGAGATCGTGTGCCGATCAGCTTGCTGGTTTGTTTACTTCCATCTTTAACGAGTCCCTTGCTACCTCTGTGATTCCCACCTCATTCAAGAAATCTGTCATCATCCCTGTGCCTAAGAACAGTAAACCCTCTTGCCTGAATGACTATCGTCCAGTTGCCCTCACATCAACAGTCATGAAGGTTTTTGAGAGACTTTTAAAGAAACACATATGCTCCTCCATCCCTGCTACCTTGGACCCTCTTCAGTTTGCCTATCGCCCAAATAGGTCTACTGATGATGCCATCTCTCAGGTACTGCACTCTTCCCTCACTCATATTGACAGCAAAAATGGCAACTATGTCAGACTGTTATTCATTGACTATAGCTCAGCTTTCAACACTATAGTCCCCTCCAAGCTAGCTGTCAAACTCTCAGACCTCGGCTTAAACACTCCACTCTGTGACTGGATCCAGGACTTCCTCACCGGCAGACCACAAGTGGTGAAAATGGGCCAGTTCACCTCCAACTCCATCACCCTGAACGTAGGAGCCCCGCAGGGCTGCGTTCTGAGTCCCCTGCTCTACTCTCTCTACACACACGACTGTGTGTCCTCTCACAGCTCCACTTCTATTGTCAAATTTGCTGATGATACTGTGGTTCTGGGCCTCATTTCCAACAATGATGAGACCGCATACTTGGGTGAGGTAGAGAGACTAACATCATGGTGCCAGGACAACTGTCTCTCTCTGAACGTGAGCAAAACTAAAGAGCTGATTGTAGACTTCAGGAAGAGACAGCAGCGGCCCTACACTCCTCTTATGATCAGTGGGACCCCTGTGGAGAGAGTAAGCAGCTTCAAGTACCTCGGTGTAAACATCTCCGAGGACCTGACTTGGACTGCACACATTCAAACACAGGTCAAGAAAGCCAGGCAAAGACTGTACCATCTGCGACAGCTGAGGAAATTCAGGGTCTCACCAGCAATCCTGAAAACTTTCTATTCAGGGGCCATAGAAAGTGTATTGACTCAGTGCATCTCAGTGTGGTATAGTAACGCCACAAATCAGGACTGCAAGGCCCTGCAGAGAGTTGTGCGCTTAGCTGAGCGCATCTCTGGGTCTGCCCTCCCCTCTCTGCAGGACATCTACCTCAAACGCTGCAGAAGCAGAGCTGCAAAAATAATCAAGGACTCATATCACCCCGGTAACCGTCTTTTCATCACACTTCCTTCGGGCAAGCGCTTCAGAAGTGTGATGGCAAAAACTGAGAGACTGAGAAGGAGCTTCTACCCTCAGATCATCAGGCTCCTAAACTCAGTCTCATAAACATCTACAGGACTCATTTAATTAACTGCGACACCCATCATTCTCCATCATCCGCATTGCTGCTATGTGTACATACCCGGTACAACCTGTTTGCACATTCATCTTGCACATCCCTGGTTATATTAATATTTATTAAACCCTCAGTTGACTGTATTGCACATTTTAGTTCATTGCACATTTTACTCCTTATTTTATTTCTTGTTTGTACTATTATTATTATTATTATTACTTTTATTTTTATCTTATTCCTACCTATATTTATAGACATGCTCCTGTGTTATGTATAATCTTTTATTTTTATTTTTATTTTTTGCACTGTCCATTGAGCGGACCCGTCCTGATCTACATTTCACTACTGATTATACCCCCTGTATGATTGTGTATGTGACAAATAAACAAACAAGAACCTTAAATGCTTTACTGTCCCAACTTTTTTTGGAATGTGTTGCAGGTCTGAATGACAGGAAAGGATGTATATTTACAAATGACATGAAGTTGACCAGACAAAACATGAAATATTTTGTGTTCATATTGTCTGCAATGAAATACAAGTCAAAGTAAATTTAGAAATCACTACTTTCTTTTTTTATTTGCGTTTTCCATACTGTCCCAACTTTTTCTGATTTGGGGTTGTATGTCATTTTCATTGTTTTTTACCTTATAAAGTATTGATGTAACATATATAACAAAATTTATAAAAATACAGATTTTTTTCTTAGCTTCATTCATGATGGAAAAAAATTATGCAAATGTTTTGTGGCTGGCAGAACTCAGAATCCTCTATTTGAAATGAAGTGGTTTTTGATCAGCAGCCAGTCTATTAGTCACATCTTGGCATAATGGGTTGTTTTGATGTGCGCATAACATTATTCTTTCAATTGTCATGAGACTGACACGATATTTCAGTGATCTGTAAAATTCTGGCACCATGACAGAGAACTAAATTCCAGATCATGAACTGTAGCCTCACAGGTACTGTATGGTTGATCTGATGTTCTGCACTACATATGTTATCTTAATTGAAACATGCTTAACATAGGAGAACAAAAAAGACTCCTTTCCTCCTCATTCAGCAGGCCATCCAGAAGATATAGCGCTTTACAAGATAAGTTCGTACGCCACAAGGTTTAATGTATATCTGGTTTGGGATTGATGGTAGACATTTGAGGACTTAAGCATATACTGGAAGTCTGTGTCTTGTCTGGGCCACTGTCGTGTTTCTGGAGTATCAATCAGTGCGATGATCTGGATGTATCTGGGCGACTCATTAAGTCATGCTGATTACAGTTTCATTTTTAACTATATCTGTTAGGGCCATACAGAAGGCACACTCAGCCTGATACCTGGGCTCTTGCTTCTATAATTAAAGCTAAAACTAAAACCATAAAAAGTTTCACTGCTTGAAAAATAAATAAATGTAAACTTAAAATATATATATATATATACAAACACACAAAGTATTTTAGCTAGTTGCCAAAGCATCATTGTTCATTTTCTTTTAGTTTAACTTGATATACTAAAACAACTAAAACTGAAATAAAATATTAGGAACTATATAGAAATATTGAAGAAAAAATAAGAAAAATGTGAGAAACACAACAAAATTACTAAAACTTAAAGAACAAAATATAAAATTAAAACTAATTTAAAATACTATTAACTATAATCGTATATCAATTTTATTTTATCTTATTTATTATTATTTTATTTTTTTCATGACAATTGACCACTCTCTCACACATCCTTGAAAAGTAAAAAAAAAAGAACTAAATCGCATTGCCACCCATTTCTTTTCAGATTTGAGTTGTCAATCATTTATGTAGCACAAATTATGCAACTTTTAATAATTAGGCTTAGGGCAGGGGTGTCAAACTCAGTTCCTGGAGGGCCGCAGCCCTGCAGAGTTTTGTTCCAACCCTGCTCCAACACACAAACCATGTAGTTTTCAAATAAGCCTGAAGGACTTGATTAGCTGGATCAGGTCTGTTTAATTAGGGTTGCATCTAAACTCTGCAGGGCTCCGGCCCTCCACGAACTGAGTTTGACACCCCTGGCTTAGGGGGTTGTTGAAAAAAAAAAAAGTATAATTTTAAGTTTGAACAATATTAATAGTGATCCTTGGCGTAGTACGTATCATGTAATGTATAAAAAAGAAGTGTGAAAGATGCAGTAACTGAATTTTGCTACGGTCTGCAGGTAATGGGCCTTGCTCTCAGCAGTGTTCTGTGGTTAGAGGATTGGCCCAATGTTCCTGTTTCCCAGGATTCTCTCTGATGGCTGACGGACACACTTGTGAAGGTAAAGTACTCTAAATTGATTCAAAACTACACATACACAACCTCTTCTCAATGCAGCTGTCAGAAAGCACTGTTAAAACTGTCATACCACACTAACCAATCTCTTATTGGATTGAATCACTCATGTATAGCAGTTATACCCAAAGGATTATGACAAGAGATTTTTCATGACCCGAACATCACAGTCTTACCTGAGGATCTGCTTCCTTCAGCTTCACTGATCCAAGACCAATTATTCTCTTTCAGCCCTGACTACAATAATAAACACTGACCTCAGCCCTGGGTTCGACAGCTCTGCTCTCTCACAATACATCTTTCTGTCTGTTCTGACACTTTTACCACATGTTTATTTACAGTACTGATAGTGTTGAAAACGATATATTTCAAGGTCTTTCCATTCCATATACTAAACTTGTCATGGAGGGTGCTTATAAAATTGCCATGCACAGCTGTTACTATAAACCGGAAACACAATATTTTGTTGGTGGAGAATTATTTATTTAATTTAAAGTATATAGTACACAATATATATATTAGTGCTGTCAAATGATTAATCTCATCCAAAATAAAAGTTTTTGTTTACATAATGTATGTGTGTATACTGTGTATATGTATTATGTATATATAAATACACACACATGCATGTATATATTTAAGAAAAAAAAAAAAAAATTATATTAAATATATTTATATATAATAAAGCTTTTATAAATATATACATGAAGATACATGTAAATATTTTCAAAATATATAATGCATGTGTGTGTCTTTATATATACATAATAAATATACACAGTACACACACATATATTACATAAACGAAAACTTTAATTTTGGATGCGATTAATCACGATTAACCATTTGACAGCACTAATTTATGTATGTATATATATATATATATATATATATATATATATATATGGTACAGTAAAAACTGTTAATGTAACATGTAATTAATGAATTAAATATAATAAAATACATAATTAAATGCAATTTAGGAACATTCAATAAAAATAAGTAATCAAAAACATTTTTATTGTCTTTTCCAGTTTATCAAAAAAAAAAATCTTGTTTTAATGATGTTTAGATATTTTTATTGTCTAGTTTTTGCACTATTTTTAAGAAATATAGTGTTTTTGATAAACGATAAATATATTTTGATTAATTACTTTTTATGGATTAATTACATTTTCAATTACTCTTCTATGACCCCCCCCCCATGAGTTTTATATTGTGCCATTTTAAAATCCAGTGAGGATATCAAAATGTGACATGGGTTAATACTGTTAAATGGGCTGTCAGTTGTGAACAAAATTTGCTGTAAATCATGTAGTCTGGCGTAAAATACTGTTTATGTTGCACTGTCTGCTTGGCCTTTACCCAAGATCTCACTGGGATCATACTCTATAATCTGACAAGCAGCAGTCGTAAAGGACAGAAAAAAATTGCAGTGTACCAGCTTTTAACTTCTACAGCAACTGTAGAAGTAACAACTAACCATTTTCAGCTAATATTAAAATACTGGGACGTTCGACAACAATTAATACTGTTTATTGGACTAAAACGTGAACTGCCTAAAGGCACAACATGAATGTCAAATTTTACTTTATGTTCACCTTGATTCAGGAGACATTAACTGTAAATCAGGACAATTTTTGCACGTGAGAACAGTTTAAGGGATGATATAATCGAAATGGCATCAGCTGAGAGGGCAGTTTTCACTGCTGATTTATCTCTGTATTTCAAGAGTTTATTTCTCTCTCTCTCTTTCCGTGTCTCTCCATCAAAGCGTTCCCATATGCTGAATGCGGGTGGGCAGAGACCTTGATTTCATTTTGGCAGCAACAAAACCAAGCTTGACTGGCTTTGCTGGAGCCAAAGACTTAAGTCACACTCTACAGGAAACCGGATGGATTTTTTAATGAAATGTTTTAGTGTTAACTTTCATTCAATTTATGATCAACATTTACACATCCATAAAGCCAGACATGCATGCGATTTCACCACAAAGAAAACCAACTTCAAACAACAATAAAATGGTTGATTAATTGAGAGCAAACCTCACTATTAGAAACAAAACCTGATGTGATCTCACACCTCATAAAATGCTTGTACGACTTTATGATGGTGGAGGTGGCGTGTATGTATTACGTGTGTGTTCTTTCTTCAACTAAACTGTTATGTGTATCATAGATGTGAATGAGTGCATGAGCGGCAGACACAATTGCTCTCGGGACGCGGTGTGTGTGAACCGGGAGGGCTCCTACCAGTGTGTGCGGCTGAATGAGATGTGCGATGAGGGCTTTATTCACAACCAGAATACAGATTGTGTGGGTAAGAGGTTTCAACGGGCACAGTGGGACTGTTTCAGCTCACTGTTGGGGCATGTTTTTCCAGCGCTTGCCCAGATAAACACTCACTAACACACAAGGAGGAAATACTAAAGCTCATCGGCATGCTCTTACAACTAGCTCACATACATATGGTTGCATTATGGGTATTATGTTTGCTCAGATTTCTCACCAGAAGCTGTGGGGCCCCGCTGAATTTGTGTTGCCTTCCTCCAGACATAACCAAAACATAGCAGGCATTAGTGGTTAGCATACACAAATATCTAAATCTATTACAAAACAGTTTGATTCTTGAGGTGGTTAATGGGCGTCTTGGATCGGCCCCTAAACCAAATATGGAGCAGCTAGACAGAGAAGTGTGGGTGTAGGCTTTGAAAATGAGTTTGTACATTTTGACAGTTTTTTAATGGTGTTGTTAGGTTCAAAATGATTGATAATAATACTAATGAGCATGCATGTTAAACATATGCTCTTAAAGGAACAGTGCTCCAAAAAGTGCTGTCACTATTTAGTCATTGTTTATTGATAAATCCTACCTTACTTTTTTTTTTTTTTTTTTTTATTTATTTATATATTACTATTAATGTTATAACTCAATGTATAAACTACTGATTAATACTTAAATGCATTTTTAATTAATTAATTAATTTATATTTTATATATAATGTAATTTTATTATTACTTCTCAGTACTCCCATAATAAAAATATGCAAATGTGTGCATGTCCATAATGTCATTTTATTATTATTTATATACTATTATAATATTTATTAACATTAACTTTATCAGCTACATTAGTATTTATTATAATTAGCTCTATTTTTTTTTTAGTTTTTGTTCCAAATTGTTTATGCTTTAGAAATGTAATTTTACCATCTTTTGTTTTTTTCCTTTTAGGTTTTTTAATTACTTCTATTTAGCTTTTATTTTTATTTGTATTTCAATTTTAGTACTTAGACTTAATCTTATATATTTCAGTTAATTACCAAAGCAAAAAGTTTTCTAATATTTATATTTTACATTTACGTGCTTTTATCCAAAGTGAACAAAAGCACTTTGGAAAAGCAATATGTCAAAGAGGCAATAATATTTGTAATATACAATATATTATTTCAGCTTTATTTAAATTAACAAAAACAGTTTTAATAGTTTTAGTTAAAATAACAACACTGACTCATAAATAAAGACAGGAATTTAGACAAAAGATGAACCCAAGCTTGCAACCATCTTGGGCGGTCATTATCACCCTCTCATCTCAACCCCTATCAATCATGCCAGCACCACTGATGTAGAAATAATGTTGACAGACCATAATCCTGATAGCTTGCACTGCAGTCACATCCCTTTGCAATAGCACTAACATACTCTCTATTGCCTCCAGTCTACAGAAATGCATTATTCATCCCATACATATCCTCTAATGCATTTCAGAGCACCGCATAACATTTAGAAAAAGAAGGACATTTCTCAAAATATCATCTTTATTCACCATACATTTTAAATATGAATTTTTAATTTACTGAACTATGAACTATGTCCTCTTTTCATGTAAACTGTAATAAATGGTTGTAATTTTACTGAAAAAAATTGCTACAGTAAAAACCTGTTAACTCCAAAAACTGTAAAAACAATATATGATGAAAAATTATAAATGGTTTAACACTGCATTGTAATATTACTGTAACTTAAAAAAATTAAATGTATAAATTACTACATAATTTACTGTTTAGACATGTAATAATGAACAAGAACATACATTTACAGAAAATTATTTATTTGTAAAAATATGTGCAAAACAATAATCTACAGTGAAAACAGTGAATACATTCCCAGAAATCATTATGTAAATATATTTGATCAAAAACATATTTTTATTGTTTTATTTTTATTTCTGGCAATGCAGTTGCCATTTACTGTAAATTGAACTGTGACTCATTAAAAATGCCCAGAATGAGAGGAAATAAATGCAAAATTAAACAAAGGACTTTAAGTAGTCCCAGTTGGCCTCGAAAACCTGTTTGAAAATTTAGTTTGTCTTTGAGTTTAGGATATTCAGCTTTTTTGTGAATCATCTCTCCTTTTTTCACCTTCTCCTTATTTTTCTCAAAACAGCTCAGCAGACTCTTACATATTCACATATTTAACACATATTCAAGGCTATGTATTGTGATCTTTCAAGTTGTTTTAGACTACAACACAATTTGCAATATTAAATATTTAGAAATTACTTCAGCCTGAACCACTTGTAATATTTGCATATTTAGCGATTGGTTTTGTCTTCCTATACATACATGCATACATACATATATATATATATATATATAAATTGTAGCTGCCTTTAAACTTCACAGTGACTATTGTGACTATAATGTGGTTCACAATGTGTGGTCAGTGTTATTATAACAAAGAGGCTCTGATTTACTGTACCCAAAACACTAGTTTTTGTTTCGTCCTGGAAATGTAAGTCCAAAAATGGGTGTTCAAAAAACTTTCAAAATTCAAATTCAGTGTTCTCTCTATGGTGTTACCAGCTGTTGTGTGGAACAGATAAGGTAGCATGTGCTCTTTTTCTCTCTTCTGTCCTAATGTGGCCAGGAGAAAGCACAAACATTTCCAGCCAGTCCCCTGAAATTATTTACTCTGGCAATAACATGACAGATTGAATCCTTTTCTTGGCCCACAAATCAGCCATTGTCTAAGCTTCAAGTAATTATTTTCTCCTCTCTCTGGGCCATGCTCACTTTCCAATCTTGTTTAGACTTTTTTTCAACTTCAGTCCAGAGTTATTGCCTTTAATAAATCTGGCCAACCGAAGATCTTGACAGTTCGCCACAGAGCCAGAACTAAAGAATTTGCAGCAAAATGCATTATGTGTGCCACAACTAATGGATACACACAACGGGCTCTGCCGGTATCTGTTTTTTTTTACACTGCTGTCTCACCTGCTTGCTTCTCCATCAGCTTCAGCTTCTTCATTCCAGGTTTTTGTGGATGTACTGTAACTCTCCATTTGTGTCCCTGGCTCTGTGTGAGGATGTTACGCTTTGGAGCTCAGGAAAATAACGCTGTGCTTTTGCTTTGCAGATGTGAATGAGTGTGTGACGAACACGCACACCTGCCAGGCCGACGAGCGCTGCGTGAACACGGTAGGAGGGTTTGTGTGCGAGAGGCAGATCTTATGTTCGAGCGGTTACCAGCTGAGGAATGGAGTGTGTGAAGGTGGGTACAATATCAACAAATGCTCACATGTACACACACACATAACACGCACGCAACATCATTTTGTTTTCCTAATTTACCTAAAATTTTAGTATTTTAAGGAATAAATAAGGGGAAAAAGTAAAAAACACTTTTAACCTTTTTAGTAGCCGCAGCAGTCTGTTACCAAATGATGGACAGATACAATAAATCTGAAATAAATGTAAAAAAAAAAATTTACATTCAAAATATTAACATGGTTTAGAGAAAGCATTAATGTAATTCATTCCCTCCACTGGCCCTTGTCAATCATGGCCTCCCAATAATCCTCATCCACTTGATTGGCTCTATCTCTCTCTCCTCTCCACCTGTAGCTGGTGTGTGGTGAGCGCATGGCACCATTGTCCTGTGGCTGCCGTCGCATCATCCAAGTGGATGCTGCACACTGGTGGTTGTTGAAGATAGACCCCCTCATATGTTTGTAAAGCGCTTTGGGTGTACAACAATACACAATAAAGCGCTATATAAATGCCTCATTCATTCATTCATAATTCAACAATTTGTATTCAGTTTAAATTTTTTTACTGTATATGTCGTAAAAAATGCTAAACCAGTTTTTAATCTAATGTGTATCTTACCTACACTGCCATTCAAAGGTTTGAGGTCGGTACATTTTTTAAAAGTCTCTTATGCTCAACAAGGTTGCATTTATTTGATCAGTAATACTGTGAAGCATTATTACAAATAAATGTTTTCTGTTTTAATATATTTAAAAAATTTAGTTTATTCCTGCAATGGCAAAGCTGGATTTGCCATCACTTCAGTCTTCAGTGTCACATGATCCTACAGAGATCAGTTTAATATGCTTATTTCATACTTAAAAAACTTTTTAGAATTTTTTGAATTCTTTGATGAAAATAAAGTTCAAACGAACATTCAAACATTCTTTTGTAACAATGTAAACGTCTTTAGATTCACTTATGATCAATTTAATGCATCCTTGCTGGATAAAGGCAAATTTCTTCAAAAAATAAATAAATAAAATTTGTGAGGATTTACCTTCAACAGGGCGTAAATTCTCCGGCACCGTGCCGGATCTCCGGCGTGAAGTGTTTGGCTGTGAAAAAAAATAAAAATCCTACATTTAAAAAAAAAAAACTAGTTGATATCACTTTCGAGTCCATGAGTTCGCCTACCAATGGTATGAGAGGAGCACAGCTTTCACTCTCAACCAAACTAACATTACTAGCCAATCAGATTTTTTTGCTCTTATAAACACGAGACGCGCATAATAGTATCCAATTGCAGAGTCACAGCCCTGATGAATGGAGAAGCGTGACACAGCTCAGAGTGGACATCATAAGAACGATATGATTGCCAGAACAAATTTACCGGGAGTTTTGAAAAGGTAGTGTTCACACATGATCTCTTACCGGTAATTTACCAGTAAAGACTGTATGTGTGAAAGGGGCTAAACTCTTCCTCTGCATATGCTGTGCTTAACGTTCATCTGGGAAAAAAGTGGGCATTATCTCACTAGATTTGTAACGTAAATCATTTATAAACCTTTGCCAATTGCCAACAGAATACATCAACCTATTTCTAAATATGCCCTTTATTGTACATCGCGATTTCATAATAAAAGTTTCTGAGTTTGCATGTGGCCAAATATTAAAGGTGCTGTATGTAGGATTTTGACTCTACTAAAGCATAAAAATACCATAATATCCTTGCAGATATTTAAGAAACATGCTAAGTTAACATACTTTTTTATCTGAAAAACAATGCTACAGTCAGTTATTCTTCTTTGAAAATGTGCGTTCAGGCCCGGAATGTCTGTTTGTTATGGTTTGTGAAACCCTTCCACTGCCAGTTTACCCAATTGTATTTCGGCACCCCGGGTTGCCAGTTGGCAGAAAACACAGCATATTTAATTTCATTCATCGTCATGTGCGCTCGTTCCTGTTGTTGTCGTTAATCTGGCAACCTGCCGCTGCGTCAAGTCTGAGGAGGAGGGGCTGGGTGAAAAAAAAAAACATCTCCAATATGCTACCAGTAGTGACACTGACCCTAGCCAAATGCAAAGCTAGTGAAAAACAGTCAGAAAAGATGACTAGGGAAAAAAATGTCAGTGGCCTCCACCTGTAAAACCATTACTGTTTGAGGGTCATCTCATTGTTGCCCATCAAGTGCACCTGTTGTTAATTTCATTAACACCAAAGCAGCTGAAACTGATTAACTACCCCCTTTGCTACTTAACTGGCCAGATCAATATCCTAGGAGTTTAATTGACTTTATGCTATACTCTGATTAAAAAGTGTTCCTTTAATTTTTTTAGCAGTGTATGTTCAACAATATATGCTATATGTGCAATATTGTGACTTTGGGGTGGGACTGTCAGTTTGTGTCACCAATGACAAACAGAGAAGTGGTCAGGAAAGCTGTTTGAAAACAGACATTATTTGTATGTTCAGTTAGTGGTGTAAAAATTACACACTTAAGCTTTAATTTCACTAAAAGTCCACAGAGCATTGTTTTATTAATTAAAATATGCTGAGTTACATCTATGTGAACTTTGCTTTTACATGAGATCAAATCAGCAGAAACATGGCAGCGGTCCAACTCTCCCCCAGCTATCGGAGCTATCCGGTGATGCATATGGACAAAATCAATAACAAATGGTCTTCGGTCTTTGTCAGGGTCCTCTAGCCCACACTACTTCAGAGATCTCAGACCAGTGTCTTCATAATCTAAACACACCACCGTTACCGCTGTAGAGAAGAACCAGAAACCATGCATCAATCTGTGGAATAAAATGTGAATTTTGCAGGCCTTCGCAGTTCGAAAGAGGCCACAGCTTAGATTGAGCCTCAGGCTCCCGCTGTTAGCAGGGGATAATCGCTGCATTTGGGGTAAAAAAAACAAAAACAAAGACAGAATTATGTATTGTGCCAAGAAGGTTGTCTGTTCGTTCACGTGCCTTTAGCGGAGCCTTTACCGATTACCTGCATTGATCAAAACTTTCGGCACGGTCGTCTGTGAGTGACGTCACCTCCCGATACAAACACGCCCCATATTATAGTCCCGCCCCCTCACATTGATTGACAGCTTTCCATGAAGACATAGGAAATTCAAATGCTAAAGGAATTGCGATTCCATTTGAGTTTTGGCAGGTTACATGCACGACGCTGAGAAAGTAAAAAAGCAAATGTGGTAATTAATATTGCTATTTAAATATGACAGGCTCATAGCTCATAAATATGTAAGGATTTTCTGGACTATTTTCAAATGGAATTGCAAATTGAATTTTCAATTGCGTTTTCCATATGTGGGCGCATTCTGTGAAGACATAGGAAATTCAAATGCAAAAGGAATTGCGTTTCCATTTGAGTTTTGGCAGGTTACATGCAAGATGCAGAGAAAGTGAAAAGGCAAATTTGGTAATTAATATTGCTATTTAAATATGACAGGCTCATAGCTCATAAGACATGGGAAATACAGTTGCAAATGGACTTTGCTTTTTCATTTGAAATGTGGCAGTATCTGTGCGTTCGCAAAAGCGAAAATGCAAACTGTAATGCAAGATTTGCAATTGCATTTGGATTATGTCACAATTTATGCGCCCACATGTGGAAAACGCAATTGAAAATACAATTTGCAATTCCTTTTGAAAATAGTCCACAATATTCTTCCATACATATGACCTGGTTCTTTTTAGTGAATCATACAGCGTGACTAGTGCAGTCCGATTCAAACAAATGAATCATTATAAGCCAGTTCTTTTTAGTGAATCAAAAACACACAGCATGACCAGTGCAATGTGATTCATGAACAAATGAGTCTTATAAGCTGATTATTTTTTATGAATCATGATGAATGTATCAGACAATGGTAATTCCTGAATGAATCACTCTTTTATGATTCTTATGGTTATTTTAATGGATATGAGTTCAAAAAGACAAGATACCAGTTTGAATCCTTCTTTGAATTTATTCCATCATTTGACTCATTTACTGAACTGCATGTTATTATTCCTTTCATTCATGTCTGTATCAAAGTGAAAAAAGTTTTATGTCAGTACAAATAACAATTTGCGAAATACAAAATCATTTAATTTTTCCTTTTAATAGCATGCAATTGTGGATGACTGATCCTGTGAGATCATCTGCCTTGAAGCGTGAGCATGCTTTCCCAGCCTGTTATTGAATCACAGTGCCACCTACTGTGAAGTTCTAACTTGTAATTGAGTACTGTTGTGATCTCTGTCCAAACCCATCTCCTCCATCAGATGTCTCAGATGAGCTTTGTCTATTCATTATGCTGCTACGCTTGCCAAATTTGGTGAGATTTACAGATTTTCCTGAAGGTTTTAAGAGAGGAAACTTCATTTGTTTGGACCTTATTACAGCATGAGTCTCAAAAGCTAAACAAATCTTATCAGAGGAGGAACCCGACTGGGTGGCTTCTTGCTGTCCGGTCCACTGGCCTGTTTTGACATCTGGTGCACTCTTTCTCTTCTAGACATCGATGAGTGCGTTATGCGAACCCATAACTGTGGGATGGGCTTCCAGTGCCAGAATACTGATGGCTCGTTCACGTGTAACCTGAAGCAACGCTGCCTCACAGGCTTCACTCAGGACTCGCATGGCAACTGCATTGGTAAGACAGGGAAGAGCCAGCTTCAGAGTCACTCAGTGCCCCCTAGTGGACAGATGCATGAAGAATACCAAATCAGCAAAGACACTTTTATGAACAGTTTTACAAGAAAGTTGCTTTTTTGTTTAATTTTCCTTAAATTTTTATGATGTTCATGCTGTCTCTCGCTTTATTTTAGACATCGATGAATGCAGCAGTGTGAGTGAACCATGTACGACCGGCTTTAACTGCATAAATACCGTGGGCTCTTACACCTGTCAGCGCAAGGTTATCATGTGCAGTCGGGGTTACCATTCCAGCGCTGATGGAGCAAGATGCATTGGTGAGGATGCACATAAATATACACAACTATACCTTAACCATACAACTTCCTAAACTTAACCCTTTCAGACACCTTTTTATTTTTTAATTAACCATTATTATATAAGTTCAAAGGTTCGGGGTCAGTAAGATTTTCTTAAATAAACTAATACAGATATTTAGCAAGAATTCATTAAAGACGTATTAATCTTACAATTTATTTTTTTCTTAAATAAATGCTGTTATTTTGAACATTCTATTCATTAAAGAATCCTGAATCCATGTATCCAGTTTTCACAAAAATATAAGCAGCACAACTGTTTTCAACATTGATAATAAGACATGTTTATTGAGCACCAAATTAGCATATTATAATGATTTCTGAAGGATCATGTGACACAGAAGACAGAAGTAATGATGCTGAAAATTCAGCTTTGCAATCGCAGAACTGACATTATAAAACGTATCAAAGAGACAAATTGGATTTTAAAATTTTAAATTGTAATAATATTTCACATTATGGCTGTTTTTACTGTATCTTTGAATAAAATAAATGGTGAGCATGAGAGACTTCTTTCAAAAACATTCAAAAATCGTACTGACCCCAAACGGTTGTATAGTAGTGTACAGTATTACATAAAATATTATTTCTAGATATATATCTGTTATACATGTTATGTATAGAACTTAATATTTTACTCTTTTACTGTATTTGAATGGTTCCCACAAACTTTTTACCTAACATTTCTTCTGAAATTTGGCTTGACAAAAGTATATTGTATATTTAAAAAAAATACCTTGGAAATACTGTGGCAATACCATGGTAAATGATGATAATACCATGCTCAAAAAATACCAAGCTACTATGATACATGTCCAAAATATCTGTTTGAACCATGTACAAACAATTATGAATTGTGAAAAACCACACTAGTAGCATGGTACGGTTTGTTACCATTTCTGTTAGCATATGCTAACAGAGTCTGAAAGAACTATTACGACTGTTGAATATGTACTACAGATGTAGATGAATGTCAGATGGGCACCCACCGCTGTGGAGAGGGCCAAATCTGTCACAACCTGCCCGGCAGCTACCGCTGTGACTGCCAAACCGGCTACCAGTACGACACCATTCGCCAGCTCTGTGTGGGTGTGTATCAACAGACACACAACAAATACACAGCCAAAACACACATCTTTATTCAGAATAGCAAGTTCACACAAAACGTCACTTCAAAAATGACCTTACAAAATACTATGCAATACAGGAGGACGTTTTTCACCATTAGCATTAGCATCTGTGACACATGAAAACTGACTTCTGACCTCAAACACGTTCAAGTTTCAGACATTTTTTTGAAGTATCTTAAACCACAGTAGCAAAATAAAGCACTTGAAGGGTTTAAAAAAAAGTTTGGATACCGTGACTGAATTACCCAAAGGATGTCGTCTTCTCTGTGGTTAGCCAGACTAACAGCATGCATATAGATGAAGCTGACTGCAGCTCATGCTCAATAGAGCGTGCAGATTATCCTAATCTCTTATCTCTTCTGCTCCTATAGCAGAGTGAAAGAAGACAGCAAGGCAGGGGGAAAGAGAAAGAGATGCTGCCCAGACTACAGTATATGTTTGTAAACTAATGCAGTTCTCTGCATCTTTTCTGCTGGCAGATGTAAATGAGTGTTGGCGGTACCCAGGCCGCCTGTGCGCCCAGACCTGTGATAACACGCCGGGCTCCTACCAGTGCTCCTGTACCACTGGCTTCTCCCTGGCTTTTGATGGCAAGAACTGTGAAGGTACATCCATTTGCACTAGCAGAATTGAACACAGATCAGTTCTGCCTGCGACGAATGTGTTGTGCTCTGCCAGTATGAATGTTCTTTCTTTCCAATTAAAGTGAGACACGAATAGAGTGAAAAACAAAAATAGACGAGTGAGCTGTCAGCTGAAGTGTTTTCTAGGGGACTGAAGCACACTTTTTTTACTAGTTTCATCATGGCCAGATCCATTCATTTATTCAGAGTTTGTTTCAAGGACTTGGTGGCTGACATAGCCTGAGGAACTTTTCATGAGGTGACTTTTAGTTTGGTTTCAGAGGGACAACAGTATGTGCCATTTTGCAGAATTAGTAGTTTAATTAATAAAAAAAATTCTCATGAATATGACAAACAAATTGAAAAATGAAAACCAAATTGAATATGAAAACCTGATGTTCATGTTCTCCAGCATAATCTGAGAATGATTCAAAAAGCGTCTTGTGCTTTAGTGGAGGAAGAACATCTGACCATTAGTTTACATATGTAGTGTGTCAAAGTAATTTGATTAGTAACCTAGAAATAGTGCTATAGAGTTATAAATATTATCCTTCTTTATTTTTTTTTATTAATTAAATCTATTATTAATATTTAATTACATTTTTCTGTACATCTGCCTCACTCCTTTTCCCAGATTTTAATTAGATTTTGACTTTTACAGATTTTGACTTTTAGACCCCACTGTATATTTGCACTGATATGACACCGCCAATGTGCCAACACTGTAATGAATTATGCAAATATGTACAAACAAACAGTTTTTAATCCAAAAACTTGATGTTTACTGTGTTCTCTCATAGATGTTAATGAATGTGACAACAATCCCTGCAGTCAGGAGTGTGCAAACATTTATGGCTCTTACCAGTGTTATTGCCGAATGGGCTACTACCTGAAAGAGGACGGGCACACGTGTGAAGGTGAAGTGTTCCATTCCATTCGTAGTCATTAAGGATTAAAACACAAGGACACATTTACATTATACAGTACGTTGATTAAAGAGATGATGGGGATCCTCTGATGGGGATATGAGATCAATAATGTCTTGAATATTTTAATAAGGATGGATTTTTTTTTTCTCCAGCACAGTGTAGCAGTTAGTGTGTTGTTGCCACATTTTCTTAAACACATATCTTTCTGGTTAATGGACAAATCCATCTCACAGTGGTTGCTAGTTTTCTCAGTGATAAAGATGAAATGCTCTTATTTGTTCTCTAGATATCGACGAGTGCTCACAGAGCATTGGAAACCTCTGTGCATTCCAGTGTGTGAATGTCCCAGGTAGCTACAAATGTGCCTGTCCTCCACATGGTTACTCTATGTCACCTAATGGACGCACCTGTCAAGGTAACACAAAAGTGATTTATTACTTTTCATATTACATATAAATCTTTCCTTCATCTTCAGTATAAATAAAAGCACATAGCAGACTAAATGTTTAGGATTCAGTTCTGCATAGTCCTCCCCAAAATGAAAATTCTGTCATCATTTACTTACCCTCATATTGTTTCAAACATTAATGCATTTCTTTGTTCTGCTGAATACAAAAGAAGATACTCTGAAGAATGTTGATAACCGAACAGTTTTGGTTCTATTGACTTCCAATGATTTTTTTTTATGTTATGATGTTGTTATTTTGTGTTTTATGTTGTTATATGTTGTTTTATGTTACAGTATATTATCATATTGTTTGATTTTTGGTTTTATGTTATTATTATTGTCATTTTAGCAGTGACCTAAGTATGTAAACAGGTATTTTATAGCAGTGTTGCAGACAGTAGGAAAAATACAATACAAAATGTTAATTAACCATATAATCATGCATAGTTATGATACTATAATTGCTGGGGACAAAGGAATGTAGCTGAGGTGAGGATCTATATGCTAGCAATAAGACAAGACCAGACTAAGAACTGAAGAAATAAAGTGCTAGAAATGAGGAAATGAGGAGCTAAACAAATACCAACCACAGAAACGGGAACTGAAGAGACAAATTAAAACTCCACATAATACAAAGTCTCAAGCACAGGATGAACATGACAATAATATAATATAATATAATATAATTAGAGCTGGGGGTAGTAACTGATTACATATAATCTGGATTACGTAATCATATTCCAAAAATTAACTACTTCTAATTAGATTAAATTACATTTTAAAATACTCGTAATCAGACTACAGTTACTTTTTTATGGATTACATGATTACATATTATTTACACAAAAGCAAAACATTTTCAATAATCAACTACTGATGAACACATACATTTTTATTTGAATTATCACTCAGTAGGTTATTTTTACCATGTATTACATTGGAAGGCATTTCATTTCATTTCAGAATTCATAAACTCACAAAACTTTTGTCTTGTAATTTGGAATCAGTAACAGATTACAATTTGTAAGTAATCTACCCAGATCTGAATATAATATAATATAATATTTTCCCCAGTTGATGTCCCTGTTCTCTATTCTCTAAAAGCAGATTGGTCATTCTGCTAAATATCTCCTTTGTGTTTTGCACAAGAAAGAAATGCGTACAGATTGGGAAGACACAAGGATGAAGATAACAGAATTTTTGTGTGAACAGTTATTTTAAACTGTGGTTAATATTCTATCCAACACCTCTCTAAAGCCAAATGCTACAAACTCAATTCGGAGCCTTAATTTCTCTAATTGGCACATTGTGTTGCGAGGAGCTAACCTCAGGTTCAACACAGTGCTGCTCAGTGTCCTCCATCACTCTCTGAAAGATCACGAAATTGACGAAACTCCCTCAGGCTCTCAAGATAGGAAAGTCGATGAGAGGTGAAGAAGAGCCTGTACATGCTCCCGGAGGTTAGCGCTAGCCTGCACCAAACGAATTAGTCTGCGGATTGGAGCCGGCGATCTGTAACGAGGACTTTGCTTTTGTAAAATGAGATGCATAATTAATTACTTCTGGAGGGGCCAAAATTGACTCCAACCAGAATGAAGCCTGGCGGTTAGTCACCGCAGACATCAGTCGCCCCTGACAACCCTGCTAGCATTGACTGGGACCGGGTAAAATTTAACATGAGCTGCCATTTAGATATTTATTTATGTAATAAAGCCTCACAAAAGTCTAATAGTTTACTTTTGATTCACTATTGAATTTCCATTTACTCTTTTTTTATGTAAGAAGTGAGAACTAAAAAGAATACTTTGGAAAGGAATAATGAAATTAAAGTTTGAATCAGTCTCAGACATCTCAGTTTTGGATCGAATGGTTATATAACCGTCTATTTAGCTGTTGTCTTCCCTTTTGTTCTCAGATATTGATGAATGTGACACTGGATCGCACAATTGCTCTGCTTCCCAGACTTGCTTCAACATTCAAGGAGGCTTCCGTTGCTTGTCATTTGCATGTCCAGACAACTACAGGAGAGTGTCGGACACGTAAGTATGGCCTGCTGATTTTCTTCCCAATCATTTATCATGCAGAACACATGTGGACTCCAACAGTGAACCTGCTAATGTTGCTGGACCCTGTCCAACCTTACCACACTAATCAGAAGTTTCATAACAATTAAAGGGAAAGTTCACCCCCAAAAAATTTAAATTCTGTTATCATTTAAGACCCTTTCAAACCAAGAACAACTAGATGAGTAAAGTTCACAAAAAAGCATGTTGCTAGCATGATTAGGATGTTGCTAGCATGTTGTTAGCATGTTGATAACTTGATAAGCATGTTGTTAACATGTTACTAGCATGTTTTAGCATGATTAGCATGTTGTTATCATATTTCTAGAATAATTAGCATGTTGCTAGCATGTTTTTAGCATGATTAACATGTTGCTGGCATGTTTCTAACATGATTAGCATGTGCTAAGATGTTTTAGCATTATTAGCATGTTGTTAACATGTTACTAGCATGTTTTAGCATGATTAACATGTTATTAGCATATTTCTAGCATGTTGCTAGCATGTTTTTAGCATGATTAGCATGTTTTTAATGAATTCTGTCGCTCCATTGAAAATCCAGGTAACCAACTGTCAAAAAACTGTCAAAAAGATCATAAATGCAACATAAAATCAATCCATATTAATCGAGTGGTTTAATTCCAGTCTTGTGAAGAAAAATTATAGCTTTATGAACAGATTTAATTTAGGCTTTTATGCACATATACATAGAGCATGTCACTTAACACAGAAGCTTGTGTGTGTATGTGTTACACAATAGAACAAACCAAATTGGTTCACACATGTTTACCATATATGATGTGCTCTATATGGGTCAATTATTTTTTAGATGTTAATAAGCCTAAATTGCATCTACAGTGATCGTATTTCTTCATAAGACTTGGATTAAACCATACGATTTATATGGATTTTTAAAAGACACCTTTATTACCTTTCTGGAGCTTCTAAGTTTTGGTTACCTTGACTTCTAATGGGAGGACAGAAACCTCTCAGATTTCATTACAAATATCTGATTAACCAAAGTCTGGAACAACATAAGGGTGAGTTACTGATAACAGAATTTTTATGTTTGGATGAACTGCCCCTTAATGCAAGAAATAAATGATCTTTCAGATTTTATCAAGAAATAAACTTCTATTGCAAAATTGTGAAACTGGAAACCATACAGATGCCCATGCACACCTTCTGTACTGGCCCTGTTCATCTGCACTGAGCGTTAGAGCGTAAATACATTCACTATAGCATCCTTGTGCCATCTGTATTGACGCTGGCTCCTTACAGAGCATGGTTTCTGCTAAGAAAAGGGAATTGAGGCATATTGCTTTGATTAGGCAGTAGTTCAAACACACACGTCTGGCCAGTGTCAGCATGGACTCTGATTGGTGGGAACTCCCACTGCTCACCATCAGCCCTCCTGAGATTCACTGCTATATCAGAGATTTAACAGCACCTAGCAGTCAGCAGGTCCAAAAACACCTACGTTGACTATGATGTGGTCGTTTTAGGAGACAGTATCACCGTATTACTCCAATGTTACCTATGTCTGTATGTCGTGCTGTACAACATATTTAGTTGATCTGTGGAAAAAGACAATCAAGTGAGTGTGTTTCAGGTTGGTTGTCCTTATTGATCTAAATCAAAAGAGCCTCCACCTAAGTGTCTATATGGCTCTTTCAATGCAAGTTGCTTGTTTTATCACCAACCAAGTAAAAATCACAAATCTGATAATTTAGAAAAGTAACAGCACACCTCAACCTTCAATCTGTACAATTTGAGATATCATTCAGCACAAATGTTATGGGATCAGTTACTGGCTGAAGTTTTATATATCAAATTAGATTTTTTTTCAGTGCTGAAATGGATACTTTGCTCAAAAATGAAAATTCTGCCATATTTACTTACCCTGTCATTCCATTTTATGATGTTGATGTTTTCTTATGCTGTTGATGTTTAATATTGTGTTATTATTGTTTTATGCTCTATCATTTTTGTTTTGCTTTGTAGCAGTTACCCAAATGTGTTATACTGAATTTTTCTGTGGAACAGAGAAGCTATTTTGAAGAATTTTTTTGAATAAAAGTCAATGAAGTTTACAAATTCAGGTCAGTGCTACATTGGACCCCACTGACTTTGATTTTATGGAAAGAACAACAGTGAGACATTTTTCAAATTATCATCTTTTATGTTCCACAGCAGAAAGTAAGTCAAACAATTTTGGAATTATGTGATATTTTGGGTTGAACTAGCTCTTTAAGAGAGTCTGTTAATGTCCTAAGATCCATTTTAGATGTTTGACTTTAAAAGGATTCGTTCACTTCCAGAATACAAATTTCCTGATAATATACTCACCTCGACCTCACGCATTAGTAGTCACGTTGGAAAGGTCACGTGTGACGTATGCCCAGTGTTTACAAAGTGAACGTGCAAAGAAAGTCAAACACCCTTTACAAAATAAGTAAAACAACGATATCGGACGATTTAAAAGTTGGAGACGAAAATGAGATGGAGTTTTACGCCCCACCCTACCTTTTTGAACCAGAGTACTCAGACGAATAATGAGTAAATCAACAGGGAATTTTTATTCTGGAAGTGAACTAATCCAACATGACTTCAGTCAGGGTCTTTGCAGAACAAACTCTTAGGCTGATGATACACGGGGCAACTTTTTGAGCAATGTTGCCGGGCAACTTTGGGAAATGTTACTGTCAAGGGGCAACCAGGTGAGACAGGGTCCATGACCGATCTAAAATATCTAGATAGAAATATGTTTCCCATTCTCAATGGGAAAGTGCCCAAGCAACATTGCTCAAAAATATTTGCCCAGCAAAATTGCTCAAAAAGTTGCTGTGTATCATCAGCCTTACACGTTCTATTGACCAAAACTCTGACCTCTCCCATGCTTTTAGACGCTGCGAGCGAGCAAGTTGCCCCAACTTCCAGCAATGCCAGACCATGCCATTACGGATCACGTACTACCAGCTGAGCTTCCAGACCAACATCGTCATCCCAGCTCAGATCTTCCGCATCGGACCCTCGCCCACCTACTCGGGCGACAACATCATCATCAGCATCCCGCGCGGAAACGAGGAAGGCTACTTCAGCACACGGAAGCTCAACAGCTTCACGGGTGCCGTGTACCTGCACCGGCAGGTACGGGAGCCGCGGGACTTCCACATCGACGTAGAGATGAAGCTGCTGCGTCAAGGAACTTTCACAACTTTCCTGGCCCGCATCTACGTGTTCATCACAGCAAACTCCATATGATATTACTCCCGTCTAACGACACCTTTGATTCCGCATGGTGCTAAACTCTTCAAGCTTTTGCCTTGAAGTTGTTTGTCATCTGGCAGATCTTTAGGCTTCTGTTTGCCTAACGGATTTTGCTCAGAGAGACTTTGATGGGACTCTCCCACTGGGATCCAACCGCTTGTTTTTAGTAGAGTGAGAACAAACAGGATGGAGTACAGAGACTGACAGAAACATTTGGCTTTTAAAAGTCCTATTTTTTTCCTCTTCAAAGTATTGAAAGTACTCTACACCAGATGCTATTTATACTGTACCAATTTATCTTGATTGCCTGAAACGGCTTTTTATAGCACTTCATTACTTTTCTAACAACACTATGTTTCTCCTCGGGGGTTGGCATAGTAGAGCTGAGGTAGAGTTACAAATTTGTAATGGCTGTCACAATTCCTCCATAGGCCACATGTCTAATCATTTTTACAGCTCATTCGAAACAACTAATAACTGTATTTGAAAATGTATCCATGATAATTCACATGAGTACCTCAGACCACACCAGCCTGCGAAAGAGAACATTGTGCGATCATGTCTGTAATCATTGTGTTAAACAATTGGTGATTGTTATGTTTGTTTCAAATGCGTTCCCTTTGTAGCTCTTGGTGCTAATATACCATTTTGGAAATGATACATGAAGAGTGTGTGAGCTCCAAAGCAGCACTAATAACGTTTCATTGTTATATGTATTTTCGTATGTCTGTACTTAGTAATACTGGACCTATTTTGATTTATTACTGTATTGAAAATCCATCTCAGGGTAAAAGCATAAAAATCATCTTGATATACTCTCACGCACAGCATATCTGAAATCCTAACACACTTCTACTCATTACTGAGAAACATATTGTGTATCAACATAAAAGCATTTCATACTCATTAAATTCATGGAAAAACCAAACGCATCAGTATAATAATGCAGTACATATTATCTGCCTTACTGGATTCAATTCTTCAATAAAGCACCGTTAATCCTTTTATTAGTATCTCAGTGATTACTTGAGATGCTTGTCACTTCATTTGTTTGTTCTGTTTGATTATTTTATTAAAAGTAAAAGATCACCTCCTAGTGGTGAGAAGAGGAACTGTTGCTTGTGTCCTGAGGCTCACTTTGCTTTCAGCATGTTGCATTATAAACCACCATCAACTTTTATGATACAATTTAACTAGTAATGAAGAATATTATTGTACTATCAAATGCATTTAAAGTCGACATGGAATCAAAACTGAATCTCAGTGCATGTTATTAAAAAGAAAAAAAAATGCTTGAAAGCCTTTTAATCAAAAAGCAGTAACTTACTCTTCCTCTGAAAGGACTTTTCTTTGTGGGCTTTTGGGAATGTTAGTCAATAACCTATGGAACCTCTGTTTCTGCATCAGAATAAAAAAGGGATAAAAATGTCAATTCTGTATATCTCACAATGTTGAATTGAGTTGATTTTTTTTCTCACAATTGCAAATTTATATTTCACACTTCAGACTTTTCTTCTAAGAATTGAGATACAAACTCAACTCAAAAAAAGTCAATTGTGTTGTCAACAGTCGCAATTACCTTTATAAAGTTGCAATTACCCTTATTTGCTACTCACATTTCACTGCTGGTTATATATTCTCTATATAATTGTGTATGTGACAAATAAAAATCTTAAATCTTGAAATCTTGAATCTTTGTTTTTATTTTTATTTTATGGTTAAAACAAACAAAATTGTGAGATGTAAACTTGGAATTCTGAGAAAAAAATGATAAACATGCAATTTTTATATCTCGCAAGCTGAGAAAAAGAATATCTCGCTGAGAAAAGAGTCAGGTGGAAAATGCAACTGGAATAAAGTAATAGCCAAATAATAGCCAATTGTTTTAGCAAATTCTCATTCAGTTTGATTCCATTCTGGTAAAAGCCACTTTGCACAATCTACTTAAATATCAATGGATAAAAACGGTCAACCCCATATTTTCTCATTAAATGTCCTGTTTCTCTCAGAAATACATTATAAGACACATGTAAAATGAGTTGCAAATATCATTTCACATTCAGGAAATGGCCTAAAGACCAAAAACAACTCTGTCTTATGTGTTGATATTTATATTGGAAAGGTGGGCTGCTTTCAGCTTTTGGAACAGCCTGGAGAGTTGAGGTGCTTTGCTCTTTACTCCTCTCATTGTGCTTTCCATCGCAATTCTCATCAGACCTCAGCGCTATCATTTTCTGTCGCACCCTGGAGGCCGCTCAACCCTGCCTTTCATTGTGTAGGTATCGGAAAAGGGTGTGCATTGTTCAAAGCTGGCAGCATGGTCGTGTATGTAGTACATCCCTACAGATAACCTCTGGCTGCTATCAGCTAAGTGGGATGAATGATACGATTCGTCAGCTCAACAGCACACCGTAAATCACACCTAAACTAGCCTGGTTTAAAAAAAAACACCAGTCAGGAAGTACGTGTGTAGTAATTGCTGTCGAGAGCATATTTATACCTAATAATGGCTTTAATAAATATGACTAAATATCAAAACAATTACAACAATATTAAATATGGCCATAGATCACTTAGTTGCAACAAGTTCTATTTGATCGTGTCGCGCGGATGGCCTCTGTCCTCCCTGTCGACAGTCAAGGCTCAAACACTTCCGCCCATTGAGATGCCATCCTACACACACTTAGGAGTGTACTGCTTCTTACAGATTATCGTCTTCCCTCTTCATGCTTATCAGTGAGGCTAAATATACATTATTGTGTTTTTGGGAAGCAAGTGTTCAGCCCAAGGAGGGGATGCCACTGAGAGACACATTGGCTATTTCTATGATAAAGATGCTCACAGGAAGTTATGAACTTTGTGATAATATTCACAACAAGTCTTAATGATTCACTTACATTGTCACCAATATCATTTTGGGTGATAAACAGGCTTTATACGGTAGTAAAAATATTTAGTTTTTTTTTTTAAATGTATGAATGTCATTGTAAACCATTCTTATTTTTGTATTATCATTTTATTAATATTTAGAATTAGATTTTTGTTTATATTTTAACTTTAGTTTAATTGTTAGTAATTTTGTTATGTGCTTTTTTATATATATAGATTACTATAGGCTTATTTTTATTTCAGTTTTAGTTTTTATTTATTACCAGCTTTTTAGTGCTATAAACTTATTTCAGTTAGTTAGTTGCAGCATTTTTGTTTGCTTTAAGTTTATCATTCAGTTATATTTTATTTGAATTAACAAAAATGTTTTAATAGTTTTAGTTCTAGTTAACAATAATTGCTCTCATGCTCTGTAAACCAAGTAAAATGTTCAAATGCATTACAGAATGTTAAAGCCTTTCTCAGAGCCAGCATCTCTTTCCGAGCCTTTTTTCATTTTTTTTCCTTAAGTGCACAGGTGTAGTTCATCACAGTCTGAAGTCTGAACAAAGTATCTATTGTTTTATATTTTAAAACTCAGAAAATTTATTTTAGTGAAATGTTCCAAATGTTTAGATTGGAAAGAGCATACTGCCATTACTTACTATTTCTGCCATATATTTATATAACAGTAGTATAGTGTTTTTTTCGGAAATGTTTTTTGAGTGAATCAGATTAAGTGAATGATTAATTGACTCATAAGACTCATAAAGTCGTTTGTCGCCACCTACTGGTAAATGATGCTAAATGTGTCACAAAACCCCACTGCACTAAGGCAGACTGACAGTCTGTCCTTTGTCTCTTATATATTACATGTTGATACTGATATAGATTAAATAAAATAAATCATGCAAACAGTGAGAAGTCCTAGTACTGCATAACATTATAAAAGTGAAACTTTCAATGCTTTGCTTCACTAAAATCGTATAGAACTGTCAGCCCCGACATTTGGTACAATTTATTTGAATGGCTATTGAAAATGCTGTTATGTAAAAAAACTGTTATGTAAAATGCATATCTGAGTTCTGCAAGTGCTTGTGCCAAAAATGCAAGTTAATTACTGAAGTGGATCATTTACTGTGCTATCCCAATGTCCTTCAGCAACATCTGCTTGATTCTTTGATGCCAATCAACCGAATTTTACATCTTTAATCTGCGGGCCTTCAGCTTCACAATTTAGTTCTTTTCACCCTTGAAGCTTACTTGTTCTTCATCCTTGCTTCCAATCAATGAAACTAGTAAACCATCTGAGATCAGTCAATATGAACTTAAAGAGGTAGTAATTAAATGAAATTGAATTGCACAAAGGCGGTTTCTGTGTGAGAGTGTAGGAAGCTGGTACTCACACCGAGCTACCCTTTAATCCAAAACGGGAATCTGAAGATAAAAGGCAGGATCATTACCTGTGCATGGTCAGCTGGGTCAAATCGAAGGCTTTCATCGGTGTCTGGTCACAAGTGTTGTACTTCAAACGCCTTGGAGTTAGACATCGGTTCCCCTCAGATGACCTTCCCATGCTCCTCAGGTCAGCATTAAAGCATGATTCTTAATTGCTTTGGCTGTTGGCTCTGTCATTGATGGGCCGTCTGGCTGACTAACATCAGAACAAGGGCATCACTTTCTGTTTATGTCCGCTTTCATCAATCAGTCTGCGTGGTAGTGATGACAGAAACATGCAGGATGTTGGAATCCAACAAACAAATATGCAAATTCAACAAATACAATTGTTGTTGTTGTTGTTTTTGAGTAAATGCCATATCAGATAGACGTTTCTTATTTAGTTCCTAAATTTTTTTTTTTTTGAACAAATCAGTTGAATAAATGAATTAATGACTCAAACAGACAGTCAGTTGTTTTGTTTCAAAATTAATATACATTTTTGAACAAATTGATTAATTGAATTAATCAATGACTCATTCAGGTATACATCACTCAGGCTATATTGCTAAATCAACAGCTGAATATGGAATAACATTACTAGGAAATAGAAAGAATGAAAAAATCAATTTTTTCAAATAATCTAATAATAAACATTGAGGTTGAATGAATATTCACTGAGTCCTTCAATACTCTTTTAATTCCTGAAAAAATCCGGATATTGAACGAATTGTTCGAGTAAATGGTTAACTGATCGCCACCTACTGACTGATTGATGTAACATGCCGAAAGAGTCACTCAAAAATTCCCACCAATAACTTTCCTTTCACTATTTTATATTACACTTTTGTTACTAATTAAAATATAAATGCATTTTTTAAAAAGACAGTCTAACTTGAATGTACAAACACAGACTAGCCTAATTAACGTACTTAATATGCCACCGGTCACGCAATTGTTATAAGGCTGAAAATTTATCTACAATGACAAAATTCCTGCACTATTGGAAGTCATTCATAAATTGCACAGTTTCTGTTTCTTTTGTGTTTGTTTATTAAACATTCTGATTATTTTTTATTCTGTCTGTACCATAAATGGAAAATACTGAAAAAGTTCACAGATTTTGTCATTGGTTATATAGAGTGGATCAGTCATAGTCATGTTACTGTTATGTTCTGCTGGCATCTGCAGATGTGTCTTAAAGGTGCAGTAAATTATGTTGACAGCAAGCGGTTGAAATGGGTACTGCAGTCCAAATGCAAAATATTGATGAGAGTTGTTTCTCCAGCCCCCTCCTCCTCAGACTTGACACTGGGTTGCCAGCTTGACAGCACACAGGAATGAGTGCATTTAACAATGGAAGGTGATGATCCTCCGCTGTAAGTTAATGAGTTGATTTATCTCTGTTTTAATATGCTATTCAGATGAATGCCGAGGCTTTTTAGATCGGGTAGTATCTGCAATCTCTGACCCGGTTTATTTTCCCACTTCCTTAGCTGCAACATGCTGTGGTTTCCTTCAACTGGCAACCTGGGGTGTCGACATACTATTGGGTAAACTGGCTGTGGGCAGAATCACACAGACCAAAACAAAAACAGATATTCCTACACCGAACCCACATTTCAAAGTAGCATAACTGGCTGTAGCGTTGTTTTTCGAAGAATGCAAATTTAGCATGTTTCCTAAGTATCTGCAAACATTGTGGTATTTTTATGCTTTAAAAAAAAAAACATGCAACACCTTTCAGAGTGTTTGTGTGTGGTTGTACATATCCATGCATGACTGTGGATGTGTGAGAGTGTCACCGCTCTACGTAACATAGATGGTTATCAGTAGGTGTCTTTTGATAACTCAAGTGGTCAGCACCTCAGGGGGTGGGGGTACAACATGGGGCAAGTAAATGCTAGTTCTGCTCAGAAAAGCTTCCAGGGGAGACGTGGCCAGAAAATACACCAGAAACATATATATAAAAGGTTTAAACTCTTTAGATGTATCTGAATCCATCAGTGTCCTATATACATCCATAATTAAATGATTTAAACACATTTTGTCTTTGTTTTGAAGCAAAGTTTTAAAATGGCAAGATATATTACACTTATCTTGGAAGTTGATTTTTCTAAATCCACTGAGAGAATTATAATAATGCTCAGATCATAAAAAGAGAGGGATTTGCTTTAAAGGGCAGTATGTTCATTTAATTACTATCCTGTGGCTGGTGAAGGAATGCTCACTTGCACAACACACTTGCGTAACCTGTTTTAGTGTCAGCCCATCAAATATTATATGCTCACATTTTCCATTCCAGCATGAGCAAAAAACAGTGTCTGTATAAAAACACCAGAGAGCACAGAGTTCAAACCTTTGACCCACTGTAGGGTATCAATATCTTCAAGGATCAAAAATTGTAATAAAAACAAAGATATAGAGTCAGCTTTTGGTATAATGACTAGTCATTTTGGCTATTTTGTCCATCTAGAGAGCTTTGTTATGGTTTTATCTATGTTTAACATAGCAACACCAGTAAACCCTATGCGTGAGAATAATCCATTTGTTTGTTGTTATGTTTTAATTAAACAGGGATAATCTGTTTTATCTTCCTCACAAAGCATTCACTTGTTTCACAATATTTATTTAAAGCATACTGTTGTGTTTTGCAATAATCCATACTAATTCATCTAAAATACAGCTACAGTAAAGTCATGTTGTGTCAGATACAAACAGTAAGTCAGGGCTCCCATTTGATTTTTATCTCTTTGTAATAGGTATAATTACACCGATTTCATTGGAGGTAGTGACATATTATTCTTGGAGAGGGCCATAGTGGAGGCCAAAAAAAAAAAATCCCCTAATTTACACACGTGGTTTTTTCATACAACAAGATGGTATTCTGAATAGAAAAGCCTATTATACAATGAAAACAGTTTATCTGTTATCAAAAGCATTTGCAACATGCCGTATTAAATAAAGAAGTGACTCTCTTGACTCTCTCAAGTCACTACATGTCGAACATCTCAAAGATGAAATCAGACAACTGAAAGGCAGACTGTGCATTTATACATGTTATACACTTAGAGGTAAGAGAGGGCTAGCAAAATGTTTTAAATAATAATTGTATTTGTTATTATTATTAATCATAATTTAATAAACTATGTATTATTAATTGTTATTTAATATAAAAATATATAATAATATAATTAACATAATTGATATGATATCTCAAGTATCTCATAGTACTTCTAAACATTAATAAAAAAATAATTGACTTTCCCGCCATACTCTAACAGAAACTTATGGGACACTAAATATAACATTTTTGGTCATTAAAATTTGTTTAACATTACTTGTGTAGACCAAAAGTGTACAATATTGCGCTGTTGTGGTGAGGATGTGCATGACAGTGTGGTCTGCAGAAGAGTGAGGGGCAATTTGAGAGGAATTTGCTCATGAGGAAACATCAATAAATGGAGCTCCTTCATTTGAGGCGCTGTATGTGTGTGTGTGTGTGTGTGTGTGTGTGTGTGTGTGTGTGTGTGCGCCATTGTCATCTTCTCAGGTGCAGTTCTGGAATTTAATCTCAGGCGTTTCATTTATCCAGTGCGGAAGTACAACCGATCTGAGATTATTTGTAAATTGGAGCAGGATTGAGGCATGGGCAGTGTGAAATTGTTATCGAAATGCCAATATGGGCTGATTTTCCTTATCTGTTCTATCCAGCTGGCGTGGAGTTGTCATGCATAACACACATTTATGCATCATAAATACAACCCAAATTCCGGGAAATGTTGGGATGTTTTTTAAATTTGAATAAAATGAAAACTAAAAGTCTTTCAAATCACATGAGCCAATATTTTATTCACAATAGTACATAACAAATGTTTAAATGGAAATTTTTATACTTTTATCCACTCATTTCAAATTTGATGCCTGCTACAGGTCTCAAAAAAGTTGGCACGGGGGCAACAAAGGGCTGAAACAGCAAGAAATTTTGAAAAGATTCAGCTGGGAGAACATCTAGCAACTAATTAAGTTAATTGACATCATGTCTGTAACATGATTAGCTATAAAAGGGATGTCTCAGAGAGGCAGAGTCTCTCAGAAGTAAAGATGGGCAGAGGCTCTCCAATCTGTGAAAGAGTGCGTAAAAATATTGTGGAATACATTAAAAACAACATTCCTCAATGTCAAATTGCAAAGGCTTTGCAAATCTCATCATCTACAGTGCATAACATCATCAAAAGATTCAGAGAAACTGGAGAAATCTCTGTGCGTAAGGGACAAGGCCGAAGACGTTTGTTGGATGCCTGTGGTCTTCGGGCCCTCAGACGACACTGCATCACTCATCGGCATGATTCTGTCATTGACATTACTAAATGGGCCCAGGAATACTTCCAGAAACCACTGTCGGTAAACACAATCTGCCGTGCCATCTGCAGATGCCAACTAAAGCTCTATCATGCAAAAAGGAAGCCATATGTGAACATGGTCCAGAAGCGCCGTCGTGTCATTTAAAATGGACTGTTTCAAAGTGGAAAAGTGTTTTATGGTCAGACGAATCCTAGTCTCGCGTAGCCAGACCTTCAGATTGACGGCTGAAGGTCTGGAATCTATGGTAGCTTTCATTGGCCAAGGCCCGCCAGGGACCGACATGTCAAACAACCAATCACAGTTTGTTTCGTTCAGCATCACATTTCGGGGCGTGGAAATGTCGCCACAATAACAGACCGGTGTGTAAAACTCTCGGACGTATTTTAAAGATACTATAACGCAAACTTTCAATATTTCACATACTTTTGAAAATCCAGCATTTATTTGATCCTGATAAGCGTTTGTCATCACAGTTGTAAACACGACGGCTTTTTTCTTTCGTGAGGGGGTTTGGCGTAACGGCATCTTTGTTTCCAGGTGGAACGTTAAAGAACGCGACACACACGTCTCGCAAAATGCTGTATAATCTAACCAATCCGACGGCGACTTCGAAACTCCTGAAGTGTTTCCACTTTTGTGTGCCATATGTATCAGACGTTTCAGGGAAGGCCTTGTGTATTTCAGCAGGACAATGCAAAACTACATATTGCAGCTATTATAACAGCATGGCTTCGTAGTAGAAGAGTCCGGGTGCTGAATTGGCCTGCCTGCAGTCCAGATTTTTCACCTATAGAGAACATTTGGCGCATCATTAAACAAAAAATATTTCAAAGATGATCACAAACTCTTCAGCAGCTGGAAACCTATATCAGGCAAGAATGGGACCAAATTCCAACACCACAACTCCAGAAACTCATAACCTCGATGCCCAGACGTCTTCAAACTGTTTTGAAAAGAAGAGGAGATGCTACACCATGGTAAACATGCCCCCATCCCAACTATTTTGAGACCTGTAGCAGGCATCACATTTGAAATGAGCTCATTTTGTGCATAATTTTTTTTTATTTCTCAGAATGTTATCTATGTTCCCAATACTGCTTTACAATCGGCCCAAATAAATTACCAGTTCGTGATTTATCATGGGACCAAAACAACAGCAACTCGTCAAATTTGGATGCCCAAAACTGTTTTACAATCAGACAATGTGTTTGCCCACCACCAATTGGATTAAATTTGTAGAGCGCAGTCTCGAGGGTATGCGAGGGGCGAAGATGGGAGCAGAGCGAGGCCGGTGGAGTTAATGATAATGGAGGACACCTGCACCACTCACCGGTCTCGAGTCCCACGGAGGAGCTCCGGAAGGATAAAAGGAGGAGCGACGACAGTGCAAGACGAGAGAGGACCAGGCCTGGACTTTAATTTGTGTTTTGTGTGCGGCAGTCGTCCGTGAGGGGCTGCCGCTTTACTTTTGTGTTTATTTATGTTATTAAAGTCTTTTGAATATTCGCCGGTTCCCGCCTCCTTCTTCCCGTTCTACGAACTGTGTTACAGAGTCATAGAGTCAATCAAGTGGATGGGGATTATTGGGCCATGATTGGCCATGATTGACAAGAGCCAGTGGAGGGAATTTGGCCAGGACACCGGGGTTACACCCCTACTCTTTACTATGAGTGTCATGGGATTTTTAATGACCACAGAGAGTCAGGACCTCGGTTTAACGTCTCATCCGAAAGACGGTGCTCTTTTGACAGTATAGTGTCCCCGTCACTATACTGGGGCATTAGGACCCACACAGACCACAGGGTGAGCACCCCCCTGCTGGCCTCACTAACACCTCTACCAACAGCAACCTAGTTTTCCCAGGAGGTCTCCCATCCAGGTACTGACCAGGCCCAACCCTGCTTAGCTTCAGTGGGCAGCCGGTCTTGGGCTGCAGGGTGATATGGCTGTTTTTAAACAGCCATATTGTCTCATGTGATTTGAAAGTCTTTTAGTTTTCAACTGTCAAGAATGATACCATAAATCATTAAAAAAAATGTTTAAGGCAGGTCCAGCTTATGCACATTCTAGAGTAAACGAACAGACGATGCATCTATGAAAAATGTGATTTAAACTTTTAACTGTAAAGCCAAGCATGCATAAGCTTAAATTCTAAATCGTTCTTTGAATAGTTTTGGATAAATGTCTTCCTGGAGGTCTGAATCCGAGTTATTCCACAAAAGACTTGGAATTAATCCATTTAGCTGCATCCCTGCCTAGGCATCTTGGTGGTCTGCAGCAGTTCCTCACCTGACCGTGATCCCACAAGTCAGTGCATCAGATATATGGTTCAGAGACGATGCGGCCTAATATAGCTTAATATTCTGCTGGTGTACTGAAGGCTTGCCATTTAATCAGGCATTGGGTGGGCTTTGATTCATCATCTCTGGATCTGTGAAGTCAAACAATAGTGTTTTGGGCATTTGTTGGTCAAATTCAAACTGCTACTTTCTGCGTGACTCTTCAATCAAACAAATATGAATACCTCAATCCCATGACAAGAGCCAGTGGAGGGAATTTGGCCAGGACACCGGGGTTACACCCCTACTCTTTACTATGAGTGTCATGGGATTTTTAATGACCACAGAGAGTCAGGACCTCGGTTTAACGTCTCATCCGAAAGACGGTGCTCTTTTGACAGTATAGTGTCCCCGTCACTATACTGGGGCATTAGGACCCACACAGACCACAGGGTGAGCACCCCCCTGCTGGCCTCACTAACACCTCTACCAACAGCAACCTAGTTTTCCCAGGAGTCTCCCATCCAGGTACTGACCAGGCCCAACCCTGCTTAGCTTCAGTGGGCAGCCGGTCTTGGGCTGCAGGGTGATATGGCTGTTTTTAAACAGCCATATTGTCTCATGTGATTTGAAAGTCTTTTAGTTTTCATTTTATTAAAATTTTAAAAACTGTCAAGAATGATACCATAAATCATTAAAAAAAATGTTTAAGGCAGGTCCAGCTTATGCACATTCTAGAGTAAACGAACAGACGATGCATCTATGAAAAATGTGATTTAAACTTTTAACTGTAAAGCCAAGCATGCATAAGCTTAAATTCTAAATCGTTCTTTGAATAGTTTTGGATAAATGTCTTCCTGGAGGTCTGAATCCGAGTTATTCCACAAAAGACTTGGAATTAATCCATTTAGCTGCATCCCTGCTTTAGGTAATAAATCTAGCAGCATCTTGGTGGTCTGCAGCAGTTCCTCACCTGACCGTGATCCCACAAGTCAGTGCATCAGATATATGGTTCAGAGACGAGGCCTCCGTGCGGCCTAATATAGCTTAATATTCTGCTGGTGTACTGAAGGCTTGCCATTTAATCAGGCATTGGGTGGGCTTTGATTCATCATCTCTGGATCTGTGAAGTCAAACATTTCTCATAGCTTTTTTTTTTTTGTCTTTTATCATCTCATCTTTTAAAGGTGACATATCATGAAAATCTGACTTTTCCGGGTTTTAAGTGGTATAATCAGGTCCCCAGTGCATCTACCAACCAAGGAAACATGAAAAAGATTAACCCAGTAACTTTGTTTTGGTAAGCCTTTTTCTGCATGCTTCTGAAAAAATGAGCGCGTCTGATTTCGCTCTCTTGGTGACGTGGCAAAGGGATCTTATAATATTACCGCCCCTTAATCTGTAAATTTTCACCCGCTGCGCCGTCATTTTGATTTCACAAGTGACAACGGTGTACCAGCACTAATACCATGGTGAAAGTTTGAGCAAAACATGCAAATTGTTCTGCCTTTGGCTGCACAGACGAGCACAGAAAATTATTTAGTCCCAGCCTCAGAGGAGACAACAGAGCAGTGGATTTATTGATTTATTTACTGTATGCTGCTGCCCAGGGGCACCGTAAGGGGGGGAAAAATTAGGACGATTCTAAGGGCCCACGATGGGAGGGGGCCCCCCGAGGGAGAAACGTGATTTCTACCGAGGGGAACGCTAGAGCCCTGCATTTCAGCCCGACCCCGACGGGGCTTCGATCGGGCCAATTTTCATGTCATAATTCAGACTTTTAGGCTTCTCCTTATGTTTATATTTTAGACATCCATCAATTAGTGAAGAAAAAAATTGCCGCGCTGGTGGAAACAACACGAGACCGTGCTGCTGCGACTGTCAAGAGCGTCTCTGTGTTTAGTGTCCAGCAGCAGCAGAGAGCCGTCAGCTCAGCTGAAGAGTTCTGCTTCAAATACACGCAATAAAGCTTGCCATAAACTCCAGCAAAAGTAATTACCATGAGTGTGTCAGGGGGAAATAGTAAGGAGATATTTGAATTATTTACTAATAAACTAGTGTTTTCTGTGTCAGTGTCGCAAAGATGAAGAATCAGATGAAGATCCTGACTCGCCATCTCCTCATTAGACGCCTTTAGAGAGAAGTGCATCTTCACGAATTATAATGAAAGAGTTTTTGTTTTCGATTTGATTTATTTCGTTAAGTAGTAATTTAAAGCTTTCTATAGATATATTTATCATGTCTGTGAGTCATGTATTCGCTGACTTTCGGTTCATTTTTGTGAAGTGCTCCTGTTCAAGACGAGACAGCACATCATTGTTTTCTTTATTTTATAAAATAATTTTATATATTCAGGGCTCTAGACTGCGACCATTTTTTTGAGAGTGTGCCAGTAAAAATTTGAAGTGGTCGCACTTTGTGTCACACACCGCAGGCGTAAGCTGAGCAGAGGCAGTGCAGAAGCAGTGTGTATGCAGAATGGGGCGTCAGCACGAGCGCGAAGGTGCGTGCAGCGGACGGAGCACAATGGAGGATTTGGTTTTCAAACTAAAGTAAAAGACTGCTTCTTAAACCAGAGAAGGTGAACATGTTGGTATTCTTGTAGAGAAAACATGCAAGTCCTGTCAGCGACAGACAGTTTAGTTTGACTTTTTGTTTTCATTTTGAAAAGCTTGTTATCTTTGCTGTTTACCTCACGTTACACTATGGAGGCTTTCCTTATTTTTTTAATATTATTATTATTTGATTCCTCAGTGTTTGCTAAACATTCTGTTATGTATTAGTCGGTATAATACAGCATGTGATGTGTCCTGTGCCTCATCTTATTCGTTTTTGTTAATAAATGTTTGTCATTGTAACATACTCTTTTATTGTTGTTGTGCTTTTTAATTAAGAATACCAATGTTGTTTTAGTCTTAAAAAGTGAAAGGTGTATAGATATAAGCAAAACAGACCATTATCTTTTCTTGTAAAGCTGACACCAAGATCTTTTAAGTGAAATCAAAAAGAGGAATTCCTGTCACAAAATATAAATCACAAATAATACTGATGAAAAAGAACAGGTTGAATGTTGAACACTTTCGTTACCATATAACTATAAACTATGATAAAAGTTCATCAGCATGCATTGATTAATCAAATGTTGTATCAAAAAAAAAAAAAAAAAAGAATTTGCTACCAAATGATGTGCTTGTGCGACCAACTGAGAAAGTGGGAAGAATGACTCTAGAGCCCTGATATTTTATAAAAAGCTTTGTAAAGTAGACCCTTTACAGTTCCGAATGATGTATTACTCTTACTTTTATGAGCAAAAATTACTGCAAGTTGTTTCAATTGAAAAAAATGCAATTGATTACACTGGTGCCTCCATGTCACTCTCTGCACAAACTAGGATGCAGCGCACGATTTCTATAATATATAACCCCCCCTAAAATAATCATGTGATTTATTTCCCAGCTGTTTACATTCACAGACATAACTGACTGTTTTTGTAACTCGTGTGTGTTTTTAACGTAAACTTGTGTGTGAATGAGAACTTAGTTTACTCACATGCTGTGACAGCCGCTTTCTGTCCATGTGCTTCGGATGTGTGCACTCAGAAAACCGTATATCAGAAGTTTAAATTAATATTGTTTAAAACGCAAGATTTCAGCGGGACAAAAATGATAATCAGAACCAAAACAGATGTTTTTAGCAGGTACAAGCTGAAATGGCTCAGCTCTATTTTGGAAAGTGGGCGGGAGCAGCAGCTCATTTGGATTTAAAGAAACAGGCACAAAAATTAGAGTGTTTCTGCTTCCACTCAAAATAGGCATTTTCAAAATCATATAATAAATGATCTGTGAGGTATTTTGAGCTGAAATTTTACAGACACATTCTGGGGACACCAGAGACTTATATTACATATTGTAAAAAGGGGCATAATATGTCTCCTTTAATACAGGTGCATCTCAATAAATTAGAATGTCGTGGAAAAGTTCATTTATTTCAGTAATTCAACTCAAATTGTGAAACTCGTGTATTAAATAAATTCAATGCACACAGACTGAAGTAGTTATAAGTCTTTGGTTCTTTTAATTGTGATGATTTAGGCTCACATTTAACAAAACCCCACCAATTCACTATCTCAACAAATTAGAATACTTCATAAGACCAATAAAAAAAAACATTTTTAGTGAATTGTTGGCCTTCTGGAAAGTATGTTCATTTACTGTATATGTACTCAATACTTGGTAGGGGCTCCTTTTGCTTTAATTACTGCCTCAATTCGGCGTGGCATGGAGGTGATCAGTTTGTGGCCCTGCTGAGGTGGTATAGAAGCCCAGGTTGCTTTGATAGCGGCCTTCAGCTCATCTGCATTGTTGGGTCTGGTGTCTCTCATCTTCCTCTTGACAATACCCCATGGTTCAGGTCAGGCGAGTTTGCTGGCCAATCAAGCACAGTAACACCATGGTCATTGAACCAGCTTTTGATACCTTTGGCAGTGTGGGCAGGTGCCAAGTCCTGCTGGAAAATTAAATCAGCATCTCCATAAAGCTTGTCAGCAGAAGAAAGCATGAAGTGCTCTAAAATTTCCTGGTAGATGGCTGCGTTGACTGTGGACCTCAGAAAACACAGTGGACCAACACTAGCAGATGACATGGCAGCCCAAATCATCACTGACTGTGGAAACTTCACACTGGACTTCATGCAACATGGATTCGGTGCCTCTCCACTCTTCCTCCAGACTCTGGGACCTTGATTTCCAAATGAAATGCAAAATTTACTTTCATCTGAAAAGAGGACTTTGGACCACTGAGCAACAGTCCAGTTCTTTTTCTCCACAGCCCAGGTAAGATGCTTCTGACGTTGTCTCTGGTTCAGAAGTGGCTTGGTAGCCCTTTTCCTGAAGACGTCTGAGCGTGGTGACTCTTGATGCACTGACTCCAGCTTCAGTTCACTCCTTGTGAAGCTCTCACAAGTGTTTGTATCAGCTTTGCTTGACTGTATTCTCATGCTTGCAGTCATCCCTGTTGCTTGTGCACCTTTTCCTACCCAAATTCTTCCTTCCAGTCAACTTTGCATTTAATATGCTTTGATACAGCACTCTGTAAACAGCCACACCTTTCAGTAATGACCTTCTGTGACTTACCCTCTTTGTGGAGGGCGTCAATGTTCGTCTTCTGGACCATTGCCAAGTCAGCAGTCTTCCCCATTATTGTGGTTTCAAAGAACAAGAGATACCCGGAATTTATACTGTATGGATGGTCATTAATTGAAACTCAAATGTAAATATTCTAATATTTTGAGATACTGATTTTTGACTTTCATGAGCTGTAAACTCTAATCCTCAAAATTAAAAAAAAAAAATTTTTTTTATGTTTTACTTTACATGTAATGAATCTAAAATATATGAAAGTTTCACTTTTTGAAATAAGTTACAAGAAAAAATGAACTTTTTCACGACATTCTAATTTATTGAGATGCACCTGTATATCTTCCGATGGATAGGTTAATTTGATTTCCATGCACATGTACACTCTTATCCTTTCCATCTTTTTATTTATTTTCTATGAATAATTTAATAACTTTTTAGAATTAAAATAAAGGAAAAATTATAACATCACAACTGTCTCTCTGTAGTTCTAATATGACACTGGGGGAGGACCTCATATTTTTTATTTGAATGATTCCCATAAGTTAACATGCATGTAATAATTAGTTTCATTTATATAGCGCTTTTCAAGGCACTCAAATCGCTTACATACAAGGGGGAATCTCCTCAACCACCGCCAGTGTGCAGCATCCACCTTGATGCGACGGCAGCCATATGCGCCAGAACGCCCACCACACACCAGCTTACAGACAGTGATGAAGCCAATCAGTGTATGGGGATGATTAGGAGGCCATGATGGTCAGAGACCAATGCAAATTTGGCCAGGAGTACTCTTTTCGAAGGACATCCTGGGATTTTTAATGACCACAGAGAGTCAGGACCTCGGTTTAACGTCTCATCTGAAGGACGGTGCTTTTTACAGTATAGTGTCCCTGTCACTATACTGGGGTGTTAGGACCCACACAGACCACATTGCTGGTCTCACTAACACCTCTTCCAGCAGCAACCTAGTTTTTCCCAGGAGGTCTCCCATCCAGGTACTGACCAGGCTCAAAGCTTCAGTGGGAAACCGGTCTTGGGCTACAGGGTGATATGGCTGCTGACAAAACTAAATAACTAAATAATAAAAATAACTAACCTCTGAATGAATTTTACCATCAAGCCAATTATTTAAACATAAAGGTTTGCTTTTTTTTTTTTTTTGCATAAGTAGGCACCATGAGAGAGGGAAAAAATAACAATAACAGAGACATATTACTGCTTTCATAGTATTTAATAAATGATAAGAGCTTTATGGAATTCATCTCAAAAAGTTTTCTGACAGCAGATCATCTCAACAATTTTCCTTTCATATCTAATGAAATATGATTTTTTTAAATGCTTTTTTATGTTTTTCTATGCACAAAGACTCTTGTGAATAATGATTATCTTTTTCCATGTTTCATGGATCTTCATTATACCCACATTCCATTCCCGTTCTCTCAACATTTAAATCTTTAATTAAGTGAGAAAAATAGATTTTCACTCAAATCTTAAAGCTGAAAGCATCCTAGAGTAAATGCGTCACTGCTTATAATTATAGCACATAAAATTTAATTTATTTAGTCTGTATTGTTGGGGTAACACAATTGCAGTGAAATGCACAGAAACTGCTCCATATTACACTAAATGGTCCTATTTAAAAAAATATATAAAAAAAATCACAGAGCTTTAGAACAACTGTGTTCCCTCATTAGAGTCAGAATACAACCGGATAATAATGATAGAGAGCACTTAATTGGTTTCAAAGATCTCTTTTTAATGCAAGGCCTAATGTATTTTCACCACTTTAGGAAATGAGTATCATATAACATTAGATACTTTATTAGACAAATAAAAATATCCTTTGTTGAGTTCAATAATTGCAATTTACTTATGCGCAATTCATAATACAGGGCATTGTGCTACTGGCTCAACTTAAAAAAAAAAAAGCTCAGGTATTGGAACCAATTTATTTATCTGAGGTAGACAGTATGGAAAAGACAAACAAAAGCCCTTCAGCTTTTACTTTTAATATGTTTGGCTTGATTGCATTCTCTGTGCACTTAACACAGTTTTATTAATGAGCTTGTGCTAAGCAAAATGCCCAAGAGTAACTCAGAAGAGCTTTTATATTGCAGAAATGAAGAAAACAACTTCAGCACGGCTCCTTTGATCCCTATTCAGTGAAATAATTGTAAGTATGAAGCATGAATTATAAAGGTTGTTTTGGACACTGTCCATGCTAAATAAATTCAGGGCTCATTTATATAATCCCAGACTCATCTTTTTGAATCTGTCACACAAATATTAATGTAAACGATGTGTCAGCACTCTTCATTCCATAATAGATGGTCTGTGCTTTCAACTAGTGGCATGAAACAAAAAAGAATGATACTGCAGTTTACAATTTTTTATATTTGTAATGTCAAGAAGTGAGGAGAAGTGTCTTATCAGCTTTGTTTTGAAATCTTTATTTGCACTCAGACAGTTCTGAAATAAATTTGCTTTGTCTATGAGCATCCCTCACAGTCAAATCCATGAATAACAAACATGTGACCCCTGATCCCTACACATGCAATTGCTTATTATCGTATCTGTAAGCAGTGCATCCATGCATCAGCATATCTGTATGTGAATCGGGGATTGATTTATGGACAAACACAGCCGTGGCAGAACTCGCAGACAAACAGTGTTTGTTTGTGTTCTCCATGCTATAGGCCTAATGAAAATGTTTTCAACCATAAAGTGTCAGATTGATTGATGGGTAGTTGTATATTCATATGTCATGTGCCGTCCCCCCATCTGCGCGATAACATGTGTTTGTTAGACTGATGGGTAGAAACGTTCGAGAAGGCAGAACCATAGCAAACGGCTGTCACGCTGTCAATGACTGGAATGTTCCAGGTGACTTCATACTATCCAGTAATTACTCTTAGCTTTGGTTCTCTAAAATAAAATAAATAAAATAAAATAAAATAAAAAGGTGGATAATTAAAAATACTGTAGGCCTATAGGAAACTGATTAAAAAATATCTTTAATAAAATCAGGATAAAAAAAGTGGTCTATAGTAAAACAGTACATTCCTGGATGAAGGGATTCATTGTGTCTCATGCACTGTTATAGCCTATGCATAGGCCTATATTCGACAGAGCTACTGTACTCTTGGCCACTAGAGGGAGCTCCGCCAATACCAAGAGCACCAAGAGAAGCGGCCAAAGCCAAATACATCCCTGTGTGAACTTCAAGTTCGAGAGATGCAAGACCACTGTATCACCTCAAATACAAGCAGGTGAGGCCACTCAAATTACCAGTCCATTATGATCAGCATATAATACCGGTTCACTGCAATCTCATGTAGGTTTAAACAGACCAACCTTACTATCAAACTAGCTTATCGTTCGGGAAGTGACACTTTCAGTTACTACAAAAGTTGACGATTGTTCAACCTATTACAACTTGTAATAGGTTGAACAATCGTCAACCTTCATTCATTTATTCAAATGGTATCTTATATCAGGTCAGTGTGAGTGTTTACACCAACCTTTTTTTATCACTAGTAAACAAGGGAAAAGCCTTTTTTGAGCATGCGTTTAACAAAAGTGCGCCATTATTTCGCGCCTGTGTGTTTCTTTTAATACGGGCAGTTTTGACATTGTGGTCTTTTAAAACAAACTTTAATTTACCCCTCACTTGTCTATTTTTTAACAACTCCCAAGAGTGGATACATGTTTTATCAAATTTCCACCACATCTCAAATGAGTGTTTACTATTATTCTATGGTATAAAATTAGCCTGTATAAATGAATTGATAATGTAGGCTAATTAATTTAATTTATAAAATATAGTTTAAATATAATTTTAAAACAATGAATATACATAAATAATAAAAAAAAACATTTTCACACATTTTGCATAATTAGGCAACATTAATAATTAGTAAAGACAGTAACAAACATTTTTGATAAAACTTTTTGTATTAGAGGCAAAATTGTTTGTCTTTGTGGAAAATTAATATAATCTTCACACAGTAAATACTGAAATGGTTTACATCTGTTTCACACTTTGTTGAACAATGAAAAGAAAATAAGATGATATTTGTTTTAATAATAATAAAAAAACGGACATAAAAGTGTCAAAAGTAGAAGAATCACCGACTCCTCCTTTTCTTGTAAATGCATGAGCAAAGTTGTCTGTGATGCTTGGACTCATCTTTTCAGATCTCTGGGAAAGGTCAGAAGTTGGAGGACGTCCCCTGAGAGCAGAGGTTTTGTTATTTTCAGTAAATTGGGTTGTTCCCAGGAAGTGGTGTTCCAAAGCAGGCCATGGAAAATACACCACCTGTTAGGAGTGGTACCGCTGAAAGCACACAGGACAATGTCCAGGCACTGACCTGCCAATGGGCTATTTTTGGATGTCAGGGGTGCTATATATATATATTTCAAGATCACCCCTGTGATGGTAATGGACTTTTTCGGTCTTCCTACTCTGAGGAATTCTGTTAATTGTTTAAGCATAACTGAATCACACCACCTAAATGACTGGAGTTGCATTGTTTCGGCTGCGCCGCTGTCTCACCTCAGAAAACACAGGGAATGTGGCTACATGAGACTGTGCCTCTTGCATTTGGTCTTTGCAACTGCCCTTATGTCTTGTGCAATCTCTGGCATTGTGGAGCTGTGCACCCTCCCTATCAGCCTGATCTGTTTGCTTTGAGGGCTCTGATAAGGGGAAGGGTGATTCTCATCTCGCCCAGTCAATGGCCTGCACTGCCTGAGTACAAACACTTTCATTCATACTCTCTTATCTCCACTTAAAGGCCTGAGATGTTGTGAGACACAGGGACTGTGTTCTTTGTCGGATGTGTGGGACAGTTTGGTTTTGCGTCTTTGAGTTATCATTGTACTCAGTTGTATAGAACTGATGTAATGTGTTGATGTCATTTGTCTGCACACACTATATTATGAGGCAAATGTCAGGAGTGAAAATGGCACTATAAGAAAGGCAAGACGTGGCCTGCATTAGAACTGGCATTTTAGTTTAGTTGAGAAATTTCCTTGTTGAAATGTGCTGAATTGTATTAATTAGCAATGAGCTCTTGATTAACCCCTGTTGTTTTTGCTGTTCCCCAGAGGCTGGAGAAAAAATGCTGTTCTGTGATGTTTAGAGAAGAGGCAACCTGTGGATTAAAATGCAAGCCGACAGAATTCTGGCTTACGCAGTCTGTCAGTCTGCAAGCTCATTCATCCACCACACCTTAAGAGTTGCTTTTGTCAGGTGAGCAATACCAAAACAAGAAATTCTCTCCTGGGCATTTTTGAAAAAGGTGGCAAAACTTCACTGATGCATTACAGTAGCGAGGCACACGCTCATGTTGTGACGTGTACATGAGGTGTGGAGATTGAAAACTATTGAGAAGGCAAGTGGGATAAAAAAAAAATATGTTAACATCCGGGTTTTTCATCAAATTTTACCTTTTTTATACCAGCTCGAAAAGTTTAAAGATGAAATCTTGGTTTGCAACCAAACTGCGCTCTGTGTTTTGACATGCAATGTCAAAAGCATTCCTAACAGTTCCTGCATAGTCACATCAAAGCATAACATACATTACATTCTATAGGGCTTTATCTTATGTACTGTATATTGTGTGTGTGTGTGTGTGTGTGTGTGTGTATGTATTTAATTTTTATTTATATAGCAATTAGCTGGAGCTCATCCAGAAAGTGGAGCATACATTTTGCAAGTCACAGAAGAACATGTTTCATCCTGATACTAATCATTTAAAGTTAAAATAAAAACTTCAAACAGACACCATGCTGATCTAAACATGTATGACTGATTTTCTCCTGCAGAATATAAAATAAAATATTATAAAAGATTACTCCCACACATAATTGACAGAAACACACTGAGTCAGTTTTCAAAATATATTTTTTTGTTCCAAAAGGACAGGTTTGGAACAGCATGAGGGTACACAATGATTTTTTTTATTTTTTTTAAATTTAGGGATAAAAACTAACCCTATACCCTTGATTTTGTTTTCAAGCCAAGGATTGTAAGATTGTAACATCTTGAGTTTTTCTTAATGATGATGACTGATGAAAGTGGTTTGGTGCAATGTCTTTGTTCATCTTTGTGTGAAAACACCTAAGACGTTTTTATTTTTTAAATACCCTGGTTAGTGTGTCTTCATTTGCAGGTGATAAGTTAACGAGAGTTCACCAAACCACTAGGGGAATTTCCATCAGCAAAACCTCACAGATACTCATCTGTGTTTCACGTTTTCAACTCTGTCTGATTCGGCGTCTTGTTTATTGTTCCGCAAAGGTTTTTGCGAAATGCTTGCCCAAGGCATGTTATGTGCTCTTAAGACAAACTTCACCCTTCGTGTTAAAAAAACTCTGCTCACCTTCCATTAAACAGTGCATAATGAATGAATGAATGAGGCATTTATATAGCGCTTTTATTGTGTATTGCTGTACACCCAAAGCGCTTTACAATCATGTGAGGGGGTCTCTAATGTTTACTTAACCAATTAATTGTGAGATCATAACACACAATTAGTTTCAAAGAGGATATGGAACAACATGTTATATAATAAGGAATATGAGTACGACCATGAAAGATTTAAAAGACTTCAAGTTGAAGTTTCATGGCCTTGTCAGTTTTAAAACATCATAGTCCATTTCCCTGCTTACATAAACTAATTCAACAAGAAAGTTTGCGACTACAGAGCAGACAAATGTTCTTTGTAAAGTGAACCTGCCAGACGTTCATAAAATTGATCGTTGAGATAAATATCAAGTGGAAGTTAATGGTTGTGTTACACAATTCCTGTTTTCTCCGAGATTGTTGTTTGGCTAATTTCATATATCTCTTGTTGTGCATGGCTTACTCCGCTCAGCTCTGTATCTCTTCAAAGACAGTGTTGTTATTCAATCATTCAGTCAAATCCTTACATGAGTTTATTCAACATCACATTCAGACGCATTTACACCCTGCACACAAACCATTGAGGGTGATCATTCAGCTTGTGTGAGCTCAAGTAACACAGCCAATTGCATGCAAATTGTTTAATGAAACCTCAAAGATGTGAATGTATCGCAGTGTTACGCGCTCATTGTGCATGGATCGGAATGTATTTTGAAAGGCTTTCACTCAGGCTAATGGTTCAGATTGGGTTTCTCTCTCTCTCTCCAATACAAGCCTGGCCCAGAAACCACTAATGGTAGCAGTTAAAACCTTAGACTACTCAGTTGCTGCCCACCTCGAAATGACTAAGTTGGCTGTGCCTGAAAGACAGCATTGTGTGTGTAAAAACTACCACGGTGACAGACAGTAGGACAGGCCTTCAGTGGACTTGTTTGAGGTAGTTTTGACATAGATATTGCATATTAGTGTTACATTTTTATGCAATGTTTACCATTATTATCATTATTTTGTGCAAAAATTGTCAAATTATAGCCTTTTAAATTTAATTTAATGCACTATTAAAGCAGTAAGCAATAATAATATTTTAAATGTAATTTATTTCTCTGATTTCATCAGCTATTACATATTTAGTGTCACATGATTTTTCAGAAATCATTCTTCATTCAATCATTCGATTTGGTGCTCGAGAATCATTATTATTTTGTTATTACTAATATTGAAAATAGTGGCACTGCTTAATATTTTTATGGAAAACATGTTACTTTTTTAAGGATTCTTGGATGAATAGAAAGCTCAAAAGAAAAGCATTTATTTGAAACAGGATTCTTTTGTAACAATATAAATGTCTTTAATATCACTTTTATTAAGTTTAATGGATCCTTACTGAATAAAAGTATTAATTTATTTTAAACAAAAGTTACTAACCCCAAGCTTTTGACTGGTAGTGCATATTAATATATTGTTGTCTTATATATTAGTGTATATTATTATTATTATTATAAAAAATGTAATACTTGGTTGTTTTGTTGTTAAAAAGCTGTAATATAAAAACACTATGACAATACTTTATTATGACAATATATTATTAGCCTGTTATTTATACACATAGTCTGAGGTGTTCTTTCAGTATTCTTCTAAGAAATGCTGAATGTTTTGATTGGGGTCCATCTTGCCTCCCAGGATGTAACTCCTCAGTCTGTTTACTATGTGTGAAGCACTGTACCATCCACGTACTGCACAGCCGGTGTGTTCAAAACCAACACGCGGATCATTGAGCCAGCAGTTTCCATGGTTATTTGTGCTTTTGAACCCCAGCCAAATGTGGGAGATGATTTTCAGCTGGGGTCATCGATCCTCCAATTTCTCCTCTCCAAAAACAGTGCTTTGTGCAGAGGAAAGAGGTTTCTCTCAGTGCATGCTTCACACTTTGACAAGGAATTCCACCAGTGTTTCATTGTAGTTGCATAGTTATCCAACATTTCTAGGAATCTGTCTTATTTACTAGAAATTATTTTAAATCTACAGCTTTGTGCAGTTTGTCAGATTATAAGTGGCCCAATAGTGTATCTTGACACTTAAGCCACATTTAAAATGTATGAATGTCATTGCATTAGATAACAACATAGATAGCATAAGCATGCTTTACAAGCGCAAAAAATAAGTTTATTAGGTTTTAAAAGATAAAGTAATAGATATACTTTTAAAACTTTGATACTGTAGATATACTCAAAACATATTAGCTGTCAGACATTAGGCATTTCACACTTATTTAATGTGATGAACTGCACTTGTGATTACTCTGCTAAGACATCGCTGTGAACATGACTTAATATGTCTACTAAAATGACTCAGTTTGTTCATAAAACATAAAAACGTTAGTTCTGAGAAAAGCTCATATATTGACTGATGCCTCTTTATTTTTAAAAAAAAATCTAATGCACTAACATTCATACAGTTTAAGCACCAAAATACTTTTTGCATATAGGGACTCCCGTGCGTCGAAACAGTCCAAGTCTAAGTCAAGGTTATTTCGTTAGGGGTCATTGCAGAGTGGAATGATGGGGTGCCACCTGACCAGCCAACAAAGCCATCCAATGCTTCCGTTCCATCAGATGTCTTTCGACACGGCCCTAAGACACTCCGCCTCTGCTCCCCTTGAAAAGAAGCTTGAGGATTTTTCTCTCTTTTAACCTGAGTGGCAGGCATCTGTTCTCTTCTGTTTACTAAATAAGCCACGGGAGCTCAAGAATCCATTTCATGTAATAGTCATCATCACATCAGGGGAAGATACTGTTTGCCTGGTGTGAGATGACTCATCTTTCACAGAGGGAAACCGAGAGCTAGTCAGTGCAGGTATAATTAGGGAGGTTTGAATGATGAAGGGATTTTAGGTAGAACTAATAAAGCTTCATTTTTTGATGTGACCTTTGATAATGAAATTACAAGTGCTAAATCAAAACATTCCTGGGAGCTGAACCTAACAGATCATAAAACTCTAAGTGAATGAAAGGTCACGGACCTCCCTCAGCTTGCTGGACAGGTAACAAATCTATCTTCAGCATGATTTAAAGACCAAAAAAGTTAGGATGCAATCTTAACGGTACCCCTATAAATATTATCATTGTCCTTCTGGAATGTGGTTGGAAAATATAGTTCTGTGTATTCACAGCGTCAGTTTTGTTCACCATCAGATGACTACATACTTGACTTTACCATTATTAGTTACAAGCAGAATATCAGAGACAAAATGTTGACCAACTGCTTTGCGCACACTTGCACTATTTACTCTCAAGTTCTTGGGCAGGTGGAAAAGTTAGTTCGTATTTACTTTGGCTCTGAGCTTATCAGCAAAGATGGGAACTGTGTTATGAAAGACATAATTGTGGGTGGCCTTTTGCAATGTTGTGGTTTATGTGCTTGCAGACAACTTAAGCCTTTATGTTCAGCAAACTGTGTCCGTTTACAAAGAATACATGTATTTCAAATGATTTTCAATGATGTGCGATAACATTTTGTGTTTGTCACCATTGTGAATATTCTGCACCAGTGTTGGGAAGTCTGATTCATTTAAGTGAATTGTTCATTCAGATGGTTGTTTCAAATGGTTTCAGCTTTTGAGTAGGATAAACTTCTTTATCCGATTAGAAAAAATGCGCATAAACTACGATGGAAACACATTTACCGAATAAATTCCACCTTGCGCATCAAAAAAGTCATGCGACTTTGCACGATGGGACGGGATAACTTGACTAACCCACGGACCAATCTCGTTGCACAGTATCTGAAATGTTGTTTTGGTCATTCTAAAAGTCTGTCATCAAAGTAGGCCTATTTCTGTATAATTGTCTTACACGACTGCGTTCCCAAACAGCAGCATCCACCTCTGAAAGCGATGACAGCATTTATTATTGTGTTTCGTCTGCTCGCTCTGAGGCGCAAGTAATTTATCATATATGAAGATTATTATATTTAGTGGCTTCTCCTACTTTTCTTAGTGATAGGCTTATGTAGTGATTTTGTTCTCTTTGACCTCTTTGACTCGTTGGATGGATGGTGATTTATTCACAAATGTTTCATGCAATATTCCAGTTTTGCACATAAATTAAATTTGAATCGTTGGATGGAAACATTGATATTTTTAAAGAAAATAATACTATGGTAATACTATAGTAATATTGATAAAAAGTGACGGTAAAGATGTATGCATTGTTCTATTTCAAATAAAAGCTGTTGTTTTGAACATGCTATTCATCAAAGAATCCTGGAAAATGAAGCATCTGACACTAAAGACCGGAATAATGGCTGCTGAAAATTCAGCTTTGCCATCACAAAATAAATGATACATTTTAAAATATAGAAAGCAATTATTTTAAATTGTACCAACATTGCACAACGTGACTGTTTTACTGTATTTCTGATCAAATAAATGCAGTCTTGCTAAACATAAGATACTTCTTTCCAAAACATCTTACTGACCCGAACTTATGAACAGTAGTGTAAATATTGTAAAGTTGTCCTGTTCACCGATAGCTGCGACTATATAGAGTGCCTGCCATTTGATAGCAAAACTGTATATCAAACTCTTGATGGTTGCCACATTTTACCATTAAAAAGTATAAGCCGTCATACTGCCCAATGCTTATCTGTTAATGATTCCTTAGACCCGTGTAGAAGCTAAGGGTATTTAGCATGTTTTGGAATAAAGAAACTCACATTGAATCTTTCATGAAATCCATTTCCCTGCAGGCTGACTTTGTCTAGAAGTTGCTCCCATCTCAAGGTCAGTGCTCTGAGATTGTTTAAGTAAAACAGACTGCTTTGTAATTGATACAAAAATATCCTTCACTTTACAGAGCCTCTATAAAAGGGAATTAATTTGGGGATTAAGGAAATCGGAGAAGGGAAGAGAACTACCTCTGGTGAATGCTCTTTAACCCAGACTTTCAGCACCTGACTGGCTACAACAAAGGGTAATGGTGGTGATGACGGATGCTGCTGCTGTCTCTCTGTGTGGCGCACAGTCTGCGCCTGTTTTAGTGTCATGGTTCTCAGAGGCTCAGACTGGCTGCTACATTACCCCCAAATCTCAATCAAAGCCCACTGTCAGACCCCGGGCAAACACAGGAGTGTTTCATGTGTTTGTAGTGGTCTGAAGAGTCGGTCATTCCAGTGGATACATAGAGTTATGATTACAGGTGTCAGACTGATGTTTTTCTGTGACACTTCAAAGTGCAAATTATATTTTTTAAGTTTCACGCACAAATTCATCAGACAGTAAAATGATAATTATCATAATGCGAGAATGCATTAAACTCAATTGATGGGCACATATTATCAATGTTACAATAGTAAAGAATGTGATTAAAAATGTTCCACACATCCTTCATAATTGTTTACGAAATATGAATTTACTGAAATAAAATGATTTTATATTATTTCATTTAAATGCATATTTAATAAAGTAGAAATATAAAAAATATATATTTATAGAAAATTTAATTCATAAAATCTAAAGTATAATAAAAAATATATACTTTCACATGTATACTGTATATTTTATGTTTTTATTATTACTATTAATAATAATAATAATGAATTTATTTGATATATTTTAGATTTATAATTTATATACTATATTTTATACACATTTTGATAATTCAAAAATTTGATGTCTGTACAGTTTTTTTTTTTTTTTTTAGAAAAGTCTCTTATGCTCACCAAGGCTACATTTCTTTGATAAAAAAATACAGTAAATACTGTAATATTTAAAAATATTGTGATTTGTATATATAAATTTATTTACAGTCACTTGAATTGTAATGTATATAAAATAATGTAAATTCTAAAAAGTTAAAAAATATATATGTTTAAAGATTGGAACAATGAACGGTATGAATTAAAACAGTAACAAAAAAGATAGCATGAACTTAAAATAGAAAGGTTATTTTGTGATTACAAGTTTAAATTCCCAAACAATGCAACTTATATACTGAGCTAATTCCAAGCATTTGTTATTGTAAAAGGCAGTTTTCTCCTTTAAGATGGAATCTTCCTCGGGTTACAGCCTGTGCTGCAACACGTCCCGTCAGATAGGCACAACTTGTGGCCAATTACAGGAGGAAGCTGTTTCTTCTGCTGGGTGATTTACGCCGTATGCCCCAACCAGGAAAAATGTAGAATATTGCTCTGTTAAATCAACACTGCAGAGTATTGCGAGAGATATAAGAGACCTACTTTTGATGAATGTTAAAGCAATTTATTGAGCATTATGACCACTACTTATGCCTACAGCATGCCATTGATGGTAATGATGAGACTGCGGTATGTGTTTGCAGGTGTAAACAAAGAGTTTTCCGTGCAGAGAGTAACTAAGAAATCAGGCCTGTCTGTGTGGCTGCAGGGTGGAACACAAAGCGCAGTGGTGGTAGCCATCATCGACTGAGCAACACTCTAAGCAGCTGGTGACAGATCTGTCGGGATGCATGACCACTTTACACCATGCACTGTGTGTGTATGCATGTGTGTGGGTCACACGCACACACACTGTGTTTTTACTGGAGACTTCTGCTCAATGCACCTGAGGAATTCCACCAGTGTCCAGTGGTAAAAAGCAGCCTCCAAATGTTCGCTCTAAATAACATGCCCTACTTCATCCGTTAACATGAGCTGCGGCACGTTCTCTTCGCCCTTGTTTGCGATTCATACCTCATTAATAAGCACAACGTGTTATTTGATCATATAGAGGTGACTTGATATTCCTTTGGATCAGTATGGTCTTCAGGAGTGTGATATCAAATAGGAATGCCCATATTTAGAGTTAAGGGTTAGGAATTGCTTTGAGGTGAAATAATTTGTTTTCACATTAGCTCATCTCCAGGCTTCATTCCGATCCTCTGACCGATAAAGTGTGCTCAGGTGCATTCTTTCATCTTGTGCAGAGGCAGAGAATGTAAAGGTGTTCAGATATCAAAAACTATTAGCCTTTTCATGCTTCACATCAGGTTGGCTCCCAGGTAATGACGCTTTGTGTGATCATCATTTGGAGATGTCTGACTGGAGACTAATTTGATGTGGCTGATGTGTGTTCACAATGATTGCAAATATCCTTTGATGCGCCTTGCTTTGGCAGAGTGAATAAACGAAATATGACTTCTCTAGCCTGATGTAAGGTATGGAACCAGTTTGGGGTACATACTGACCTGTTTACCCAATTGCTTAGGCCATGTTCTCAAACTGGTATTTCATCTGCCTGCTTAAATAAGAATGACTGCTGTTGTTGTTTTGATCACCAACAATGACAATTCTGTTATCATTTACTCACACTCATGTTGCTTAAAACCTGAATGACATTCTTTCTTGTGTGGATGTAAAATAAGATATTTTTGAAGAATTTTGGTAGCCAAACAGTTTTGGTTCCCATTGACTTGCCTATAGACAAGTAATACAGTGAATGTAAATCGGAAGTGAAACTGTTTGGTTACCACCATAATTCAAAATGTGTGTGTGTGTGTGTGTGTTCCACAGAAAGAAGAGGCAACACTTTACTTAAAGCCTTTATGTATAATGCATTATAAAAGTAGTTTATAATGCATTAATTATGCCTCGTAATGCACCTTATAAAGCGTTGTACAATCTCATGACTAATTTTTAACCCGCAGTTAACACATTATAACACTTATCAATTCATTGTTACACACTATGAATGACAACGTGCATTATGAATAATTATAATGCATTGTATGCAAGAATAATAATCCTTTATAATGCATTATACAGTATGTAAAGGCTTTAAGTAAAGTGTTACCAAACAAATGTATACATTTGGAATGACATGGGTGTGTCATAGACAATAGACAATGCTTCTGTTTATTTATTTAATTATACATTTTTACTATTTTTAAAAGTTGTGCTTTGTTCTAGCACAGTTTAACACACTTTAATCTAGCACAGTTTGTACTGTAAAACCCACATAGAAATAAAAATTCATAACAATCATTTTAAAATTACAGGTTTAAATTTAAAATCCAATAATATGTGCACATTTTTGAAAGTATGCAGTTATGTCATTAAAAATGTGCAGTTTTGCACATCCATATTTAGTAGGCCATACCTAGTACCTGAATGTTAGTTTATCATGAGATTATTCTGTAAAATAGCAGTAGAAAGGGCAAAAAAGAGGTCAGAATATTTGAATAATAATGCCTTGTACTTGTTCACAGGGGGTTTTCCATTGATTAATCCACATCAAAGCTGACTGAGAGAGGCAGAAGTCATGGTTCATCACCCCAAGGCAAATCCAAAGCCTGAGTCAGAGCATGTCTGAGAAATGGCAGCCATCAAGTGAAATAGTTTCATAGTGATAAACGTGATTGGTTGAAGTTTTTGACATACTACCAAAACTTCATGTACATACTATATATTTCTGGTCTAGAGCTTGAGGGGACTTTTTTTTCTTAAATTCCAGTCTACTGGCATGAAACTGATGAATCCATTCCGGATCGTGATTTACCCATCCAATACCACCGCCACTCCAGAGATACTGTAAGTCTCTTTATTCAGCACGTGGGCAGAACAATCTCCCAACTTGATTAAAAGCTTCATGTAAAAACATATTAGGCAGTGGAAGTATGACCGCCTGAGGGTGGAGAGGTAGAATTCACTGTTTGCTTTGTGAAGACAGGGAGAAAAAGAGAAGGAGAGGGAGAGGTAATGGAAAGTTCAGTAGCAGGTGAGACTCACCTGCGAAAGCGAGTGACCTGTAGGCCTGTCTGCCTGCAGTTGGGGCTGGGGAAGGGAATCTGTTGACAGACACTCAGATATCCCAGGCACTATGGAAAAGATAAAGGCAACATTGTTGTACGGAAGGGGCTGGTCTTAATCTGGGTGAGCTGAAGATCAGTATCATAGCTAGTGGGAGTATTAGTACTTGGTGTTGGCTGTACAGTGATGGAGAAAGGAAAATCCCTTTGGTGTGTGAGAGATGGAAACATTTGGCTGTTTTTTCCCCCCAGGAATTTTTTTTGTAGTCATGTACAATGATGAGGACACTGCTCTTTTATACATCTTTGTTCACACATCCGGTTTGGTTTCCATATTTGAACTTTAAGAATGACTGTCTTTGTCAATTTGCAAGTGATGAAATCTGATCCTTTTGTTCAGACAGTGTAGTTGATATCAGGTGTATAATCACTGGTTGCTCTAGTAATGATGCAAGTGACAGGATGATGCCAAGAGAAAACAGAAATCTAGAAATTTAGCCTGTGTCCAAAACTGCTAACTCGTTCACTCATTGACTGTACACTACATAGTGAATGTAACGTAGTTTGTAATATAATGACAGAGTATTTGAAAAATGATGTGTAAAGTATGTGAAATAGCATATCTAGACAATATTGTGCACTTAGTAAATTCGTCACTTCTGAAATTAAATTTATACTGATATTTACACTTAAATGTTTACAAAAAAATCTAAGTTTGATTATGTTTTATGCCATATATGGATGTGGTTTTGCCTTGTGTTTCTTTTCAGGTGTTTTTAACAAAAAGGATTTAAGTTGGATTTGATAAAAAAAAAAAAAACTGCCTGTCTGAACAAGGCGCTAGAGTCTGAGAATGACGAGCATTCAATTAATCAGTTCTGTTTAAGATGTGATGCTGACTAAGCCAACATGCCTGTCTAAAAATGCCTTCAAATTATTGTTTATGCTGCTTTTCCCCAGCATACTTGTACATGCACACTGATTTTGCACTAAATTTCTAAATCCAGGATGTTAATGGGTAGATGACCATCTGATAAGAGTGAATGAATGAACGTGGTCTAGCAGTGCATCCCTAAGGCCAGGGGATATAGACATTATCCATCCGTCAGGTGATAGTGATCTCGGTTCAAAGAGACGCAGACTGCTCTGTCATTAGGTAAGAGGTTATGATCTATAATTAAGGAAATTAAATCAATTAGAATCTCTCTGAAAAGATGGAAAGTTGATGGTGTAATGGCATGTCGATGTGAGATTAGTCACAAGAACCTGTGAGATGAAGACATGGTAATTGCACACATAATAATAATATGCACACATATGCACACACAAACAGAGCCAATGTGGACAGCGTGCTGAAAATGAATGACATAAACCAGGTGTTGAACTTCCTGAATATAGATATTAAGCAGGCCTGTCAAACACTTGTCATTCCCCCCTCTCATTACACTCAAATACCTGCCGCCCTCACACATTCAAAAACATTTAGTATCTGAGTCTTGTTAGACAACATTAAACTACAACTGCAATTCATTTTAAGTCCATATGTGATGTAGTTCTGATATTCAGTGGGAAATCAAGCACTCTTGGAAGGAACTTGATAGATTTAAATATTAAATAAGCTCAATAAACTCCTAATTTGCTGCTTATTGGTAGTTAGTAAGGTAGTTGTTAATTTAGGTATTGGGTAGGATTAGGGATGAAGAATATGGTCATGCAGAATGTGTGCTTTATAAGTACTAATAAACAGCCAATATGTTAATAATAGGCATGCTAATAAGAAACAAGTTAATTGTGAGAATTGGTCTCTATACTAAAGTGTTACTGCTTTAATTGAAACATTAACATTATTATATATTATACCTGTTAGGTCATTAGTAAATTTTCATTCAAGTAATGTTTTATACATGTCCATAGACCTCTGACTAAAACCTTGTCATTAGGCGACGTTTTTGGTCCTGTATCTATTTTGCATAATTTCACCTGCTTCCTTTATGGTGCTCTTATCCTCCATGATCAGAGGCTTCAGAGAGTGATAGTTCTTTCATCACTACCTGCAGGAAATGAGTGCCGTCCTGCTCCTAACAGCTGTGTGATGAGCTACTGAGCCAGTATTGCTCACCCATGATGGGTTTAGACTGCTCAGTAATTTTCCTGTTGTCTGGACCAATCACGCGTGTGAAGGCATAATTACCCTCACACTCAGATAACCTGCAGTTTAAGCTTGAAATTTCTCCCCTCGGCTCAATATTTGTGGTCAAGGTACCTGTTTGCCGGACTCACTTGTCTCTTCAAATTCCGTTTGAATTCCCCCAAATTCCTATGAGAAATCCCATATGAGAAAACAGAGCATGATGTGGCCTGGGCAGATATGGAAATCAAAGGAACCCTGGTGGGTTTTTTCTTCACCAGAAACCATTCTATTATTCTATACTTCATGAGTGGAAAGACTGTTAGCCAGATATACTGTCAAGAATGATCTTTGATCACAACCTTTGATATTGGAGGACTGCGTGCAATACGGGCATGTATTTTCTAATATTCATGGGTGGTACTTCACTGTTCACAGCACTCTTAAATCTGATAAATTGCCTGAAATATGCGACTTGTGTCAGTGCAAACGCTTGACTTATCTGTGATGAGGGTGGAAAATAAAATTACGTGACTATTTATACGCAGCCAACAAAATCCTGGTGGAAAATGGAGAGGCTAAATATTTTGCTTGAAGGTGTGTTAAGCTAACATCACAACAACACCTAACCTCCCATTTTCCCCCGTGCCTTTTTTCAAAGGGCGCATCTAGAGATAATTGTTCATTCCATGACTTAACACGTCTTTTTTTGGTAGTACGTAAATGTTTTGATTGAGACCTTTGATATTTAAAGAGATCACATGTCTACGGAGAAATTTAGTTTAGTATAATGACAAAAAACGTTTGATATATGATACAATGCCATATTAAAACTCCATGTTCCAGCAGGTTTGCAACAGCCTTAGGTACCTTGTAAAAAATACAGCCAGACTGAAAGTGTGAATCATCTAGTCACATGGATAATTCACACTTGATGCAGAAACCGGGCTATGTCACCGCTATTATCCCCACCAAACCCAGACACCCAGATCTTTAATGTCTTGCTGCAGTAGTAGATTGAGTGTAGCTCTCAGGTATCCAGTTTTCAGGCTTTTACCTCTGCTGTTGATGGACAAACCATACCTGCTGGGAAGTTCAAGCTAGTGCCATTAGTCTTTCAGCATTTAGGACTATGGCTTCGGCCTATAGCTGAATGCTGCTCCTGTAGTGCTTCATGTTGACTGCCATGCTTAATTAAGATATCCTTGTCTGTTAGCAAACATTCTATTGTCTGAGGAATCTTCCTCTCGTTCTTTACAACACTATAAACATCCATGCACCTCCTTGATGTTATCTTTGGCCATAGATCTGGGTGACTAATTACTGCACAGGATGTAAAGAATAGATTTTATTGATGTCTAGTTTCAGGCCTGTAATTCATACCTCTTGGGATTCAGGCTTTCCACATCTAGTTATAACACAAAATGTCAAAACTAACTGAAGAGCAAGCTCAAGTCACATACATGTCCACAAGGCAGAAATATTTTCACTGTCAGCGCAAACATATGTCAGCCATCAGACCAATATAACTGTAGTCTGCTCACAAATGTCTGCTGTATACCTGATAAAGAATTGCCCTCAGGTGAGAGCGCTTTTCCTTGTAAACTTCAGAAGCATTTTGAAGTCTTAAAATCCAAAGAATTATCCTAGAGATTTTCAGATGTTAAAGTACTTTTTTATTCATTGGAATTAACAAAATTGATAGGGGAAATAAAAATAGCATTTTATTATAGCTTCCTAAGCCCCAGGTCTTTTATTAGGGAACGTAAAAAATTAAACTTTAAATTTAAACTTGGATATGGTCATTTATGCTGCTGTTGAACTGTACCCTTAACGCTCATAATATAGTGTTTATGTAAGTGCTAAATAACCTTTCATGCACTCCAAAGGGATATAATTGCTCCTCTGAGGAGCATAGTCGTGTTGCAGCAATCGACGGTGTGTGTGTGTGTGTGTGTACAGAGCAGGCAGGTGACAGTGGAGTGGTGACAGGTGTATACACAGCTGTGACAGGTGAGCGTTGGACACTGTACCAGGCGGAAAGCTTTGATTTGGATTCAGTAAACAACAGCCACCGATCACCAAGTTTAACACTTCAAAGACTTCAGAGTCTTTGTGTTGTGTTGTAAACCTGAACTGTGACGATGTGACAGGCTGCTTTACTAGATATACACTATCATTCAAAAGTTTAGTGTCAGTAAGAAACTTATTCATCAAAAATCCTGAATAATGCATCATGGCGTCCACAAAAATATTAAGCATTACCTGTTTGCTAACTGTTTACAAACTAATTTACATAGTTTACTAATGAACTGTTTTCAAAATGGATAAAAAATAAGCACCAAATCAGCATATTATAATAATTTCTGAAGGATCATTTGACACTGAAGACTGGAGTAATGGCTTCTGAAAATTCAGCTTTGCCATTACAGGAAAAAAAAATATCTTTTTACTATAAATTAAAATAGAAAACAATTGTTTTTAATTGTAATAATATTTCACAATACTACTGTTTATACTATTTCGATCAAATAAAGCCTTGGTCAGCATTAGAGGCTTTAAAAAAAAAACTTAAAGATTTTCGACCTGTAGTGTATTATTTAAAATAAAATTGAAAATTACTGTAAATATTTTATTAAATGCAAAAATCATTTCAACAAATTCAGATGAAACAAAAAAGTTAATGGGGAAAACTGTAAATCTTTGACTGAGAATGGACATGACACTGAAAATATGTGTCAGATGGTTTCATGGTCTATTTTATTTTTGCTTTTTCTACCCAGATTAACTCGATGTGACCAATGGCAAATTCAAACAAGCATCACATTTATTCTGACAGTCTGTAGGAAGCAACTGGGAAGCGGTACAATAGTAACCAGAGAAAGCATAATACATTTGGAAGTATGTCTGGGTGTCTGCCAAAACCTGTAATTGTATCAGCAGAGTCATGAGATCATTAGTTAATGCACACTTCTGAGTTACAGATGTGAAAGTCCAGTAGTTGAATCGGTCGGTCATGTTCCACATGTACTCCCTGTGGAAAGCAAACACATTGCAGATTTACAGACTTGATACATTGCATCCCTTCCATAATGAACATGTTACATGTGCTTTTAGATATTTAATTTTAGCAGATTATTCTGTGAGTTATGCCTTTGTATATGCTAGTGCTTTTTATATCAGTTTTAAAAAGTGACATTAGTTGTATGCTAAATGCTGCAAAAAGACCACAACAATCAGTTTACAAAAAAATAAAAAAACACTAACATTTATGAGTGCCTTAATTCAGGAATAGTACGAACACCAACTTTACATGACCTTTTATTTTGTTCTGTCAGGTGCGTGCCAAATAATAATTAAGGGTGCATACCATCTGAAGGACACTATATCTGTCAGCACCACTGACGGAGGCATGCCATGTACATTAATTATCATGTTTACGCCTCAAAAGATCTTCCTATATGGTGCATATTAAACTTTATCTGATATCTTTTGATGTCCCAACATGTCATTCAGTTCCTGTCTTGATTGCCTGTCTGACAGCATGCTTCCACCTGTTGAAAACAGCAGCAATTTAAAATTCAGTTTTTAATACATCAAAAGTTAATTCATAATTTATTTATGACTTTTCAGATTTAATGAATTTAACAGATTCTCACGGATGCGCATTGAGTTTCAGAAAAAGCCTTATGGTGTCTGGGGAGACAGCCTGCAGATGGCACTCTTGTCCCTGGACCTTGGATGTTGGGGACATGGGAAAGCAGATCATTAGAACATTTAGACATTTAGAAGTGACAGCCTAATTTTCTAGCCGACGCAGAAAGCTGGGTGCACTAATATTGATCTGTTACACTTGAAATATTCCTCCGCTATCCACATCACAGATAATGCCTGACTGACTTCCCCACAATCAAATCATTGGCAGAACTAGCAAATCATTTTCAAAGTAAGTACAGTGGTTTAAGTTTAAACTAATATTGATTCAAATAATTATTTTCTCCCATTTCTACATGTATCTGCCTTGAGATTCGCTGTGGCTTGCTTTCTTTTATCCAGGTCAGATTAGACCAATGGAAGATTTGGGAAGAGGTTTACCAAGTACACCACAAGAGCTTTACTTCAAGACCATATAGCAGTTTATGAAAACACATCCTTTTTGCCTTATAAAAACACCATGAATAGTGGAACATGCCGTCAGCCAATTACCTTCAAGTGCCTTGTTTAAACCAAGATCCGGTTATTTTCTCAAAAACAAGCCTGGGGATAGTTTTAGAGCCAGTCCTTACAATTAGTTTATTCACAAAGTGCAAATGATATTTAAAACATTTAAGCCATCATGTGAACTGTGAAAAGCAACAAGGGTAAGTGAGTAGGATCGGATAAATAGGATCAACTTCATTATAGATTCTGGACTGACAACGAGCCTTTAGACAGCAGGTCACCATCATTGGCCTCCTGCCTTTGGGAACGATGGGAGTCTGACAAATGCAGCAAGCCTTTGCTTTTTGGCTGCAAACATGTTTCTCTCTCTCTCTCTCTCTCTCTCTCTCTCTCTCTCTCTCTCTTTCTTTTGGTCTCTCTGACTCACTCTCTCTCTCCCACACCCACATAGACGGACGGACACACACTCACACGCCTCCTCTCACCCGTCTCAGTGTCAGGATTCAGGGGGAACTCTGTCGCTTTGACCTAATCTGCTTTTCCGCCCAGCTGTGAGGGAAAGTCACCTTTTGATTTGATCACATTTGAAGGCCGGAAAGAGGTGACTGTGTGGCACTCCTGGAGATGCTTGACGCAGGCCTGAATGGGAGCTGTTGTAGTTAGGGACAAAAATGTGACGGGCAGCTTTATCACGCTTAGCAAGACTGACCGGCTGAAAATTATTGCCTCCTTTACATGCATTTAAAGGGGCCTAACCCAACAGAAACACACGGATAGACATTCAACAGACACTGCTTTGTTGTTCAGCACCTTGACGGTGTTGGGACTTGGTTGGACTACTATAATGTTGCTTTTGGGAAGATGATGAGCTCATAGTGGCTAGTGACAAATTTAAGCAAGGCTTCAAATTGATTATGTCAGTGTTTTGGATTGGATCAGTCATCCCATAGGACTATAGACCAATTATTTAGCAATTATTAAATAATTCAGGAAATTTGTTCATAAACGTGAAATTTTAAATTGCATCCATGAACATAGTCACAAATTGTTCCATAGACATACATACAAACAATAAAGGGTAGCTGTATAATAGTTACCAAGGAAAGGATTGCTTAATTTGGAAATATGTTGATGCGACTGCCAAAAGGCGTAATTGTATCAGCAGAGTGATGAGATCATGAGTTCATTTACACTTTGTTGAGTTGCAGATGTGAACGTTCAGTAGTTGAATTGGTCAGACAAATAATACCATGTCCCTTTTGGAACACACATTGTGGTCTTGGAGACAGTATCTTCTCTGTTATGAAAGGGATGCAGTGTACTATATTACATGTACTTTCTTTATTTCCTTCTGAATTGTGGTATTTT